>CM069143.1:34443304-35043304 GCA_035221665.1 Okamejei kenojei
CCCCTCCCCCAGAACCCTTACCTCCCTCCCACCCCAGCTCCACACCCCCACCCCAGCCCCTCACCCGGTACCCAATCCCTAACCTTTCTCCCACCACCCCCCCCCACTCCCCTTCCCCTCCCTCACGCACTCCCCCTCCCTCTCCCCCCCCAGCCCTACCAACCCACCTTCCACTCCACTTCCCCATCATCCCCACCCTCCCCCCATCCACCCACACCCAGAAGCTGTTAATCATAGGAGAGCTAGCTGCATCCTGCAAGATTCCTCTGGGCAGTTCAACTCCGTCCCATCTGACCTGGCTCACAGGACCCGTCCGCTATTCCCGCTGCCAGTAGTTTGAGGATCTTCTGGAATTTTTGACTTCTGGGCTCCTAATGCCATGGGGCCTCATGTTACCCAACTAATGGTGTTCGTTAACAGCAGGCTCGTTGAGGGAGACACAATTCTCAGGAAGCATAAGTACTCGTTCTACTGCCGTTTTCAATAATGGCTTGCTCTTGCCAATTTTGTTAGTTGTGCACATTGTAATTGATCTGGTGCCAAATTTGTGTTGTGACAGCAAGCCCTTTCTAGGTACTGCGCATCGCAAATTTCGTGACTGATTCCCAATAGCTCCTCTTCTGGCACCCTAGGCACTAGGTATATCTACAGAGCCTTGCTCACCTCTTCAGTCAGCCAGTTCTGGACTACTAATGCTCCCCTGCGCAAGGAGGAGTGAGGACATTTGGAAGTCCAGCGAATAGGAAGGGATGCTGCAGTGGTGTCTGTAAGAGATCCACTGTGACCATACCCCATGCTGCAGAAGGTAATGTTGGCAGCAACCTGCTCTTCCCACCATCCGCTCCTTGCGGGACAGTCAACCTACCGTGCTTCCCGCGAGCGGTTGTCCACCAGTGCGGACTCAGCCGGAGGGTCAGCGGACCTGCCGACTTCGGTGGTTTCTGCCGGCAGTCCCAAGGGCTCATTGTGGCGGTGATGTGGTTAGGGCTGCGGATTGAACCTTCAGCAGATCAGGAGAACTCGACGCTGCGGATGCTCCTCCACGGTCCTCAATTTTGCAGCAATTTTGGCAGTCGGCTCACTTTATGGGACTTTGTCCCTGCGACTCCATGGTGCCGTCGGTATGCCAAAACCCACAGAGTGACCAAACAACTACAGGACCCTCAGAGGAATGGTAAGACTTACATGCGGCCGTTTTTACACTTACATGGAGTAGTGGCGCTCCTCTGCCTGCTGCGGTCGCAATGCATTCGACGATATGTCGCGCTATGTGGGCTGGCGGGGCTCTTCATCGTAGTCACTAACGTGACTCCGATGCGTTATATTCCTTACTATTCATAATTCATGTATAGTCCTTCCACTGACTGGTTAGCACACAGTGAAAGTGTGCGTCACTGTACCTCAGACATGCCGACAATAACTAAACTAAATTAAATTAAAAAACTAAATTAAATTAAACATAAACGGAATGGTGACCAATATTCCATGGTTCGTGCCTCCCAGTTCATGGAGTTTAGGGTTTGTTTTGAACAACAGCATGAATCCCTTTGGCCCACTGGAGTCCACACTGACTCATTGTTCACTCATTCACTAACTGTTCGCTATATTATCCCAACTGCCTACACCTAGGAACAATTTTACAGAGGCCAATTAACCTACAAAACCCGATTCTTTGCGGATTGTGAGCATCCTGAGGAAACCCCATATGATCACAGGAAGAACTTTTCAAATTCCGCACTGAAGCACACAGGTCAGGATTCGGAACTGGGGGCTCTGGCGCCGTGGACGCAGATAGCTCTATAAGAATGTATCTCAGCCATCACTTCATTTCCATAGGTTAGAAACGAACATGAGAAGGTGCCCTGTTACTCAGTTGTCCAAATAGCGTTTAACACGAGAAAATATCCAGGTCTCAGTGAATTGTCCGCAGTGCTTCGAGGACCTGGGACAAATATCAAGTGTTGCTGGAAGATCAGTCTCTGTCGCAGCACTGAGCGGAATGTCCGGTAATGGGACTGTTGCTGACTGGCCCAGTTCCAGGCTGCAAGAGTATGTGTTGAGGACGCAATGAAGCTTCGTTTACAGCCTCTCAACATCAAAGCTTTGTGGAGAGGAATGCAGCCAGTAAGGCATTGAGCGGCCATAAAGTGGTGCAGAAATCTCAAAACTGTTTGGATCAGTGCAGAGACCCTCATTGAATGGCTAGTGGTTTGCATACACAAATTGTTGCTGACACTGCGCAATGTATAGAATTCTCGGATTAGTGCTGTGATTGTTTTGATAGCCGTGCTTTGCGTTATTTGGCCTAGTGTTGATGTGTATGAACAAAGGTTTGTTTTGGAAATAAAAAAGGTAGGCATATCTACTCGATCTCCGGTCCTCTCCAGAGGACACCCACTGATGCAAGGAATCTTTAGTTTGTGACTCCAAGTGGTCTAGCTGTACAAAATGGCATACAATGTTCTTGGGTGAGCTGAAGCCAAAATGACAGAGGAACTCAGCGGGTATGGCAGCCATCGCGGTTATAGGCAGAAGAAAGTTTTTCCTCATGCTCAGTCCTAAATGGACCTACCTCTTATTTACGGATGGATGCAATAAGGTCTGACCCTTTTTCTTGTTACAGGAGGATTTTACACCCTTACAACAATTCACCGAATTGACAATGTGATCTGTAGCCTTCCGTTCTTTAACTTTTCCCTTTACTGTGTTGCAAGCTTTCCCCAGCGTGCTATTCCTATCTAGATTTTAGTTTTAGTTTATTCGTGGAACTACAGGCCCTTCTGACTCAAGAGTCCACTCCGATCATCGATCACCCCACTCCACTCAGTTTCTATGCTATCCACTTTTTTCTAAGCACGCACTAGAGGATATTTACATGAATTTGCAATTAACTACAAAACATGCATGTTTGGAACATGGGAGGAAACCGGAGCACCCGGGGAAAACACGTGTGGTCACAGGGAGAACGTACAAACTCTGTACCGTAAATACTCATGGTCAGGATCGAACCCAGGTCTCCAGCGTCTTGAGGCATTTAGAGATGGAGCATGGAAACAGGGGCTTCGGCCCATTGTACACCGCACCCGTACAACTAGTACACTTGTGCTATCCTACACACCGGGGGCAATTTATAGAAATTGACAATTGACCTACAAACTTGCATGTCTTTGGAATGTGGGAGGAAAATGGAGCTCCCGGAGAAAACCCACGCAGTCACAGGGAGAACGTACAAACTCTGCACTGACAGCACCCGTAGTTAGAATCAAATCCGGGTCTCTGGTGCTGTGAGGCAGCAACTCTACCGCTACACAACTGCGCCACCCCTGTGAGCTCTTGGGTTAAACATATTACAACCTACTCATTCTTTCTTATCCTTTTAAGGAATTTCCTACATCACTTATTAATTTTCTTCCTGTGTTTCGTGATCTGGCGTAGCAAGATTTCTCTGTACAAAGGTTATCGGCATGTTACTGAGGGAGGAATTCAGAATTTCAGAAAAACTATCAGGCAAATTGCCCTGTAACGCGAGGGGAGACCAATTGCGCCACAATGACACCTTCAAGAAACTTTCCTTGAAGTGGGTCACCAATTGCATGGCACCTGGATTTTGCATTTTATTTTGCATCCAGCATTTACAGTATGCAAACAAGTGAGTCTTTTCACCACCAACTCGCCTTTTCCCACCCAGTCTCCACAGAATCTAGGTTGAAAATAAGAATATGAATCACAAAATCCATTCTGCTCAATCCTGTATGAATTGCAGTGTACAATGATAGCACAATAAGAGTTCGCTGGGGGGGTAATTAGTTTCGGTAAACTCGCTATATTTCTTAACAATTAACTAACGTAGTAATGTATTGCCAATTAGAATGAATGTGGAATTAGCGGCAGCACACGGAGGTGCTGCGGTAGACGTTACTGCCTCGCAGCGCCAGAGCACTATCGTTTGAATCCCTGACTATGAGCGCTCTCTGTGCGGTGTTTGTACAGTTTTCCCTGTGACAGGTGGGTTTTCTCAGGCGGGTGCCTCCGGTTTCCTCACAGGACTCAAAGACATGCAGGTTTGTAGGGTCTTGAATTGGCTTTGGGAATAAAAACCTTGTAAACTGTCCCAAGTGCTGTTGCATAGTGTTAGTGTACCGGCGGTTGAGGGTTTCCATCCCAACATTCCAGTGACATGCAGGCTTGTAGGTTAATCGGTCTTTGTAATTATGTCCTAGTGTGATAGGACTGCGAAAATTGGGGACAAGCATAGACGCTACGGGTGAAGGGGGAGAGCGGTGATCTCATGTTCTGCATGGATCTCAGAGGGGCGAAGGGGACTGTTCTCCACCGCTATTCTCTAAAGTAACAAAAAAAATGGATGTGAATTCCAATATGAAACTTTAAAATTCTTTGCTGTGAGAACCAGGCTAATTAAGACTTAGAGGACAACACACACAACATCCCTCTAAAGCTTAAATCAGTGCTTTTTAAAACTATTTCCAGGTGTCATTCCAGCATTGGTTCTTTTATCACAAAATGTAATTCACCCCTTGGACTTATTTTCTTTGTTTTTGGTGTAATTTTTGGACTTATACCTCCCTTGTGTTTATTAATTCTGGGCAAGCGGGTCCCCCAATATAACTCTAACCGCCCAAATATTCCACCAATTCACCGTTCACCAATGCCATCGCTTCCCCCACGTAATATTCCTCCCACTCACCTGCCAGAACCCGTAATTGCCAAAGGCGTGCTCATATACCCTCATCCCCAGTAGCTCTCTCTCCTCCCTCTCTTCACTGTGTGGGAAGGGAAGTGGGGAGAGGGCAGATAGTGCGGGCGGTGCTTGTGGCGAGGGGCGGGGATATAGGTGGGGATGGTGGGAGGGGGGGGGTGAGTGGGCGGGGAGGTGTAGAGGGGGGCGAAGGGTGCGTTGTGGGGGGAGGGAGGGATGTGGGGAGAGGTGGTGTGTCGGCAGAAGGGGGTGTGGGTGGGAGGGAGGTGAGTATGTGGCGGGGAGGGGAAAAGGAGGGATGTGTGGGCGGGGGGGTTGGGGGAGGGAGCTTGTGTGTGGTGGGGGTGAGTTGTGCAGGGGGTTGTAGTGGGTAGGGGCGGGGGGGTCGTGTGGGTGGGAGGGGTTATTGGGTGGGGGGTTGTGGCGGGCGGAGGGATGGTGTGGGGGGGTTGTTGGTAGGGTGGGCTGTGTGGGAGGAGGCGGTGTTGTAGGGGGGGGGGGGTGGGGGGGTGTGTGTGGGGAGGGCGGGTGTGTGACACCGGGCTGACGTGGCTGGCTGGGCTGATTCTATGTCTCATCCCTAGAAAAATAGGACAGGCAATCACTATTCCTACTCCTGCGTGCCTCATAGCTCTGCTCCGCTATCATACTCCCATCTGGGATCAGCATACCCTATTCTGCAAAACTAGATCCTTGACTTTCTGACCATCGATCACCAATCAGACGAGGATAAATGACAAAACAGTTTTGCACAATAAGTGTCTTTACACACAATAGTCCCCGCGGCCATTACAACGCTCCGGGTCGTTTCCAACCCCGCGGACACGAGGCTTCGGAGAAGTTGTGTTGCGGGAGCTCAGGACGATCAGGTCTGCACACCCTGTCCCCACCCATAATATGGTTGTTGATCACCCACTCCTCTCCGCCCACCACAAGCCGCATGGGCACTATCCCCGCTGATACCTAGGCCAGTTGTGAACAGAAAATAATTTTTTCAATGCGAGCTCATCTCATTCTTTCAACTTTCCTAATTTATTGTTGTCTCTAGAACCATTCTGGTGAACACTTGGTGCACTCCCACTGTTAATAGTACATCCCTTTTGGGGTGAAGAGTCAAGACTTGCACCGGTTGGAGCACAGAGGTGTAAGTTGCTGCTTAAAGCGCCAGAGACCCGGGTTCGATCCTGGCTATGGGTGCGGTCTTTATGGAGTTTACGTTCTCCCCATGAGTGTGTGGGTTTTCTCTAGGTGCTCTGGTTTCCTCCCACACTCTGATGTACAGGTTTATAGGTTAATTGGCTTCAGTAAAAATTGTAAATTGTGATTTGGTGTGTGGTATTTGGGGTGATTGTAACGTCTCTTAAAGTCTTAAATACCACATAATCAGTCTCACTCTACAGATATGTCTAGAGTAAGGTATATCTGCTAAAATACCCAAATCCCTTTACAATAAAGGTTAACTTATCATTTACCATCCTAAACATTTGTTTCATTTACTGGTTAGCCTTCAGTGACTCACGTACAATACATCAGTCTGAAGGAGTGTCTCTATACGAAATGTCACCTATTCCTTCGCTCCATAAATGCTGCCTCACCCACTGAGCTTCTCCACCATTTTTGTCTACCCACGTACAAGCATAGCTTAGTTTAGTTTTAGGTTAGAGATTCAGCATGGAAACATGTCCTTTGCCCACCAAGTCTGTGCCGACCAATAATCACCCTGTACACTAGGGACAATATACAGAAGACAATTAACCTACAATCCTGTGTGTTAAAGAAGGAACTGCAGATGCTGGTGAATCGAGGGTTCTTCAGTCTGAAGAAGGGTATCGACCCGAAACGTCGCCTATCTCCTTCGCTCCTTAGATGCTGCTAGCACCAGATGACGCTTTCTTCCGCTTTTTGTGTAACCCCCAACTAAATCTACATGTCTTTGGAATGGGTGAAGGAAGACGTGCTAGCACCCCGGAGTAAGAGACTCAACGCTGGTCAACAGGGAAATGTATAAACTCGGTAAGAGAGTACTCTTAAAATCAAGATCAAGCCCAGGTTTCTGGCGCTGTAAGGTTAGCCAACTTACCCTCTGTGTACTACTGTGCTGCTCATACTTAGGTCCATATGTACATTTCCATTTCTTAACAATTAAGATTTTTCCCTTTACACACCATAGTGAATAACAAATCGTATCTCATTTTCCACAATACAGTTGCAGTTAGTCAGTTAGTTATTGTCAAGGTATTACCTCGAATGAACCTTCCAGTTTCTCCCTACTTACAATCCCACACTTTAGTTTGCAACAGAGTAAACCTGGAAACATGATATTCTAGACATTTTGCCAAGGTACAGAAATAGAGACCTTGAACAGTGTGGGTTTGAATCTCCTGTCACTAGAGACTATCGGTTAAGGGAGAGGAGACAAAGATTTACTAGCAATGAGGGGCAACATTTTCCACACAAATGTGGGTGGTATCTGGGATAAGTTACCAGAGGAAGTAGCTACAGGCAGTAACAATATGCATTTAAAAGATAGTTAAGGGGTTTTTTTTGGTGGGATTCCTTGGTTGGCATGGATATGGTGGGCTGAAGGGCCTTATTTCCAGATTGGTATGATTCTAAGAACTAGGACCCCGCGTGGAGAATCCTTAGTCACAGCCTGCAACCAGAAGAGAAAATATCTCTTTATTTTCCATTCTTTCTTACTGCTTGATTATCAATTATCAAAATTTATGTCAGCACTGTATCCCCAATTTTATTCTCGCCTGGAGTCACCGTGAGGTGACTTTGTGAAGACCCCGCCGCACGCATGCGTGACATATACATCGTCACATTGAATCGGCAAGCTGTAAGGGTGCGCTCCTCTGCCGGCACCTTTAAAAAAGGACCATCAGGGTAAGTATTACTAATCCTTAGTGGGGTGGTGCGGAACGTCGCCAGCGCCCCAGTCCCGGAGAAGACGAGACGGACTGGCGGTAGATCAACATAGGAAGTCATGTAGCCCGGCAGGAGCGGCAGGCACCGGACTCTCCGAGCGCTTCAGTCCGGAAGACCGGGACAGGACGGCAGATCGCCACAGAAGTCGCGTAGCCCAGCTGGAGCAGCTGGCACGATTCTTACCCGCAAAAACAGTCAGGGACTCCATTCCCGATGGGGTCGATCGGAACTGCAGCGCCGCGTCAGAGCCCCGATAGACTACAGCACAATCTGGGGAAGACAACCTGCCGTTCAGCAGACAGCGACCCGCCCGGATTAGCATTACCCGCAGGATGCAGGATGTTGGAGCAGATTGCTCCAGATGGGACTACTCCAGCATCGGAGCATGGATCCCGTGGATCACACACGGTCCATGACAGGCTCTTTTACAGGACTGGCCAACATCTCTCCCTCTGAGGGGAGTGCCAGAGTAGGGGTTCGCTGACCTTTTGATGGCGGGGTTGAACGGAAGAATTCCAAAGTTGCATGGGAAGGAAGGAAGGAGGAATTCTGGGGTATAGGTCGTCCTGAAATTTCACCTGGCTATCCAGAAAGGGACAACCACTGGCTGTAGCAGCTAGCGTGTCAATCACCTGATATCCTCAGCCAACTACAGGAAAGTTAATTTTGAGACACACTGCGAGTTCCTGGCCCCGGAGAATTTGAGTGTCTATGAATGTGCCCACCGGTCAACACACTCATATGGCGGGAACATAAGCCCTTGTATGGAAGGCCAAGAATTGAAAATTCAGAACATTCTGAAATGCTTGACCTCAGGGATTGTTACAGCTCATTTGGCACTGGTCCTTTGATGGTTATTCGTATGGTCTGCTCGAAGGTTGTTATCTCTTTTTTACTCTGGAGTGGGCGACCATGACGGTAAGAGCAAGCAGGATGCGTTAGCCATGTCCTGCAACGCTCAATCATGAGAGATAATTGTTTCAGGCAAGAGCTCAATTCCGTCCTACGCTCAACCCCATAAATAATTCTGCGGGGTTGTGTTAAAGGCCTGCGGCTACGCCGTACCCGAAATTTGCTGTTTGGGATGACCTACCTAAAAAGGTACAAGGACCTAGACTGAGGTAAGCCAAGTGGCGATGGGACCTGATAAAACCACCTTCCTCTCGTAGGCCACAAGCATGATCTGATTGGCAGCAATCCCTACGCAACACCCAACAGCCCAGCGATTTCTATACCCGCAGGGTGGTGGGGTGCAAAACCTCAAAGGCTCAGAGCCTCACACACAGAGGCCTTTTTTGGCCGTCCAAAGCGACAAGCATGCGAATAAATGCTGTCAATACCCACACCACGGCGCACCAATCAAGAACCAAGGACGGAAGACCAAGCCCCACCGTTAACCTTGGAGGTACGTCGCGGGCTCTGGTTCCCTTGGGGAATCTCTGCATGCATAATCTCACGAGTGGAGGTAGGTTCGCGCCTCCGTACTGTGGGGATGCATGGAATTCCAAATTAACTTCTGACCTTCTTTTTATTATTGCACAATATATTCAGGGTTATGAAATTGAATTCCACTTAACAAACTCCTCCCTCCAGTTCAACATGACCTAGCAGAAAATTTGTGCTTTCTCAAAAAGAGAGAAAGTGGAAGGACAAGCAACTATTTAGATTATATGTCAAGGGACGTAAGTAATAGAGAAAACCAAACATGAACCTCTTTGGGGTATTAACATCTTTACCAAAACCATAAAAGGATGGTGGATGTCGTATTATTACTGGATTTAACTCAACTGAATACACCTTTGTGGCAATATACCCACTTCAAAGATGGAAACATTTGAAACTGCCAACAAACTGATTTTCCAGAGGGTACTTCATGGCCTGCATCGATCTAAGAAGCTGCATACTATATCAGTACCTAACATATAAAAGATCACCGCAGATATTTTTAAATTTGTCTGGATGGGGCAGTTTTGGCAAGTATAGAGCTCTGCCTAAATGGACCTAAACTGCCCCCAGGTAATTGGACCAAAATAATATTGAAACCAGCACAGTTTGGGTCGCTACGAAGAGAACAAAACCACATAGTCATGGCCTATCTTGATGACATCCTGATTGTCGGGGAAAACCTTGTAATTAGCTAAATTAGCTCTGTGACAGCCCACCAAGTCACTTATTCCAAAAGCTGGGGTTTGTAATCTCTCCATCCAGACAAATCAAAGCATTAACGCCACGCTTAGTCATAATGGACTATCTGGAGGGTTACGATTAACACGAATCACATGACTATCACTTTACCAAAATAACAAAGCGGCAGATATAATAGAGGCATGTAATAGCCTTGCTTGCACCAAAAAACGGACTATTCGACCTGCTAAGGTAATTGGGTAACTTGTAGCTACATTTCCAGCTGCACAATATGGACCATTGCATTATCAAAATTTGCAAAGAGCAAAAATCTCAGCACTAAAAATTCATGCTGGGCATTTTGACAGACCTATGCAGCTACCAACCAAAGCAAAAAATGAGCTACGATGGTGGATTAGCAGCATTCGACATTGTTTTAATCCCATCATAGTTACAAACCCTTCAGTCGTGTTGCAAACTGACTCCAGCGCCCACGGCTGGGGAGCTACCAACACCACCTCCAGTTGTGGCAGTAGATGGGATTTGCATGAATTCCTACATTGCTTTCAAAAGTCACAGAAGGTATAAACTATTTGGAAATGCTGGGAGAGTTTCACGGACTATGGGCCTACTGTACAAACATGCATCATACGCATGTCCGTCTACAAATAGACAATACCACAGTGGTGGCATATTTAAACCATATGGGTGGTATCAAGTCGATATCTTGTGATGAATTGGCAAACACAATTTGACACTGGTGCATTGAAAGAAACATTTGGATTTCAGCTACATACCTTCCGGGTAAGCTAAATACAGTGGCGGACACCAGGTCACGGATATTCAATAACAACACCGAGTGGATGTTGAACCACCAAATATTTTCCGACATTATAGCTCTGTATGGAACACCATACAGAGAGGCCCACAGGAGCCGTTGGAAGAGAAGGAGGGGGAAGAGCGACACCCGACCGGTAAGCTTTAAAATCAAGCGCGGGGCTTGTTTTTCTCAGAGGCCCACAGGAGCCGTTGAAAGAGAAGGAGGGGGAGGAGCGACACCCGACCGGTAAGCTTTAAAATCAAGCGCGGGGCTTGTTTTTGCCAAAATCCATAACATTGCATTCGGAGAAGTGATTTTTTTGAGGAAGCTGCTGATTGGTGGGAGGTGGACTAGGGCAAGCAGCTGATTGGTGGGAAATGGACTAGGGTAAGCAGCTGATTGGCGATCAGATTTTAGCAGTTTGTAGTGATTTTATATTGTGTTGATATTGTATCTTGTGTAAGGGGGGAGTATGAAGGCAAGGGCAGTGTACTGTTCTGGATGTCAGATGTGGGAGGTCAGGGAATCTGATAGCCCTCCAGATGTCCACATCTGCGCCAGGTGTGTCGAGATGGGGCTCCTAAGGGACTGTGTTAGGAACCTGGAGCAGCTGCTCGATGACCTCCGACTGGTCAGGGAGAGTGAGGAGGTCATAGAGAGGATCTACAGGGAGGTAGTCACTCCCAGACCACAGGAGGCAGACAAGTGGGTCACGGTTAGGAAGGGCAAGGGGCAGAGGCAGGGGCTAGAGAGTACCCCTGAGACTGTACACCTGGAAAATAGGTACTCGGGTTTGAGTACGATTGGAGTGGACAACCTACTTGGGGGCAGGAACAGCGGCCGGGTCTCCGGCACAGAGACCAGCCCTGATGCTCAGAAGGGTAGCAAAAAGAGGAGGGCAATTGTAATACGGGACTCTATAGTTAGGGGGTCGGATGGGCGATTCTGTGGACGCAGTCGGGAGATCCGGGTGGTAGTTTGCCTCCCTGGTGCCAGGGTCTCGCATGTGTTGGAACATGTCCAAAAGATTCTGAAAAGGGAGGGAGAGGAGCCTGATGTTGTGGTACACATAGGTACCAATGACATAGGCAGAAAAAGAGACGAGGTCCTGAAGGGAGAATTTAGGGAGTTGGAGGGAAAGTTAAGGAGAAGGACCAACAGGGTAATGATTTCAGGATTACTGCCTGTACCGCGTGACAGTGAGAGTAGGAATGGAATGAGGTGGAGGATAAATACGTGGCTGAGGGACTGGGTGCAAGTGGGCAGGGATTCAAGTTTCTTGATCACTGGGACCTCTTTTGGGGGGAAGGCATGATCTGTACAAAAAGGACGGGTTGCACTTGAACCTGAGGGGGACCAATATCCTGGCAGGGAGATTTGCAAAGGCTACTGGGGAGACTTTAAACTAGAAAGGCTGGGGGGAGGGAGTAGGGTAGTGGGGGCTAGGGGACAGGGTGTGGAGCAAGAGGCAGAGATAGGAAGCACTCGGACCCAAAATGTAGGCGAGAAAGAGGAAAAAGATAATAGACAGAGAATAAGGGATGGTGGGTTTCTAAAATGTGTATATTTTAAAACTAGGAGCATTGTAAGAAAGGTGGATCAACTTAGAGCCTGGATTGACACCTGGAAATATGATGTTGGTGCAATCAGAGAAACATGGTTGCAGGAGAGCTGTGATTGGAAACTAAATATTCCAGGATTTCGTTGCTTCAGGTGTGATAGAATTGGAGGGACCAGAGGTGGAAGTGTTGCATTGCTTGTCAGAGAGGATATTACAGCAGTGCTTTGGCAGGATAGATTAGAGGGCTCGTCTAGGGAGGCTATTTGGGTGGAAGTAAGAAGTGGGAACAGTGTAGCAAAACTTTTAGGGGTGTATTATAGGCCGCCAAATGGGGAGCGAGAATTGGAAGAGCAAATATGTAAGGAGATAGCAGATATTAGTAGTAAGCACAAGGTAGTGATTGTGGGAAATTTCAATTTTCCAAAAATAGACTGGGAAACACATTCTGTAAATGGGCTGGATGGTTTGGAGTTTGTAAAATGTGTGTAGGATAGTATTTTGCAGCAGTACATAGAGGTATCGACCAGAGAAGGGGCAGTGCTGGATCTCCTGTTAGGAAATGAGGCAGGTCAGGTGACGGAGGTATGCGTTGGTGAGCACTTCGGGACCAGTGATCACAATAACATTAGTTTCAATATATAATTATGGGAGAGTCAGAACTGGACCTAGGGTGGAGATTTTTGATTGGAGAAAGGCTAACTTTTGAGGGAATGCGTAAGGATTTTAAAGGAAATGAATTGGGGCACTTTGTTTTATGGGAAGGATGTAGAAGAGAAATGGAGGACATTTAAAGGGGAAATTGTAAGAGTACAGAATCTTTATGTCCCTGTTAGGTTGAAAGGAAATAGTAAAAATTGGAAAGAGCCATGGTTTTCAAGAGAAATTGGACACTTGTTTCGAAAAAAGAGAGATATCTACAATAATTATAGGAGGCATGGAGTAAATGGGGTACTAGAGGAGTATAAAGAATGTAAAAAGAATCTTAAGAAATAAATTAGGAAGGCTAAAAGAAGAGGTTGCTCTGTCAAGAAAGGTGAAAGTAAATCCAAAGGGTTTCTACAGCTATATTAACAGCAAAAGGATAACGAGGGATAAAATTGGACCATTAGAGAGCCAGAATGGACAGCTATCCGCAGAGCCAAAAGAGATGGGGGAGATATTGAACAATTTATTTTCTCCGGTATTCACCAAGGAGAAGGATATTGAACTCTGTGAGGTAAGGGAAAAAAGTAGAGTGGCTATGGAAACTATGAGATTCAAAGAGGAGGAAGTACTGACACTTTTGAAAAATATAAAAGTGGATAAGTCTCCAGGTCCTGACAGGATATTCCCTAGGACATTGAAGGAAGTTAGTGTAGAAATAGCAGGAGCTATGACAGAAATATTTCAAATGTCATTAGAAACGGGAATAGTGCCGGAGGATTGGCATACTGCGCATGTTGTTCCATTGTTTAAAAAGGGTTCAAAGAATAAACCTAGCAAATATAGACCTGTTAGTTTGACGTCAGTGGTGGGCAAATTAATGGAAAGCATACTTATAATATATATAAGCATCTGGATAACAGGGTCTGATCAGGAATAGTCAACATGGATTAGTGCCTGGAAGGTCATGTTTGACAAACCTTCTTGAATTTTTTGAAGCGGTTACTAGGGAAATTGATGAGGGTAAAGCGGTGGATGTTTTCTATATGGATTTCAGTAAGGCCGTTGATAAGGTTCCCCATGGAAGGTTGGTTAAAAAGGTTCAATCTTTGGGTATTAATGGCGGAGTAGCAAGATGGATTCAACAGTGGCTGAATGGGAGATGTCAGAGAGTAATGGTGGATGGCTGTTTATCAGGTTGGAAGCCGGTGACCAGTGGGGTGCCTCAGGGATCTGTGTTGAGTCCACTGTTGTTTGTCATGTACATCAATGATCTGGATGATGGGGTGGAAAATTGGATAAGTAAGTATGCAGATGATACTAAGATAGGTGGTGTTGTGGATAATGAAGTAGATTTTCAAAGTCTACAGAGAGATTTGGGCCATTTGGAAAAGTGGGCTGAAAGATGGCAGATGGAGTTTAATGCTGATAAGTGTGAAGTGCTACATCTTGGCAGGACAAATCAAAATAGGACGTACATGGTAAATGGTAGAGAATTGAGGAATGCTGTGGAACAGAGGGATCTAGGAATAACTGTGCATAGTTCTCCGAAAAATCGCATGTAGATAGGGTGGTAAATGTTGAGTAGATTCATGGATACCGTTAGATCTTCACTACTTTATTAATCACACATTATTGCCTTAGCTGTACATGGTCTGTCACGATCACCAGAGAGAGAGCTAGGGGCGTGTGGGTTACAATTATATTAACTGGTGGGGGGGTGGTTAGCATGGACATCGTCACTATCAATTAAAGGTGTATACACATATCATCTACATCCTACCTCTACAAAAACAAACAGTGAGTGACAGGGCGACCACGTCTCATGCGCTAGGGTAAATGCAAACAGTAAGGCACGGGAATACAGAATCACACGTAATCGCCGTAACGGACCGGCGGCCTGACCAGGCGACCAGACCGGGTCTGAACCTCGCCAACACCTCCTTCCCCGACGGGAACAAGCAGGGACGACGCCGGGGCATGGTGGGGGCTATGGACAGGAGAACCCCTGGGTGATGAGGGCATCGGGGGGGTACGGCAAAGAGAAGGGCGAGGAAGCCGGATAAAGCGGGACTGCAGCCGGGAGACGGACAGGAGAAGGATGAGGGGGAGCCCCAGAGGAACGGTCAAGGCACTAGGCCATGAAAGTGGCAGCGGGGGGGCATACAGAGCCGCCGGGGGAGGGAGAGGCTTGTTCACGAGCCGGAGATGCTGGCGGGACCGGCGATACACCTTGCCGTCGTGGTTGACAAGGTACGAACGAGGGGAGCCGGCAGAACCGACGACCACGGCCATCTTGGAGCAGCCAGAAATGGACCTCATACGGACGACCTGGCCGGGACGAAGAGGGCGAAGGACACGGCAGGACCTGTTATGGGAACGCTTCTGTATACCGTGTTTCTGGGCAATGCGTTTCCGGACCAAGGCAGATTTAAGGACAGAGGGAGACAGGGACTGTCTATTGACAATTTTGTGGCCGCACTGTGACAACTGGCTCGCCGATGTGACCTGCATGTCTTGACCCCTGAGACTTTGACCCGTGACATCTTGGTCTTTGGTCTACGGGATGATAAGCTGCGCTCTGAGCTGCTACGTAAGCCTGATCCGACATTGAATGAGGCGTTGCATGCCTCTCGTTTAGCTGAGGCTGTCTCCTCCTGTACCTGACCCTGTGGTCCACACAGCCAGTCTCGCTGGTCGCCAGTACAATGCTCCTCGGCGACAGGGGCAAGCCCTCCGCCGGGCTCCAGACTGCGCCAACGCTGTCCGAATTGTAACTTTGTTTCGCACCGTGCTAATGTCTGCCCGGCGTTGGGGAAAACCTAATTTCTGCAACAAGCCCAACCATTTCTCGGCGGCATGCCGTTCCCGACGTTCCCGCGGGATCCCTGCACAGCCACAGCAGAAACCGTCTCGCTACTTGACATGTGATGATACCGCATCTGTTTCCCATCTCCAGCATGATGAACTCCCCGTCTGACTCTGGCTCTTCTCAGAGCGAACTGAGTGTGTTTTCCTTGCGAGGTGCACCTGCTCAGACCCGACTATCTGAGTCACGGTGAATGGCATGGCCTTCTCTGCTAAGGTGGACACGGGGGCTGCTGCTAATGTTATGTCAACAAGCCTGTTCAGGAAGATAAGAAATAATGAGCTCGTTTCCACAGACAGTGCTGTTTTAAGTGCCTATGAGGGTGGCGTACTTGTTCCTGTGGGGAAGGCCACTCTCCACTGCAAGGTGCTGAAGACCTCTCGGCCCCTCTCTTTCTTCCTGCAAGACGGTAAATGTGACCCCCATGCTCGGCATGGAGGCCTGCCAGGACCTCGGATTGGTGAGCTTCCACAGCGATGTCCGCCTGGTAGAGGCACCCCTGAACCTGCTGGCTGAATACCCTGACCGTTTTGACTCGAAGCTGGGGAAGTTGCCCTACAGCTACAAGATTGCCCTCAATCCCACTTCTGACACCATGTAAAGTAGATTCACGGATACCGTTAGATCTTCACTACTTTATTAATCACACATTATTGCCCTAGCTGTACGTGGTCTGTCACGATCACCAGAGAGAGAGCTAGGGGCGTGTAGGTTACAATTATACTAACTGGTGAGGGAGTGGTTAGCATGGACAACGTTACTATCAATTAAAGGTGTATACACATATCATCTACAGTAAAGAAAGCCTTTGGTGTGCTGGCCTTTATAAATCAGAGCATTGAATATAGGAATAGGGAAGTAATGTAAAAATTGTACAAGGCATTGGTAAGACCAATTCTGGAGTATGGTGTACAATTTTGGTCGCCTAATTATAGGAAGGATGTCAACAAAATAGAGAGAGTACAGAAGAGATTTACTAGAATGTTGCCTGGGTTCCAGCAACTATGTTACAGAGAAAGGTTGGACCAGTTAGGTCTTTATTCTTTGGAGTGCAGAAGGTTAAGGGGGGACTTGATTGAGGTCTTTAAAATGATGAAAGGGATAGACAGAGTTGATGTGGATAAGCTTTTCCCATTGAGGGTAGGGAAGATTCAAACAAGAGGGCATGACATTGAGAATTAAGGGACAGAAGTTTAGGGGTAACGTGAGGGGGGAACTTCTTTACTCAGAGGGTGGTGGCTGTGTGGAATGAGTTGGGCACCAGTCTCGAATCTCCCACTGGCTAAGCTCACCTACTAAGTGGTGATGCTGATGGCACTTATCACTGCTCAATGGGTCCAGACCCTCCACAAATTAATATTGGACAGAATGGTCTCGACCCCCACCAAGGTAACCTTCTTTATCGATGAGTTGCTAAAACACCATAGACCTGGAACAACCGGTCTTAAATTGAAATTCCTGGCATATCCTATTGATGAACGCCTTTGTATAGCCACCCACCTCTGACATTATATCGATGTCACCAAGAATATCAGGGGAATGGAAGTAGGTATTTTTATCAGTCTTAAACACCCTCACTACAGGGTAACTGTGCAGACTATTTCCAGGTGGCTCAGGGTGATGTTGGGTGCAGCAGGGGTGGACACTGATGTTATTAAATCTCATTCTACCAGGGCTGCGTCCACATCAGCGGCGAGGACCATGGAGGTTCCCATGGACCATGTCCTCGCAACAGCGGGTTGGGCCAATGAGGGCACATTTCAGCAGTTTTACAATAAACCTGTGGCCATGCCCGCAACTCCTCATAAAATAAGGATCAAACTTCAAACTGGTAAGTTCTCATTTAATCTTACTATTTTGTGTGCTTTTTCAATTTTGTATCCCCAAATTTGTTGCCCAACTGAAAACCCATTGCAACCCTTTATCTGTTCCATTAGCCACATAGAAACATAGAGTTATACAGCACGGAAACAGGCCCTTCAGTCCAACTTGCCCATGCCAACCAAGATGGCCCATCTATGCTAGTCCTACCAGCTTGCATTTGGCTCATATCCTTCTCATCCTTTCCTATCCTTGTACCTGTCCACATGCTGAGAGAGCTCCAGAAATTTAGTCACTGCTCAATTTTCTCTTTTGAAAAATTTTCACTCCCTGCTGCCTCTGCTCAATTTTCTCTTTTGAAAAATATAGGACTGTGTAGTGGCACAGTTGGTAGAGGTGCTGCCTTGCAGCGTCAGTGACCTGGTTCAATCTTGACCTCAGGTGCTGTCTGTGTGGAATTTGCACGTTCTCCCTATAACTGCGTGTTTCCTCCGGGTGCTCCGGTTTCCTCCCACATCCCAAGTTTTTTTTTACATAGAAAGTGGTGCTAAAGGCAGATACACCTGATGTTTCAGAAGATTTTAGATAGGTGTATTGATATGCAGGGAATGGAGCAATATGGAATGTGTGCAGGAACAGATGATTAGTTTACCTTGGCAACATGTTCTCCCTGTGAAATTTGCACGTTCTCCCTGTGACTGCATGGGTTTCCTCCAGGTGCTCCAGTTTCCTCCCACATCCCAAAGTTTGCAGGTTTATCGGCTTCTGTAAAATTGCTCCTTATGTGCAAGGAGTGGATGAGGAAATGGGATGGCATAGAACCAGTGTGAATGCGTGATTGATGGTAGGTGTGGACTTGATGGGCCAAAGAGCCTGTTTCAATGCTGTATCTCGAAAACTAAAATTTAAACTAATCCAATTAATCCTTTCTTAGTGTTCTTTTATTTATTATCCTGAATTAAAAATCACTTTTGGAAAATTATATAATACTTCTTTAAATGCTAGCCACTTTCTATCACCATACCCTTTTGTTCCCACATCCTACTCACTTTAATAGCTTATATTGTTAGATCCAAGGTCATAGTGAACTGTAACATTTGCAAACTCTATGTAAAATTCTGTCATCTTATGAACACTCTTCCCCAAAGATCCCTGTACAACCTGATTATTAATTACCGATAAAAGGTTTTTCTCTTTACACAAAGAGAATGTGAGACAGCTTTGCTACTTCATGGCCAGAAGTAATTATGTAATTGCCAACAGAAATGTGACTGAAGCAAGCAGCACAATAGCTTCTCAATGGACTTTTGTGGCAGAACTTGCAATTCAAATATTAGCCTCCGAAGTAAAATAGTAAGATTAAACGAGAACTTACCAGTTCGAAGTTTGATCGTTATTTTATGAGGAGTTACGATGAGGGATTACGTGAAGAGCCCGCCTGGCGCTGGCAAACGGCATACTTCAAAGCAGCGGCATGAAAAACACAGAACACCAAATAGCCGAAGTAACATAGTAAGGCTCATAATAGACTTAGAACTACCAGATGATCATTTATTTTATGAGGGTGGGAGTGGAGGGCACGTAATCCCTCATCGTAACTCCTCATAAAATAACGATCAAACTTCGAACTGGTAAGTTCTCGTTTAATCTTACTATTTTACTTCGGAGTCACGTGAGTGACTACGTGAAGATTTTAAAGCTTTCTGTGTTTTTTATGTCGTAGAATTAATCAGTACGACAGTCCGGCTAAGTAAATACATACATGAGAAACCAGACTAATATTAGTTCTTTCCATAATAATTAACTTTTTAATGGTTTAAAGAACATACAATAACCCTCCTTATATCCGAGGGAATAATTACAAGTGATAAAAGATATAAGTGACTACATAACTGGTTATAGTAATCAATAGTATACAAAGCAGGTGACTATATTGATCCCAACACCGCGTGGCCAAAGCTTGTCATAGTGTGAACAGGTTTATTGTAGAACTTTGAAAAAGTTTCTTCTTTACTCCACCCTGCGATTTTTAAAATATGCTCGAGCGGTACGTCCCGCACCTTCGCCGCGGACGTAGCTGCAGCCCTGGTGGAGTGAGATTTGAACACATCAGTGTCTACTCCTGCTAAAAGCAACACATGTTTCAACCACTTTGAGATAGTTTGAACTGAAGCTTTTGTGTGTGGCTTTTTATGCGTAATCATTAACGTTTTTTCATTTCCTCGAAGAGTTTCAGTAACTTTAACATATTGATTCAAATGTTTAACCACACACAAAGTAGGATCAATAGGATAAGCTTGAAAGGTTACCTTTAGCTCCAGTTCTTCCCTGGTCTGCTTTGTTTGATCAGATCGTAAACATAGAACACAATGTTATCTGTAGTCACATGCATACAGTCTAAACGCAACATTTGTAAAGTTTGCACTCTTTGAGCTGAAACCAATGACATTAACATTATTAATTTCAATGTTAATCTTTCCAATGACAATCCTTCAATTGGAGTCCATTGCCTAAGTAAGGTAAGTACAATGCTCACATCCCAAATCTCTGTGTATCTTGGTTTGGGTGGATTGATGTTAAAGATTCCTTTCATGAATCTAGATATTAATGGATGTGATCCAATTGATTTCTGGTCAGACATTAGTCCTAAATAAGATGATAAGGCACTGCGTGCAGTGTTAATGGCACTGTAACTTAAATGTTGCTCAAAATGCAATTTAGCAAGGAACTCCAAAACATTTGCAATATTCACAGTATCATAAGAAATATTTGACTGTGTGCAAAATTCTTCCCATTTCTTTATATGTGTCATATATTGTTTTTGTGTGTTATCTCGCCATGATGCGACTATAATTTCAATAGTTTTGTCCGACAATCCCAGCTCCTGTAGTGGTCTGGTCAAAACCTGCAGATTAATAAATTCATATATGCATATATAATGGATAAATTTCTTTAGTTACTGGATTAATCAAAATATCACTACAGTTAGGAATTGACATATATGGTTCTTTAATCATATTCAGCATTAATGGGAACCAAGGTTGTGTTGGCCAATTTGGAACTACCAACAATCCAGTGGCAGAATCTTGTTCTATTTTCTTCAGACATTTCTGAATCAAAGCAAATGGTGGAAAAGCATAAAAGAACATGTTCCCCCAGTTCAATGAAAAAAGCATCTACTGCTACTGCATCTGGATCGTGTTCCCAAGACACATATTTAGGCAATTGATGATTAAGCCTTGATGCAAACAGATCAATTTCTGGTAAACCAAATTGAGTTACAATATTCTTAAATATTGCTGGATTAAGCATCCATTCTGTGTTATCTTTAAATATCCTTGATCTTTTATCTGCCACCACATTGTCTTTACCTGGAATGTAGTTTACTGAAATCCAAATTTGGCGGTCAATACACCATTGCCATATTTCATTGACCAGACAATCACATGATACTGATCTGACTCCCCCCATGTGATTAATATATGCAACAGCCGTTTTATTGTCTAACTGTATTAATACATGTAGACCCTTTTTTGAACAACAATATGCTTTTAGTCCATAGAAAGCACCCAATAACTCTAAATAGTTAATACCATAAGTTTGAAGAAACGTTTCTTCTTGAACTTTCCATCTACCTCCACAACTAGAGGATGAATCTGTTGCCCCCCATCCGAGAGCACTAGCATCAGTTTGTAAAACCATTTCAGGCTGTTTAATCAGAATGTTTTTAGCAGCTTGTGGGACATTTTTTAACCCACCATTGTAATTCCAACACAGCTTCTTTTGTTAATTGCATAGGCCTATCAAAGTGGCCTGCCTTCTCTTTGAGAGCTCTTATTTTGTCCCTTTGAAGATTTTGATAATGTAATGGACCAAATTCTACTGCAGGAAATGCTGCTACTAGTTTACCAATGGTTTTCGCTACTTCTCGGATGGAAGGATAAGGTTTGTGAATGAGATTATTACAAGTTACCAAAATATCATCAACTTTATCTTTGTTGGTAAAATTATTAACATAGTCACTGAGTTAATTACAAACCCCAAAAAGTTAATTGATTGTACTGGCTGCAGCTGGGATTTAATTGGATGAATCAAGAACCCTAGCTTTTCAAACAAAGCTTTAGTAACTGAAACTGAGTTCTCACCTGACTCTTGATTATCATTAATGATTAGAATGTCATCAAGATAAGCCATAACGATGTGTTTTTGTACTCTTAATTGGGCTAAAACTGGTTTCAACAGTTTCGTAAAGAGCCTGGGAGCTGAACTCAAGTCCATTTGGCAAAGCTTTAAACTGCCATAATTGTCCCAGCCAATTAAATTTTAAGTACCTCCGGAAAAACTGATGTATTAGGTACAGAATAATAAGCGTCTTTTCAAATCAATCTTAGCCATATAACAACCTGCTGATATTAAAATATCTTGCAGTATTAAATGTTTCCATTTTAAAATGTTTGTATTCTACAAACTTATTTAGATCTGTAAGGTCCAGAATAATTCTGCAACCACCATCTTTTTTATTTCTCCGAAAAATATTAGAGACAAATTGATGCTCGTGTTCATAGGTTTTATCAATTACCCCTTTTTCAGATAATTTGTCAATTTCCACATTAATCTCTGCTTTATCCAATAGCAGTAAACACGAAAGCATAAGCAGGTTTATTCTGTACAGGCGGATTAACCCCTTCTTTAAATGTAATAGTAGCTCCTGAAACTGCTTGTAATATAAACCGATCAGAAGTAATAGTAAGCCAGTTTTTATAAAACTTTTGTAATCTCCCTCCAACTGGAGATTTATCCGCAGTTTCTTTAAGGATAAAACAAGTCTTTAATACCTCTCCATATGAGCGTGGTGGTCTCCTTCTCCCTGAATACGGGTAAGTATTGGGCTGTGCAGGACGATAAAATACTTCCTTGACATATTTCTGCCTCTATTTCCAAAAGTCAAAACCCCTTCGGGGCGAAAAATACCTTTTTTGTCCAAAGACGAAAGGTTTCATGCACCGCTAAAATATTTAGCTTCTTCATCCAACTCTTTCAGTTGTTTAGGCAGATTTTCTCCAAACAGATAACCAGGAGCTTGAACACCACTTGCTCGACACAGGCTTGCAAACCTAGGGTGAAATATGGGCCGAATCGCCATTTTCCTCATACAGTTAATTTCATAGAAAGAATTGCACAATAAGCCCAAAGTATCTTTTTGAATCTTATCCATCTCCAATCTCTCCATTTGTCTCCCATAGGCCGTAACGGCAGCAGAAAATTTTTGAGGATTTTTTGAAATCTCACTTCTTGAGCTCTCATACTTGGAGTCATGGATGTCCATATCAACGGATTAACCGTAGGCACTTCCAATGAGGCACAATTTCCTGGTGTTTTATATAATTCTGATGCTTCAATCATCACAGAATCTTGAAGTTGGTGAGATACCATATAATTAATTGGCAGCTAGGTTTTCTTCCATAGCCTCACCACTTCCTTCAGGTATAGCAAATTCTTTTGCTATCCCAGGCACATTTGGCCTTTTTTTTTTACTTTGTGGTGTGCATTCAAAATCCAAATCACCACCAGCAGGGTCTGCCTTCTGCAGCCCTAAATCAATTGGGATTTCACCCCATGAGACTTCTTCCAGCCCAAATCCTGGGTCCGGAGTTTCAAACTCCCAACTTGGCCCACAGCCATATTCAGAATAATCAAACCCCTCAGGGCTTTTTTGGGATCCTTCTGGGTACTGTGACCCTTGTCTCATGATTTTTTGGAGAACTTTCTCCATATGCTCCATTTTTAACCACATAGTTTTATTATCTGGAGGACTTTCAGTATCAGAGTCATCAGAAACCACGGGCCTCTCAGATTTCTTTTTACATTTTTTAGGAGCATTTCCCTCCGTGGTTATTATTGCTGGAGAATCTAGAAACTCGCTATCGGGTATATCAGCGGCCACCGGTATCGGAACCGGATCCGCACTAGCTTCTTGTCCCGTATTTTTATTTTCACCCCGGGAAGATCTTTTTACCCGCGAATTTTTCTTTGCCGATTTCTCCATTTTCTTTATTATCAGTGCTAAATCAGCACGTTACGCGACTCTGAATTTTTACTTTTACTTTCGCTTGCTGGACCCACCCAGCGTACGCTAAAAAACATCCCGACTTTGCTGCACTTACCTGCGGGGCCGTTCCGACCGCTGCGAGGAGCTGCTCCTTACTGCAGCTCCTCCTTCCGCCGTCAGCGTCGACGTAATGCCGTTTGCCAGCGTGAGGCGGGCTCTTCACGTAGTCACTCACGTGACTCCGAAGTAAAATTGCTTATTTAGCTGATATCTTAATTATCAGCAACACTAATGAGTCAGCTGAAGAATCGGTGCTTGAGTCATTAATGGTTGCTACGTCCAACTAAGTCCAAGTTACAGCCAACCCAAAATATTGAGTATTTGGGGTTTCTTATTAATTCCGTTGCAATAACAGTAACATTACCAACAGCCAAGGTTGTCGATGATGATGATGTCTGTACTTGCCTCCCACAAAACTTTATCCCTCCATCCAAGAAGACGCTACGATAATTGGTAAATGGGGAGCAGGTTCCTGCAGTACATTCGGGCCTTTGCATTATCAACATTTGCAGAGAGCATGAGAACTAGCACTAAAAATCGAATGCAGGCCATTTTCATTGGGTTTTCCAGTTACCAACCACAGCTCTCGCAGAATTACAGTGGTGCATTGTTAATGTTAATCTAGCTACCAATAACATTTTGGGTACTAGACTCTTCCCTAATCTTCCAGACTGATGTCAGCGCTCTCGGATGGGGGGGCTACGGACACCGTGTCTATCTGTGGGGGTAGCTGGCATGAATACGAAGGGTTGATTCGCCACACACACGGGATAAATTATTTCGCATTATTGGGGGCATTTTATGGGTAAAGGCATATTGCTCCTCAATGAAGGATTTACACGTTCAACTCCAGATTAATAACACCACAGCAGTGGCATATATTAATCATATGGGAGGAGCACGATCAGTATCATGTGTTAACTGGGTACCGTCATGTGGCATTGGTGTATGTCAAGGCATATCTGCGTTTCAGCTATTTATTCACCACCTATAGCTAATGTGGTGGCCGACCATAGGTCGCGTACGTTTCATGCCAATATAGAGTAGATGTTGAATTCTAAACTTTGTCACACAATTGTCATTCGATTTGGGTTGCCAGCCATTGATCTGTTCCATCCAGATTACATCACCAGTTGCCTAAATATGTTTCATGGGAGCCAGATCCAGGTGCAGTTGCCATGCATGCAGTCTCGTTACATTGGGGGCACTAAAAGATTTATGCAATTCCTCCATTTTATCATCCTGAACTGTCTCACCACAATAGAGCGAGACTCCACCACAGGTGTTTCACCATGCACCATGGTTCCCCTTAGTGTTTTCAATGATGGTTCAGTCATTCATGATGATTCCCAGCTGCAGTAATTTCTTAGTGCATCCGGTTACATGAGAAAGTCACCCTTTACATGACCGTATTAATTGTTGGTCTGCAGGTTCTGACCAGACATTTCCAAGGACTTGGATTGTCGAACAGGGCCATGGTGGTTCTCACTGCAGGCTGGTGAAATAGCATTCAAAAAACAATATATGGTTCACATAAAGAAATGGGAACTGTTTCTGTGTACAATCCTATATGTCTTATCATAATGCAAGCATATGTGATGTGTTGGAGTTCCGTGCTAAGTTGCATTTTGATGAGCACCTGCGTTATAGTGACATTACCAGCGCTCGGTGTGCGTTGTCCTCTTATTGCGGGCAGTCTTCAGAACAACATCCTATCGGGTCTCATCCGTTAGTATCCCGATTTATGAGGAATTTTTAATAAAAACCCTTCGAAACCTCGCTATACAGAAATCTGGGACATCACTCCTGTTCTGACAATGCTTCGGGAATGGGCTCCAATTACTTCATTATTTACGAAAAGGTTAACTATTGCTGTGGTTATGCTAATAGCGCTGGTTTCAGCACAACGTGTACAAACATTACAATTCTTACGAATATCTTGTATGCATTTGTCTGTCAATGACATTAACTTCTATGTTTATGATTTAATCAAACAAAGCAAGCCCGGTTTGGCTGGAATCAAGGTGACGTTTAAAGCCTATCTTGTAGACCAAATGTTATATGTAGTTATGCCATATAACTTAAGCCAATATATTAAGGTAACAAGGTGTCTCAGAGGTTCTGAGACATGACTGCTCATTAGGCACAAAAAGACATATAAAAGAGTGTCAGCACAAACTATTTCTACATGGTTGAAACAGGTCTCAATTATGCTGGAGTCGACAATCCTGTCTTTAACTGTCACTCCACCAGGGCGGCATCGATCTCCGCAGCTAAGGCTCAGGACGTGCCGCTAGACCAAATCTTCGAGGCCGCAGGATGGTCTCGAGAAGCAACATTTTCTCAATTTTCTGACAAACCTGTACAGACCGTGCCACGGTTTGGGCAAGCTGTTTTGAGTCACATTTAATTCATTTGCTTTGTTTTCTATCATTGTTTGTAATTTTCCCTGAGACAGAGGGGTTATTCCTGTGTTTATTAATGTTAACAATAGTTATTGAATAATTCGAAGCAATGTTCAATATATTATTTATTCCCTACTGTGTCAACCGAAGCAGATTGTCGTATGGTGTGCATCTACGGCATGAAAATACAGAGCTTTGAAATATTCATGTGGTCGCTCACGTGACTCCGAAGTAAAATAGTAAGATTAAACGAGAACTTACCAGTTCGAAGTTTCATCCTTATTTTATGAGGAGTGACTTTGAGGGATTACGTGCCCTCCGCTCCCACCTTCATAATCTGAGAGATCATCTGGTAGTTCTAGTCTTCTACGAGCCTTACTATGTTACTTCGGCTATTTGTTTTCTGTGTTTTCACGCCGCTGCTTTGAAGTATGGCGCGCATGCACCTGGCGGGGCTTCTTCACATAATCCCTCAACGTCACTCCTCATAAAATAAGGATCAAACTTCGAACTGGTAAGTTCTCATTTACTCTTACTATTAACTTACAAACCTGCACGTCTTTGGAGTGTGGGAGGAAACTGGAGCACCCGGAGAAAAAACATGTGGTCACCAGGAGAACATATAAACTCCGCACAGAGAGCACCTGTAGTCAGGATGGAACCTGGATTTCTAGCGCTGTAGGGCAACAACTCTACCGCTGTGTCACTGTGCTGCCCTAACAACATGCTTATCTCCCTGCTACCCTCTCTGTAACTGCAGTTTTTTAAGATTAGGTGTCAGGCAACAAACAACTCTACCGCTGCATCACTGTGCTGCTATCAGGTTACAAGATAAACAAGTTAGTTCACTGGAGTTTTGGTGAGATCTTGGAAATGGGCAGCAGAAGCTGAGTAGAACATCATCCTGACAGCCCAGGTACAATAAGTTGCGAAGTGTCAAGAACAATCAGTACCAAATGCCCTGAATCCACCATCCAAATGGGTTTGAATAAAGGCAGCATGCACAATGTAGATTGCAGGAAACAGTGCCGAAAAGATGCCTTGCAAAGCTACTCCATCACCACAACTGATCTGGATAACCTCCCAATAAAATCCAACTGACAGACTACTTACCATCTCTCTACCTCTCCCTCTCCCTCTCCCTCTCCCTCTATCTCTCTCTCTGACTCTCTTTTACCCACCAATGGCACAATGGCCAGAAATCCCTACACTGTTCCCCAGATTCTGGAACCTCTCATGCAAAGTGTCATATCTGCTTCTTCTCTGTTAATATGATCATATCGATATGAATTCACCAAAAGATAGCAATGGTAGACATTGGTGTTCCCGCTAACCTTGGATAACATATCTTCACAAGTTGTGACTGGACCACCCATCAAGCTTGATTACGAATTTGATTACAAGCTTGATAATTACGAAAGCAATATACTTCACTGTTCTCCATATACAGTAACTATTTCTAACATTCAACCATAATACACACAACTACTCACCTCCATGTTGAAAGAAATCCACAGGGACTTTCCCTTATTGTTCCCGATGTTGGGGAGGTCCAGAACAAGGGGTCACAGTTTAAGGATAAAGGGGAAGTATTTTAGGACCGAGATGAGAAAATCATTTTTCACACAGAGAGTGGTGAATCTGTGGAATTCTCTGCCACAGAAGGTAGTTGATGCCAGTTCATTGGCTATATTTAAGAGGGAGTTAGATGTGGCCCTTGTGGCTAAAGGGATCAGGGGGTATGGAGAGAAGGCAGGTACAGGATACTGAGTTGGATGATCAGCCATGATCATATTGAATGGCGGTGCAGGCTCGAAGGGCCGGATGGCCTACTCCTGCACCTAAATATGTTTCTATGTTTCTATTTCCCATTATGGGAAGATGATAGAAGAAAATTACCAACCCCCACCACACAGTTCACACTAAGTACCATTAAATATTGTTTGATAAACCATGTGTGAAAATTCAGTAAAGAAGATTATTTTTTTAATTTTTGTTTACCGTAGCCTATTGCTGGAATCTGACAATGAATCTTGCAATGGAGAGTTTCCATGGGAACAGAAAGCTCTCTGGTTTTGAGTGTGTGTTTCTAGCTCCTTAGTCGCCATTCAGAGTCAGGGACTCTGAGAAATGGAGAACCCAAACAATCGTGTGTGCTGTGGTTTCAAATTCAGCAATTAACCTTTGGTTTGGGTGGGGCAGGGGAATTAATACTGAAAGAAATGTCTTTATTAATGAAGAGAAGTTAATCATTTAGAACCACAAAATTATCCAACAAAATGGCAGCCCAGTGGTGCAGCGGGTAGAGCTGCTGCCTCTCAGCACCAAAAACTCGGGTTCGATCTTGACGTCAGGCGCTGTCTTTGTAGAGTTTGCAATTTCTCTCTGTGATCATGTGGATTTCCTCCAGATGCTGCAGTTTCCTCTCGCATCCCAAAGCCGTGCGGTTCTGTAGGTTAATAGATCTTTGTAAAATTGGTTCTAGTGTGTTGGGAGTGGATGAGAAAGTGGTATAACATAGAACTAGTGTGATTGATGGTTGGTGTGGACTCGGTGGGCCGATGGGCTTGTCTCCATGCTTTATCCCAAAAATTAAACTAAAGAATTTGGTTTTGCACAACTCAACAGATATGTAATTCTTATGGGATTAAAAATATAGAGGCTTTGATGTGAATACTTGTTCTAGATAATCAGTATGTATTAATGAATAGTTCAAAAATAGATAGCAGAATAATTACCTTCTTGTTTCATCAGCATTCTTGTCAAGTTGGATTCAACTAGCATCATGAACATGGTAAATTTTGTATTACATGTTAAACATGTTGAATTTTCCATTAGTATTTTCTATTGGTTTTTCCTCTTGGTATTTAAGAGGCTTTTAGATGGGCATGTGGACGTGCAGAGAATGGAGGCATATGGATCACATGCAGATAGAGGAGATTAGATTGACTTGGCATCATGTTCAACAGATACATTGTGGGTTGAAGGCTCTGTTCCTGTGCTGTACTGTTCTATGTTCTGTGAAATATTCTATTGGATCTGAACTCATTATTTATTGCTTGCGGCAACTGTAAACTGAATTTGCACAAGGCATAATCTAGGGGATACTTGATTAAAAACTCCTCGTTATGACCATCCAGAAATTACCATAAACTACAATAAATCAGTGGCTTATCCAAAGTATGAAAGTGTTATCGCCACAATATACCAGCTATTCCTGGCACTATAGCCTAGCTCAAACACCTCATAAATGGTAGGAATGAGCTGCAGCTGCTGGTTTACACAGAAGATAGACACAATATGCTGGAGTAACTCAGTGGGTCAGGCAGCATCTCTGGTTAAAAGGAATGGGTGACATTTTGAGTTGAGACCCTTCTTCAGACTGAGGAAGCATCACCCATTCCTTCTATCCAGATATGCTGCCTGTTGCGCTGAGTTACTCCAGCATTTTGTGCCTAACCTCATAAAACTGTATCCATGAAACAACTTACACCTTTTATTGCATGTTCAAATCAATTAATATTCACAACTCTCCCATGACAATAAATGCCACAAATGCCATGTGAATATAATTTAAAACATTCTTGCCTATTTAAGTGCAATGGTACAAGAGGCTCCTTTGAAAGGACAATCTAAATCCAAATAATATACTTTAATTTAGTTTAGTTTTGCATAGTTTAGAGATACAGCATGGAAACAGGCCATTCTGCCCACTGAGTCCGCGCTGACCAGCGATCACCTGTTCACATTAGAACTATCCTACACACACATGGACAATTTTATAGAAGCCAATAGAATCCAATTTTTAAAAGGGAGGGAGAGAGAAAACGGGGAATTACAGATCAGTTAGTCTAACATCGGTAGTGGAGGAAATGCTAGAGTCAGTTATTAAAGATGGGATAGCAGCACATTTGGAAAGTGGTGAAATCATTGGACAAAGTCAGCATGGATTTCTGAAAGGTAAATCATGTCTGACGAATCTTATAGAATTTTTCGAGGATGTAACTAGTAGAGTGGATAAGGGAGAACCAGTGGATGTGTTACAGTGGCTTGCAAAAGTTTTCATACCCCTTGAACTTTTCCACATTTTGTCATGTTACAACCACAAACGTAAATGTATTTTATTGGGATTTTATGTGATAGACCAACACAAAGCGGTGCATAATTGTGAAGTGGAAGGAAAATTTTATTACAAATAAAAAACTGAAAAGTGTCCGTGCAAAAGTATTCTGCCCCCCTGAGTCAATACTTTGTAGAACCACCTTTCGCTGCAAATACAGCTGCAAGTCTTTTGAGGTATGTCTCTACCAGCTTTGCACATCTAGAGACTGAAAAATTTGCCCATTCTTCTTTGCAAAATAGCTCAAGCTCAGTCAGATTGGATGGAGAACAGCAATTTTCAAGTCTTGCCAGATATTCTCAATTGGATTTAGGTCTGGACTTTGACTGGGCCATTCTAACACATAAATATGCTTTGATCTAAACCATTCCATTGTAGCTCTGGCTGTATGTTTAGGGTCGTTGTCCTGCTGGAAGGTGAACCTCTGCCCCAGTCTCAAGTCTTTTGCAGACTCTAACAGGTTTTCTTCCAAGATTGCCCTGTATTTGGCTCTATCCATCAACTGGTCCAGCTGGTCAACTCTGACCAGCTTCCCTGTCCCTGCTAAGTAAAAGCATCCCCACAGCATGATGTTGCCACCACCATGTTTCACAGTGGGGATGGTGTGTTCAGGGTGATGTGCAGTGTTAGTTTTCCGCCACACATAGCGTTTTGCATTTAGGCCAAAAACTTCAATTTTGGTCTCATCAGACCAGAGCACCTTCCTCCACATGTTTGCTGTGTCCCCCACATGGCTTGTGGCAAACTGCAAATGGGACTTCTTATAGCTTTGTTTCAACAATGGCTTTCTTCTTGCCACTTATCCATAAAGCCCGATTTGTGGAGTGCACGACTAATAGTTGTCCTGTGGACAGATTCTCCCACCTGAGCTGTGGATCTCTGCAGCTCCTCCAGAGTTACCATGGGCCTCTTGGCTGCTTCTCTTGGCTGCTCTCTTTGCCCGGCCTGTCAGTTTAGGTGGACGGCTATGTCTTGGTAGGTTTGCAGTTGTGCCATACTCTTTCCATTTTCTGATGATGGATTGAACAGTGCTCCGTGAGATGTTCAAAGTTGGGATATTTTTTTATAACCTAACCCTGCTTTAAACTTCTCCACAACTTTACCCCTGACCTGTCTGGTGTGTTCCTTGGGCTTCATGATGCTGTTTGTTCACTAATGTTCTCTAACAAACCTCTGAGGCCTTCACAGAACAGCTGTATTTATACTGAGATTAGATTACACACAAGTGGACTCTATTTACTAATTAGGTGATTTCTGAAGGCAATTGGTTGCACTGGATTTTATTTAGGGGTATCAGAGTAAAGGGGGCTGAATACATTTGCACGCCACACTTTTCAGTTTTTTATTTGTAAAAAGAGTTGAAAACCATGTATCATTTTCCTTCAACTTCACAATTATGCAACACTTTGTGTTGGTCTATTACATAAAATCCCAATAAAATACATTTACGTTTGTGGTTGTAAAGTGACAACATGTGGAAAAGTTCAAGGGATATGAAAACTTTTGCAAGCCACTGTATATCTAGACTTTCAGAAGGCTTTCGACAAGGTCACATAAGAGATTAGTATGCAAACTTAAAGCACACCGTATTGGGGGTTCAATATTGATGTGGATAGGAACTGGCTGGCAGACAGGAGGCAAAGAGTAGGAGTAAACAGGTCCTTTTCAGAATGGCAGGCAGTGACTAGTGGGGCACCGCAAGACTCTCCAAGTTTGCGGATAACACGAAGCTGGGGGGCAGTGTTAGCTGTGAGGAGGATGCTAGGAGGATGCAAGGTGACTTGGATAGGTTGGGTGAATGGTCAAATGCATGGCAGATGCAGTATAATGTGGAGGTTATCCATTTTGGTGGCAAAAACAGGAAAGTAGACTATTATTTGAATGGTAGCCGATTAGGAAAAGGGGAGATGCAACGAGACCTGGGTGTCATGGTACACCATTCATTGAAAGTAGGCATACAGGTGCAGCAGGCAGTGAAGAAAGCGAATGGTATGTTAGCATTCATAGCAAAAGGATTTGAGTATAGGAGCAGGGAGGTTCTACTGCAGTTGTACAGGGTCTTGGTGAGATCACACCTGAAGTATTGAGTACAATTTTGGCTTCCTAATCTGAGGAAAGTCATTCTTGCCATAGAGGGAGTACAGAGAAGCTTCACCAGACTGATTCCTGGGTTGTCAGGACTTTCATATGAAGAAAGACTGGATAGACTCGGCTTGTACTCACTAGAATTTAGAAGATTGAGGCGGAATCTTATAGAAACTTACAAAAATTCTTAAGGGGTTGGACAGGCTTGATGCAGGAAGATTGTTTCCGATGTTGGGGAAGTCCAGAACAAGGGGTCACAGTTTAAGGATAAAGGGGAAGTCTTTTAGGACCGAGATGAGAAAATCATTTTTCACACAGAGAGCGGTGAATCTGTGGAATTCTCTGCCACAGAAGGTAGTTGAGGCCAGTTCATTGGCTATATTTAAGAGGGAGTTAGATGTGGCCCTTGTGGCTAAAGGGATCAGGGGGCATGAAGAGAAGACAGGTACAGGATACTGAGTTGGATGATCAGCCATGATTATATTGAATGACGGTGCAGGCTCGAAGGGCCAAATGGCCTACTCCTGCACCTAATTTCTATGTTTCTATGTTTCTAACCTACAGACCTTCATATCTTTGGAATATGGGAGGAAAGCCGAGTACCGGAGAAAACCCATGCGGTCACAGGGAGAAGGTACAAACTCCCCAGATACCTGTGACGCCACCATCAATGAAATATGTACCTGCGCTCTGTGATCCCTGTGCTCTACAACACTTCCCAAAGCCCTAAGTAGGATCTGTTTAGGACTTGTGTCGATCATGCCCATGTTAGACGTTCCAAAATACAACACCTCACATTTCTCTGTATTAAATTCCGTCAACCATTCCTCAGCCACTTGGTCAACCGATCAAGATCCTGCTGTAATCTTTCACAAACATCCTCACTTTCTGCAAAACCACCCACTTTTGTATCATCAGCAAAGTTGTACAACAAAGTTGTTGGGGAAGTGTACCCTTTTTGCAGAAAGCCATGGAGGTCAGGATCAAAGTAGGGTCATGAGGTTGCAGCACTTCTACGCATCCAAGTCTACAAGTTGTACTTCCTTGGTATATACAATATGCAAAGTTTTACGTTCCATCTTAATGAAACTTTTTCAAAAAGTCATAATCCTTGTCTTGATCAGCGAACAATAAAACCAAAATGCATGCACATAATCTTTCGAGATGTTATTCAAACAGGTAAATACAACAGGACATTTATAATGCAGGATATAAAAATATCTCAGTGGAATTTCAGTGGAAACTGATTGGACATAAGAAGAGTCAGGATGTTTAGGCGCTAAAAATCTCTGAAATAGGCAGGCAAAAAGGCATAATAAAATGACAAAAAAGGCACAAAAAAGACATTTCTTGACAAAAAAAGGCATAAAAAGGCATTTATTTCCACCACCAGAATATGGTTAAAAATGATAATTATAAAGGTACACTACATTAAATGACCAAAGGTGCCAGGTTGCACATAACTGCCAGCATTTTTTTCAAATTATGTGGTGTTAAACTATGCCGTCTGTCAGACAGAATATGCTACAGTTGTGAAAAACTTCTTTCTACCCCAGCTGAGGTCACTGGTGCATATCTGAAACAAGCTACAAACTGTACATTGATGTCGATATCTTGTGCATTACAACTACCTTTCAGAACGTTAGCTATGTTTTCTACTTCTTCAAGATCTTTGTTAGCTAAAATCACCCTCTCACATTTTCCTTGTATGTCATCACCTACATCGCCAGGAACTTTAAGTACAACGTACAGCAAGTGAAGATGTAAACAACTGAGCAATAGTTCAGCTCTTAGACTTTTCCAATACTCCGGGTCAAGAAATACTCCTTTGATGGTTGAACTGCCTCCAGTGTACCAATGACTACATTGGCAACAAATCTCCCCACAGCATCGTTGTCTTGTCTATTGAGATCCATATTTTGTTGCATGTAACTTCATCTCTAATTTTCTGCACAACATTGCGGAGGTTGCTGTCAACATAATTTTTCCGTAATGATGACTCGCTTGGTATATGGGTTCAAGCAGGAACTGCAGATGCTGGAAAATCGAAGTTAGACAAAAGTGCTGGAGAAACTCAGTGAGTGTGGCAGTATCTATGGAGCGAAGGAAATAGGCAACGTTTCGGGCCGAAACCCTTCTTCATTTTGTCTACCCTCACTTGGTATATGTTCCTCTGTGTATTTCCCTAAAAAACCTCTGAGAGATTTGTTTTCCAATTTCCACAGTGGAATTCCAGCATCTATGAATGCGTTGCACAGATTACTCGAAAACTCAGATTTGCGATTGGAGCCAGCAGTAAATGTTGTGAGGAGACAAGCTTGCGTATTTCCTACCTTCTGTTTCTATATAACCAACTTGTGTTTAGCTGTTTATAAATGCATGGAGATGAAATATTTTTTCTCATGATTCACTGCTTTCTCACATGCATTGCAAAACAGCACACAGTTGTCCGTAGAGAATATATCACCCCTGTACACTCTCACCAAATCGTTCAGTTTTTTACAAGGCGTTGACTTGACTTTAGGCATTTTGACGCTTGCAGGGGTAGATCCTACAGGAGCGGGGATGCAGACCTCTACAGGTAGGCCAAGCACAAGCTAAGAAGAGGAATCAGAGCTGCCAAGGAAAGGTATTCTGAGATGTTGAGGAGCAAGTTCTCAGCAAATGACCCCTCTTCAGTGTGGAAGGGCTTGCAAGAAATTACAAGCTACAAGAGGAAAAAACCCCGCTCCTTGGACAATCGTCAGCTGACCAACGACCTGAACGAGTTCTACTGCAGTTTCTTTGTCTTCCTCTTCTTCTTCTTTCATGTGGCGTACACAGCCTAAAGTTGTAGGACAACTTGTTCTATTTGATCTTCCGTTTGTGCACATCGAGTTGATTGCATTAGTCGAAACAGGGCGGACCACGTGAAGGTTGCAATCTTCCACCCCTACTGCAGTTTCGATAAACAGAAACTTAACCCTGGTAACCCCAACCAACACTTCACACCTACTCACAGCTTCACACCTACTCCAGCTTGAAAAGACTGGACCCTTCCCCACCTACTCCCCAATCACCACTTCACACCTACTTAAAGCATGACTCCAGTTTGCAAAGACTGGGCCCTTTCCAACGCACCCCTTGTTTTATGTGGGGTGTAGGGGGAGAGGTTGGGGGAAACTTGTTTTAATCTCTTACCTCAATAGACAATAGACAATAGATGCAGGAGAAGGCCATTCGACCCTTCGAGCCAGCACCGCCATTCAATGTGATCATGGCTGATCATCCCCAATCAGTACCCTGTTCCTGCCTTCTCCCCATATCCACTGACTCCATTATTTTTAATAGCCCTATCTAGCTCTCTCTTGAAAGCATACAGAGAACCTGCCTCCACCGCCCTCTGAGGCAGAGGGCGGTGGAGGCAATTCCACAGACTCAGCACTCTCCGTGAGAAAAAGTGTTTCCTCATCTCCGTTCTAAATGGCTTACTCCTTATTCTTAAACTGTGGCCCCTGGTTCTGGACTCCCCCAATATCGGGAACATGTTTCTTGCCTTCAGCGTGTCCAAACCCTTAACTGTCTTATATGTTTCAATGAGATTTCTTTTCATCCTTCTAAATTCCAGAGTGTACAAGCCCAGCTGCTCCATTCTCTCAGCATATGACAGACCCGCCATCCCGGGAATTAACCATGTAAACCTACGCTGCACTCCCTCAATAGCAAGAATGTCCTTCCTCAAATTAGGGGACCAAAACTGCACACAATTCTCCAGGTGTGGTCTCACTAGGGCTCTGTACAACTGCAGAAGGACTTCTTTGCTCCTATATTCGATTCCTCTTGTTATAAAGGCCAACATGCCATTCGCTTTCTTCACTGCCTGCTGTACCTGCATGCTTACTTTCATAGACTGATGTACAAGGACCCCCAGATCCCGTTGTATTTCCCCTTTTCCAAACTTGACGCCATTTAGATAGTAATCTGCCTTCCTGTTTTTGCTCCAAAGTGGATAACCTCACATTTATCCGCATTAAACTTCACCTGCCATGCATCTGCCCACTCCTCCAACCTGTCCAAGTCACCCTGCATTCTCATAGCATCCTCCTCACAGTTCACATTGCCACCCAGCTTGGTGTCATCTGCAAATTTGCTAATGTTACTTTGAATCCCTTCATCCAAATCATTGATGTATATTGTAAATAGCTGCGGTCCCAGCACCGAGCCTTGGGGTACCCCACTAGTCACTGCTTGCCATTCTTCAAGGGACCCGTTAATCCCTACTCTTCGACGGAGATGTGATTTTTTCCATATTGTATCTCCGTCCACACTGCGACCTAACATCAAGAAGTTGGCAGCCTTTGCTGGAGACCAACTTCAGGAAGCTCCAATTGAGGCTACGGACAACATCGTGGAGCTCACAATCCCTGATTAGAGACTGACTTTGGGAGCTCCAACCCCAAGAGCTTTGACCGCCCCGATGCTGGGGTCTTTGATCACTGGTTGTGGGAGCTTTGATCGCCCCGACGGATGGTTCGACTGTCCCGACCGCGGGAGAATAAAGAGGAAGGAGATTGGACTTTATTGTCTTCCATCACAGTGAGGAATGGGGGGAATCCGCTGTGGTGGATATTTTTGTTAACTTTTATGTAGTTGTGTGTCTTGTTGCCTTTTTTTTAGTATGGCTGTATGGTAAATCGAATTTCACTGTCCCTTAATTGGGACATGTGACAATAAACTGACGTTTGAACCTTTTATTAGGCAGCATCTGTGGAATCACCTATCCTTTTTCTCAACAGATGTTGCCTGACTTGTTCAGTTACTCCAGCATTGTGTTTTGTCCAAGGAATTTTCAATAGGTTTGAAGCCTTTCTTCCAAAATGTGTCATTATAAAGGAATGGCCAAACGTCTGAAGAAGGGTCCCAACCCGAAAAGTCACCTACGAAGTCTGAAGAAGGTTCAAAATCTGAATGAATGAATGAATGAATAAGTTTGTTAAAGAAGGAACTGCAGATGCTGGAGAATCGAGGGTTACACAAAAAGCTGGAGAAACTCAGCGGGTGCAGCAGCATCTAAGGAGCGAAGGAGATAGGCGACGTTTCGGGTCGATACCCTTCTTCAGACTGGTCAGGGATCAGGGAAACGAGAGATATAGACGGTGATGTGGAGAGATAAAGAACAATGAATGAAAGATATGCAAAAAAGTATCGATGATAAAGGGAACAAGCCATTGTAACCTGTTTGTGGTGTGAAAATGAGAAGCTAGTGCGACTAGGGTGGGGGAGGGAGATAGAGATAGAGGGAATGCCAGGGCCCGAGGGCTGAGGGAGAGGTGGGGAAGGGGAGGAGACAGCAAGGGTTAACAGAATTGAGAAAATTCAATGTTCAAGCCCAAAGGATGCAGACTCCCCAAGCGGGAATATGAGGTGCTGTTCCTCCAACTTGCGGTGTTGCTCAATCTGGCCGTGGAGGAGGCCCAGGACCAAGAGGTCGGATCCGGAATGGGAGGGGGAGTTGAAGTGCTGAGCCACCGGGAGGTCGGGTTGGTTTTTGCGGACCGAGCGGAGGTGTTCGGCGAAACGATCGCCAAGCCTCCGCTTGGTCTCACCGATATAGATCATCTGGCATCTGGAGCAGCGGATGCAGTAGATGAGGTTGGAGGAGGTGCAGGTGAACCTCTGTCGGACCTGGAAGGACTGCTTGGGTCCCTGAAAGGAGTGGAGGGGGGAGGGGATAAGTTTATTGGCCAAGTATTCACATACAAGGAATTTGCCTTGGTGCTCCGCCCAAAAGTGATAACATGACATACAACGACAGTTATGAATGACACATAAAACACTAAAAATAAATAATAAAACACCATTGATCAAACATGTGAACCAAACAAAATACCAGAGCAAAAGGAGGCTACAGATTTTTGGCTGTTGAGTAGAGCTACTACTCGTGGTAAAAAGCTGTTTTTTATGTCTGGCTGTGGCAGCTTTGACAGTCCGGAGTCGCCTTCCGGAGGGAAGTGATTCAAAGAGTTTGTGGCCAGGGTGAGAGGGGTCAGAGATGATCTTACCCACTCGCTTCCTGGCCCTTGCAGTATACAGTTCGTCAATGGAGGGAAGGCTTCAGCCAATAACCTTCTCAGCTGATCGGCTGATTCGCTGTAGCCTCTAGGTGTCGTGCTTGGTGGCTGAGCCAAACCAGACCATGATGGAGAAGTTGAGGACAGACTCTATGATGCCAGTATCAAATTGGACCATCATTGCCTGTGGCAGATTGTGCTTCCTCAGTTGCCGTAGGAAGTATATACTCTGTTGTGCCTTTTTAACTGTGGAGTCGATGGTAGCCCCCCACTTAAGGTCCTTGGAGATGATGGTTCCCAGGAAGTTAAAAGACTCCCCAGATGTGACTGTGGTATTGTTGATGGTGAGTGGGGTGAGGGGAGGGGGAGCTCACCTAAAGTCTACAATCAATTCCACAGTCTTAAGAGCATTGAGCCCCAGGTTGTTGCGATGGCACCAGGACGCCAGCTGTGACACTTCCGGTCTGTAGGCAGATTCCTCCCCATCCAGGATCAGTCCAATCAGGGTTGTGTCATCTGCAAACTTGAGAAGCTTGACAGAGGAGTCAGTGGAGGTGCAGTCATTGGTGTAGAGAGAGGAGAGTACGCAGCCTTGCGGTGCTCCTATGCTGAGGGTTTGTGGGTCCAAGATGTGCTTTCCCAGCCTCACGTGCTGCTTCCTGTCTGTTAGGAAGCTGGTGATCCACCGACAGAGGGGTTCAGGCACAGTCAACTCGGAAAGTTTGGAGTGTAGTAGCTCTGGCACAATGGTGTTGAATGCAGAGCTAAAATCAACAAACAAAATCCTGGCATAGGTCCCGTGGCGGTCTAGGTGCTGGAGGATGAAGTGCAGGCCCAGGTTGACTGCGTCATCCACAGATCTATTGGCCCGATATGCAAACTGCAGAGGGTCCAGCAGGGGGTTTGTGATATTTTTCAGCTTGGCCAGCACAAGCCTTTCAAGGGTCTTCATGATTACAGAGGTCAGTGCGACAGGTCTGTAGTCATTAAGACTGGCAATCCTTGCCTTTTTGGGTACAGGGACAATAGTTTAGATTTTGACGCAGGCAAGGACAGTACAGGTTTGCAGGGACTGGTTAAAAATGTCTGTGTAGACCGGTGCCAGTTGTTCGGCACAGAGCTTGAGAGTAGAGGGGGAAATATTGTCCAGTCCTGGAGATTTCTGTGATGTCACCTATGAAGTCTGAAGTAGGGTCCCTACCTGAAACTTCACCTATCAAGTCTGAAGAATGGTCCCAATCTGAAACATCCTCTATCCATGTCCTCCAAAGATACTGCCTGACCTGCTGTGTTACTTTAGCACAGTGCATTTTGATAAAGAAATAGTTGTTTGGGAATGTGTTGATGGATGGAATTAGGATATCCAGGATCAGCCAAGACAACAGTGGGGTGGGATCTCAGGACCATGATCAAGCACGGACACTGGGGTAGATAATCTGCTCATGATCACTTGGCTCTTTGTGGGAGTATTCTGTGTCTGCATTCACTGATGTCTTTCAAGAATGCAACTGCCAAAGCTAGAAAAGACTCTTGCTCCTACAAAGGTGTGAATAAATGGGCGATATTATTAACATTGAACCCATCTTGCAGGTTATTTAAATACACACCTAGTGCTAAACCTCACGCGTGCTGGGCGGTATGTGGTGCAGCAGTAGAGTTGCAGCCTTAAGGGCCTGTCCCACTTTCACGACCTAATTCACAACCTTTTTTACTCATGGATATTTTTCATCATGCCAGAAAAAACGCCCCGACCTACTTGATGCCACGAGTACCTACGACTAGCATCACGGCCTGCTACGACCTCCTACGACCTCCTACGTGACGACCATGCTGCGAATATGAGCAAACTCGGCAGAGGTCCTGAATTAGGTCGTCAAAGTAGGACAGGCCCTTTACAGCACTTGTAGTGCCGAAGACCCGGTTTCGATCCTGACTACGCAAGGCTCGGTGTTGGGGCCGCAACTATTTACCATATATATTAATGATTTGGAAGAGGGAATTAGGAGCAACACTAGCAAGTTTGCGGATGACACAAAGCTGTGTGGCAGTGTGAACTGTGAAGAGGATGTTAGGAGGTTGCAGGGGGACCTGGACAGGTTGAGTGAGTGGGCAGATGCGTGGCAGATACAGTATAATATAGATAAATGTGAGGTTATCCACTTTGGCGGCAAAAACAAGGGGGCAGATTATTATCTCAACGGGGTTAGGTTAGGAAAAGGGGAGGTAAAGCGAGACTTGGGTGTCCTGGTACACCGGTCACTGAAAGTTGGCGTGCAGGTACAGCAGGCAGTGAGGAAAGTGAATGGAATGTTGGCCTTCATATCAAGAGGATTTCAGTATAGGAGTAGAGAGGTTCTTCTGCAGTTGTATAGGGCTCTGGTGAGACCACATCTGGAGTATTGTGTACAGTTTTGGTCTCCTAATTTGAGGAAGGACATCCTTGTGATTGAGGCAGTGCAGCGTAGGCTCACGAGATTGATCCCTGGGATGGTGGGACTGTCATATGAGGAAAGGTTCAAAAGACTAGGCTTGTATTCACTGGAGTTTAGAAGGATGAGGGGTTATCTTATAGAAACATATAAAATTATAAAAGGACTGGACAAGCTAGTTGCAGGAAAAATGTTCCCAATGTTGGGCGAGTCCAGAACCAGGGGCCACAGTCTTAGAATAAAGGGGAGGTCATTTAAGATTGTGGTGAGAAAAAACTTTTTCTCCCAGAAAGTTGTGAATTTATGGAATTCCTTGCCACAGAGGGCAGTGGGGGCAGATGTTAGAGACTAGGAGCTAGTGGAGTCAAGCGATATGGGGAGAAGGCAGGCACGGGTTATTGATAGGCAACGATCAGCCATGATCACAATGAATGGCGGTGCTGGCTCGAACGGCCAAACGGCCTCCGCCTGCACCTATTTTCTATGTTTCTACGGGTGCTGTCTGCACGGACTTTGTACGATTTTCCCGTGGATTTCCTCCGAGATCTTCGGTTTCTTCCCACAATCCAAAGACGTACAGGTTTGTAGGTTCATTGGCTTGGTGTAAGTATAAATTGTCCCTAGTGTATGTAGGATAGAGTTAATGTGCGGGGATTGCTGGTCGGTACGGACTGGGTGGGCCAAAAGGCCTGTTTCTGTTCTGTATCTCTAAACTGAACTAAATTAAACGTGTACATGGTCCTTGTATCTTCTCATTCAAAAATCAGTAAGCTGATTTAGACTTTATCTTATTTTCGGGTCCATCTTGTTACAAATGTTGACATCGCTGTCATCGTCCGTCCTGAAAAGGACGCAAGCTTCTGGCGACAATCAGTGGAAGCCATCACTTGTCGAATAGATGATGGTGGTAACAGAATTAGCTCAAGATACTTCCAGTTTCTAGTCCTGCGACGTGGACGCTTCTGCTATGGGGCCATTTAGACTTCATGAATGATATTTTGTATAATTTATGTAAAGGGCCTGTCCCACTTATGTACGATGAAATGCTTTGCATTGCCTACAACCCGGTAAAATCATCCAGCAGAGGCAGTACACAAGTGCCGCCACATTTCTGGCGCCGACAAAGTTACAAAAGTTCACCAAACAGTCCAAAAGTTCACCGAACAATCCTATCATCTGCCTGAGGCTGTACGTGCAGCAGGTGGCCCTCAGCTGGGTCTACCGAGCCCACTCCGACCATCGATCACCTCATACACTAACACTATCCTACACACGCACTAGAGACAATTTACAATTTACACAAGCCAATTCACCTACTAACCCGTACGCCTTTGGAGTGGGAGGAAACCGGAGCACCCGGAGAAAACCCATGAAGTCACAGGAAGAACGTACAAACTCAGTACAGGCAGCACCCATAGTCAGGATCGAACCCAGATGCGGATCTCTGGCAGCAACTCAACTGCTGCGTGTCTGTGCCGCTCCTCGCTGTCTCGAGATGACGTGAATGTGAGAAGAATTAGGCCACGGTAGTGTAGGATGAGTGCTAATGCGTGCTTGATGTTTTAAAGTAAGACAAACGGCGCTGATATTTCCAGTTCCCCCTATTATCTAGGTTAACCAAATATTGAATGTTCTTCCTTGTATTACAGGAACAGATCATAATTAATTGGAGCCTTCTACAAATGAGTCATAAACACATTCACAAATTTAGTAAAATATAGATTTTGCAACAGGAAAGGAAGTAATTGTGCAGATGAAATGGGCTGTGTACACAAAGGGAAAAGTTTGTCTGCCTGACATTCCATCTAGCGGCAGTCATATAGTCAGAGTCATAGAGCGTAGAACATGGAACAGTACAGCACAATAGGCCCTTTGGCCCACAATGTCTGTGCTGAACCTTGATGCCAAGTCTTTCTCTTATCTACCGGCACATGACCCATATCCCTTTATTCCCAGCATATCCATATGCCTATCCAATGATATCCAAAAGTAATGCACACAGAAACAGGCCCTTCAGCCCAACATGGTGAAGCAGCAGTGACAGTGGAGCCTCAACAGTGATGGTGGAGCCTCGGCAGTGGCGGTGAACCAGCAGTGGCGGTGGAGCCTCGGCAGTGGCGGTGAGGCCTCGGCAGCAGCAATGGGGCCTCAGCGGCGATGGAGCCTCGGTGGTGGTGAAGCCTCGCGGGTCAACCCGCAGTCGACGGTCAACGAGAGAGTGGGGGAACCGCAGTCAGGGAGGATAGGAAGAACAATGGACCCGGCGTGGGGGGACTGCCGTGAAGGAGGGGGAAGTAATGTGAACAATGGGGACCCGACGTGGGAGAATGCTGTGGGAGAAGTGAGAACAAAGGAGGAGCCGGCATACTTTGTAACTTTGTCAGCACCGTAGGTAGCCGCTATTTGTATACCTTGGGTATACTAGCAAAGAATGTCACTGTGCCTTGTCACATGTGACAATGAAGTATTCCATTCCATTCCATATCTATGCTGACTAAAATGCTTCAATCGAAACTAGTCCCATTTGCCTGCATTTGGCCCATATCTCACAAAACCTTTCTTATCCATGCACCTGTCCAAATGTCTTCTAAATGGTGCAATTGGATCCCTCTCTATGACTTCATTGTGGCAGCCTGCCCCATATACCCACCAACTTTGTGTGAAAAACCTGGATCTCAGGTCTCCTTTAAATCACTCCCCTTTCACTTTAAATGTGCACCTCTAGTTTGAGACTCCCATACCCTGGGAAAACCCTTAAGACCATCCACCTAATCTACACCACTCATGATTTTATAAATCTCTGTAAGTTCATCCCTCAGCTTCCTTCACTCCAGGGAAAACAATCCCAGCCCATCCATTATTGTCTTATAACTCAAACCCTCCAGTTCTGGCAACATCCTTGATAATCTTTTCCACACCATGTCTTTAATCACATCCTTCCTCTAGTATGGCAAGAGAAATTACATATAATACTCCACGTGTGGTCTCAGCAATGTCTTGTACAGTTGTAACATGATGTCCCGACTCTTGTTCTCAATGTCCCTTCTGATGAAGTCATGCATACCATATTCTTTCCTCACCACTGTCCAACTACGTTGCCACTTTCAGGGAATTTTGTCCATGTATTTCTCGGTCTCTCTGTCCTAGAACATTCTCCCTTCGAGCCAGCACCGCCATTCAATGTGATCATGGCTGATCATCCCCAATCAGTACCCCGTTCCTGCCTTCTCCCCATATCCCCTGACTCCGCTATCTTTAAGAGCCCTATCTAGCTCTCTCTTGAAAGTATCCAGAGAACCTGCCTCCACCGGTTGCAACTTTAGACCACCATCTTCGCTATCCACTACAGCACGGCATGGTGGCTCAGTGCTAGTGGTGGCTGCCTTACAGCTCCAGAGACCGAGGTTCGATCCTGACAATGGGCGCTGTCTGTACAGAGTTTGTATGTTCTCCCTGTGACCACGAGAGTTTTTTCCTGGTGCTCTGGTTTCCTCCCAGCTATCCAACTTCTCCAAAGATGCTGCCTGACCTGCTGAGTTACTTCAGCACTTCGTGTCCTCGGGTATTTCATCTCTCTCCCCTGTACTCCTCACCACCAGTGATTCATCCAGAACAGAGGTGCCGTTTGTGAATTTATAGATGGCATTAGAGTTGTGCTTAGTCACACTGTCATGGCTGTAGATAGATAAGCAGGGGAGGCATAAACACACAGCCCTGAGGCTGTGTACTGTGTTGAATAATCCCTCACTATTAGGTCAAAGAACACCAAGTGCAGATAATTATCCCTTAACGAGAATCCATTGTGGAATTCCCTGCCACAGAGGGCAGTGGAGGCCAAATCACTGGATGGATTTAAGAGAGAGTTAGATAGAGCTTTAGGGGCTAGTGGAATCCAGGGATATGGGGAGAAGGCAGGCACAGGTTATTGATTGGGGACGATCAGCCATGATCACAATGAACGGCAGTGCTGGCTCGAAGGGCTGAATGGCCTCCTCCTGCACCTATTTTCTATGTTTTTATGCTTCTACGAGATTGCTAAGATTATCCAGGTATTATCACATTGTTAGAAAAATGGAACTGCAAATGTTGGTTTACAGCAAAAAACACAAAGTTCTGGGGTAACTCAGTAGACCAGGCAGCATCTCTGGAGAACATGGATAAGTGACGTTTCGGGTTGGGACACTACTTCATAGAAATATTGAAACATAGAAAATAGGTGCAGGAGGAGGCCATTCGGCCCTTCGAGCCAGCACCGCCATTCATTGTGATCATGGCTGATAGTCTGGGTGAATTTTTTTTTTCTCACTTCAGTCTTAAATGACCTCCCCTTTATTCTAAGACTGTGGCCCCTGGTTCTGGACTCGCCCAACATTGGGAACATTTTTCCTGCATCTAGCTTGTCCAGTCCTTTTATAATTTTATATGTTTCTATAAGATCCCCCCTCATCCTTCTAAACTCCTTCACTCTGAAGAAGACTCCTGGCCTGAAAAGTCACCTATTCATGTTCTCCAGAGATTCTGTCCGACTTGCTGGGTTATTAGTAGATTGTTAGTTGTGGGTGCCTGTTGTTGCCAAAGTGGCTGTCACACCTACACTACAATGGTGACTGCACATCAGTAGATTATGATTGTCTCTAAAGTGTTTTGAAGTGTCTTAGTATTGTGAAAAGTGCTACATTAATATCAGTAATTCACTTTCCCCACTGCCCCATAGTTTAACGTGAAGTGCTCTGGATAATACTTAATAAAGGCAGTGAGGATTGTATATACAAAGTGGCACAATGGTGCCGTGGTAGAGTTGCTGCCAAATAGCGCTAGAGTCCCGGATTCGATCCTGACTACGCGTGTTGTCTGCATGCAATTTGTTATTCCTATGCTCGCCTGGATAAGCCAGGAAGCACGGTGAGAGTCATGTTTTTTGACTTTTCCACTGCTTTTAACACCATCCGCCCTCACTATTAGGGAGCAAACTGACGAAAATGTGGGTGGATGCTCCATTGGTGTCCCTGGATCACCAACCATCTGACTGGCCGACCACAGTATGTCAGGCTACAGAACTGTCTCGGACATGGTAGTGAGCAACACAGGGGCCCCACAGGGGACGGTCCTCTCTCCCTTCCTGTTCACCATCTACCCCTCAGACTTCAGATATAACTCAGACTCCTGTCACCTGCAGAAGTTTTCGGATGACTCTGCAATTGAGGGCTGCATCAGTGAGGAGAATGAAGCTGAATACAGAGGTGTAGTCAACGACTTTGTTGAGTGACTTGGGCTGAATCACCTGCAGCTCAACACTGACAAGACAAAGGAGTTAGTGGTGGACTGTAGGAGAGGAACACCCCTGTCCCCTGTCTCCATCAAGCGTGTGAATGTGCAGTTTAGCAAGGAGTACAAGTACCTGGGCGTTTACCTGGACAGTAAACTGGACTGATCCAGGAACGCTGAGGCCCTGTACAAGAAGGGACAGCGCCGGCTGCACTTTTTGAGAAGGCTCCGCTCCTACAACATCTGCAGTGAGATGCTGCAGATGTTCTATCAATCAGTGGTAGCCAGTGCCATCATCTTCGCTGTTGTGTGCTGGGGCAGCAGGGCGAAGGCCGTGGATGCCAACAGAATGAACAAACTCATCAGGGAGACTGGCTCCGTCCTGGGGGTGGAGTTAGATTCACTGAAGATGGTCTTGGAGGGGAGGATGCTCCTCAAACTGCGGAGTTTCCTCAATCTCGGACAATACAGCTTACCCCCCTCCCCCTTCCCCAGTCTTTGCACATCACAAATCCTGGACTTCACACTTGTCACTTGAATTTCATGTTTCATGTATCTTGTTGTGTTTTATGACTAATTGGCTGACCAATTTCCTTCCTGGGTTAAATAAAGTTCTATTGTATCGTATCATATCGTGACCGCGTGGGTTTTCTCCGGGTTCTCCAGTATCCCCTCACATTCCAAAGACAAGCAGGTTTCTAGGTTAATTGGCTTCTGTAAATTGCCCCTCGTGCGATGGACGTGAAACTGGGGTAACATAAAACTAGTGCACGGGTGATCATTGGTCGATGCGGACTTTGTGGGTCTCAGGCCTGCTGTATTTCTAAACCAAACGAACTTACAATAGCAACCAATTTGCAATTTTAAAAAAGACACAAATTGCAGGAATAACTCAGAGGGTCCGGCAGCATTCCTGGAGAAGAGCCTCCCTGAGCCAGGGAATTATTCAAGCACTTTGTGTCTTTTTTTTGCAAACTAACTTCTGCAGTTTCACTGTTCCACTGCAAAATCTCCTCAAGGTATGCCTACGTGGAATTCGTTCTGCACCTCTCTCTGACGGGGGTTCTGTGAGACCCTCTCTCACTGCTCCCTCTTTGTGATTCCTGCAGCTTTCTTCTCCAGAGATGTTGCCTGACCCACTGACAATTACGCCACTACTTTGTGTCTTTTTTTTGTAAACCACCATCTGCTGTTCCTTGTTTCTACAACCAATTTGCATTGATTGATACCGGTTGGATATTGGAAGCACTGATTCTTTCCTTCAGATGCTGTGAATGGAACCATTCTCCCACTTAATTTGCATTTGTAACTGTTTGATAAAATTAGATTAATTTTAAAATTAGTTTAATTAACAAATTAGCTGCAGTCGGCCGAGCTGCCACAAAGTCTGATACACAGAGCAGAATTGTAGATCATTGGATTCAACATGGCGGAGGTGTCAGTGGCAAGGCAATGCATGCAGGTAAACAAAGGTGCTGGTAAATGGAGTAATGTCATACCTACGAGGTCGGCTGCAGGAGGCACCCGCTGGGCACGAGGACTGAGATGTGGCCGTGTGAGGTTCACAGGTCAATGTGTCCGGATCGAGGTGCTGGCTGAGTGGGCCGCTGGAAACCCTGCAGCAGCCTGGGGCTCATCTGGATCGGGCACCGCTCCAAGAGGCCACGCGCACAGATCAGATGCAGCCTGCAGCAACATGGGGTGGTAGAGGACACAAACAAATTTGCTTGGCCAGGCCGACCCTGCAACGCCAACACAGCAGGCTTTGGTGGCCAAGTTAAGAATTCTGTACTTGGACTTAAAAAGGCACCAAAACCTGGCAACTCTTGTACTACTGTCTCAGTGTGCTATTCCTATACACTTGTACTATCTAAGATTGTGCTTGTGCGTAGTAATACTTTTACTGAATTGTATGCAAAAAAGAATTTCACTGTACCTCAGTACATGTGACAATAAAGTACCATTGATCATCAAAACAGCTTTTTATCAAGTATTTGCATTGAATGGAATTAGTAGTTAAAACATCTTTTCTTTGAAAGAAATTCCACTATAGCCATGTGTCAGTTACGATTTTCACAGCTCTATCTGGGCTCAGTCTGGCTTTTTCTTTAATTGATCTCCTCAGTTCATCTCCTGTTGAAAATAATGAACAAAATCTGCTTTATTTCAGATGGATTTTTATGGATAGTACACATTTAGTGATAAATCTTAAAAAGTTGGATTACACTTGAAAGACAGCTTTAATTCTAACAAAGCAAAAGTCTCCGATCACAAATGGCAAGCTTTAAATGTGGCCATTACTGAACCAAAGGTCTCAGCGGATGCATACGTCACCACTCTTGGCAGAAGGTTGCCTGAAGATGTTTTCTAGGTGCTAGTTAAGTGCCTGCTCCACGGGGAAGGAGTTGGCTTTGTTGATCAATATCAGTGACATAGATGCAGTAATCAGTGACAGAGACTGCCTGTGGCTTAAGTGTGTTGACGCAGAATGGTCAGTTCTTTTTACAAGGTATTATTTTCCTCCATTAAATTATTCCAGGGACTGGTAATCCGGGAACAGCTTTACTAAGACAAATGAATGTTGAACATAGAAACGTGCAGCATAGGAACAGGTATATCACACCACAATGTGCCCCTCTAGACCTTTCCTACCCATGTACTTCTCTAAATGTTTGTAAATGCTGTCATTGTTCCAGTCTCAAATAGTGTCTCTGGCAGCTCATTCCATATACTCACCACCATTTGAGTGGAGAAATTGCCCCTCAGGTTTGGATTAAATCTTGCCTCTTTCACCTTAAACCCAGGTCCTCTGTTTTTTGATTCCCATATCCTGGGTAAAATTCTGTACATTTACACTATCTAGTCCCCTCATGATTTTATAGACACCTCTTTAAGATGATCCCTCAGCCTCCTGCATTCCAAGGAATAAAGTTCTAACCTGCCCAACCTCTTCCTATAGGTCTGGGCCTGAAGTCCTGACAACATCCTCGTAAATCATCTTGTTTCAGCTTAATGACAGATTTAGTTTCATGGGTACCTTGCAACCTTCTTCAAACTCTACACCAGAATTGGTCAGTCCACATTCAAAAGCAAAGTGGTGCAGTTGGTAGACTTGTTGCCTCAGAGCATTGAAGACACAGGTTCAATCCTGAGCTTGAGTGCTGCCTGCAAGGAGTTTGCATGTTCTCCCTGTGACTGCGTGGGTTTCCTGTGGACACTGCTGTTTCATCCCACATCCCAAAGACATGTTTGTAGATTAATTGGCCCTCTGTAAATTTCTCCTGATGTGTGGAGTGGATGAGGTCATAAGGAATAGGAGTAGAATTAGGCCATTCGGTCTATCAAGTCTACTCCACCATTCGATCATGGCTGATCTATCTCTCCCTCCTAACCCCATTTTCTAGCCTTCTCCCCATAATCTCTGACACCCGTACTGATCAAGAATGTATCTATATCTCCCTTAAAAATATTCACTGACTTGGCCTCCACAACCTTATGTGGCAAAGAATTCCACAAATTCACCACCAACTAAAGACATTTCTCATCTCCTTCCTAAAAAAAAGTCCTTTAATTCTGAGGCTATGACTTCTAGACCTAAACTTTCCCACTAATGGAAACATCCTCTCCACATCCACTCTATCCAGGCCTTTCACTATTCTGTATGTTTCAATGAGGTCCCCCCTCATTTTTCCAAACTCCAGTGATTACAGGCACAGTGCCAACAAACGCTCATCATAGGTTAACCTACTCATTCCTGGGATCATTCTTGTAAACCTCCTCTGGACCTTCTCCAGAACCAGCACATCCTTCCTCAGAAATGGTGGCCAAAATTGCTCACAATATTTTAAATGGGGCCTTATCAGCGTCTTATAGAGTTTCAACATTACATCCCTGCACTTGTATACAAATATAAAAGAAAGTGAGATAATGTAGAACTAGTGTGAACAAATGAGCAATAGTTGGGCGAAGGGCCAGTTTCCATGCTGTATCTCCAAACCAAAAACTAAATGACAACTGATCTACTAAGCATTTCCCGCAACTCTTGTCAGCATTCCTTTTTTATGCTCAGTCTAACTTCCGCCATTAATCTGTCCACCATGTAGCTCCATTAGTAATTTATTACCATGGTAACCCTGGCCTCACCCTATCTGCAATATTCCCTATGTCAAATCTATCCGTCTCCCATCCTTTGTGCAGGTTAAGAAACACCTTTTTTCCATTTCCGGTGATATTTTCTGGTTTTAGTTCAGATTTCCAGCATCTGCAGTAGTTTTGATTTTTTTTGCTCCAATCCATCTCCAATATCTTTACTTCATTCCTGCCGTCAGGAAGTGCAGGAGTCTTAAAACTGTAACATCCAGGTTCAGGAATAGCTTCTTCCCAACCATCAGGCTATTGAACACTACAAACTCCAACTAAACTATGCATTGAACGGGTTGCAGTAGGGACTTTGGCCTTTGTTTTACTTTTGCACTATTTTGGGCTTTTTTAGTTATTGGACTTTAAAAATATATATTATCTATTGAGTAATGTGTTTTAGTACTGTGTTTTTTACAACCCAATGTGCCGCTGCAAATAAGAATGTAATTGTTTCATTTCAGGACATATGACAATGAAATAATCTTGACTTGAATATACAGTATTTGCACCAAAGAATGAAAATTAGAAGTACACATTGTGGAAAACTGTGCAACGCTATTACTTTCAACCCTTTTAAATTTCCAATTTAAATTTGCATCTGCAGTCTTCCAGAAGCGATAAGAAATCATAAGAGGTTTGTGTCAGCAATGTTTCCTACACTTTGAGTTGAATTGAACTAATTTTATTAGCCAAATATGTATACATACAAGGAATTTGCCCTTGGTACTCGCAAGTAACAACACAATATACAGTAGACAATTAAAAATAAAACATTATAATTTAAACATGTGAAGAATGAAATAAAATACTGGAGCAAAAGGAGGCTACAGACTTTTGACTGTTGAGTAGAGCTACTGCTCGTGGAAAAAAGCTGTTTTTATGTCCGGCTGTGGCGGCTTTGACAGTCCAGAGTCGCCTTCCAGAGGGAAGTGCTTCACAGAGTTTGTGGCCAAGGTGAGAGGGGTCTGAGATGATCTTACCCGCTCGCTTCCTGGCCCTTGCAGTGCAGTTTGTCGATGGGGGAGGGGAATGTTGCAACCAACAATCTTCTCAGCTGATAGAACGATGTGCTGCAGCCTCCGGATGTTATGCTTGGTGGCTGAGCCAAACCAGACCATGGTGGAGAAGGTGAGGACTGACTCAAGACTAATGCAGGCTCTCCACCTCAAAATATCAACCACCCCTCTGCCTCCAGTTACCGTTCGACCCACTGAGTTCTTCCAGCAGTCTATGTTTTGTTGTGTGATTTCATACCTGCAGGAATGTCCTTTTTTTGTGTTTCTGAGTTATAGCATGAAAACAGTCCATTCGGCCCATGCTGACCATCCATCACCCCTTCACACTGATCCTATGTTGTCCCACTTTCTCATCAACTTCCCACCGATTAGGGGACATTTTATCAGAGGCCAATTAACCAACAAAACCTGCTCGTCTTTGGGATGTTGGAGAAATCGTACATTGACACAGGGCAAACGTGCAAACTCCACACAGACAGCACCTGACGTCAAGATCAAACGCGGATCTCTGGCGCTGTGAGGCAGTAGTTCTGCCAACTACTGTACCACCTAACATCCTGAACTTTTCTTAAATAAAAATAGTTGAGCTGGTTGTCATTATACATTTGCTGTGTGGGAACCTCCATGGATAAATTGCTGTACTCATTCCAAAACAGAATTTGGATTACAAAATAATTAATCGGATATCATGAATAATTTAGTTCTTTAAGTTTATAGTAAGAAAACAGCCAGAAAAGTAATTTTGACAAATCAGCTTTATGAGTTTTGACCAATTATACAGTACTATAGTATACCATTTAATTTCCAACATTAAGGGCAGTACAATTGTCTGATAATTTTCACATTACAATCAGATTTTGTAACATAACTTACATATGGTGACTTAATTTCACTGTGCCAATTGGCACATGTGACAAATAAAATCTATCTGTATCTGTATCTGTATATTCATTTTTCCATGTTTCTCTCAGAGCAAGTTTAATCATTCTGCAAACAAGGTTCGGGAAGGGAGCAAAATAGAAAAGTTACAGCAAATTATGAGATTTTACTTTTTATTTCTAAGCTGTATTTATTGTAAAAATACACTTGTCGGTAAAATCAGCTTCTGGCGGTGCGGAATATTTTTACTAAATTTTCCTGTTGTAAAATAGCGTTCCACTTTGACTGGTTACACAGTGATTTTTTTTTAAACAATCGCTGTGTGGTAGTGAAAGCAAGAATACCTTTGTGGAAAAACATTAATTACTAAATGCAACTCAGAACTTCAATGTATCAGCATAATTCTTTATTCCATATTTTTCTGAAGTACTCTGACAATATCACAAGGAGCAATTTTTCAACTATAGCACTTTCTGTGCACAGATCTGTTTCAAAGCATTGTATATCACAACTATTTACACCCTTGTGGCTGTAAGGCAAGGTTCACAATGGTGCCTCAAAAATGAATTGTCCATTTTAAAAGAAAGTTCAGTCCCTTACTGAGAATTGGAAAAAATCATTGCAGACACAGAGGCTTTCTATAACATGTTTTAAAATGCTTCATGCAACTATTTTTGGTGCTAAAGACAAATTAGCAACTTCTGATTTTGGTTCTTTGAAAAATTGGGAAACATGATCAAAAACCTGGACCAAATGACGCAGCCCTGATGCAGCCTAACTGCAAGATTGTACTGCCACTTGAGCAGCCAAGATAATCACAATAAATCATCTTCAATATGTTTTCTGCAGTTGACAGCTGATGGCTTTCCACAGGGAGAAATTCACCCTCAAATACAAATTCTTCTTTAGCCTTTAACATTCTACCAGGCATCTTCCAAGATTAGTTTTTAAAAAGATGAGCCCGAGCAAACTCCTGGATCTTTGTAAATCCAAAACAATTTAATGTATAAATAAGATTCTGGAACATTGAGCTGCCTTTCATTATACTGTCACAAACCTTATTAGCAATGTGTCGAGGATGTGGCTTCTGTTGCATTACTGATAGCAATATTACTTTGTTTGAATCCACAATTGAGAAAATAACTTGTATCACAATAATAAGTGGAGATACAAGTAGACGGTTGTACATAACATTCATTATGGAAACAGACATTTTGTGTACAGTACAGTTTGTATTCTGAAATTTGGATCTTCAAACTAATGAGAATTTTAAACAGAAGTTAAAGTGGCATTTAAATTGCACACTAATGTGTTCATTATTGGTATGCTAAAGAAATTATGAGCTACTTTTCCAGTTGCGTGTTATTTTGCCTGAAAATGTAAACGGTGTACATTTAAAGTGCATATCTTGAATTCTCAGCTGCTGAAGTAAGCACGTGAAAAGGAAACAATTTGACTGACACTGCCTTTGAAAGTTGAGTTTCCATTTTTCTTCACTTTGCACCAATGCTTCCAATTCAAACAAAAATCCAATGGGTCTGTGGTACGTCGCTCAGTCATTCTTCTGCCTTTTTACTTTTGACTCCATCTCCCAGAATTAGTTTAAGCAACCTGATGCTTAATCCAAATAAAGCTGCATTTAATCCTGTTTGCCACTGCGCCATTGCTTTGAGCCTTCATTCCATGCTACATATACAAACAAGGCCAGCACAATATGAACTGCCACTACAGCAACTATAGCAGCATAGAAGTAGCTGTCTCTGTTTGACATCCCCAGTGAACCTGAGAAGGAAAAATGTACAATTAAAGATCATGGCACGTTTTGTCTTTAATCCAAAGTTAGGACTTCAGTTAACTTGTACTATGAAGAGTAGGGATAAGAAACAAAATGAAGACAGCATGATTGTCAATGTTCAATATTTCTTCACAAATCTGCTGCAACTTTGGGATTTCTGCAATTGCGTAGATAACCGTAGATATCCAAAGATTTCTATTAGTGTTTCCCAAGACTCAGTGGCTGCACCTTTATCTCATTGCTGTGCAAACCATTGTGGTTTCAGTTTCTGAGCACAGCAAGAAGTGACAACCTTGTGAGATAAAATACATTGTGACATTTAATAAAGATCTCTCCAAACTGTTTATTAAATCGTGTGGTTTTACATTGAAAGCGCCTACAATCTGGGCTACCCTAACAGATTGCAAATTACCTATACTTGTGTGCACTGAACAATCTGAACACACTGTCCAGTTAATAAACCAGAGGGACCTGATCTGAAAAATTCCCGCCCATTCCCTCTACAAATGCTGCCTGAGCCGCTAGAGTTCCCCCAGCATTTTGCGATTTGCTCAAGATTACAGCATTTCCTTTCAGTTCCAGTTATCACATTTTGGATTGCAATTGCAATTGCAATTGCAACAACTGTTAAGAGGAATGACTTATGGATGTCGATGAAAGAATGTTTTCATAAAGTTTTAGATCACACCTGAGTTCTTGTAAAATACTGAAGATTCAGGAAATCTGAAATAAAAATAAGAAACTACTGGAAAAACTCAGCAAATCAGGCAGCATGTGTGGTGGAGAAAATAAAACAATTAATTTTGACCATTTATCAGAACCGATGGAAGGTCATAAGTTGAAAACATTAACAATCACTTTTGCCTCAGATGCAACCTGACCTGCTGAATGATGTCAACATTGTCTGCTTGTATTCTGTGTTCTCAACTATTCCAGTGCTTCTCCCAATCCTATAGATCAACACCAGTGAGCATAAAGGTGTCACTATTCTGTGGCAATCGCAGGATAATACTTGCGTTTAAATGCACCACAGAAAGCATCCTCCTGTGATTCACCACAGCTTGGAATTGTAACTGCTCTGCCCATGATAGCTAGAAATTGCAAAGAAATACAAACAATCCAGTACATCACACCAAGATCCCTCGCCCTCACTGATTCCATCACATTTCACGATGTCTCGTGAAGGCACTCACGTACGGTGCAGACGTTCGATATGCTTAGACAGCACACAAAAAAACCCAGTTTTTTCACTGCATCTCGGTACAGGTGACAATAATAAACCAATACCAGGGAGAGGTTTCCAAAGTACACTTTCCATGCTTCGATTAATCAGGTCATTTCTGATTTGTCAGCGAATATTAATTTTATTAGCCACACTTTGCCAATCGTGGGTGCACATCATTTAAGATTTCCATATATGGTAAGCCAACGGGATAGTGTACCACAAGGTGAAACCCCATTAATAAATTCAGCTCCGAGTTGCCAAAACCGCCACTAACTGAATCTAACTCACAACAAAAGAGCATTCCCTTCTGTTTAGGATACAAACAGCTCAAGACATGGGATAGAGCAAAAAATAGCCAGTAGCTCATAAGTGATAGGGGTAGATTAGGTCATTTGGCCCATCAAGTCTTCTCTGCCATTCAATCATGGCCGATCTATCTCTCCCTCCTAACCCCATTCTCCTGCCTTCTTCCCATAACCTCTGACACCCGTACTAATAAAGAATCTGGCTTTAAATATATCCACTGACTTTGCCTCCACAACCTTCTGTGGGAAAGAATTCCACTTGTTATTACATAGCTACAAGCTTCCTTCTTGTAAATTTGATTCTATCCTTGAAAGTACTGATTCGCTCAAAGGAAGGTGGACCCAAAGCTTTAATTCCATTAAAATTACATTTCAGCCACATTTAAAAGCTTCGTACTTTCTTTCAAAAGATGTCATTTTATCCATCGTAATCCAAGATTACTTTGTTTTACCTTGAGAAAGTATGCCCATAAAAATTAATTGACATAACAAAATAGAGACATAAGGACAGGTATTTTATATTGTTTTTAGCACTGTGACACACTCAAGCGTACCTCGTAAGGCTGTCTTCAATTGGTACTAAGCCAAAGGAGTCATCAAGGATCATCTCAAAGAACTTGGGCAAACAGGAAGGTTTTATTGAACATAAACATAGAAAATAGGTGCAGGAGTATGCCATTCGGCCCTTCGAGCCAGCACCGCCATTTAATATGATCATGGCTGATCATCCAACTCAGTATCCGGTACCTGACTTCTCTCCATACCCCCTGACACCCTTAGCCACAAGGGCCACATCTAACTCCCTCTTAAATATAGCCAATTAACTGGCCTCAACTATCTTCTGTGACAGAGAATTCCAGAGATTCACCAATCTCTGTGTGAAAAATGTTTTTCTCATCTCGGTCCTAAAAGACTTCCACCTTATCCTTAAACTGTGACCCCTTGTTCTGGACTTCCCAAAATCGGGAACAATCTTCCTGCATCCAGCCTGTCCAACCCCTTAAGAATTTTGTACGTTTCTATAAGATCACCCCTCAATCTTCTAAATTCTGGTGAGTACAAGCCAAGTCTATCCAGTCTTTCTTCATATCAAAGTCCTGACATCCCAGGAATCAGTCTGGTGAACCTTCTCTGTACTCCCTCTATGGCAAGAATGTCTTTCCTCAGATTAGGAGACCAAAACTATACGCAATACTCCAGGTGTGGTCTCACCAAGACCCTGTACAACTGCATTAGAACCTCCCTGCTCCTATACTCAAATCCTTTTGCTATGAATGCCAACATACCATTCGCTTTCTTCACTGCCTGCTGCACCTGCATGCCTACTTTCAACGACTGGTGTACCATGACACCAAGGTCTCGTTGCATCTCCCCTTTTCCTAATCGGCCACCATTCAGATAATAGTCTACTTTCCTGTTTTTGCCACCAAAGTGGATAACCTCACATTTATCCACATTATACTGCATCTGCCATGCATTTGCCCACTCACCCAACCTATCCAAGTCACCTTGCATCCTCCTAGCATCCTCCTCACAGCTAACACTGCCCCCAGCTTCGTGTTATCCACATACTTGTTGCATTCAATTCCCTTGTCCAAATCATTAATATATATTGTAAACGGCTGCGGTCCCAGCACCGAGCCTTGCGGCACCCCTCTAGTCACTGCCTGCAGTTCTGAAAAGGACCCGTTTCCTCCTACTCTTTGCTTCCTGTCTGCCAGCCAGTTCTCTATCCACATCAATACTGAACCCCCAATACCGTGTGCTTTTAGTTTGCATACTAATCTCTTATGTGGGACCTTGTCGAAAGCCATCTGAAAGTCCAGATGCAACACATCCACTGGTTCTCTCTTATCCACTCTACCAGTTACATCCTCGAAAAATTCTATACGATTCGTCAGACATGATTTACCTTTTATAAATCAATGCTGACTGTCCAATGATTTCACCACTTTCCAAATGTGCTGCTATCCCATCTTTAATAACTGATTCTAGGAGTTTCCTCACTATCGAAGTTAGACTAACTGGTCTGTAATTCCCCGTTTTCTCTCTCCCTCCCTTTTTAAAAAGTGGGGTTACATTAGCTACCCTCCAATCCTCAGGAACTACTCCAGAATGTAAAGAGTTTTGAAAAATTATCACTATTGCATCCACTATTTCTGGGGCTACTGCCTTAGGTACTCTGGGAAGCAGCCTATCTGGCCCTGGGGATTTATCGGCCTTTGATCCATTCAATTTACCTAACACCACTTCCCGGCTAACCTGGATTTCACTCAGTTCCCTCATCTCATTTGACCCCCGGTCCCCTGCTATTTCCGGCAGATTATTTATGTCTTCCTTAGTGAAGACAGAACCAAAGTAGTTATTCAATTGGTCTGCCATGTCCTTGTTCCCCATGATTAATTCACCGGTTTCTGGCTGCAAGGGACCTACATTTGTTTTAACTAATCTCTTTCTCTTCATATATCTATAAAAACTTTTGCAGTCAGTTTTTATGTTCCCTGCCAGTTTTATTTCATAATCTATTTTCCCTTTCCTAATTAAGCACTGTGTCCTCCTCTGCTGGACTGAATTTCTCCCAGTCCTATGGTAGGCTGCTTGTTCTGGCTAATTTGTATGCTTCATCTTTTGTTTTGATACTATCCCTGATTTCCCTTGTTATCCACAGATGCACTACCTCCCCTGATTTATTCTTTTGCCAAACTGGGATGAACAATTATTGTAGTTCATCCATGCAGTCTTTAAATGCCTTCCATTGCCTATCCAGCGTCAACCCTTTAAGAATCAATTGCCAGTCTATCTTGGCCAATTCACGTCTCATACCCTCAAAGTTACCTTTCTTTAAGTTCAGAACCCTTGTTTCTGACTTAATTATGTCACTCTTCATCCTAATGAAGAACTCAACCATATTATGGTCATTCTTGCCCAAGGGGCCACGCACAACAAGACTGCTAACTAACCCTTCCTCATTACTCAATACCCAGTCTAGAATAGCCTGGTCTCTCGTTGGTTGCTCTACATGTTGGTTTAGAAAACTATCCCACATACATTCCAAGAAATCCTCTTCCTCAGCACCCCTGCCAATTTGATTCACCCAATCTATATGTAGATTGAAGTCACCAATTATAACTGTTTTTCCTTTGTTGCACGCATTTCTAATTTCCTGTTTGATGCCATCCCCAACTCCACTACTACTGTTAGGTGGCCTGTACACAACTCCCACTAGCGTTTTCTGCCCCTTAGTGTTTCGCAGCTCTACCCATATCGATTCCACATCCTCCAAGCTAATGTCCTTCCTTTATATTGCGTTAATCTCCTCTCTAACCAGCAACGCTACCCCACTTCCTTTTCCTTTCTGTCTATCCCTCCTGAATATTGAATATCCCTGGATGTTCAGCTCCCAGCCCTGGTCACCCTGGAGCCATGTCTCCGTGATCCCAACTATATCATATTCATTAATAACTATCTGCACATTCAACTCATCCACCTTATTACGAATGCTCCTTGCATTGAGACATAAAGCCTTCAGGCTTGTTTTTACAACACTCTTACCCCTTATACAATTATGTTGAAAAGTGGCCCTTTTTGATTTTTGCCCTGAATTTGTCTGCCTGCCACTTTTACTTTTCACCTTGCTTCCTATTGCTTCTACCCACATTTGACACCCCTCTGTCTCTCTGCTCACACATTTAAGAAAACCACCACCTCTTATTCTCTGTTTATTATCTTTTTCTTCTTTCTCCCCTACATGTTGGGTCTGAGTGCTTCCCTTCTCTGCCTCCTGCCTCACACACTGTCTACTAGCTTTCTCTATTTGAGTCCCTCCCCCCAACCGTTCTAGTTTAAAGTCTCCCCAGTAGCCTTTGCAAATCTCCCCGCCAGGATATTGGTCTCCCTCGGGTTCAAGTGCAACCCGCCCTTTTTGTATAGGTCGCACCTTCCCCAAAAGAGGTCCCAATGATCCAGTAACTTGAATCCCTGCCCTCTGCATCAGTTCTTCAGCCACGCATTTATCCCCCATCTCGCTCCATTCCTACTCTCACTGTCGCGTGGCATAGGCAGTAATCTTGAAATTGTTACCGTTGTGGTCCTTCTCCTTAACTCTCCTCCTAACTCCCTAAATTCTCCTTTCAGGACCTCTTCCGTTTTTCTACCTATGTCATTGGTACCTATATGTACCACAACCTCAGGCTCCTCTCCCTCCCATTTCAGGATATCTTGGACTAGTTCAGACACATCCCAGACTCTGGCACCAGAGAGGCAAACTACCATCCGGGTCTCCTGACTGCGTCCACAGAATTGCCTATATGACCCTCTAACTATAGAGTCCCATATTACTATTGCCCCCCTCTTCTTTTCCCTACCCTTCTGAGCAACAGGGCCGGTCTCTGTACCGGAGGCCTGGCCGCTGTCGATACCTCCAGGTAGGCTGTCTACCCCAACAGTACTCAAAGAGGAGTACTTATTGCCAAGGTGTACAACCACATCCCACGTTGGGGGGAATGTCTTTACAGGAGGATGTGCAGGTTGAGGAAGAGCATAAGTGCTTGGTTTGATAACATTTTATCTCCCATTTTAATTTAAATTTCTTAATTTTACACAACTTATCTGTATCAGTTTAAAGAAATAGATTGCACCAAACATTGCATTTTTAAAACTTCCAAATAATACTTGCAACACATTTTTAAGCACTATAGCAGGTATGGAATTGTATGTAACTTCAGGAGGAGAAAGGGACAAATGGGATCAACAGTAACTCTGACTCTATACCCAAGTTGTAAACTCCTAACTGCAGAAATTATCTTTATCTACCCCACAGATACCACTCAATATCCCAAAAACCTCAATTGAATGACTCGTCATCTTCCAAACTTTACAATAATAACATGTGTCACCAATCCTTGTAATTTAAGGCTGGTAATTTAACACACATTTTAACAGCACCTCTTTCCACAAAATCCTTAAGCACTTCTTTAATAAAATATTATTTTAGAGATGATAGGTAGAACTGTTCTTTGTATCAGTGTAATCCAAACAAGGTTTTGTATAAAAAGGACTAACTACTATCTAATTGAACTCCAGCACTCAAAATATAAAGCTAACGTTTAGTTACTCTTTTAATAATTTTCCATCCTGTCCATAAATACTTCTATGATCTACATAGAGATGCACACCTTTGTACTGCCATTGCATCTGGTATTTTGCCATTTAGAAACTACACGCTATCCTTCCATAGTACAACATGAATGGCCTCATACTGTAGAAATCTATTTGCTGTGGTTTTACCATTTGTTTACTCAAACATTTTGTAATTTAATGTTCCTAACTAGACTGCAAACAATTTGGACAGGTACATGGATAGGAAAGGCTTAGAGAGATATGGGCCAAACAGGGTCAAATGGGGCTTGTGTCGTTGAGGCAGCTTGGTTGGCACGGGCAAGCTGGGCCAATGGGCCCGTTTCCATGCTGTGTGACTCTATGACCCTAATAGCATTTATCTCTTTATCATCTGCACACAGCTATTTTCCTCACCATGCACACTCTCCTGCAACCATTGGGTATAACACCTGTCCTGGCACTGCGTCCCTCCCTCATCCAGGGATCTAAACAGCCTTTTCACATCAGACAGAGATTCACCTGCACCCCCTCCAACATTGTCTATTAAATTAGGTGTCCTCAACATTGCTTTCTCTACACAGGTGAGACCAGACACAGAATAGACAACTACTTTGCCGAGCATCTGTCGGCTGTGGCAATTTGGATCTCTGGATTGCCAGCCTTTTTAATTCCCATTCCCATGCCAACCTGTTTGACTTTGTCCTCTTCCACTGTCAGGGTAAAACCAAACCCACATTAAAGGACCAACGACTCATATTCCATCTGGAGAGTCTACAACCTAACAGCATGAACAATTAATTTTCAGGTAACCTGCATCTGCAAAGTTCATTTCTCTGACCTCCTGTCTACCCTGGTGCTCTCTCACCTTTTTCCTTCTCCCCCCACTATTCTCCTCTATCTAGATCCTCTTCCCCCAGTACTCCTACCCCCCTCTCTCTCTGTTGTCCCAATCTGCCACGACCCCTCCTCGTAGAGACGACGGTTTGCCAGCCAAGTCGGTTGTGGGCGACGGAGGGGATCGGGAGCCGCTTCGATAGAATGAACACGCGGGAATCCGGACTTTGAACTCGATATAATGGCGCCACATATGGCGGCGCCGGCATTATTATTACATGCAAAATGAATTTTATTGTATAAATATCAATTGAACGATTGAGTTCCTCTCATTACCTTCGGTTGCTATCAGATTCTAGAATCTGCAGCCTTTTGTGTCTCCTCATCACTTTGCAGCCTCTGTGGCCATCTCCATTGTTTCCTCCCCACAACAGTTCACCGAAAGCAATTTAGGATCCATCTTTGACAGAAATTTTTGTATGACATGATACCAATTTAAAATGGATTCGCAAATTAGAATTCAAATCCCTGTTTATCTTCAATTGAAAGGAACATACTTAAACTAGAAACACCAAATGTTAAAAGAGCTTACCTTCAAAGACAAAAGACTTTGTTCCAAAATACAACCCAATTGGTAAAGCGATCATTAGGAATGTGAAAAACAGGAGTGTCTTCAGAACTGACAACAGCGAGCTGTCATTTCTGAAAAAGGCAAATAAAACGTGTAACCACATCTGCACAGAGATGACAACAAACATGTTCATATATAACAAGCTTCCTTTTGTCAATGTCACAACTTGTTTTACAGATACTGCACAAGGAGAACCCACAACATGACCCTATAAATAACATTGTGATCAAACCCATTTTAATTTCAGCAAATTGAAATCTCTGGTTGTTTCTTCTTGTTTCGAATGGCGCGCACAGCCCAAAGTTGTAAGGCAACTTGTTCTATTTGAAAATTACAGCTGTGTTTATACACAGTCCCCCCCATTTCAGGGCACCATAATGTTTGGGACACATGGCTTCACAGGTGTTTGTAATTGCTCAGGTGTGTTTAATTGCCTCCTTAATGCAGGTATAAGAGAGCGCTCAGTCTTTCCTCCAGTCTTTCCATCACCTTTGGAAAATTTTATTGCTGTCTATCAACATGAGGACCAAAGTTGTGCCAATGAAAGTCAAAGAAGCTATTATGAATTAAAATAAAGAATAAAACTGTTAGAGACCTTAGGCTTACCAAAGGGATGGGAGATTCCAACCTTCATATGGTTCGCCCTGTTTCGACGAATGCAATCAACCTGGCGTGCACAATCAAATAAGATCAAATAGACCAAGATTTCCTACAACTTTAGGCTGTGCACACCATACACAATAAGAAGGCTACACTGTTTAGAACATCAGTAAGAAGAAAAAGAGCACCGGTGGGCTTACTAATCACAAAGGGACTGGCAGGCCAAGGAAGACCTCCACAGCTGATGACAGAAGAATTCTCTCTATAATGAAGAAACATCCCCAAACACCTGTCTGGCAGATCAGAAACACTCTTCAGGAGTCAGGTGTGGATTTGTCAATGACCACTGTCCGCAGAAGACTTCATGAACAGAAATACAGAGGCTACACTGCAGGATGCAGACCACTGGTTAGCTGCAAAAATAGGACGGCCAGGTTACAGTTTGCCAAGAAGTACTTAAAAGAACTACCAGAGTTCTGGAAAAAGGTCTTGTTGACAGATGAGGCGAAGATTAACGTATCAATGATGGCAAGAGCAATATATGGAAGAGAGGAGAAATTGCCCAAGATCCAAAGTCTACCACCTCATCTGTGAAACACGGTGGTTGGGGTGTTATGGCCTGGGGAAGTATGGCTGCTGAAGGTACTGGCTGACTTATCGTCATTGATGATACAACTGCTGAAGCAGTAGCATAATAAATTCTGAAGTGGATAGACACATCCTGGGGAGATGCAGCGAGACCTGGGTGTCATGGTACACCAGTCATTGAAAGTAGGCATGCAGGTGTAGCAGGCTGTGAAGAAAGCAAATGGTATGTTGGCATTCATAGCAAAAGGATTTGAGTACAAGAGCAGGGAGGTTCTACTGCAGTTGTACAGGGTCATGGTGAGGCCACACCTGGAGTATTGCGCACAGTTTTGGTCTCCTAATCTGAGGAAAGACATTCTTGCCATAGAGGGAGTACAGAGAAGGTTCACCAGACTGATTCCTGGGATGGCACGACTTCCATATGAAGAAAGACTGGATAGACTCGGCTTGTACTCGCTGGAATTTAGAAGATTGAGGGGTGATCTCATAGAAACTTACAAAATTCTTAAGGGGTTGGACAGGCTAGATGCAGGAAGATTGTTCCCGATGTTGGGGAAGTCCAGGACAAGGGGTCACAGTTTAAGGATAAGGGGGAAGTCTTTTAGGACAGAGATGAGAAAATCGTTTTTCACAGTTGGATGATCAGCCATGATCATATTGAATGGCGGTGCAGGCTCGAAGGGCCGAATGGCCTGCTCCTGCACCTAATTTCTATGTTTCTATCCTATCTGCTCCAAGTTCAAACAAATGCCTCAAAACTCATTGGTTGGCGGTTCATTCTAAAGGAAGACAATGATCCCAAACATGCTGCTAAAGCAGCAAAATAATTTTTCTTAGCTAAAAAATGGTCAATTCTTGAGTGTCCAAGTCAATCACCCGATCTGAACCCAATTGAGCATGCTTTTTACATGCTGAAAAGAAAACTGAAAGGGACTAGCCCCCAAAACAAGCATAAGCTGAAGATGGCTCCAATACAGGACTGGCAGAGCATCACCAGAGAAGACACCCAGCAACTGGTGATGTCCATGAATCGCAGACTTCAAGCTGTCATTGCATGCAAAGGATAAGCAACAAAATATTAAACATGACTACTTTCTTTTACATGACATTGCTCTGTCCCAAACATTACGGTGCCCTGAAATGGGGGGACTATGTATAAATACACTGCTGTAATTTCTACATGGCGAAACCAAAATGTATAAAAAATGACTTTATTAAAATATGACAATGTGCACTTTAACCACATATGATTTTTTTCTATTACTAATCTCACATTGTGGAGTACAGAAGCAAATAAATAAATGATGGGTCTTTGTAACAAACATTATGAAGGGCACAGTACATTTGTGAAAATATTAAGAGTTTGTCGCGCTGAAGAAAATTAGTGCACACAAAGATACCATAGGAGTTTGGGATTTGGAGAGTTAGCAACATGGGATAGGGCAACTCAACACAAATTATGAACCCATGAATACTGACTGACAGATGTCTCAGTAAAGGGGCTGTCCCACTGCGGTAGCCTAATTGGTGAGTTTAGAAGTTTAGGAGAGTTTGAAAAAGTGTCATGTTGAAGACCACCTTCGACTATGTAGAAGACCTCCTTCGACTATGTTGAAGACTAGCTGCGGGAAAATTGTGCACCGAAGAGTGGAGAGTGAAGACGACCTCCTTCGATCTCCCTTCGACTATGTAGACTATCTACGACTACCTTCGACTACCCTCGATTACCTACGAATAACATGCCGACCTACTTCGACTAAACCTATGAGGAAAAAAAAAAATTTTTTTCCCCATGGTGACCTTTTTTTATTCGCGGGCATTTTTCAGCATCCGCGACCTAGCTGAGGCCCCGAGTACGCGGGGACTACTCTCGAGCATGAAGAAGTTACAAAGACCTCCTAGGACCTCGTGTCGACCATGCTGCGAGTATGAGTCGAGGGCAAACTCTTGTAAACCTGCCAATTAGGTCGCCGTAGTGGGACAGCCCCTTAAGAATGTAAATACAGAGTTCCTCAAAATTGAGCGATAGTCATAACCCAAAATTGCATTGATTTTGGTTGATTATTATCATGTGTTCCGAGACTTCGACACCAAAATTGCTGGGGTTGTGGACTATGAGGAAGGCTGTCAAAATATACAGTGGGCTACAGAAATGGGCAGATAATAGTAAGATTAAATGAGAACTTACCAATTTGAAGTTTGATCTTTATTTTATGAGGAGTTACGATGAGGGATGACGTGAAGAAGCCCCGCCTGGCGCATGTGTGTCATACTTCAAAGCAGCAGCGATAAAACACAGAAACTATAGTCGAAGTGATATAGTAAGACTCAGAAGACTATAACTACCAGATGGTCTTTGCGATTATGAGGGCCAGGAGCGGAGGGCACATAATCCCTCATCGCAACTCCCAATGAAATAAAGATCAAACATCAAACTGGTAAGTTCTCATTTAATCTTACTATTTTACTTCGGAGTCACGTGTGTGACTACGTGAAGATTTCAAAGCTCTGTGATTTCATGCCGTAGATCCATTCCATACGACACACTGCTTCAGTTGACACAGTGGTGAATAAATAATGTATTGAACATTGCTTCAAATTATCCAATAATCATTTTTAATAATAATAACAAACAAAACAATAATAGCCGCTCTGTCCCAGGGGGAAATTACAAATGAAATTTAGAACGAAAAAGAAATCAAATCGAACCCAAAACAGCATGCCCAAAACCTTGCACTGTCAGGACAGGTTTATCATAAAATTTGGGTAAGGTCATCTCCTTAGACCATCCTAAGGCCCCCAAGGATTTGGTCTAGAGGCACGTCCTGTGCCTTCGCTGCAGATGTTGATGCCGCCCTGGTGGAGTGTCTACTCCAGAACAATCCAAAACCAGTTTTAACCATCTAGAAATAGTTTGTACTGACACCTTTTTATGAGTTTTACTTGTGGCTGATGAGCATTGCTGTCTCAGAGCCTCTGAGACTCTTAGTTACCTCGATATATTGACTCAGGTGCTTGACTACACATAGCGTTTGGTCAACAGGGTATGGTTTAAAGCTTACTTTGGTTCCAGCCATTCCTGGCCTGCTTTGTTTGATTAAATCAAACACATAAAACGTAATGTTATCTGCAGAAGAGTACATGCTATCTAGTCATAGCTTTTGCAATGTTTGGACTCGTTGCACTGATACTAGCGCCATGAGCATAACCACTTTAAGTGTTAATTTCTGAAAAGACAGTGACGTAATTGGAGCCCATTGCAGAAGCAGTGTGAGAACTATACTGAAATCCCAGATTTCTATATATCTAGGCTTAGGAGGGTTCTTGTTAAAGATTCCTCTCATGAATCGTGATACTAACGGATGAGACCCGATAGATTGCTGTTCTGAAAACTGCCATAGATAGGAGGACAAAGCACTCCGATCACTAATAATGGCACTACAGCTCAAGTGTTCATCAAAATGCAATGCAGCAAGGAACTCCAATTCATCCGGTATGCTTGCAGTATGATACGATATATCTGACTGTAAACAAAACATCTCCCATTTCTTAATATGAGACACATATTGTTTTTTAGTGCTATCTCTCCAAGCTGCAGTTATCACATCCATGGTCCTACTCGACAGTCCAACCCCTTGGAACGGTCTGGTCAGAACCTGCAGATTAACAAATTAATACGATCATGTAACGGATGACTTTCTCCTGTTACTGGATGCACCAACAAATTACTGCAGTTGGGGACAGCCATGAATGGCTGAGTCATCATTCTCAGCACCAATGGGAACCATGGCTGTGTAGGCCAGTCTGGAACCACCAAAACGCCTGAGGCGGAGTCTTGCTGTATTTTGGCGAGGCATTGCCTAATGAGGCAGAATGGGGGAAAAGCATAAAACAACATACGTCCCCAATGTAACGAGGATGCATCCACCACTACTGCTCCTGGATCTGGTTCCCACGAAACGTATTTAAGCAATTAGTGATTTAGCCTGGATGCAAACAGATCAATATCTGGCGAATCATAGCGGCTGACAATCATTTTAAACACATCAGGATTTAGCATCCATTCTATGTTGTCATTAAATTTCCGTGACCTGTTGTCTGCCACCACATTATCTCTACCTGGTAGGTAGATAGCTGAGACCCAGATATTTCTGGAAATACACCAGTCCCAAATGAGGTTAGCCAGATTATCACATGATACTGACCTTATTCCTCCCATGTGATCGCTATAGGCAACAGCCGTGATATTGTCAATCTGGAGCTGAACATGTAAATTATTCATTGCTGAACAATAAGCTTTTAATCCATAGAATGCACCCAGCAATTCTAAGTAATTTATACCATGCCTGTGCAGGATTAAATCCTATTGCACACTCCATCTACCACCACAGCTAGACTCGCTGTCCGTGGTTCCCCATCCAAAAGCACTCACATCTGTTTGTAAAACCACTGAAGGTTGTTGAACCAAAATGTTTTTGGTAGTTTGTACAATATTGACGATCCACCATTGTAATTCGGCAATGGCTCTGGCTGGCAACTGCATAGGTCTATCAAAATGACCTGCATGTACTTTAAGTGCTTGTTCTCTAGCTCGTTGCAGACTTTGATAGTGCAGGGGTCCAAACTCCACTGCAGGGAAAGCCGCCACCAATTTACCAATAACACTGGCTACTTCCCGGATGGAGGGTTGTTGTTTTTCAGCGAGACTGGTACGGACCTCCCTGATTTCAACAGCCTTGGCTGTAGGCAAAGTCGCTGACATATCAACTGAATCAATGACAAACCCCAAATAATCAATTTTTTGGGATGGCTCTAGCTTGGATTTTGTTGGATGGACAAGAAACCCTAACCTCTCAAACAGGTGTTTGGTTGCTGAAACTGACTCCTCAGCTGTTTCCTGAGTGTTGCTTAGAATTAAGATATCATCTCGATAAGCCATCACAATGTGATTCTGGCACAAAGTAACACCAGAACTGGTTTTAACAATTTCGTGAACAACCTAGGAGCTGAGGTTAACCCATTGGGTAATGCTTTAAATTGGCACAGCTGTCCCATCCAACTAAATTTCAAGTATCTTCGGTACTGATGATGAATTGTTACTGAATAATATGCATCTTTCAGATCTATGGTTGCCATATAACAACCATCTGATAACAGCTGTTTAGCAGTATTGAAGGTGTCCATTTAAAAATGCCTATCCTGGACATAGGAATTTAACTGGGTTAGATCCAGAATGACTCGACATCCACCATCTTTTTTCTGTCTGGGGAATATATTGGACACAAATTGTTGCGGATGGTATGTCGTCTTCTCAATTACCCCTTTTTGGAACAAAACCACAATTTCTTCATTTACCTGCCGAGTTTCTAGTCCAGAAAAAAACAATACCGGACTAGGCATATTTTGTGCAGGTGGATGAATTCCCGACATACACTCTATTCGAGACCCTGAGATAGTGTCCAGTATAAACTGATCAGATGTTAAGCAGCACCAATCATCATAAAATAACTGTAACCTAGCCCCAACCGGAGGTTGTTCCCCAGAAGATTTACCCTGGACTGAATGAATCACGCGTACCTCCATAGTCGACCTTGGAGTTCTCGTCCTTCTCGCCATGCTGGGGTTGTAGTTGGCGTATACAGGTGGGTAATACTGCCGTCCCACTGGCCCCACTTTGCTTGGCCCTGCCCCCGGATCTGACCCCTTTGTGTCGAAAACGACCTGCGAGGTGGCATCCTGGCAGAAGGAACGCAAGTCTTCATGAGGCCTAGGGTCTTGGCCTCTTCTTCCAGGTCTTTGACTTGTTTGAGCAGGTCCTCGCCAAATAAATAATTTGGCGCTTGAATATTGTTCGACTTGCATAGAGCTGCAAATCGCGGGTTTAGTGTAGGCTATATAGCTATCTTCCGGATGCAATTCACTTCAAAATATGCATTACACAGCAGGGCCAACGTATCCTGCTGTGTGCCGGGCATCGGTGCCCCTCGGACCATTTTGCCAAAAGCCGTGATGCCTGCTCCCACCAATTTGAGGACCCGCTGGAATCGGATTTCCTGTCCACGCATCGTTGCACTCATTTGTGCCCAGATAGCAGAGTTCACAGTGGGCACTTTGAGCGACGCACAATTCACAGGTGTTATGTATCGGGTGGCTGTTTGTTCCATTATAGTATCTTGTAGCTGGTGAGAGGCCATGTAATTGATGTTGGCCACCAGGTTTTCCTCCATGGCTTCACCAGTACCTTCCGGAATAGCAAAGTTTCTTGCTACATCCGGGACACCTGGAGCATGGCTCATGTGCCTTGGTGTGTGCTCAAAAGTAGTGACACCAACTTCAGGGTCAGACTCCTCCTTCCCTGGCTCTCCCGAGTCTTGCTCCAGGGAGGTCTCTATCAGCCCTAAACAAGGTGCTGGCGAGGGTGATTTCCACTGATATTCATAAGCGGTATAGTCTTCTTCCCTGTATGGGCCTCTACGTGAGGCTGTCTGGGGAATCCTAGGGGCATTCGACCCCGATTGAAAAATTTCATGGCTCATTAAAGTTTGGAGCATTTTCTCCATCTGGTCAAGCCGTCTCCATACCTTTTTATTAGAAGGAGGGGAGTCTTCCTCTTCATCAGACCCGTCGGATAAGACGGGCCTGAGAGATTTTCTTTTTGCTTTCCTCCCTGGTGGAGTGGCCTTAGTGCCCTGAAGCACTGGAACTAACGGAGGCAGTTGAGCTGCCGGTAGAACAGCAGCCTGTATCAGAGCCGGCGTTACTGCAGCCGGTATCTCCCGACCCAGATTTCTTCTCAACACGCTTCACTACCACCAACTCCTGCTGGCTCCCGAGCCAGACTCACGGAGTTTAAATACTCGCAGAAAAAGTTTTAAATTCACTTACCTGCAGGTTTTCTACTTACCACTGGTGGAGCTGCACTCTCCAGCCAGTCGGTGCGTCATGCATCGGACGTAATGACGCGCATGCACCTGGCGGAGCTTCTTCACGTAGTCACTCGTGTGACTCCAAAGTAAAATTGGCAGTTGTAGTTTAATCAAGGGAATGGAGGGAAATGAATTACATGTAAATGGATGAGAGATGGTCTTGGCATCATGTTCGGCATGGTCAATGTGGACTGATAGTTTGGCTGTACTGTTGTTCTATGTTTATATACTTTAGGCACAGGATCCTGCAAACTGTGAACACCAACCATCCTTTTTCTCCAGAAATGCTGCCTGGCCTGCTGAGTTACTCTAGCACTTGGTGTCTATCTTCCCAAGAGCCATCAGGCTCTTGAACAGCACACAATACCAACCTCAGCAACAATGAACTGCTATGGACTGTGTCTTTGGATGGCTACCTATTAATATGGTTATAAATTAATTGATTTTTAAAAAATTGTACTTTATCTGTGTGTGTTGCAATTACGGGCCAACAAGAATTTAATTGCTTTCTTGTCGGTACATACGACAATTAAACACAGTTAACCATGACTATCTAGGGATGTAACAGGTGGTATCAATAGTCTAGTTTGTCACGTGTATTGAAGTACAGTGAAAAGCTTTTTTTGTTGCGTGCTATCCAGTCAGCAGACAGACAATACATTACAAACTGGCATACGCTGTGCAAGAGTATAAAGGTTATGTTTATTCAGGAGGCTCTACTGTGTGTGGTTTTGAAGACAATAATCAAAAGGACATTAATGCTAAAGTGTGCCTGCAATCTGTGTTCTTCATAATAGCAAGAAGGGGAAACAACATACCATAAACAATAAATAATTATCACTGAATGAAAATGTTAACAGAAATGTAATTAAGTTTTGTTTTAAAAATTATGGCTTTGACATTAATACCACATCTTGGCTATCCAACGCACTTCCCCATCAGAGAAAAAGAAATAAGAAAACAAATTAATCTTCTACAGAAAGCCTTTAAGTTGAACAGAATGATTCTAGCTCTGGTGGAACAGTAAATTAATAAAGTTATTAAAAATTCCTGGTTAAGGATCGTTGAGAAAATCATGTGGTGGGATTTGCCTTAGAATTGTTATGGTTAGGAGGAGCCTAGAGGGCTTGCTGAGTCTGTACGGAGCAAGTGGAGCAATCCTCTTAAGCCCTGTTCCCTCAATCATTTCTTGTTGCCTGCATGATGCTGCAACTTGCTTGTCTTTCCTTTCCAAATACTTTTCTATCTAAATACTTCAATTTCACAACCAAGTCACATGGAAAAGTGATATTTGCCTTTTCAAGAATTATTCAATGGAGTTCCTACTATTATTATTGATTTATTTGGGTGATTTGGTTTAAAGAATATGGTTGGTCATCTGAAAACAAGGGTCTCCTTTCCAACTACATCAGTCTTAAAAAAAGGGTGGAAGATTGCAACCTTCACGTGGTCTGCCCTGTTTCGACTAATGCAATCAACTCGACGTGCACAAACAGAAGATCAAATAGAACAAGTTGTCCTACAACTTTAGGCTGTGCACGCCACACGAAAGAAGAAGCCTTAAAAAACATTCAAAGATTCCAGCGTTTGAGGAATAAGTTTTGCTTACTCATAGAGACAAAGCATAAGGGAGCACAGCCCTTTGGCCAACAGAGTCCATAACACAAATCAACCACCCATTTACATTCATTCCAAATTAATCCTATCTGTGTTAAATTCTTCCACATTTATCCATCTTGACACTAGAGAGAACTTACAGTGGTAAATTAATCTACCAACTCATCCGTTCTTGGAATGTGGGAGGAACAGGAGCACTAAAAGCACACCCATACAGTCACAGGAAGATGGTGCAAACTTATGGAGTAACTCAGTGGGTCAGATCTGAGCAGGAAACGGATAGGTGACATTTCAGGTCAGAACCCTTTTTCAGATAATAGAGCTTGAAGAAGCCTCCCGACACAAAATGTCCCTCCACAGATGTGGCCTGACCCGCTGAGTTTGGATTGGTTTAGTTTAGAGATAGCGTATGGAAACAGGCCCTTAACCCACTGAGTCAGCACCGACCAACGATCACCTGCACACTAGTTCGATCCCAAACACTAGGGACAATTTTACAGCAGCCAATTAACCTGTAAATCTGCATGTCTTTGGAACGCAAGAGGAAACCGGAGCATCCGGAGAAAATTCACGCTGTCACAGGGAGAACGTGCAAATTCCACACAAGGTACACAAGGTCAGGATCAAACCAGAGTCTCAAGTCAAGTCAAGTCCATTTGGCACTGGGAGGCAGCAACACCAGTCAAGTTTACTCTGGCACTGGGAGGCAACAACTCAACAACAACTGCTGGTGTCATTCCAACACTGTATTATTCAAGATTCCAGTATCTGCAGTTCCTTCTATTGATTGGATTGAATTGTTAGATACAGCATTGAAGCAGGCCCTTCAGCCCACTGATTATCAATCACCCATTCACACTATAATTATGTTATCGTACTTTCTTATCCTATACACTCCCTAAATACTGCTGGACAATTTATCGAGGCGAATTAACTTACAAGCCAACCGACCAACGATCCCCGTTACATTAGCACTATCCAACAGACGAGGGACAATTTACAATCTTTACCGAAGCCGATTAACCCACAAACTTGTGCATCTTTGGAGTGTGGGAGAAAACCAAAGCATCGTAGGAAACCCACGCAGTCACTACAATAACCAACAAACTGCACATGCACAGCACCCATAGTCAGGATCAGATCCAGGCCTTTTTCTCTATACAGACAGGATGCGAGGTCAGGACTGAACTCAGGTCAAGTAGAAATCAAGTTAAAGGTCTGAAGAAGTGTCCTGAGCAGAACCATTACCAATCCATGTTCTCCAAAAATACTGCTTGACCTGCAGAGTTACTCCAGCAATTTATGTCTTTCGAGGTCAAGTTCAGTTGTCACATCCACAAGTACGGAGAGATACAGCAACAATGAAAAGTGTGTAGAAATGAATTGCCGTTGCAGGTTCATACTGAAGACACAAAATGCTGGAGTAACTCAGCAGGTCAGGGAGCATCGCTGGAGTAAAAGGATAGTTGACGTTTCGGGTAGGAACCCTTCTTCATACTCTTTTTCTGCATGGTAGCTGACCCGCTGAGTTACTCCAGCATTTTCTGTCCATGGTGGCGCAGCGGTAGAGTTGCTGCTTCACAGCGGCAGAAACCTGGGTTTGATCTTCACTATGGGTGCTGTTTGTACGGTATTTGTACATTCTCCTCGTGACCACTTGGATATTTTCCGGGTGCTCCAGATTCCTCCCACACTCTAAAGACGTACAGGTTTGTAGGTAATTGGCTCCGGTAAAATTGTAAATTGTCCCTAATGTGTAGGATAGTGCTAGTGCACTGTGCTCGCTGGTTGACGCAAACTTGGTGGAGTGAAGGTCCTGTTTCTGTGCTGTATCTCTAAACTAAACTAATCTTAGCTACAAACCAAACTAATCTTAGCTTGTACTGTAGCAGCATCATAGACACATGGACCCAGACGAACTGATAAAAGCATAGAAATTGTAGGTAGATCTCTGGCACCACTCTGCTGCCCCAGTTACAAAGGAGAGTCCAGGAGCAAAGGTCTTAGAATGAAAGGACATACCTTTAGAAAGGAGATGGAGGAATTTCTTTAGTCAGAGGGTGGTGAATCTGTGGAAATCATTGCCCCAGATGGCTGTGGAGAGGGTTGCCAACTGTCCCGTATTAGTTGGGAAATCCCGTATATTGGGCTAAATTGGTTTGTCCCATATGGGACCGCCCTTGTCCCATATTTGATTGTTACTACTCGGGTCGGGGCGCCGCGTCCGGCCCCGCCTCACACGTCCCAATGTAGTGCAATCCATGGAGTGCTGCGGCAGCAGCACCTCGCCCGTGGCCCGGTCAGCAGCCCAGCCAGCTGTCCAACCTTCGGACCTTCACTCACCGCCAACCCCACCACCCCTCCTTCTCATGGCCGATCATCGGTTCATAGAAACATAGAAAATAGGTGCAGGAGCAGGCCATTCGGCCTTTCGAGCCTGCACCGCTATTCAATATGATCATGGCTGATCATCCAACTCAGCATCCTGTACCTGCCTTCTTTCCATACCCCCGATCCCTTTAGCCACAAGGGCCACATCTAACTCCCTCTTAAATATAGCCAATAAACTGGCCTCAACTACCTTCTGTGGCAGAGAATTCCACAGATTCACCACTCTCTGTGTGAAAAATTATTTTCTCATCTCGGTCCTAAAAGCTTCCGCCTTATCCTTAAACTGTGACCCCTTGTCCTGGACTTCCCCAACATCGGGAACAATCTTCCTGCATCTTGCCTGTCCAACCCCTTAAGAATTTTGTAAGTCTCTATAAGATCTCCCCTCAATCTTCTAAATTCCAGCGAGTACAAGCCGAGTCTATCCAGTCTTTCTTCATATGGAAGTCCTGCCATCCCAGGAATCAGTCTGGTGAACCTTCTCTGTACTCCCTCTATGGCAAGAATGTATTTCCTTAGATTAGGAGACCAAAACTGTACGCAATACTCCAGGTGTGGCCTCACCAAAACCCTGTACAACTGCAGTAGAACCTCCCTGCTCTTGTACTTAAATCCTTTTGCTATGAATGCCAACATACCATTCGCTTTCTTCACTGCATGCTGCACCTGCATGCTTACTTTCAATGACTGGTGTACCATGACACCCAGGTCTCGTTGCATCTCCCCTTTTCCTAATCGGCTACCATTCAGATAATAGTCTACTTTCCTGTTTTTGCCACCAAAGTGGATAACCTCACATTTATCCACATTATACTGCATCTGCCATGCATTTGCCCACTCACCCAACCTATCCAAGTCGTCTTGCAGCCTCCTAGCATCCTCCTCACAGCTAACACTGCCCCCCAGCTTTGTGTCATCCGCAAACTTGGAGATGTTGCATTCAATTCCCTCATCCAGATCATTAATATATATAATAAATAGCTGGGGTCCCAGCAGTGAGCCTTGCAATACCCCACTAGTCACTGCCTACCATTCTGAAAAGGACCCATTTACTCCTACTCTTTGCTTCCTGTCTGCCAGCCAGTTCTCTATCCACATCAACACTGAACCCCCAATACCGTGTGCTTTAAGTTCATGAGTTGGATGGGGTGCTGGACTTTGCGCTCGACGTAGCACGAGCCAACACCTCCCAGCTGGCCCGCTGGCTGGGCTTTGTGTGCAGTCCAGAACCCCGGGCCAACTCAGCATTCACCCAGCCACGGCCGAGTCGGTCAACAAATTGCCGTCGGGAATTTGTCCCTTACTTTGACCTTTTGTCCTGTATTTCGGAGTGATCAAGTTGGCAACCCAAGCTGTGGATGCCAAATCAAGGGATATTTTTAAGGCAGAGATTGATTAATAAGGGTGTCAGGGGTTATGGGGAGAAGGCAGGAGAATGGGGTTGAGAGTTAAAGATAGATTGAATGGTGCAGTTCACTTGATGGCCTAATTCTGCTCCTATATAATCCATGCAGTGGAGCCACCCCGTTTGCCAGCTGCGACCCAGTCAGAGGGTGTGGGAGGGGCTGAGGTCACATGGCCTGGGGTCAGGGCCCGCCTGGACCACGCCCACCGCCGCGTCACGGAGCCTCTGGCCGGTGATTGACAGCCCGCCGACGCGCTGCAAGGGCCGAGGCCCGGCCGCCGCCGCGTTGATGGCTCCAGCTCAACACGTCCATCCCCTCCACAACCGCCGCGCTCGGTCCTCGTCTCCGCCTGCCTGCACCGCGCCGTCGCCGCACTCACCCCCTGAAGTCGGCAGCGGCGCCGGCGCCCGGGGCCGCGTTGAGCACAGTCCGGTCCGCACGCTCCATCTCCCCGTGACGCAATCGCTCCCCGCGTCACTTCCGGCCCGCTGCTGCTGCGGCGGCGGCACCCCGCCTCCTGACGCGTCACTTCCTGCTCCAATGGCTCTGGGGGAGGGAGGAGTCAGAGACACAAAGGCAGCAGGTGCAGGAGGAGGCTATTCAGCCCTTCCACTGGACAGCACCTCCATCCAATGTGATCATGGCTGATCATCCACAATCAGAATCCTGCTCCCTCCGCAACTCCCTTGTCAATTCTTCCCTTCCCTCCCGCTCTACCCCTTCCCCGGGCACTTTCACTTGCAACCGCAAGAAATACAACACTTGTCCCTTCACCTCCCCCCTCCACTCCTTTCAGGGACCCAAGCAGTCCTTCCAGGTCCGACAGAGGTTCACCTGCACCTCCTCCAACCTCATCTACTGCATCCACTGCTCCAGATGCCAGATGATCTATATCGGTGAGACCAAGCGGAGGCTTGGCGATCGTTTCGCCGAACATCTCCGCTCGGTCCGCATTAACCAACCCGACCTCCCGGTGGCTCAGCACTTCAACTCTCCCTCCCATTCGGTATCCGACCTCTCTCGGTCCTGGGCCTCCTTCACGGCCAGAGTGAGCAACACCGCAAGTTGGAGGAACAGCACCTCATATTCCGCTTGGGGAGTCTGCATCCTCTGGGCTTGAACATTGAATTTTCTCAATTCTGTTAACCCTTGCTGTCTCATCCCCTTCCCACCTCTCCCTCAGCCCTCAGGCCCTGGCATTCCCTCTCTCTCTATCTCCCTCCCCCACCCTAGTCACACTAGCTTCTCATTTTCACACCACAAACAGCTTACAATGACTTGTTACACAAAAAGCTGGAGAAACTCAGTGGGTGCAGCAGCATCTAAGAGGCGAAGGAGATAGGATACGAGGAGATAGGAAACGTCGCCTATCTCCTTCGCCTCTTAGATGCTGCTGCACCCGCTGAGTTTCTCCAGCTTTTTGTGTAACCCTCGATTCTCCAGCATCTGCAGTTTCTTCGTTAATACAATGACTTGTTCCCTTTATCATCGATACCTTTTTGCATATCTTTCATTCATTGTTCTTTATCTCTCCACATCACCGTCTATATCTCTCGTTTCCCTGACCCCTGACTAGTCTGAAGAAGGGTCTCGACCTGAAACGTCGCCTATCTCCTTCGCTCCTTAGATGCTGCTGCACCCGCTGAGTTTCTCCAGCCTTTTGTGTAACCCCCCATCCACAATCAGTATCCCGCTCCTGCTTTCTCCCCTCATACCTTGATTCCTTAAGCCTTAAGAGCTAAATCTAACTCTCTCTTGAAAACATCCAGGGAATTGGCCACCAATTCGCCTTCTGCGGCAGATAATTCCTCAGATTCACAACTCCCTGGGTGAAAAAGATTTTCCTCATCTCAATCCTAAATGGCCTACCCCTTGTTCTTAAACCTTGAGTCCTCGTTCTGGACTCCCCCAACATCCAGATCATTTTTCCTGCATCCAGCCTGTCCAATCCTTTAAGAATTTTATATGTTTCTATAAGATCCTCTCTCATCCTTCTAAATTCCAGTGAATAAAAGCCCAGTTGACCCATTCTTTCATTATACATCAGTCCCGCCATCCCGGGAATTAACCTGGTGAACCTACGCTGCACCCCCTCAATAGAAATTACCACATTTATGCTAGTGTCCATCTTCATCGGGAAAGAGTTCAGAATCAGAATAGAATAGCACTTTATTTGCCAAGTATGTTTTGCAATATACAAGGAATTTCATTTGCCAAGACAGTCCTACAAAAAAAAAGCAACAGAACACCCAAAACACATTTTAACATGAAAATCCACCACAGTGATTCCTACACATGGATACAGGCCTTTGGCCCACGCAATTGACGCCTTTAAAACAGTTCAGTTGACTACCAGTGCACAACAATAACAGTTCACTGCCTACGATCGCAAGAGTTCAGTGGTATTCAACTTTCTCATCCACTCCCTACACTGCAGGGGCAATTTACAGAAGTCAATCAACCTACAAACCTCTCACATCTTTGGGATGTAAGAGGAAACCGGATCACACAAGGAAAACCCACGTGGTCACAAGGAAAATGTACAAACTCCACACAGACAGCATCCGAGATCAGAATCGTACTCAGGTCTCTTGTGCTGTGAGGCAGCAGGTCTACTCGCTGCGCCACTGTGCCACCCTTTGTTGATGTGATTATGCATTCTGCACAGTTGTAAACCCTCCTGCATGAGTTTCTATTATTTGTTTTTAGTTGTCAACATTTATAATTGAAGTGGCAAAAATAAATTGCAATATGAATTTTCAATGGCAGCACCTGACACAATGCAGCTTCCTGGAGCATCGCTGGTCTGTCCTAGCACAGACCTTTCTCCTGCTACCCCTTCACTGTTTTCATCCGCTCTCACCCTTGGGCGTGCAGCATTTGACATGTGGGTCGTTTTCCAGTTCAGTACAGAGAAACATAGAAACATAGAAACATAGAAATTAGGTGCAGGAGTAGGCCATTCAGCCCTTCGAGCCTGCACCGCCATTCAATATGATCATGGCTGATCATCCAACTCAGTATCCCGTACCTGCCTTCTCTCCATACCCTCTGATCCCCTTAGCCACAAGGGCCACATCCAACTCACTCTTAAATTCAGTACAGGGATGAGAGAAGGGAAATTCAACCTAAGATGGTCCCAGCTATTTGGCTCACCCTTAAATGGGCATACAAGAATGATCATGATCTCAGAATAATATAATAATACTAGACTAAGTGGGACCCGTTGGGTCCCATGTTCACAGGGGAGGGCTGGTCCCCCAACGCAATATTCCATCTCTCCACCAATTCCAATATTGGCGGCCAGTGGGGGGGGGGGGGGGGCTTTCTGGAGCGCTAGTATGGGTACTGTGGGCTGAAGGGACTGGTTAGTATGGACATTGTGGGCCAAATGGATTATTGGGGTGGCAGCTCAGTCACTCAAGCCTGATGTGCTGGCAGCTCACTAATGGCTGGTGGGCTAGCAGTTGACTCACGGCTATTCCTTGAAATTCCATTTCAAGCAGGGTGCAAGGCAACCAAATTCAAATGCATTTTCCTACCATTTCAAGCCGGGTGCAAGGCCACCAAATTCAAGTGCAGTTTCTTACCACTTCAAGCAGGGTGCAAGGCCACCGAATTCAGTTGCAGTTTCATACCACTTCAAGCAGGGTGCAAGGCCACCAAATTCAGGTGCAGCTTCCTACCACTTCAAGCAGGGTGCAAGGCCACCAAATTATTTTTATTTTTTTAATTTTTTATTTATATTTTTATTAGAAGCAATGTACAGTAGTATAAACCGCGGCATATGACAAATACATTTAGTGTACAACTTCTATTTTAAATTTAACAAGAAAGAGGTAGAACAAGAGAGAAAGAAAGAGAAAAAGAAAGAGTGAAGTAGTGATGTGTAAACCCCTAGACTACCAGATGTGCAGTCGGGTGAGTGAACAAGTGATAGCCTATAGAACAATAAAGACAAAAACCCATAAAATAATTTAAAAAAAGAAAGAAAAGAAAAGAGAAAAGAAAAAGAAAGAAAAAAAAGATCATTATGTGAGGATATACCTGCTTCATATCTCACCACATCCATCACCCAGTTCGTGAATCGGTTTATTTCCAGAATTATGTTGCACCATATTATACTTGTAATGAATCAATAAAAGGAGACCATATCTTTAAAAATCGATTTTCCTGCTAAGACGAGTCTCATATCTTCAAGATGTAGCGTCTCAGACATGCTTGTGATCCACATTTTAAGCGTTGGGGTGGATGTATTTTTCCAAAATTCAGTATACGGTTTTTTTTCCATTATCAGGCCATAGTTAAGGAAACGTCTTTGAAATATTGATAACACAATATTATAGAGGTAACAATACTTTATTACACCCCATCCTATGACCAATCCTAATCATGCATTTGCAATCCTGCTCAGCTCCTTCTGCAAAGCTCTCATGCATATTAACAATAAGAAGGACATCTGGACCTCACCTTATCCTCAACTTCCCCCAGACACCTTGTAGCCATGACTCATAGCCCTGCAACCTTTCCCAGGACAAGCAGGCTTTGCAAATACAGAGATTCTCCATTTGTGACATGTTTTACTTGGCCAATATTATCAGTTCTATATACCCACCACCCTCTGATGAAAAACATGCCCCATAGATTCCTAATAAATCTTTCCCCTCTCACCTTAAACTGATGTTCTCTGGTTTGTGATTCCCCTACCCTAGGCAAAAGACTTTGTGCATTCACTCTATCAATTCCCCTCATGATTTTACACATCTCCATAAGATCACCCTTGTTAGTTTATATACCTCTATAAGATCACCAGTTAGCTTCCTGTGCTCCAAGCAATGAAGTCCTTGCATGCCCATTTACTCCCTATAGCTCAGGACCTCGAGTCCTGGCGACATTCTTTTACATCTTCTCTGCAGTCTTTCCAGATTAGGTTGTTGCCGGTTCAAGACCATGTTGTCTGTGGAATGTCCTCTGGACCTCCCAAGGACCCCTGCAATGCCCCGAAAGGATTGTTAGTGAGAAAAAGATTCATTGCATGGAACTTGGTTAAGGAACCATGTCCAGTGGCAGGGGTGAGCATAGGCAGGTAGAAACCAAGAACTGCAGATTCTGGTTAACAATTGTTTTGGTCACCATGTTACAGGAAAGCTTGTCATCAAGATGGCAAGGGTGCAGAGAAGATTTTACGAGGATGTCGCCAGGACTTGAGGTCCTGAGCTACAGGGAGAGTTTGAGCAGGCTGGGACTTTATTCCTTGGAGCGCAGGAGGGTGAGGGGTGATATTATAGAGGTGTACAAAATCATGAGAGGAATAGATTGAGTAAACGATTGAGTCTTTTGCCCAGAGTAGGCAAATCCAGAATCACAGGACATCGGTTTAAGGTAAAGGGGTGCGGGGAAAGATTTAATAGGAACCCGAGGGGTAGATTTTTTTAAACTAAGGGTGGTGGGTGTATGGAACGAGCTGCCGGAGGAGGTACAGTAAGTGAGGCATGTACTATCATTAAGAAACAATTAGACAGGTGCATGGCAAGGATATGTTTAGAAGGATATGTGCCAAACGCAGGCAGATTGGACGTGTCGATGGGGCATGTTGGTTGGCATGGGTAACTTGAGCCAAAGAGCCTGTTCCATGCTGTATGACACTGTGATGAAAAGACAGAAAGTGCTGGGGTAACTCGGCAGGTCAGGCAGCCACTCTGAAGAACATGAACATTTTCTCTAGAGATACGGACTGACCAGCTGAATTATTCCAACATTTTGAGTTCTTTTATGACAGGAAGTGCTCAGTTAAAACATACAGTTGACACAATTTCCTTGGGGTTAAATTAATTTTAATTTGCATCCAAATTCAATATCACAAGCAGAGCAACTGCATAACCAGATATATCGCTTCAAGGAACTTAAAAGAGCCCCCACTGGTAGGCTGCCTGGTATCAATGGCCAATAACGATGGAAATTCATCGATTTGTTTTAACTTTGCAAATATTGTTTGAATTTTACTCAGTATTCTGTCCACGAGGGATGATCATAATAAACTACTGCAACAGTTTATCAATAAGTGAGTTCATTCCCCTGTATCAAATTTAATTTTCAAATTCCCTATCTAGGCTGTCTTTTATATCATCCTCTTCAGAATTTTCATTTTTCTTGGTACTTCCAAAAATTGAACTCATCGCTTTTAATTACTCCCTGTCAGCATTATTCATTCTGTCATTTTCTTTGATTGTTTCTTTTTGTAGTCATCACAAATTAGATCATCCGTTCATATTAAAGTGTTCTTTATCACTTTGTATGACTTTCAATTTACAGTAAAGGGCCTGTCCCACTTAGGCGATTTTTTCTCGGCGACAGCCAGAAAATAGGCTGTCACCACATGGTCGCTGGGTGACGCCTGTATTATCGTGAGTTGTCTCTTCAAGTGTCGTAACTTTTCCCTTGTCACCGCTGGATTTTGAAATGTTTAAAACCTTTTGGCGACAGTGGGCTTGACATTGCCTGTCTTCTCCTGTCGTAGGTGCTGTCGTAGGTTGTCGGAGGTTGTCGCCAGGATGACGCCAGGCGACGTTGGTTGTCGCCGGTTGATGACCTCGGTGAATTCCATTGGCGACAACCTATGTCATGATACGTCAACCGGCGACAGTACCGGCGTCAAGAGCAGTCTTCAGTTGTCTTCATTTGTCACCGACAGGGTCGTAGATTGTCGCTGAGGGAGGTAGGTTGACTTTGCTTGTGGTAGGTTGTCGCCTGTGTGGTCGAAGGTTGTCGTAGGTGTCGTCTTGGTCGTCATAGGTGTGGTCGTAGATGGACGTCCCAAGTCGCGAGGAATTGTGTCACCGTCGACTAGGTGGTCGCTTGTCGTAGACATTGTCGTAGGGTGGGTCCATTTTGCTACGACTGTGACTGTCGCCGGCAGTCGCCTAAAAAATCACCTGTGGGACAGGCCCTTAAGCCTTTATTTGGTGAGTCGTGCACGTGCGTAGGAAATTCTAACACTATGCTGACACTGAATAGAAATGTAACAATATAAACATTTCCCTGAATAGTTTTGTTTACATTTAAACAAATACAGGTATGATAAAATAGTCCTTAAGTTGCTGACTGTCACATGTACCTCGGTACAGTCAAATGCATTGTTTTGCAGACAACCCATAAAATCATACAGCAGACCTCACTGAGGCAGTACACAAGAGTCTTTAATGACAACGTTTAATTATAAGGTTTGCACTACAGTGTTGTTGGGATTCAAGAGGTACGGAAATGTGAAAATAGACACTTCCAGATTCAGGGAGAGTTTCTTCCCAGCTGTTATCAGGCAACCGTATTGAAACCAAATACCTGCTCTATGATCTTTGATTGAAACTGTGCAATGATACTCTGTAAAACAATGTAAAATTGACCTTTAGTACTTTTAACTTGCCGTAACAAGAATAAACTTATATATAGCTATTAAAGATACCTTTATTTTTCCAAAATCAAGTGGGAAAAATATCTCTGTTATTACATGTCTGAGATTCTCTTGCCCAAAACACCCTCCTCTCCATTGACACAAATGTTTTAAAAACAAAGAAACATAGAAAATAGGTGCAGCTGTAGGCCATTCTGCCCTTTGAGCCAGCACTACCTTTTAATATGATCATAGCTGATCATCCAAAATCAGTACCCCGTTCCTGCTTTCTCCAAATATTCCTTGATTCTGTTAGCCCTAAGAGCTAAATCTAACTCTCTCTTGAAAACAACCAGTGAATTGGCCTCCACTGCCTTCTGTGGCAGTGAATTCCACAGATTCACAACTCTCTGGGTGAAAACGATTTTCCTCACCTCAGTCCTAAATGGCCTACCCCTTATTCTTAAACTTTGACCCCTGATTCTGGTCTCCACCAACATCAGGAACATTTATCCTGCATCCAGCCTGTCCAATCCCTTAAGAATTGTATATGTTTCTATAAGATCCCCTCTCACCCTTCTAAATTCCAATGAATATAAGCCCAGTCAATCCATTCTTTCATCATATTTCAGTCGTGCCATCCCAGGAATTAACCTGTTGAATCTACGTTGCACTCGTTCAATAGCAATAATGTCCTTCCTCAAATTAGGAGACCAAAACTGCACACAATACTCTGGGTGTGGTCTCATCAGGGCCTGTGCAACTGCAGGAGGACCTCCTTGCTCCTATGCTCAAATCCTCTTGCTATGAAGGCCAACATGCCATTTGCTTTCTTCTCTTCCTGCTGTACCAGCATGCTTACTCTCGGTGACTTCTTCTTCTTGCGTATGGCGTGCACAGCCTAAAGTTGTAGGACAACTTGTTCTAATTGGTCTTATTTGATTGTGCACACCAGGTTGATTGCATTGGTTGAAACAGGGCGGACCACAACTCTCGGTGACTGATGTACAAGCACACTCAGGTCACATTGCACCTCCCCTTTTCCTAATCCGACACCATTCAGATAATAATCTGCTTTCTTGATCTTGCCACCAAAGTGGATAACCCCAAATTTATCTACATTACACTGCATCTGCCATGTATCTGCCCACTCACCCAACCTATCGAAGACACCCTGCAGCCTCCTCCTCTCAGCTCACAGTGCCACCCAGCTTTGTGTCATCTGCAAACGTGGAGAGGTTACATTTAATTCCTTCGTCTAAATAGTTAATATACTGTATATTGTAAATAACTGGGTTCCCAGCACTGAGCCTTGCGGCATCCCACTAGTCACTCCTGCCATTCTGAAAAGACCCGTTAATTCCTACTTTGCTTCCTGTCTGCCAACCATTCCCTATCCAGGTCAATACAGATCGGATACAGAATCAAGTCCTCAAGATTGCGGCCGAAGAAATGGCACCAGTTTTGCAGTTCATTTTTCAACAATCGCTTGACTCAGGTGATGTTCCGCTGGATTGGAGGAAGGCTAACATCACTCCTCTCTTAAAGAAGGATTCAACCACCAACCCAGCGAATTATCGCCCTGTTTCATTAACAAGTACTTCCTGCTAATTGCTGGAGCATTTAATTGATAGTAATCTGATGCGTCACGTGAGCAAACATAACATTCTTGCTGACAACCAACATGCATTTAGGAGGCATAGATCATGTGAGTCTCAGCTTATCCTGACAACAAATTACCTGGCCAAGCACCTTGATGGTAACGTCATCATGGATTTAGCAGTGCTGGACTTTTCTAAAGCATTCGATGTCATCCCACACCAGAGACTGCTTCGGAAGCTTGACTTCTATGGTATTCGTTCCAACATGAAACAATGGATTTCCAGTTTCCTGACAAAGCCCCCTCAGCGTGTGTGTGTGTGTGAACGGAACGTGCTCCAATTGGCATCCAGTGTTGAATGGTACACCTCAGGGCACAGTACTTGGCCCTCATCTGTTTTTACTTTACATAAATGATATCAATGAAAAGGTCGCAAGCACGACCAGACTATTTGCTGATGATTGTTTGCTGTACCGTTCAATTAAGTCAGCTGATGATGAAGATGATGAAGATCCAAAAGGATTTTGATACAATGGTTGAGTGGTCACAACAATGGGGCATGCAGTTCAACCCGTCAAAACGTGAAACCATGCGTGTCACCAAAAAGAGGAATCCAGGCGAAACATCTTACAATATACTTGGTGCCACCCTTGAAGAATCCAAACAAACCAAGTATCTTGGCATCAAATTGCAGAATGATCTGCATTGGAATGGTCAGACTCATCATGCAACGGTGAAAGCAAAGGGGGTCCTAAATTTTCTGAGGCTCAACTTTCATCATTGTTCAACTTCTGTCAAGGAGAATCTATACTTCAACCACGTTAGACCTCATTTGGACTACGCAGTTGCAGCATGGGACCTATACACAAATAAAAATATTTCTTCCATCGAACGTGTCCAAAGACAGGCAGCTCGATTTGTTACCAACACCTATGAGAGAGAAGCGAGTGTTACCAAGCTTCTGAATTCTCTGGGGTGGAACCATCTCCAGGACAGATGTGAAGCTCACCGTTTGACCTGTTTTTACAAAATGTTAAATGGCCAGCTCGACATAGATTACAAGACCTACACCAAACCCAAACCAATTAGGAGCAGACGAGGGCATTCAATCCAATTTGTGATTCCAGCTACCAAGACAGATGTGTACAGCAATTCATTCTTCCCCCGCACAATTAAAGCATGGAATAATCTCCACCCTACTATAGTTACCCAACCAGATACAACTAAATTTAAGGTAACTCTTTCTTCCAAAAAACCCTTTCTCGCTTAAGTCCTCCCTCCACCACCTCCAGTTTAAATTCCATTTGGAATATTTTGGAGGATCAAGAAACCAAGAATACCCTACCCCAAATACCATGTTCTAATTTTGCACACTGATCTCTTGTGTGGGACCTTGTCAAAGGCTTTTTGAAAGTCAAGATACACCACATCCACTGGCTCTCCCTTATCTATTCTACTTGTTAAATCCTCAAAAAATTCCAGACGATTAGTCAAGCATGATTTCCCATTTATAAATCCATGCTGACTTTGACCGATCCTATCACAGCTTGCCTGCTTTCCAAATGCGCTGCTGTTATGTCTTTAATCGAATCAAGCACCTTCCCCACTACCGATATCAGGTTAACTGGTCTATAATTCCCTTTTTTCACTTTCCCCTTTCTTAAAAAGAGGGGGTTACATTAGCTACCTTTCAGTCCACAGGAACTGATCCAGAGTCTTTAGATCATTGGCAAATATCATCAATGCACCCACGATTTCTAGGGCTACTTCCTTAGACGCAGACCATCAGGCCCTGGGGAGTTATCTGCCAACAGTTTACATAACACCATTTTCTGATTAATGTGGATTCCCTTCAGTTCTTCCCTCCCACTAGATCCTCGGTCCCCTAATATTTCTGGGAGATTGTTTGTATCTTCCTTAGTGAAGACAGGACCAAAGTACTTATGGTCAGCCATTTCCTTGTTTCCCATTATACATTCACCTGTTTCTGACTGAAGGGACCTATATTTGTCTTAACTAATCTTTTCCTCTTCACATATCTATAAAGCTATTAGAGTCAGTTTTTATATTCCCCGCAAGCTTTCTTTCATGCGCTATTTTTATCCTCCACTGTTGTATTCTAAATTTCATCCAATCCTCTGGTTTGCTGCCTCTTCTAGCCAATTTATATGCCTCTTCCTTGGATTTAACATTATCCCCAATTTCCCTCGTTAGCCACGGTTCAGCCGCCTTCCCTGTTTTATATTTACGCCAGACAGGGATGAACAATTGTTGTAATTCATCCATGCAATCTTTAAATCTTTGCCATTGCATATCCACCATCAACCCTTTAAGTATCGTTTGCCAGTCTATCCTAGCCAATTCCCATCTCATACCATCAAAGTTACCTTTCTTTAAGTTCAGGACCCTTGTCACTCAATTAACCATGTCACTCTCCAACTTAATGCAGAATTCTACCATACTATGGTCACTTTTGCCCAAGGGGCTTTGCACAACAAGATTGCTAACTAATCCTTCCTTATTGCACAATACCCAGTCTAGGATGGCCTGTCCTCTAGTTGATTCCTCTATATATTGGCTTAGAAAACCATCCCTTATACATTCCAGGAAATCTGCCTCCTAAGCGCTGTTACCAATGCGGTTAGCTCAATCTACTGTATATGTAGATTAAAGTCACCCATGATAACTGCTGTACCTTTGGTGTACACATCCCTAAATTCCTGTTTGATGCTATCCCCAACCTCACTACTGCTGTTTGGTGGTCTGCACACAACTCCAACAAGCGATTGCTGCTCTTGGCTATTTTGCAGTTCTACCCATACCGATTCTACAGCATCCAAGCTAATGTCTCTCCTTACCATTGCATTAAACTCCTCTTTAAGCAGCAATGCTACCCCACCTCCGCTTCTTTTCTGTCTATCCTTCTTGAATATTGAATACCCCTGCACGCTGAGCTCCCACCCTTGGTCACCCTGGAGCCATGCCTCCGTAATCCCAACTATATCATATCCATTAACAACTAACTGCACATTCAATTCATCCACCTTATTACGAATGCTCCTCGCATTGAGGCACAGAGCTTTCAGGTTTGTTTTAACCCTTCTTAGCCCTTCCACTTTTACTTTTCTCCCTTCTACCTATTGGTTCTGCCCTCATTTTACGATCCACTCTCCATGCATTGGTTCCCATCCCCCTGCCATATTAGTTTAAACTCTCCCCAACAGCACTAGCAAACACTCCCCCGAGGACATTGGTTCCAGTCCAGCCCATGTGAAGACCTTTACAATCATTAAACTACAAACCTGGACATCTTTCGAATGTGGGAGGAAAGCAGAGCACTTGAAGAAAGTTTTATGATGGAATTTTCTATATCACAAGTTTACTCAGGAATGCAATTATCATGTTATAGCAGAACTGCCTGCAATAAATTTCAAATGCATTTGGGCTGGAATAATGTATGGACAGATGTGGGTGAAATTCAATGCAAAAAGATGCAAGGTGATATAGTTTGATGGGATGAGTATAAAGACGAACATAGAACAAAGATTAAGGATGTTATGACAGGTTGTAAAGAAATACATAAAACTAATGTAATCTAATATAGGTCTTGAAATTAGGTTACCACCTTTTGAATAGCATTAATATAACACTGTGGACCACTGAATGTTGTTAGGCTCATAAAGATCAAGATCTTTAATTACAAGTCTCTGTAGGGAAAGGAGTGGAGGGGGGAGGTAAATGGACAAGTGTAGCATCTCTTGCGGTTGTAAGGAAAAGTGCCCGGGGAAGGGGTGGAGCGGGAGGCAAGGGAAGAATTGACAAGGGAGTTGCGGAGGGAGCGGTCTTTGCGGAAGGCAGACAGGGGGGGAGATGGGAAGATGTGGCGAGTGGAGGGGTCATGTTGGAGGTGACGAAACTGGCGGAGGACTATGTGTTGTATGCAATACCGCAAATTGGAGGAACAGCACCTCATATTCCGCTTGGGGAGTCTGCATCTTCTGGGCTTGAACATTGAGCTTTCTCAATTCTGTTAACCCTTGCTGTCTCCTCCCCTTCCCACCTCTCCCTCAGCCCTCGGGCTCCTCCTCCTCCTTTTTAGGCTCACTTGCATCTCCTCCAACGCCTTCTACTGTATCCATTGTTCAAGATATGGACTCCTACACATCAGCGAGACCAAACGCAGACTGGGCGATTGTTTGACAGAACACCTTCGCTCAGCCCACCTGAACCAACCTGATCTCCCGGTCACTGGACACGCTAGTTGCCCTTCCCATTCCTATGCAGACATTTCTGCCCTTTGTCTCCTCCATTGTCAAAGAGAGGCTAAACGCAAATTGGAGGAACAGTATCTCATATTTCGCTTGGGCAGCTTACAGCCCAGTGGTATGAATATTAATTTCTCTCACTTCAGGTAACCCCGACATTCCCTCTCTCTCTATTCCTCCCCCAACCAAGTCACACTAGCTTCTCATTTTCACCCTGCAAACGGCATACGATGATGGCCTGTCTCCTTTATCATTGTTACTTTTTTGCATATCTTTCATTCTTTGTTCTTTATCTCTCCAGATCACCATCTATATCTTTCATTTCCCTTATCCCTAACCAGTCTGAATAAGGGTCTCGACCCGAAATGTCATCCATTTCTTCTCTCGAGATGCTGCCTGTCCCGTTGAGTTACTCCAGCTTTTTGTGTCTATCTTAACTAAACTTAATATGCTGCCTGGGCAGATGGTAGATATAGACTCTTCAAAAAGATAATTGGAGAAATATTTGAAGAAAACAATATAATGAAATAGGGAAATGTGAGAAAATGGGAATTGGCCTTTTTGAAGAGCAATTGCAGTCTTCAATGGTCCAATAGTTGCCTTGTGTACTTTGCTTATTTTTTTGATTCTGTCCTTTGCATCCAATTCATTAATTACCACAATAATTATGATTAGATTTTCCTGATGACATTAGTGCCCAAGGAATACCTGCATGATCTGTGCAACATGTTAAAATAATTTAATTTTGTTGACCCAAGAATCTTTTTAGTGAATTTGGGCTTAACCCACTGCAAAGTCATTGCCCAGAATGCAACGTCACACTGCAGATGTAATCTAGCCAGAGCTTTATTCAAGCGTAACATAATTTCAGCTCCCTCTAATTAAATGCCAATAATTTATCAGCAACATTAAGTTGTTTATTGAATGTAATATTTTATATACCTCTTTATTTCATTGCAGTTGGCAGATATACACTTGGTACACTTGGTTTAGTCACACAAGTGTCTCCTTTGTGCCTAGTTTGGTCTTGTTTAGAGATACAGCATAGAAACGGGCCCTTCGGCCGACCGAGACCACACCATCAAACACCAATTCAATAGTTCTATGTTATCCCAGTTTCGCATCAGGGGAAATTGGCAACAAACAACAAGCGTGTACATAGAAACATAGAAATTAGGTGCAGGAGTAGGCCATTCGGCCCTTCGTGCCTGCACCGCCATTCAATATGATCATGGCTGATCATCCAACTCAGTATCCTGCACCTGCCTTCTCTCCATACCCCCTGATCCCTTCAGCCACAAGGGCCACATCCAACTCCCTCTTAAATATGGCCAACGAACTGGCCTCAACTACCTTCTGTGGCAGAGAATTCCACAGATTCACCACTCTCTGTGTGAAAAACGATTTTCTCATCTCGGTCCTAAAAGACTTCCCCCTTATCCTTAAACTGTGACCCCTTGTCCTGGACTTCCCCAACATCGGGAACAATCTTCCTGCATCTAGCCTGTCCAACCCCTTAAGAATTTTGTAAGTCTCTATGAGATCACCCCTCAATCTTCTAAATTCCAGCGAGTACAAGCCAAGTCTATCCAGTCTTTCTTCATATGGAAGTCGTGCCATCCCAGGAATCAGTCTGGTGAACCTTCTCTGTACTCCCTCTATGGCAAGAATGTCTTTCCTCAGATTAGGAGACCAAAACTGTACGCAATACTCCAGGTGTGGCCTCACCAAGACCCTGTACAACTGCAGTAGAACCTCCCTGCTCTTGTACTCAATTCCTTTTGCTATGAATGCCAACATACCATTCGCTTTCTTCACAGCCCGTTGCACCTGCATGCCTACTTTCAATGACTGGTGTACCATGACACCCAGGTCTCGCTGCATCTCCCCTTTTCCTAATCGGTCACCATTCAAATAATAGTCTACCTTCCTGTTTTTGCCACCAAAGTGGATAACCTCACATTTATCCACATTATACTGCATCTGCCATGCATTTGCCCAGTCTATCCAAGTCATCCTGCAGCCTCCTAGCATCCTCCTCACAGCTAACACTGCCCCCCAGCTTCGTGTCATCCGCAAACTTCGAGATGTTACATTTAATTCCCTTGTCCAAATCATTAATGTATATTGTAAATAGCTGGGGTCCCAGCATGAGCCTTGCGGCACCCCACTAGTCACTGTCTGCCATCCTGAAAAGGACCCGTTCACTCCTACTCTTTGCTTCCTGTCTGCCAGCCAGTTCTCTATCCACATCAATACTGAACCACCAATACCGTGTGCTTTAAGTTTGTATACCAATCTTTTGTGTGGGACCTTGTCGAAAGCCTTCTGAAAGTCCAGATACAACACATCCACTGTTTCTCCCTTATCCACTCTACTAGTTACATCCTCAAAATATTCAATAAGATTCGTCAGACATGGTTTACCCTTCGTAAATCCATGCTGACTTTGTCCAATGATTTCACCAATTTCCAAATGCGCTGCTATCCCATCTTTAATAATTGACTCTAGCTGTTTCCCCACTACCGATGTTAGACTAACTGGTCTGTAATTCCCCGTTTTCTCTCTCCCTCCCTTTTTAAAAAGTGGGGTTACATTAGCTACCCTCCAATCCTCAGGAACTACTCCAGAATCTAAAGAGTTTTGAAAAATTATCACTAAGGCATCTGCTATTTCTGGGGCTACTTCCTTAAGTACCCTGGGATGCAGCCTATCTGGCCCTGGGGATTTATCGGCCTTTAATCCATTCAATTTACCCAACACCACTTTCCGGCTAACCTGGATTTCACTAATTTCCTCCATCTCATTTGACCCGCGATCCCCTGCTATTTCCGGCAAATTATTTATGTCTTCCTTAGTGAAGACAGAACCAGTCTTTAGACAGTACGTCTTTAGAATGTGGGATGAAACCAGAGAACTTGAAGAAAACCCTCCCGGTCACTGGGAAAAGTACATACTTCACACACACAGCACCTGTAGTAAGGATTGAACCTGGGACTGGTGCTGTGGCAGCGGCTCTATCCCTGCGCCACTGTGTATGGGAGTTTATTATAGCTGTCAGCCTTTGCACAATATTACTCAGAGCCTGTAGATTGAAGGTTAAGAGAGTTAGCTCATGTTTATGTAATACAGCTTCTCTTGTCTCATTCTCACTCACACTGTTCTGTGTTCTGCCGAATCATTTCGCAAGGCATCTTTTACAGGTATGGTCATTGTTTTCCCCAGCTGCCCCAGTTTAAAGGAGATGTGTTGCTCAAAGAGTAGTGGGAGTAGAGACCCTTCTTCAGACAGGTCAGGGATCAGGGAAACCTGATCAGGTTTCCCTGATCCCTGACCAGTCTGAAGAAGGGTCTCGACCCGAAACGTCGCCTATCTCCTTCGCTCCTTAGATGCTGCTGCACCTGTTCTGTTCTATATTCTGTTTCTCTTTGTAGGCCATTGTTTAATGATGTGATCTAGACCTGACAGAATCTTTTTGATATAAAATGGTATCCTATCCACGCATCTTCATACTTGCTGCCTGAGTGGTTGTGTATTTCCTACCATTTTCTGTTTCAGCTCTTCATCATCTGCAGTATTTTGCTTTTTGCTGAATTATAAATCTTAGTTCAGCAGAGGGTGTGGAGAAAATGATATGAAAACCCAATACTTCCTAACAAATCAAAAAGCTTTTCACTGTACCTCGGTCCATGTGACAATAAAGTAAACTAAACTAGATCAGATTGTAGGTAGTTTGTAACCTCATGGGCAGAATGTTAAGAATTCACAAATTAACATTTTTGTCAAAAACATTTGAGCCTTGTTAAAATCACTGACCAAAATTCTTTGACGCTTTCATTAAATTGTCACTGACTGAAGATGAAATTTGTTTTGAAAAGTTAAATTATATTCCATTATCAATGCTTGTCATATTTGTTGCCCAAAGGACAGTTTTATCATTTAAAAAAAAAGTTTATTCTGGGGCAGTTTTCAATGCAGCATCTTTAGCTGATATGTCAAAAAGGATTATTTATGATTGAGAGTTCTGGTTTGCTTAGCGCTGCCTGAAACTTCAGTAATTACAGAGTTTGATAAAAAAATTATCATAAAAATGTAAATGACACATTGCATAGACTGCACTAGTCATAGAGTCATAGTGTGATACAGTGTGTAAACAAGCCATTCAGCCCAATTTGTCCAAAACGGCCAACATGTCTCAGCTACACTAGTTCCACCTGCCTGCGCTTGGTCCATATCGCTCCAAACCTGTCCTATCTATGTACCTGTCTAACTGTTTCTTAAACGTTGGGATAGTCCCAACCTCAACTACCATCTCTGGCAGCTTGTTCAATACACCCACCACGCTTTGTGTGAAAAATCCTAAAGTCCTAACGAACAGCAACAATTAATTGCATTGGTTTGCAGAATGTTTAGAACAACTTTCAAGGAAACCATTATTAAGTTCAACACAGACAAGGAAGAGGATGAAAATTATCTCTTTGTTACTGGTTCATTATGATGTTCATTAGGTCATAAGGCCCATCAAGCCTACTCCGCCATTCAATCATGGCTGATCTATCTTTCCCTCTCAACCCCATTCTCCTGCCTACATCCCATAACCCCTGACACCTGTACTAATCAATAATCTATCAGCCACCACCTTAAAAATATCCATTGACGGCCTCCACAGCAGTATGTGGCAACGGATTCCACAGATTCACCACCCTCTGACTAAAGAAATTCCTCCTCATTTCCTTTCTAAAGGTGTATCCTTTTATTCTGAGTGTGGCCTCTGGTTCATGACTCTTACACTGGTGGAAACATCCTCTCCACATCCCTCTATAAAGGTAGTGTATAGAAGTTGGGAAGCTGGTGAAGCCTCATTTAGAGTATTAGTTCAGTTCAGTGCACCATGTTATAGGAAAGATGGTGTCAAGTTGAAAGGGTACAGAGAAGATTTAAGTGGATGTTGACAGGACTCGAGGGTCTGAGTTATAGGGAGAGGTTGAACAGGCTGGGATCTATTCCTTGTAGCTCAGGAGGATAAGGAGTGATCTTATAGTGGATGAATAAAATTATGAGAGGAATAGATTGGGTGGATGCACAGAGTCTCTTGCCCAGTGGGAGAATCGAGAACCAGAGGACATAGGGTTAAGGTGAAGGGGGAAAAGTGTAATAGTAATCTGAGGGGTGACTTTTTCATACAAAGAGTGGTGGGTGTATGGAACAAGCTGCCAGAGGAGGTAGTTGAGGCAAGGACTATCACAACGTTTAAGAAACAATCCGACTGCTACATGGATAGGACAGGTTTAGGGTATGGGCTAAATTCAGGCAGGTGGAATTAGTGTAGATAGAACATATTGGTCGGTGTGGGCAAGTTGGGCCGAGGGACCTATTTCCATGGTGTATGACTGTGACTATATGCTCTAATATATTGCATAATTTTAAAAAAAGTTAACATATTGCTATTTTACATGGTTTGAATCAATATCTGAAGCAAACACAATGGAACAACCAAATAAACTTTTTTTTTCAATCTGCAGGGTGTATAAATTAATGGTTAGAAGTTTAGGTTTAAGTTGATTATTGTTACGGGTACCAAAGTACAGTGAAAAGCACGCTATCCAATCAAATCAAACAGTACTGTGCATAAATACAATCAAACTCAATACAAGCGAGAACAAAGGGGAAGATACTGAGTGCAGAATATAATTAAAAGAACACAAATTGCTGAAGTAACTCAATGGGACAGGCAGCATCTCTGGAGAACACAGATAGGTGACATTTAGTGTCAGGACCTTTCTGCAGACAACTTCTTCTGTAGTCTGAAAAAGGGGCCCAACTCAAAACCTATCCACGTTTTCCAGAGATGTTACCTGACCTGCATAGTTATTCCAGCACTTAGTGTCTTTGCTTCATTATGTCGGTTGTTTTTGTAAGGCAGCGTGTAACGTTGATGATGGGGTGGCTGGACTGTGTTCTGGACTGGGCTGAATCCACAACTCTCTGCAATCCCCCAACTCCCTGAAATATACAAATACCTAATTAAAACTATTAAACAAAAGGAAAATCATTTTGAAACGGTATGCCTTTTGAAACGGTATTGCTACGATGTCCGAGAATCCCGTTGAAATGAATAGGGTCTCCAATCTCTAACCATCTCTCAGGATCTGGGAGGTAACTTTATAGAATTCTAGTTGGAGTCCAGACATGAAGCATGGCATCATCAGTAAGTCCCAGACTTACAGACTTGGAAAAGCGGCTACATTGAAGTTTGGAAAGTAATGGCCATTGAAGAAGCCAAGCGTCATCTAGTCCGAGCGACTGGTATAACTCGACGAGATCCCGCCCATTATTATAAGATTACACTTTCAGATTGGAAAGTGAAAAGCCAAAATGTGCACTGGAGTGTGATTGTCTCCAATTAATCAATTCATGATCATAGGCCCACAGGAGCCGTTGGAAGAGAAGGAGGGGGAGGAGCGACACCCGACCGGTAAGGTTTAAAATCGAGCGCGGGGCTTGTTTTTCTCAGAGGCCCACAGGAGCCGTTGGAAGAGAAGGAGGGGGAGGAGTGACACCCGACCAGTAAGCTTTAAAATCAAGCGCGGGGCTTGTTTTTACCGAAATCCATAACGTTCCATTCAGAGAAGTGGTTTTTTTGAGGAAGCCGCTGATTGGTGGGAAGAGGACTAGGGTAAGCAGCTGATTGGCGATCAGATTTCAGCAGTTTGTAGTGATTTCGTATTGTGTTGATATTGTATGCTGTGTAAGGGGGGAGTATGAAGGCAAGGGCAGTGTATTGTTCTGGATGTCAGATGTGGGAGGTCAGGGAATCTGATAGCCCTCCAGACGTCCACATCTGCGCCAGATGTGTCGAGATGGGGCTCCTAAAGGACTGTGTTAGGAACCTGGAGCAGCAGCTCGATGACCTCCGTCTGGTCAGGGAGAGTGAGGAGGTCATAGAGAGGAGCTACAGGGAGGTAGTCACTCACAGACCACAGGAGGCAGACAAGTGGGTCATGGTTAGGAAGGGCAAGGGGCAGAGGCAGGGGCTAGAGAGTACCCCTGTGACTGTACACCGGAAAATAGGTACTTGGGTTCGAGTACGATTGGAGGGGACAGCCTACCTGGGGGCAGCAACAGCGGCCGGGTCTCCGGCACAGAGATCGGCCCTGATGCTCAGAAGGGTAGCAAAAAGAGGAGGGCAATTGTAATAGGGGACTCTATAGTTAGGGGGTCGGATGGGCGATTCTGTGGACGCAGTCGGGAGACCCGGATGGTAGTTTGCCTCCCTGGTGCCAGGGTCTCGCATGTGTCGGAACGTGTCCAAAAGATTCTGAAAAGGGAGGGAGAGGAGCCTGATGTTGTGGTACACATAAGTACAAATGACATAGGCAGAAAAAGGGAGAATTTATGGAGTTGGGGGGAAAGTTAAGGAGGACCAAAAGGGTAACGATTTCAGGATTACTGCCTGTGCCGCGTGACAGTGAGAGTAGGAATGGAATGAGGTGGAGGATAAATGCGTGGCTGAGGGACTGGTGCAGTGGGCAGGGATTCAAGTTTCCTGATCACTGGGACCTCTTTTGGGGAAGGCATGATCTGTACAAAAAGGACGGGTTGCACTTGAACCCAAGGGGGACCAATATCCTGGCAGGGAGATTTGCAAAGGCTACTGGGGAGACTTTAAACTAGAAAGGCTGGGGGGAGGGACTGGGGTAGAGGGGGCTAGGGGACAGGGTGTGGGGCAAGAGGCAGGGAAGGGAAGGACTCAGACACAAAATGTAGGCGAGAAAGAGGAAAAAGATAATAGACAGAGAATAGGGGATGGTGGGTTTGATCAGGAACAGTAAACATGGATTTGTGCCTGGAAGGTCAAGTTTGACAAACCTTCTTGAATTTTTTGAAGCGGTTACTAGGGAAATTGATGAGGGTAAAGCAGTGGACGTTGTCTATGTGGATTTCAGTAAGACCTTTGACAAGGTTCCCCATGGAAGGTTGGTTAAGAAGGTTCAATCTTTGGGTGTTAATGGCAGAGTAGCAAGATGGATTCAACAGTGGCTGAATGGGAGATGTCAGAGAGTAATGGTGGATTGCTGTTTGTCAGGTTGGAAGCCGGTGACCAGTGGGGTGCCTCAGGGATCCATTCAGTTGGGTCCACTGTTGTTTGTCATGTACATCAATGATCTGGATGATGGGGTGGAAAATTGGATGAGTAAGTATGCAGATGATACTAAGATAGGTGGTGTTGTGGATAATGAAGTAGATTTTCAAAGTCTACAGAGAGATTTGGGCCATTTGGAAAAGTGGGCTGAAAGATGGCAGATGGAGTTTAATGCTGATAAGTGTGAAGTGCTACATCTTGGCAGGGCAAATCAAAATAGGACGTACATGGTAAATGGTAGGGAATTGAGGAATGCTGTGGAACAGAGGGATCTAGGAATAACTGTGCATAGTTCCCTGAAGGTGGAATCGCATGTAGATAGGGTGGTAAAGAAAGCCTTTGGTGTGCTGGCCTTTATAAAACAGAGCATTGAATATAGGAGTAGGGAAGTAATGTTAAAATTGTACAAGGGATTGGTAAGACCAATTCTGGAGTATGGTGTACAATTTTGGTCGCCTAATTATAGGAAGGATGTCAACAAAATAGAGAGAGTACAGAGGAGATTTAATAGAATGTTGCCTGGGTTCCAGCAAATATGTTACAGAGAAAGGTTGAACAAGTTAGGTCTTTATTCTTTGGAGCGCAGAAGATTAAGGGGGGACTTGATTGAGGTCTTTAAAATTGATGAAAGGAATAGACAGAGTTGGACGTGGATAAGCGTTTTTCCCATTGAGGGTAGGGAAGATTCAAACAAGAGGGCATGACATGAGAATTAAGGGACAGATGTTTAGGGGCAACGTGAGGGGGAACTTCTTTACTCAGAGGGTGGTGGCTGTGTGGAATGAGCTTCCAGCAGAAGTGGTGGAGGCAGGATCGATTTTAACATTTAAAAGTAAAGTGGATAGGTATATGCACGGGAAGGGAATGGAGGGGTATGGTCTGAGTGCAGGTAGATGGGACTAGGGGAAAACAAATGGTCGGCACGGACTGGAAGGGCCGAGAGGGTCTGTTTCCATGCTGTAATTGTTATATGGTTATATGGTTATATGGTTATATCATGATCACCAATCAATTGGAGATCATGATATGGACAAAGGTGCTAAATAGGTAATCTACACTCTTCCTCTGCAGAAAATATGGGTCCAAGTTAAGGAAATAAAATAGGCTGCTTTTTTACGTTGATAATTAAATGATCTGATAATTGCAGAAAAAAAGTTTAAGTCTGAAGAAGGGTTCCAACCCAAAACATCACCTTTCCATTTTTTCCAGAGATACTGCCAGACCCGCTAAGTTTCTCCAGCATTTTATGTCTATTTAGCACTGTACCTCAATACATGTGACAATAAACTAAACTATGCTAAACTAAGCTAACTATCTAACTAACTAACTAACTATCATTGGTATAAACCTGCATCTGCTGTTCATTTTCAATTTTAAGATTGCAAGTTGGACTAACTGGTGAAAATACTTTTGAAAAATATATAGATGGAATTGATTTAACCTTAATTTCAGTTAAAGTTTCAGTTGATACAGACAAATGAATAGTATAGGTGGATGTGGGTGCATTAGATACACATTATTATGAATGAAAAATTGTATCAGGCCTCTGAGTCAAATTTAATGCAAAATATCATTTATCGTTATTCCTTGTGGATGGAATGTCTGGTCAGTTCTGACTGATGATGAAGTTCTTCATCATATTCAATAAGCGTTACAATAGACTGACTTCAGACTCTGAAGTTGTTAAATGATTGGGTTCGGTGAATCTATGGGGCAATCATAATTCGCTTTGCAATTAAGATTCAAGAATATTTGATTGTCTTATGCATTGGGACCGGAATAATGGAATTTGCACTTGCTGCAGCTTTGCTGACACATTAATACAACAAATAAATATATTTAAAAAATAGTAATACTAGGTAATCAGTCCACGATAGTACTAGCAGTCTTATAGAAAGATTAGACAATCTTTAATCGGACTTTTCTGGACTTTATCTTGCACTATACATTACTCTCTTTATCCAGTATCTCTACACTGTGGATGGCTTGATTGTAATCACGTGTAGTTTTTCCGCCGACTGGATAGCACACAACATAAAGCTTTTCACTGTACCTCGCTACACGTGACAATGATCTAAACAAAACTAAACTAAACTAAACCAACTCAAGTTCATAGTGCCCTGGTGCCATAGTAGGTTTGTGGTTAGGCAGAGCGGTTCAAGATCCTGATGGTTAATAGTTTAGTTTGCATTGCTTTATCATGAAAAGCTGTCACAGAGGGCAATGCAGGGTATTTTTTAAATATATATTTTTAAATATACACAGTGTAATCATCATCATTTCCAATGTTTACAATTATATTCATGGTATATTGAATTCAAATTTTTAATAATCTACTAATTTTATGGAATCAGATAATAAGGGCGCACGGTGGCGCAGTTGATAGAGCCGCTGCCTCACAGAATCAGAGACCCAAGTCCGATCTTGACCCCACTTGCTGGCTGTGTGGTGATTGCACGTTCTCCCTCTGACTGTGTGGGTTCTCCCCGGGTGCTCCGGTTTCCTCCCACACTCCAAAGACATACAGGTTTGTAGGTTAATTGGCTTCTTTAAGTTGTAAATTGTCCCTTGTGCAAGTGTACGGGGTGATTGCTGGTTGGCACAGACTCGGTAGGTCAAACTGCCTCAAATTTCCACAATGTATCTCAAAAGGCTAAAGTAAAGCAAAGTCTAAAGACAATATCTTGCTACAGATGGAGCAAACACACAGAATTATTGCAGCTACAGACTTTCAAAGACTTTCTCCGCTGTTATCTTTTTAGCTTTTGGACTCATTTCATAGAAACTTAGAAACGTAGCAAAATAGTGCAGGAGTAGGCCATTCGGCCCTTTGAGCCAGCACCATTCAATATGATCATGGCTGTTCATCTAAAATCAGTATCCTGTTCCTGCTTCTTCCCCATATCCCTTGATTCCTTTAGCTCTAAGAGCTAAATCTAACTCTCTCCTGAAAACATCCAGTGAATTGGGCTCCACTGCCTTCTGTGGCAGAGAATTCCACACTCACAACTCTCTGGGCGAAGAAGCTTTTCCTTATCTCAGTCCTAAATGACCTACCCCTTATTCGTAAACTGTGACCCCTGGTTCTGGACTCCCTCAACGTTGGGAACATTTTTCCTGCATCTAGCCTGTCCAATCCTTTAAGAATTTTACATGTTTCTATAAGATCCCTTCTAATCCTAAATTCCAGTGAATACAAGCCCAGTTGACCCATTCTTTCATCATATGTCAGTCCCGCCACCCCGGGAATTAACCTGGTGAACCTATGCTGCACTCCCTCAATAGCAATAATGTCTTTCCTCAAATTAGGAGTCCAGAATTGCACACAATACTCCAGATGCGCTCTCACCTGGGCCCTGTACAACTGCAGTAGGACCTCCTTGCTCCTAAGCTCAAATCCTCTAGCAATGAAGGCCAACATGCCAGTAACGTTCTTCACTGCCTGCTGTACCTGCATGCTTACTTTCACCTAATCTGACACCATTCAGATAATAATCTGCCTTCCTGTTCTTGCTACCAAAGTGGATAACATCACATTTATCCACATTATGCTGCATCTGCCATGTATCTGCCCACTTACCCATCCTTTCCAAGACACCCTGCAGCCTCATAGCACCTCATTGCAGCACACACTGCCACCCAGCTTTGTGACATCTGTAAACTTGGAGATGTCACATTTAATTCCCTCATCTAAATTGTTAATATATATTGTAAGTAACGGGTCTCAGAACCGAGCCTTGCGGCACCCCACTAGTCACTGCCTGCCATTCTGAAATGGACCCGTTAATCCCCTCTTACCTTCCTGTCTGCCAACTAGTTCTCTATCCATGTCAATACCCTACCTCCAATACAATGTGCTCTAATTCTGCGCACTAATCTCTGGTGTGGGACCTTGTCAAAAGCTATTTGAAAATTCAGATACACCACATCCACTGGCTCTCCCTTATCCATTCCTCTTGTTACATCCTCAAAACATTCCAGAAGATTAGTCAAGCACGATTTCTCCTTCATAAATCCATGCTGACTTTGACCGATCCTGTCACTGCTTTCCAAATGCGCTGCTATAACATCTTTAACAATCGACTCATGCAACTTCCCCACTACCGATGTAAGGCTAATTAGTCTATATTTCCCCATTTTCTCCCTCTCTCTTAAAAAGTGGGGTTTTATTGGATATCCTCCAGTCCACAGGAACTGATCCAGAATCGAGAGAACATTGGAAAATGTTCACCAATGCATCCAGGATTTCTCGGGCCACCTGCGTGAGTACTCTGGGACCATCAGGGCCTGGGGATTTATCTGCCTTCAGTTGCATCAGTTTACCTAACAGCATTTCCTGACTAATGTGGATTCCCTTCAGTTCCTCCCTCCCACTAGATCCTCGGTCCCCTTGTATTTCTGGGAGTTTGTTTGTGTTTTTCCTTAGTGATCAGAAAAAAACAAAGCAGCAGATATTAACAGCACCACATCTCTGAGAGATTTTGCATCATATAAAACATACTATGCTTGATAGCAGCTATGACAATATTACTAAATATTATCACTTTTCCTATTATTTATGAGCATAAAACACCAGAATTCAATTACCATCTGAGCTAATTACACCTATTATGTACTGTGTTGTGATATTGATTTTCCTGTTAAATTTGGCGTACTACTGTGGATATCGCATTTGCTTAACTGGTTTTGCCCATTCATCAAATGCAAAATAATCTCAATGGCTTTCAGTGAATCGATGACCTGCTTGTGACCGATTAAATACTGATTCATTACATAATGCCTTTAAATGCTAACCGAATCTTTCAAAACAAAGGAAAATGCACGCTAATAGGAACTAATTAATTAGATCAATTATGAGCCAGACTCATTTAGTAAGAGACCATTGGGTATATCATCCACGTGCTGGCTCTACTTCTCTGCTCTTTACCATTTGCCATACAGTTCTTGCTTAGATCTATTTTAGGTTAGTTCAGTTTAGAGATACAGCGCGGAAACAGGCCCTTCGGCCCACTCAGTCCGCGCCAACCAGCGATCCCTGCACATTAACACTATCCTACACACATTTGCAACCGGGAGATCAGGTAGGTTCAGGTGGACTGAGCGAAGGTGTTCAGCGATACAATCGCCCAGTCTATGTTTGGTCTCGCCGATGTATAAGAGTCCCACATCTTGAACAATGGTCACAGCAGATGAGGTTGGAGGAGGTGCAAATGAACCTCTGCCTAACCTGAAACGACTGTCAGTGTCCCTGGACAGTCGAGGGAGGAGGTATAGGGACAGGCTTTGCATCTTCTGCGGCTGGAGAGGTGGTGCTTTGGGTGGAAAGCGATGAGTTAACTAGGGAATTGCGGAGGGAACGATCTCTGCGGAAAGCGGAAAGGGCTGGAGATGGGAAGATGTGACTAGTGTTGACATCCCGTTGGAGGTGGCGAAAATTTCAGAGGATCATGTGTTGTATGCAACAGCTGATGGCGTGAAAGGTAAGGACTAGGGGGACTGTCTCTGTTGCAAGGGGGAGCAAGGGCGGAGCTGTGGGGTACCAAGGAGGCACGATTGAGGCCCTCGATGTCCTGGTATGGAACACCATCTTGGGTGCAGATGCTGCGTAGACGGAGGAATTGGGAGTAGGGGGTAGAGTCTTTGCAGGAAGCTGGGTGGGAAGAAGAGTAGTCAAGATTGTTGTGGGAGTCAGTGGGTTTGTAGTAGACGTCGGTCAATAGTCTATTTCCTGTGATGGAGACTGTGAGATTAAGAAAGGGGAGGGAGGTGTCGAAGATGGTCCAAGTAAATTTGAGTGCAGGATGGAAAATTATGGTGAAGTTGTTGAAGTTCATGAGTCCTGCATGGGTGCAGGAGGTAGCACCAATGTAGTTGTTAATGTAACGGAGTTAGAGTCAGGAATAGGGCCAGTGTATGCCTGGAACAGGGTTTGTTCAACGACCCTGCAAAGAGGCAGACATAGCTGGGGCCATTGTGGGTGCCCATAGCTGCGCCTTGGACTTGGAGGAAGTGGGAGGAGTTGAAGGAGAAGTTGTTAAGGGTAATGACCAGCTCGGCGAGGCAGAGTAGAGTGTTAGTAGAGGGAAATTAAGTGGTTCTGCGGTCGAGGAAGAAACAGAAAGCAGAAGTCATTAAAAAGACAAAGGGCAAGTGAGGTATCTTGGACATAGGTCAGGAGAGATTGGACCAGGGGGGATATGATGGAGTCGAGGTATGGGGAAATCATTTCAGTGGGACAGGAGCAGGCAGAAACAATGGGTCTGCCAGGGCAGTTGTATTTGTGGATTTTGGGGAGAAGGTAAAACCGGGCTGTGCGGGGCTGGGAATCGATAAGGTTGGAGGCTGTGGAAGCCAGACAGCCTGAAGTGATAAAATCTGAAATGGTCAGTGAGATTATAGCCTGTGGGATCATGGTCCCAGGATAAGTAGGAGGAGGTGTCTGAAAGTTGTCGCCTGGCCTCAGCCCGGTAGAGGTCAACGCGTCAGACTACCACGGCACTTCCCTTGTTTGATTATAATGTCAGGCTTGCTGCAGAGTGAGGGGAGAGCTGTACGTTAAGAAGGGGTGAGGTTTTAGTAGGTAAGGGGAGTGAAAAAGTTGGGACGGTTGATTTCACACCCACAGTTAGAAATAAAAAGGTCTAGAGAGCGTAGAAGGCTGTCCGGGGGAGTCCAAAAGGAGGTGGAGATGGGGGAAGGGGGTCATTACTGGGTGGTGAGGACTCCTTCCCATAGAAAAAGGCATGGGGGCGGGGGCAACGGAAGAAAAGCTCTACGTTGTGGCGGACCCGAAACTCGTTGAGGTGGGGTCGGAGGGGAACAAAAGTGAGGCCTGTGTAGAGGACAGACCATTCATTATCGGAAAGGGGGAGGTTGTGGGGATGGTGAAGACACGACAAGGGTTGGTGTTGGGGTCGGAGGAGGGCCGGGGAGTAGATCGAGGCCGAGGCGAGGTCTGGTGGGGGGATGGTACTTGGACTTGGAATTTGGAAAACTTTATTGTCATTCAGACCTTGCGGTCTGAACGAAATTCCGTTGCCTGCAGTCATACATAATAAAGCACACAATAAACACATATTTAGCATCCACCACAGTGAGTTCACCAGGCACCTCCTCACTGTGGTGGAAGGCAAAAATCTTGTCTTTGTCTCTTCCCTTCTTCCTCTTCCTCTTCCTCTGCGCTGAGGCGACCCTGGCCTCTGATGTTGTGACCGCACCGGGTGATGTAAATAAGTCCCGCGGGTGAACCGCGCTCCGCGAGTGGGCCGGTTCAACTCCGCGGCCCGGGGCGGCCGAAGCTGCCGAAGCTGCCGCCCTCCAGTCCAGCGGACGCAGCTGTTGCCGCGGGAGCTCCGGAAAAACAGGTCACCAACCTGTGACCTGCGTGCTCCCGACGATGTCATCCACTGGGCCCGCGGCCGGGCCTCCGAAGTCGCTGCCGCCGCCACCGCCAGTGGGTGTTCAAAGAGGGGGGGAGGGACATGAGGACTGTTGTATGGGTGAGATGTGGTTGGGGTAACCTGGTTAAAAGAGGGGGAAGTGGAATGTGATATGATAGTTGCATTTAGGAGACATTTGAATAGGCACATAGATATGCAGGGAATAGAGGGATATGGATTGTGTGCAGGCAGATAAGGGTTTGTCTTTGCATCATGTTCGGCATGGACATTGTGGACCGAAGGGCCAGTTCTGGTGCTGTACTGTTCTATGCTCTCCTTGTTGTTATTTAACACTTGCTGTTAAAGCAAAACTATAATTGATATCTCTACTATTCCAGCACACCCTAATGAATGTACAAACATTTTGTGACGATTTTATTTGTAATTAGACTAAGTGGGACCTGTTGGGTCCCATGTTCACATGGGAGGGCTGGTCCCCCAACGCAATATTCCACCTCTTCACCAATTTCAATATTGGTGGCTGGGGGTGGGGTGGGCTTTCTGGAGCACCGGTATGAGTATTGTGGGCCAAAGGGACTGGTTTCCAGAGGGCTAGTATGGACATTGTGGGCCGAATGGATTCTTGGGCTGGCAGCTCAGGCCTGGCGGGCTGGCAGCTCAGTCACTCAGGCCTGGTGGGCTGGCAGCTCGGGCCTGGTGGGCTGGCAGCTCAGTCACTCAGGCCTGGTGGACTGGCAGCTCAGTCACTCAGGCCTGTTGGGCTGGCAGCTCAGGCCTGGTGGGCAGGCAGCTCAGTGACTCAGGCCTGGTTGGCTGGCAGCTCAGTCACTCAGGCCTGGTGGGCTGGCAGTTCAGTCACTCATGGCTGATGGGCTGGCAGCTGACTCACGACTGGTGGGCTGGCAGATGACTCACGACTGGTGGGCTGGCAGATGACTCACTCACTCACGGCTGGTGGGCTGGCAGTTGACTCACTCTTGGCTGGTGGGCTGGCAGTTGACTCACTCACGGCTGGTGGGCTGGCAGTTGACTCACTCACGGCTGGTGGGCTGGCAGATGACTCACTCACTCACGGCTGGTGGGCTGGCAGTTAACTCACTGTTGGCTGGTGGGCTGGCAGTTGACTCACTCACGGCTGGTGGGCTGGCAATTGACTCACTCATGGCTGGTGGCCTGGCAGATGACTCACTCACGGCTGGTGGGCTGGCAATTGACTCACGGCTGATGGGCTCACACACACACTCTCCATCACACATACACACACACTCCATCTCACACAGACACACACACACACACACTCCATCTCACACAGACACACACACACACTCCATCTCACACACACACCCTCCATCTCACACACACACACACCATCTCTCACACACACACCATCTCTCTCACACACACTCACACCCTCCATCACACTCTCACACACTCACACACAACATATATATGACAGTAAAACTCTCTGGAATCTATTCACGCGGTTGAGCGCGGCTTCTCCCTGAGCGGGTCTTCCGCAGTGAGCGGGACTTCTGGAATGAGCGCGACATTCAGTTTAAGTAGCACAGTGCAGACCAACCCTTCAATTCAGTTCAAGCAACACAGTGCCGGGGTGGAAGATGACAACCTACACGTGGTCCACCCTGTTTCGACTAATGCAATCAACTCGACGCGGACAAACGGAAGATCAAATAGAACAAGTTGTCCAACAACTTTAGGCTGTGCACGCCACACGAAAGAAGAAGCACAGTGCAGACCAACCCTTCAATTCAATTCAAGCAGCACAGTGCAGTCCAACCATTCAATTCAGTTCAAGTAGCACAGTGCAGACCAAGCATTCAATTCATGCACAGTGCAGACTCACAGTTCAGTTCACTCACGGCGTAATTTCACAGTTCTGGACTCAAATCTCACTCACGGTCGTCCGGGGTGACTGACTCACGTCCGGCCTCCGGGGCTTTATACTCCTGACCCCCCCCCCCGGAAAAGGGTGTTACTTTCATCATGGTGACTGACAGGCGAGAAGACCAATCTGCTGATCTCATGATTTTTTAAACATTCATAAATTTTTTATTATTTCACCGATTGGATAAACCTTGGGGCAGTTAGAGGAGAGGAGGACAGTGAGTAAGATGGTAAAAAAATCATAGTGATATAGGGTAGCGTTTTTTCTAAAATATATTTACAACGTAGACAGTAAGTGGTCAAGATTAGACTTTTAGTAATAGTATAGATAACTTCAATATCACCTTGTGTAAGGAAACATAGAGTTATCCATAAAGTTATATCTGGGCACCAATCCCACCCATACCTTGAGCAGGCATGTCTGCAAGCCATGTGATTAAACAGTCTGAGGGTGGAAGTAATCAGATGGTCGGTCAGCAGCCGTGGGTAGAAGGTTTAGTTTCAATTTATTTCATCCCGATTTCAGATGAGGCACTGTTACCAACAAATAAAGTTCAAATCAAGGTCTTCTCCTGATTCCAGCCAAACCACACTGGCACCAAAGAAAGACACAAAATGCTGGAGTAACTCAGCGGGTCAGACAGTGTCTCTGGAGAAAAGGAGATGCTGTAGTGGGTCGGAACCCTTCTTCAGACTCCGAATCTGAGTCTGAAGAAGGGTTCCGACCCGAGCGTAACCAACTCCTTTTCTCCAGGGATACTGCCTGACCCGCTGTGTAAATTTTTACACTGTACCTTTGAGCAGTGATCTAGTGCAAGCTGAAATCTGATCTGTAGGTGACACTATAGTGCCGGATCTCACAGTATCATGATAAACTCTTAATCAGTCTCTGATGTAAAGAAGTGTTGGTGGTCCACAGTATTTGATGCATCAGTCAGTGTCTCACTATCTGGGCTGTAGCCTACTAACACAGCATATGAATTGTCCTGCTGATCATTTGAAATTTCAATCTTCTGTACCCCAAGACTTTGGGAGTATAAAATAGGCAATAATGAATTGACAGCCAAATTATTACATCTCTCCCAATTCCTATTTCCATTTTTTAGTTCATAGAAATAAAATGAGTGAGATAAGATAAAATAAGATAGACTGCTAACCTTTTATTAAATAATAAAGAGTAAATGCTGGAAATATACACCAGGTCAGGCAGCATCAATGGGGAGAAAAACATAGATTGCACTATCTATTTTGATAACCTCCCATTAGAAGCATTTTTTCAATCTTTTTAGACCTAGAGGTACAGCGCAGAAACAAGACCTTTGACCCACCAATGGACAATAGACAATGGACAATAGACAATAGGTGCAGGAGTAGGCCATTCAATGTGATCATGGTTGATCATCCCCAATCAGTACCCCGTTCCTGCCTTCTCCCCACAGCCCCTGACTCCACTATCTTTAAGAGCCCTATCTAGCTCTCTCTTGAAAGCATCCAGAGGCCTCCACCACCCTCTGAGGCAGAGAATTCCACAGACTCACGTCTCTGTGATAAAAAGTGTTTCCTCGTCTCTGTTCTAAATGGCTTACCCCTTATTCTTAAACTGTGGCCCCTGGTTCTGGACTCCCCCAACATCGGGAACATGTTTCCTGCCTCCAGCGTGTCCAAACCCTTACTAATCTTATATGTTTCAATAAGATCCCTTCTCATCCTTCTAAACTCCAGAGTATACAAGCCCATCCGCTCTATTCTCTCAGCATATGACAGTCCCACCATCCCGGAAATTAACATTGTAAACCTACGCTGCACTCCCTCAATACCAAGAATGTCCTTCCTCAAATTAGGGGACCAAAACTGCACACAATACTCCAGGTGTGGTCTCACTAGGGCCCTATACAACTGCAGAAGGAACTCTTTGCTCCTATACTCAACTACTCTTGTTTTAAAGGCCAACATGCCACTCGCTTTCTTCACTGCCTGCTGTACCTGCATGAAAACATGTTCCCGATGTTGGGGGAGTCCAGAACCAGGGGCCACAGTTTAAGGGGCCGCTGTCAAGGCTTCCCTGCTGCTTAACCTAGCTGGTCCCGAAGCGCTCGAGCGTTCAGAGTCGTTCATCTATGGACAGGGTGAGAGTATCCAGGACCCGGATTGTCTGCTTGCTAAATTTACGGCGATGTGTGACCTTCCCAGTAACCACATCTTAGAGCGTTTCAAACTGTTCTCCAGACGCCAAACCCCTGGGGAATCTATTGACAATTTTGTGGCCGCGCTGCGCCAACTGGCTCGCCGATGTGACCTGCATGTTCTGACCCCTGATACTTTGACCCGTGACATCTTGGTCTTTGGTCTACGGGTTGATAAGCTGCGCTCTGAGCTGCTGCGTAAGCCTGATCTGACATTCGATGAGGTGCTGCATGCCTCTCGTTTAGCTGAGGCTGTCTCCTCCACTGTACCTGACCCTGTGGTCCACACAGCCAGTCTCGCTGGTCCCCAGTACAATGCTCCCCGGCGACAGAGGGTAAGACCACTGCAGGGCTTCAGACCGCCTCAACGATGTCCAAATTGTAACTTTGTCTTACACCGTTTTAATGTGTGCCTGGCGTTGGGGAAAATCTGTAATTTCTGCAACAAGCCCAACCACTTCTCGGCAGCATGCCGTTCCCGTGGGAACCCTGCACAGCCACAGCAGAAACCGTCTCTCTACCTGACACGTGATGATACAGCGTCTGGTTCCCATCTCCAGCACGATGATCTTCCCCTGTCTGACCCTGCCTCTTCTCAGAGCGAGCTGAGTGTGTTTTCCTTGCGAGGTGCAGCTGCTCTGATAACGGACTCGACCGTCCGAGTCACGGTGAATGGTATGGCCTTCTCTGCTAAGGTGGATACGGGGGCTGCTGCCAATGTTATGTCAACAAGCCTGTTCAGGAAGATAAGAAATAATGAGCCCGTTTCCACAGACAGTGCTGTTTTGCGTGCCTATGGGGTTGGCGTACCTGTTCCTGTGGGGAGGGCCACTCTCCACTGCAAGGTGCTAAAGACCACTCGGCCCCTCTCTTTCTTCCTGCTAGACGGTAAATGTGACCCCCTGCTCGGCGTGGAGGCCTGCCAGGACCTCGGATTGGTGAGCTTCCACGGTGATGTCCACCTGGTAGAGGCACCCCTGAACCCGCTGGCCGAATTCTCGGACCGGTTTGACTCGAAGCTGGGGAAGTTGCCCTGCAGCTACAAGATTGCCCTCAATCCCGACATCACGCTGGTCGTCCGTCCCCCGCACCGTGTGTCCTTTGCCATGAGGGGCAAGGTCGAGTCTGCTCTTCGCGAGATGGTGGCCACGGGCATCCTGAAGCCAGTAACGGACTCCACCCGGTGGGTTTCTACTATGGTTGTCGCTGCGAAGAAAGACAAGAGTGAAATACGGATCTGCATCAACCCTAAGGACTTGAACTTGGCCATCAGGCGCCCGCACTATCCCATGTGGACGGTGGAGGATGTTGCTGCACAGGTCGGCCCTGCCACCATGTTCTCGGTTCTTGATGCCAAGAGTTCGTTCTGGCAGATACCTCTAGACGAGCGATCCTCGCACCTGACGACCTTCAGCACGACCTTCGGCAGGTATCGCTTCCTCCGCATGCCGTTTGGGATCAACTCTGCCAGCGAGGTGTTCCAAAGGACCATGGAACAACTGTTTGCTGGACTTCCGTGTGCCATCATTGTCGACGACATCCTGGTTTATGGGAAGAATGTCGCTGAGCACGACCACCACCTTCGCCAGGTGCTGCAGCGGGCCTGGGAGGTCAACCTGAAGCTCAACCCAAAGAAGTGCCAGATTCCGGGTCCCTGAGGTCACCTACGTGGGGCATGTCTTCACTGCATCGGGGCTGAAGCCCGACCCGCAGAAGACGGCCGCAATATCCGAGATGCCTGCACCTGCTGACGTGCCTGGCCTGCAGCGCTTCTTGGGCATGGTCAACTACCTGGGAAAGTTCATCCCCGACCTGAGCGAACTGAGTGCCCCTCTGCGGGATCTGGTGAAAAAGGACACTGCCTGGGCCTGGTTCCCGCAACACCTGCGAGCATTTGACACCCTCAAATCTAAGCTGATCAGCATGCCAACGCTGAAGTACTTCGACCTCCAGCGCCCCATCGTTCTCATGTGTGATGCATCTAAGTTTGGCCTCAGGGCCGCCTGCCTGCAGATCCATGAAGGGGTGCAACCGCCTGTGACCTACGCGTCCCGCACAATGACGACCGCTGAACAACACTATGCCCAGATTGAGAAAGAGCTGTGGCAGTTGTCTTTGCCTGCTCCAAATTCAAAGACTATATCCTGGGCAACTGCTTCACTGTCGAGACGGACCACCAGCCTCTGGTCACCATCCTCAACAAGCCGATACACATGGCCTCCTCCCGGCTCCAGCGCATGATGCTCCAGCTACAACGCTTCACTTTCACAGTGGTTTATCGCAAGGGCAAGGACATGTTTGTTGCTGACACGCTGTCTCGGGCGCCTCTCTCATCCACAACCCGACATCCGTACGAGACGTCCGATCTGATAGTCCTAAACGTTAACTTCATGCCCTCCGCTCAGTTGAAGTCCCTGGCCAAGCACATGGCAGGAGAAGCTTCGCTACAGCAGCTGGCCGCGATCATCAAGCAGGGTTGGCCAGACCGCCGTTCTTCCCTGCCGGCCGCAGCGGTGCCTTACTTCTTGGTTCGTGACGAGTTGGTGCTGCGTGATGGTGTGATTGTGAAGGGGCACAAGGTGGTGGTGCCCGCAGCACTACGGGAACAATACTTCGAAACCGCTCATCGTGGCCATCCCGGGGTCGAGGCGACCCTTTCCATCGCTCAGAGCCAGTTTTTCTGGCCTGACATGCCTCGCTACTTCCGGGATAGGGTCTCCGCGTGCCCCACCTGCAACTGCCTCGCTCCACAGCAACAGCGGCAGCCGCTCCTGCAGCAGCCAGCTGCTGACCTGCCATGGTCTGCGCTAGCAACCGACATCTTCGAGTGGGACGGAAAGCACTTCCTGGTGCTTGTCGACTCTTACTCCAGCTGGTTTGAAGTTGGCCAGCTCCACTCCCTCTCTTCCTCCGCTGTCATCGAGAAGTTGCGCCGCCACTTTGCCACCTTCGGGTCTCCGGCCAGCCTGCAGTCGGACAACGGCAGCCAGTTCACCAGTGCCGAGTTCCGCGATTTTGCTGAACGTTGGAACTTTCGTCATTACACCAGCAGCCCGGAATACCCGCAGAGCAATGGACTGGCCGAATGCGCGGTCCGCAGTGCTAAAGGATTGCTGGAACGATGCCGCCTATCCCGCTCCGACATCTACCTGGCCCTGCTGAACCTCCGCAACATCTCCCGCGACGATGCCCTGGGCTCCCCGGCTCTGCGTCTCATGTCCCGAGTCATGAGGCCCACGGTTCACGGTGTTTCAGCATTCCCTGTCCCCCTCCGTCTTTAAACCTGCCTTGGTCCGGAAATGCATTGCCAAAAAACACAGTATCCAGAAGCGTTCCCACGACAGGTCCTGCCGTGCCCTCCGCCCTCTTCTCCCCGGCCAGGTCGTCCGTATGAGGTCCTCTTCTGGCCATTCCAAGCTGGCCGTGGTCGTCGGTTCTGCCGGTTCCCCTCGTTCGTACCTTGTCAACCACGACGGGCGTACCGCCGTTCCCGCCAGCATCTCCGGCTCGTGAATGAGCCTCTCCCTCCCCCGGCGGCTCCGTATGCCCCCCCGCTGCCACTGTCGCGGCCCTGTGTTTTGCCCGTTCCTCTGGGGCCAACCTCCCCTCGTCCTCCTCCTGAACGCCTCCCGGCTGCAGTCCCGCTTTCTCCGGCTTCCTCGCCCTTCTCTTCACCGTCCCCCCCGATGCCTTCGTCGCCAAGGGGTTCTTCTGTCCGTAGCCCCCAACATGTCCCGGCATCCCCGCTTGTTCCCGTCGGGGAAGGAGGTGACGGCGAGGTGCGGATCCGGTCTGGTCGCCTGATCAGGCCGCCGGTCCATTACGGCGATTACGTGTGATCCTGTATTCCTGTGCTTTACTGTTTGCATTCACCCTAGCGCATGAGACATGGTCGCCCTGTCACTCACTGTTTGTTTTGGTAGAGGAAGGATGTAGATGATATGTGTATACACCTTTAATTGATAGTAACGATGTCCATGCTAACCACCCCCCCACCAGTTAGTACAATTGTAACCCACACGCCCCTAGCTCTCTCTCTAGTGTTCGTGACAGACCACATACAGCCAGGGCTATATATAATGTATGCTTAATAAAGTAGTGAAGACTTTAAGGTGTCTGTGTACCTTCTCTACACTTACTTTCATTGTTAAAGAAGGAACTGCAGATGTTGGGGAATCGAGGGTACACAAAAGGCTGGAAAACCTCAGCGGATGCAGCAGCATCTGAGGAGCGAAGGAGATAGGCGACGTTTCGGGTCGAGACCCTTCTTCAGACTGGTCAGGGATCAGGGAAACGAGAGATATAGACGGTGATGTGGAGAGATAAAGAACAATGAATGAAAGATATGCAAAAAAGTATCAATGATAAAGGGAACAAGCCATTGTAAGCTGTTTGTAGTGTGAAAATGAGAAGCTAGTGCGACTAGGGTGGGGGAGAGAGAGATAGAGAGAGAGGGCCCCGAGGGCTGAGGGAGAGGTGGGAAGGGGAGGTGACAGCAAGGGATAACAGAATTGAGAAAATTCAACGTTCAAGCCCAGAGGATGCAGACTCCCCAAGCGGAATATGAGGTGCAGTTCCTCCAACTTGCGGTGTTGCTCACTCTGGCCGTGGAGGAGGCCCAGGACTGAGAGGTCAGATACGGAATGGGAGGGGGAGTTGAAATGCATCCTACACTTGTGAACATTTACTTAGCAGAGCCAATTATCCTCCAAAACTGCGCATCTTTGGAGTGTGTGAGGAAACCGGAGCCCCTGGAGAAAACGCAGGAAGAGCTGTCACAGGAAGAGCATACAAACTCGGTACAGACAACGTCCGTAGTCAGGATCGAACCCGAGTATCTGGCACTGTATGGCAGCAACTCACAGTGCTGCCCACAGTGGTGCTGCTGGTAGACCTGCTGTCTCACAGCACCAAAGACCCCGTTTCGAATCTGACATCAGCGGCTGTATGTATGAAGTTTGTCCATTCTTCCTGTGACCGCATGGGTTTCCTCTGGGTGCTCTGGTTTCCTCCCACTTTCCAAAGACATGCAGGTTTGTAGGTTAATAGGCCCTCTGTAAAATGCCCTAGAGTGGTTAGGGAGTGAATAAGAAAGTAGGATAAAGTAGAAATAGTGTGAATGAATGACGATGGTCACTGTGGTGGACCAAAGGGCCTGTTTCTATGCTGTATCTCTAAACTAAAGTAGAATTGGGACAGTTTAAAATGCAGAGAATGGAGCCTCACCAAAACCACAGCTCCCGGAGAAAATCCACGCAGTTCACAGGGAGAACGTACAAAATTCTGTACAGACAGCACCATATAAATAACCATATAACCATATAACAATTACAGCATGGAAACAGGCCCTCTCGGCCCTTCCAGTCCGTGCCGACCATTTGTTTTCCCCTAGTCCCATCTACCTGCACTCAGACCATACCCCTCCATTCCCTTCACGTCCATATACCTATCCACTTTACTCTTAAATGTTAAAATCGATCCTGCCTCCACCACTTCTGCTGGAAGCTGATTCCACACAGCCACCACCCTCTGAGTAAAGAAGTTCCCCCTCACGTTACCCCGAAACCTCTGTCCCTTAATTCTCATGTCATGCCCTCTTGTTTGAATCTTCCCTACCCTCAATGGGAAAAACGTATCCACGTCAACTCTGTCTATCCCTTTCATCATTTTAAAGACCTCAATCAAGTCCCCCCTTAACCTTCTGCGCTCCATAGAATAAAGACCTAACTTGTTCAACCTTTCTCTGTAACATAGTTGCTGGAACCTGGCAACATTCTAGTAAATCTCCTCTGTACTCTCTCTATTTTGTTGACATCCTTCCTATAACTAGGCGACCAAAATTGTACACCATACTCCAGAATTGGTCTTACCAATGCCTTGTACAATTTTAAACATTACTTCCCTACTCCTATATTCAATGCTCTAATTTATAAAGGCCAGCACACCAAAGGCTTTCTTTACCATCCTATCTACATGCGATTCCACCTTCAGGGAACTATGCACAGTTATTCCTAGATCCCTCTGTTCCACAGCATTCCTCAATTCCCTACCATTTACCATGTACGTCCTATTTTGATTTGTCCTGCCAAGATGTAGCACTTCACACTTATCAGCATTAAACTCCATCTGCCATCTTTCAGCCCACTTTTCCAAATGGCCCAAATCTCTCTGTAGACTTTGAAAATCTACTTCATTATCCACAACACCACCTATCTTAGTATCATCTGCATACTTACTTATCCAATTTTCCACCCCATCATCCAGATCATTGATGTACATGACAAAACAACAGTGGACCCAACACAGATCCCTGAGGCACCCCACTGGTCACCGGCTTCCAACCTGACAAACAGCCATCCACCATTACTCTCTGACATCTCCCATTCAGCCACTGTTGAATCCATCTTGCTACTCCGCCATTAACACCCAAAGATTGAACCTTCTTAACCAACCTTCCATGGGGAACCTTGTCAAAGGCCTTACTGAAATCCATATAGACAACATCCACTGCTTTACCCTCATCAATTTCCCTAGTTACCGCTTCAAAATCCTTACCATAGTCAGGATTGAACTTGTGTCTCTGGTGCTGTAAGGTGCATCTCTTTCACTGCTCCACCATGCCAGCCTGTTAATGATAGGGATTATTGAGTATGAGACATCTTTAAGGAATTATTAGACAGGGGCAATGGCTGGTTTAATATAAACAAAAACCAGTCTTCTCACAGAACTGCTCACATGAATCTTCCCAGCAGTCATCAGAGACCATTGCCCGCAATGATTGCAGGCTGCCAGTTCACAGTGGGAGTATGGCGGGCAAATAAATGAGCCACACCTGGTGAAAACAAAGAGAACTTTATTGCTTAGGTAAAGAGATCAACACACACGTGAATGGGGGAGGGCTGACCCAGGTCTCCATACTTATATACATACATACACACCACTAAACCTCGTGACAACTGCTTTCCATTCACTGCCAAGGGTTCGAATACAGGAGACCTAACCAGCGGGTGATGCAACAGGACCCCCCCCAGAACCCGAAGCACGAAACCCAAAGGGTAGACGAACGAGGCGTTGTCCCTGCACATCCACCAACAGAGATTGGGCCTGGAGGAAATCTGCGCCCAGCAACGGCTGGCAGACATCGGCCACCGTAAAGGTCCAGGTGAAATGGCAGGGGCCGAAGATGAGCGGGATCGTGCGAACTCCATACGTCCGTATGGAGCTGCCGCTGACTGCGGTGAGAGAAGGCCCCCGCTTGCCACAATAAGTGTTCATCCCAGAAGGAGGTAAAATGCTAACCTCCGTGCCCGTGTCAACCAGGAGCTGTCGCCCCGAGTGCCGATCCCACGCACAGAGGCGATGTTTTAGGCCGACTGCCGCAACGACTGCTGGCGGCTGACCCAGGGCGGGCGGCACTGAGGGGCTGCGGGCCCCCAGCGCTGGGGGGCAATAATCCCGCCTCCCCTTACCGGGTCGCTCGGGCCAGGCGGCGCAGCCGGACTCCCGGTGGGCGCAGGGCCTGGTTTCTGGGCCCTCCAAGGCGCCGCTGCCCTGCTGCTCATCGGCTCGCTCTGTCAGCAGCAGGGGGTCCGCGAAATCCTCACCGGCGAGCAGCAGGCGGGCGTTGTCTGGCATCTGCTCCAGGAGGCTGTGCTCAAAGAGCCGGCAGGGCCGATGGCCGTCCATCAGCCTGAGCATCTCGCTCATCAGCTCCGACGGCTTGCGATCGCTGAGGCCGCCAACATGTAGGAGCCGCGCCGCATGGCCCGGCACCTGAGCAGCGCTTTAAGGCCATTATATTTGTCCTGAAATCCAAAATGACCGATTTAGATCATCGGGGTCACCAATATGGCGGGCGAATAAATGAGCCACGCGTGGTGAAAACGAAGAGAACTTTATTGCTCAGGTGAAGAGATCAACACACATGCGAATGGGGAAGGGCTTCTGCTGCTTCTTATAGGATTCCGGCAGTGTAGATGCTGCTAAGCGTATTACTGCCCTCCACAGGTCAAAGTTTGAACTAAATTCTTACATACAGTCCTGTAACATGCAGGAATTGAAGAACAGCCCTGGATATCAGCTGATGTTTCTCACTGTGTCCAAACAAATATAAAACAGAAAAAGCCTCAACTCCAAGTCCTGTCAGTCTAGCAAACAATGCCTTTCTTTCTACCCTATACTTTTTACATTCTAGGAAAACATGCTTAATTGTCTCCTTACTCCCACATTCACACAAGCCAGAAACATGTTTCCCTACAATGCACAAACAGTAATTTAACCCACAATGTCCCAACCTCAATCTACACAGTCTAACTGAGTCCCTACAGGACAGAGATGTACAGAAACATATTTTTCTATCTTCAGCTTGTACAGAAAAGTAGTGTCTACCCCCGACTTCCTTTTCCCATCCTCTCTGTCATTCTTTTGTTAAGCCCTCTTCAATTATTTCTCTCAGTTCCACTCTCCCCAATGATACATGGATATCTATTTCTCTTCTTAAACTCTCCTTTGCTATGAGGTCCACCTGCTCATTCCCCCTCACCCCAGCATGCCCGGGAACCCAGCAAAAAGTGATGTTACACACAAACCCAATTCTAGAAAACACACTCAAGATTTCATTTAGAATGTCAGGACGAGCGTTAGATTCCCCTACTCTTAAAGTTTCAAGAGCAGCTGCAGAATCAGAACAGATAATGACTTCTCTAAAACTGGCTTCCTCAATCCATCATAGAGCCCATTGAATTGCCATTAATTCAGTCGTGAGAACAGAGCTTCCATCAGAAATGCGTCGGCCAATCTTCAACCCAAGCTGCTCCGCATACACTCCAAACCCAGCTCTCCCACTAACTGGATCTTTAGATCCATCTGTAAAAATAATCAAAGTGCTCTCATTGATTGAATTAAGATATTCCACTATTCTTGGAGTCACCTCGCGCTTATCTTTTTCCTGAAGAAAAGCAAGCTCAATAAACAGTTCAGGAAGAACCCAATAGGGCACAGGTATGGGGAAGGGCTGACTCAGGTCGCCATACTTATACTAGGGTACACCCCTAAACCTTGTGACAACTGCTTCCTGCCATTACCCAGTCACGTGACCCAACCCCCGACTGCCAAGGCTTCGAATACTGGTGGCCTAACCACCGGGTGGCGCCACAGGAGATTCAATAAAGGATTTGCTTTGGAAACTGACAAAGCAAACTCTTCTAATGACACAATACATTATTTAACTAAGCAAAATTAGTTTATATTTTATGGACATGGAAACTAGCCATTGAATGTGGAATTGTCTGGTTCTTCATTATTGAAATTACCCAGAGAAAGACAATAAGCATGTTTATGTTAACTGGGCATCATTGAAACTCGCAAGATGAGATCAGAGTGTGTATAACAAAGGCCTGTCTGCCTTGAGCACCAAAGGACATACCTTTGATAATCATAGATCTTAGTTGAGATATTGAAACAATTTGTTGTTGGTGAAAACTGGCTGTGATTATGGCTGATGATACCACCCGGCTCTGGCTAAATTACTGATGGAAATTAGGGTGGATATTGGGGGTCATTTTTCGACTCTACACAGCCGGCTTTCTGACTCCACACAGCCGGCTTTTCCGACTCCACACAGCCGGCTTTTCCAATGCCACACAGCGGCTTTTCCAACTCCACTCTTGCAGACTCAATCAGGGCTACTTGCGGACTCAGCCCCGCCTCCAGGGCTTTATTCTCCAGCGGGTACTGGAAGGGGCGTTACCTTCATGGTGACAGACAATCGAGAAGACTAATCTGCTGAGCTCGATTTTTTAAACCTTAATAACTTTTAAAACTTCTTAATTCCACCTATCGGAACAAAACTTGGTGGGTTGGAGTTAAGATGGTGAGTAAGGTGGCGAAACATCCTATGCCGTTTTTGAGCAAATTGAAAAAAAAGCCAGAAGTGCACAAAATGAGAGTTTTAGTAATTAGATAGATGGATGGATGGATGGATAGATAGATGTGTGTGTGTGTGTGTGGAGCAAGTTTTTTTTAACACAGAGTGGTGGCTGCCTGGAATGTGCTGCTAGGGGTGGTGGTGGAAGGAGATACGATTGTGGCATTTAACAAGCTTTTAAATAGGCACATGGATAAGCGGGGTGGGGGGGGGGCGAGATGTGAATTATGTACAGCAGCAGGGGATCAGTTTAACTTGGCATAATGTATGGCATGGACATTGTGGGCCGAAGGGCCTGTTTCTGTGCTGTACTGTTCAATGTTTTAAAAGTAAATGGCTGCAGATGACGGTGTCTGAAATAAACACAGGAAACGGTGGATATGAAGGGCAGCACGGTGGCGCAGCGGTACAGTTGCTGCCTTAAAGCATCGGAAACCCGGGTTCGATACTGACTACAGGTGCTGTCTGTACGGGGTTTGTACATTCTCCCTGTGACCGTGTGGGTCTCTAGGTGCTCCCACATCCCAAAGACATAGAGATTTGTAGGTTTTTAAGAAGGAACTACAGATGCTGGAAAATCGAAGGTGGACAAAAGTGCTGGAGAAACTCAGCGCGTGCAGCAGCATCTATGGAGCGAAGTAAATAGGCAACGTTTCGGGCCAAAACCCTTCTTCAGACTCCTTTGTAGGTTAATTGGGTTCATTAAAATTGTAAAATGTCCCTAATATGTTGGATAGTGCTAGTGTACAGGGTGATCGCTGGTCGGCGTGAACTTGGTGGGCAGAAGGGCATGTTTTGGCGTTGTATATCTAAAGTCTAAAGTAAAGTAAAGTTTAATGCGTAAGGTGGTTCCTGAAATTTTTGTTCTGGGTACAATATTATGTAAAACGTGCTCAGCCCCATGCTGTACTCACTCTATACTCATGACTGCGTAGCTGGACATAGTGCAAACTCCATCATCAAGTTTGCCCGTGTCACCACTGTTGTGGGACGAATCACTGATGGTGACAAGTCAGGGTATAGAAGTGAGATCGACTGATTGACCAAATGGTGCCAGCACAATAACCTGGCTCTCAACACCAGCAAAACCAAGGAACTGATTGTGGACTTTGGAAGGGGTAGGATAGGGACACAATGGCCACAAGGGGCACCGCATAAAGGCTGCCACTGCCTACAGTCTGTCCATTTTTTCCATCTTTTTATTTTGTTTAAAAGTATGTTGAGGAGGTTTCTTTAGTTCTTCTATGTGGGGGAGGGGGTAGGGTAAGGGGGAAACCATCTCCCAGTCGCCTCCTAGTGAGGATGCGACTATTCTCCGAGTGGCGTCCTTGCCCCCCCTCCTCATGGCCTACCAACTGGATTGGCGCGGCCTTTCCTGCTGGGGACAAGACCAGAGCTCCAGCAGCGGCGACGCAGCGCTGGATACATCGTGGACCCGGTGATGCCTCACCTGGGATCGCCGTATGACGCTCTGGAGTGTTGGGCCTGCTGTAACACATCGCGGGGATGTGGTTTGTACCGCTTCCAGCGAGGGCGGCGCTGACTTCAACATCGCGGTGCCCTGGGGGGCCTTTGCCAAGGGACGCCAGCGTGAGTCTCTGCTCGATGTGGCCTGTGGACTTCGGGAGCCGCGGACTCTGGTAGGAAGTGGCCAATTTGGAAGTCCAAGCCGCTGAGGTTGTTCTCCCGTTCCAACGTCAGAGCTCCATCATCCCGGCGAGAGGGCCTGACCATCGGGCCACACGTAGCGGCGACTATGGAGGGCTGCGGAGGGCTTGGGAGGCTCCGACCACAAGTGTACATCAAAGGACATCAAAGAGGAGGATGGCTGAACTTTGGGCCTTCCCTCACAGTAGGAAACTTTCATTCCGCTGTGTGGGGATGTTCTTTTTATTCGTATGGCTGTATGGTGACCCCAAATTTCACTGTACCAATTGGTGCATGTGACAATAAATGTCTCATGAATCTCTTGAATCTTGAATCTCTTGAATCTTTATATCAATGGGATGATGGTGGAAAGGGTCAAGAACTTCAAATTCCTGGGCGTGCACATTTCATAAGATCTTTCCTGGTCCAAGCACACTGATGCAATCATAAAGAAAGCACATCAGCTCCTCTACTTCCTGAGAAGATTACGGAGAGTCGGTTTGTCAAAGAGGACTCTCTCGAATTTCTACAGGTGCACAGTAGAGGGCATGCTGACTGGTTGCATCGTAGCTTGGTTCGGCAACTTGAGCATCCAGGAGTGGAAAAGAATGCAGAAAGTTGTGACCACTGCCCATCATCGGCTCTGACCATCATCGGCTCTGACCTCACCACCATCGAAAGGATCTATCACAGTCGCGGCCTCAAAAAGGTTGCCAACATCATCAAGGACCCACACCATCCTGGCCACACACTCATCTCTCTGCTGCCATCAGGTAGAAGGTACAGGAGCCTGAAATCTGGTACATCCAGGTTCAGGAACAGCTTTTTTCCCACAGCCATCAGGCTATTAAACTCGCCATCAAACAAACTCTGATCTATAACAGCCTATTGCACTTTATTTATGTTATGCTATAGAGACACACATATAGAACTGTTCTGTATTCATGGTTACAATATTCTGTTGTGCTGCAGCAAGCAAGAATTTCATTGTCCTATCTGGGACACATGACAATAAACTCTCTTGACTTGACTTGATATCATCTGTGTATTTTATGAAGCAGTCAAAAATAATTAACTTAACTAATTCCAGTCCATCACAGGCATAATCTGCTTGGCTATTTCATGATAAAGACGTGATCAACTTGTGGTTTTCTTACCAGAGAGAATGTCAATGTATTGCAACAGTCCTAGTTTGAAACAATTTTAAGTGCTTGAATTAATTTCTTACACCTACTTAAGCCATCTTGAATAATGCAGCAGTTTTTTTAGAAAAAGTATAAAGTAAAAGTAAAATTAAATGCTTAGAATATTTTGGCCAAACACCATATCCAACCAAGATCTCCTTGCTCAATGCCAACAAGAGAGCACGCATCTTCATCATGAGAAGGTGCTGGAACTGGATTGACCATATACTGAGAAGACAACCAGACAGCATCCCAAGAATAGCTCTGCACTGGACACCGGAAGGGTAAAGGAAAAGAGGGAGACACAAAACTACCTGGCGTCGAACTGTAGAGGAGGAAATGAAAACAATGGACTTGACCTGGGGTAGTGTCCAGAAGCTAGCCCAGAACAGACAGGAGTGAAGGACCTTTGTTGTTGCCCTAAATGCCAGGAGGCATAATAGGCAGTAAGTAAGTAAAATTGCAATAAAATACTTCACAATTCATTCCACTAGTGACTGAGGCCATCGTGGTTGTTTCTTCGCTCATTGCATTTACTCTTTCTTGTGTCTAAAATAATTTATTTTTTGCTTCAGTGATTCAAATGTAAATCTGAAGATTTGTTGCAGTATGTATTGCTAAAAAAATCAATTTTTTTAGCAATGCACACACATGAGGAATTGAATAACTACAGATATTCCCAAAGTGTAAATTGACCTTTAATTCAAAATGTGACAGGTATAAGGTCAATTTTCTGAGACACCACAGTTGCACTTTATAAAATATGTCTTGCTGTTGAGTTTTGCTGCAAAAGATAACGATAAAATGTGGAAAGACAAGGAATGGCACGGTGGTGCAGTGGTAGAGTCGCTGCCTTACAACGCTTGCAGCACCAGAGACCCGGGTTCGATCCCGACTATGGGTGCTGTCTGTAAGGAGTTTTACGTTCTCCCCATGACCTGTGACCTGCGTGGGTTTTCTCCAAGATCTTCGGTTTTCACCCACATTCCAAAGATGTGCACGTTTGTAGGTTAATTGGCTTGGCATAAGTTGTCCCTAATGTGTGTTAATGTGTGCAGGAAACGTTGGTCAGTGCAGACTCGAAGGGCTTGTTTCCACACTGTATCTCTAAACTAAAGTTAAAAAAAATCTAAAGGACCTGTCCCATTTGGGCGTCATTTATACGTCATTTACGCGACATCCTAAAAATTGGTTGGTGCATCGAGATGCGCGCGATGCTTCCTTGTTGCCCCAGGAATTTTGGAATGTTCAAAATCCTCATGCGCCACCTGCGTGACATATCCCTAGCGCACACTGATGTACTGATGGTGTACGCAGACGTACTGATGGCGTACGTGCAGTGCGTGGTAATGCATGGTTACGCACGAACATTGCCTGTGTTAATTTATTATGCGTCACCGTACATCAACGTCCGTAATCATGCATCGCCGCGCGCCGTCCGTACGCCATCGGCGTGCCATTTGCGCATCATTTGAGCGCCGCACCACGTGATCACCAGCGCCAAGTTTTCACATCCTTGCCACTTGGCGCGCGGCTGTCCAGCTCGCACGTGTCAGTCACTGCCGGCCTGTCGCGTAAATGGCGCGCAAATGACGCCCAAGTGGGACAGGCCCTTGTCACAAAATGCAGGAGAAGCTCGGCGAAACAGGCAGCATCCCTGGAGAGCATGGATTGGTGACGTTTTGGGTCAGTACCCTTCTTCAAATTGTTTGGTCTGGGGAACGTGATGGGGGGGGGGGGGGGGTGGGGGGGAGGGGTACTTGGACTACAATGTGTGGGGAAGCATCATCGTAGATATACAAATATAGCACGAACATTTAAGGAATCACTGGTTTTAAGCATTATTCCATGTTAAAATGCTGATGCTAGAAAAATTTAAATATAAAACAGTGTGAAATGTTTAATTAATTTTTGGCATCCCATTACCAAAATGCATAAATGCACCATAGCAGAATTGTGCTCATATACAGGGGAACAGAACTATAGGCCACAAAGTCCCTGCAGTTCCACTCCGACATTAGTCAGGCAGTAAGTTGGGATCTTGATTCTGGTCTGACCCTTTTTCCGAGGTCAGAGGTTATTACCATAATCACCTTGATCATGCTTGCTGCGATTATGATGATTCGGCAACTTGAAGGGCCAGTAATGGAGGTTTAGTTCAGTTTAGTTTAGAGATACAGTGTGGAAACAGGCCCTTCGGCCCACCAAGCCCGCAGCTATCACCCATACATTAGTTCTATGCTGCACACTAGGGACAATTTACAGAAGCTAAATAACCTACAAACCTGTATGCCTTTGGAATGTAGGAGGAAACCAGAACACCAGGACAGAACCCATGCAGACAGTGACAGTGAGAACATACAAACTACGTACAAACAGCACCCGTAGTCACGATCGACCCAGGTCTCTGGTGCTGTGAGGCAGCAAATCTACAGCTGCACCACTGTGCCGCCCCCTTTAGGACATTATAGAGAGTGGTCGACACCACTCAGTCCATCACGGGTACTGACCTCCCCACCATAGAAGGAATCTACATGAAGGTGCTGTAAAAAAAGCAGATAATATCAAAGAGCCACATCACCCATGCCACGTCCTCATTTCTCTACGACCATGGGGAAGAAGATACAGGAGTCTGAAAACAGTGAAAGCCAGGTTCAAGAATAGCTTCTTCCCAACAACCATTGTGCTCTTGAACACTACACAATCCTAACTACTGTGAACTATCATCTAAAGAACTTTGCTATGTATTTTTTTAAAGTTTTTTTTTGCATTGGAGTTAGTACTTTATTGAATTTTGTACATTATATATAATCGATATGTCTTGTATATTATTTATGTGCATTGCGTTACAGGTCTGTTATGCTGCTGCAACCAAATTTTTCATTGTTCTGATGTCGGTATATATGACAATTAAACATTTTTTACTCTTGACTCTTGCCTGGGTGTTTCTATCGTCAGTAAAACTCATGGGGTTATAAGCTGGTGCTTTGATGGAAAGACACATTTATCCTGGGCTATGGCAGGACATGGCATGAATAAATTCAGAGGTCTGAATCTTTGAGGCATCCAGTCCCTTAAGCCTCTTCAAAATCTTCTCAAGTGTCAAATAAATTCCCAAAGCACTCAGCAGCTTCCAAATTAACACTTAAGAGTCTTGTGTACATATGTGGGTGAAGGCATTTTATGCGGCAGAATTCTGTGAGTGAGGGAAAGACTTCATCATTCATTTGAAAGCGGCAAGATCTTTAAAAGTAAAAATAAAATAAGAAATGATGATAAGGATGGTATTAGTGTACAAGGTGATCGCGGATCGGTGCAGACTCGGTGGGCCAAAGAGCGTGTTTCCAAACTGCATCTAAAGACGAATGCACTAAAGTCTAAAGTCCATATTCTGCACTCTGTATCTTCCCTTTTGTTCGATCTATTGTATTTGAGATTCATGTGATTGTATTGGGGTGAGAGATAGCAACCTTCACGTGGTCCGCCCTGTTTCGACGAATGCAATCAACCTGGTGTGCACAATCAAATAAGATCAAATAGAACAAGTTGTCTTACAACTTTAGGCTGTCCAAACAGGTCTCTAGAGACTGTGAATTAGTTGAAGGATAAAAACTGAAATTGTTCTATTGGATAAACTTCTCAAGGGATTTATGATCAAAAGAGAATAATATTAAGAATCGGGCCAATTAGAATTTATTTAATGCCAAACCAGGCACTTGCTGTCCCAACATCCTTACAATAATTTAAACTTTAATTATTAAAGTCCTTGTTGTCAAAAAAGTCAATTCTAACTATTTGGAAGCTTATTCAATGACCTAAATGTAATTGGTGAAAATCACAGTCATTAATTGTGAGTGTCACAAGAGGGGAATATAGTTACAAAATGTTCCCTGGTCATTTTAAAATAACTGTGTAAAATTCTTCTCTCCCAGAGGGAAGTTGAGGGGTACCTATAAGAAACAGATACAATAGAGGATAGACACAAAGTGCTGGAGTAACTCAGCAGGTTAGGCAGCATCTCTGGTGAAAAAGGATGGGTGACGTTTCGGGTTGGGCTCTTCTTCAGACTGGGCATAGGGTTGGGGGGTGAAGAGCTGGAGGCGAGAGAAGACCAGGACATATCAAGGCCAGCAACAGATGACATCAAGCAGAATGGTGCCTTGGTAGGCCGATTGTTGGCTCGGGAAGGTGTGATCTCAAGAGGGAGGCATTGTGGTGAACTGTGGAACTGATAAACTAGGGTGGAGGAAGGGGGACGAGGGGAGGGGGGGAGGGGAGGGGAGTGATAGGAGAAGTTACTTCAGATGAGAAAATTCAACGTTCATATCGCTGTGTTGTAAGCTACAAAAGTGAAATATGATGTGTTGTTCCTCCAATTTGCACGTGGTCTCACAAAAGAGGGGTTGAGGTGGACAAATAGCATGATCATGTTGAATGTGGGCCGGTTTTGAGATCCTGCTCCTATTTTATTGTATTCCTGTGTTAATGTGTCCTCTGCAGGGCGTGGACAGTTTTGACATGCCTCTGACCGGATGATATTAAAAGTCATGTAATATATTTGCGGATTAACTTGTGGATTCTCTTCACTTCCAACGAAGGAGATTACGAAAATGTGGTGGACACTACCTGGTCCATCAAGGGTACTGACCTCTGTATCATCGAAGACAGCATCATCAAAGACCCACACCCCCTGGCCACCCTCTCATTTCACTCCCATCATCAGAAGAAGATACAGGATTCTGAAAACTGTGACCACCAGGTCAAGAGTAGCTTCTTCCCTACAACCATCAGGTCTGAAACACCATAAAATACTAACTAAGCTTTGAATTTTGGACTGTCTTTGGTTGCACTAAGGACTTTGGTCTTTTTTCGCTAGTTTTGAGTTACTAATTTATTAAATTTCTTTGTTTGTTATGTTTATAGGCCAGTAAGTAAGAATGTCACTGTTCCTTTTTGGTATTTGTAACAATTGAACACTCTTGACTCTTGAGATCAAGTGCATTACTGATCAACCCTGAACAATCAAAAGCGAGTTTATTTTCCACTCCACTGTGTTATTTTTCACTATCCAATTTCCTTAAAAATCACAGAATATTAATTGCATTTAAAGTTTCTGTAATCTTTAGTGCCAAAGTAGTTTTAAAAACACAACATTGGAAGTAGAAACTGGCCACAAGACTGTCTGCACACAATTGCATGACTATCATGAGTTCTGTATTAGTGTTGGTTTATCACTGTCAAGTGTACTGAGATACAACAAAAAACTCTTTTTTGTATTCTATTCAGGTAGATCATACCATACATGGCATGGTCGTATATGATAGTGCAAAAGGGAAAATAAATAGAATAGCTACAGAGAAAGTGACAGTGAAAGTGCAAATACAAAAAAAGTGCAAGGGCCAAAATGAGATCGCAAATTTATCGCCAGGATATGAGATGTCCATTCAAGAATCTGTTAACAGCATGGAAGAAGCTGTTCTTAAATCTTGGGGTATGTGCTTTCAAGCTTTGTGTCCCCTACCCAACGGGCATGGTGTGAGCGGTAGTTGATTCTTCGCTACTTTCCTAGGTCAGTGTGAAGTGGAGAAGGAATCGATGGGGGGGGGGGGTGATCTGCATCCATCACTCATGCAGTCTTGGGCACAGCAGTCGCCACACCAAACTGTGATGCATCACAATGGGATGTGTCCTATGGTGCACAGAATTGGGAAGAGACATGTTAAGTATCCTTATTCTGAGGGAGTAAGGTGTTCTTTCTTGACTATAGTGACAATATTGTTGGACCAGGATAAATTGTTGGTGATAATTACACCAAAGTGTTTAAAGTTCTCGATTAAGGACAGCGCAGTGGTGCAGAGGTAGAGTTGACGCCAGAGTCCTGGGTTCGATCCTGACTACAGGTGCTGTTTGTACATAGTTTGCACATTCTCCTTGTGACTGCGTGGGTTTTCCACGGGTGCTCCAGTTTCCTTCCACATTCTATAGACGTACTGGTTTGCAGGTTAATTGGCTTCTGTAAATTGTCACTACCTAGAATAGTGTAGTGTACGGAGATTGCTGGTCGGAGCGGACATGTTGGGCCGAAGGGCCTGTTTCCACGCCGTTTCTCTAAACTAATATCAATTAATTACACTCATGCATGTGACTGCAGAGAGGTTCTAAAAATTAGACTATCATTTTGAGTTCAAATACTTGAAAAGGCATATTTACAAATGTTTACGTTTCTTTCCAAGCAACTGGTTTCTAAACATCAAGCCAACTATTTCTTCAGTTATTTTATGCCACTTAAAATCAGGTTAGTTACAAGTGACAGATTACTGAAAATGCTTACAAATTGTACTGGAGAAAGTGAGGTTGTTATGCTTGGAGATAGAAGGTTTGTTTTTTATTTTAGTATATTGTTGAGGTACAGATAAAAGCTTTCTTTGCTGCGTGCTATCCAGTTAGCGGAAAGACTATACATGATTACAATGAAGCCGTCCACAGTGTACAGGTGCAGGACAAAGGGAATAACGTTTTGTTCAAGGTAAAGCCCAGTAAAGTTCCATTAAAAATCCAAAACTCTCAAATGAGGTAGATTGGAGGTCAGGACCAGTCTCTAGTTGTTGATAGGATAGTTCAATGTGGAAGAAAACTGATCTTATAGAGGTGTATGAAAACATGAGGGGAATAAATCAGATAGACACACAGTGTATTTTGCCCAGAGTAGGGAAACCGAGAACCAGAGGACATAGGATTAAGGTGAGGTAGAAAAGATTTAATAGGAAACCGAGAGGTAACTTTTTCACACAAAGGGTGGTGGGCGTATGGATAGAGCTGCCGGAGAAGATAGTTGAGGCAGGTACTATCCCAACGTTTAAATGTGAGAAATATTTTCATTTGACTTGGCGAGTAGCACTGATATGGAATTCACTGCCCGTAGGGGTAATGGAAAGAGAATCAATCAGCAGCTTCAAAAGGTAATTGGATACACAGTTGAGAGAGAATAATTTATAGAGGAATGGGCGATGTGCAAGAGTGCCCCGTTAGATAATTCAAGCAGGAGCTTGTGGAGAACTGATGGGCATCGCCACTACTGCGATTTTGTAATGAGACTTTATTCAGCTGCCTTGACCAAACTCCATTGAATCTTGATTAAAAAATGCCAAGAAAAACATTATATATTTTTGAAAAGAATTCATGCATTTGAAAATCCTTTCCAATTTGGCTTTATTGACTTCTGGTGAATTTGCCAATGTAAGTTAGCTGTGGAAAATTGTAAAGTTGCTGTTAATATCCGTCTTTTGAAAGGTTTGCCAAAACTGAATGAAGTTAGTGATCACTTCATAAACAATAATGACGGATTTATCTTTTTAAAGTTATTTGGTGTGTGAATGTCATGTAAAGATGGAAATACAGTATGCAACACTAGAGGGCAGAGCTGTAAGGTAAAAGGGGCAACATTTAATAGTGATGCATTTCTTTCAACATTTGAGTGTCTCTGAAGCTGAAGACTGCAAAAGTTGTGGCCTAATAAAAACACCTCACTTTATAGGGCAATGCATTCAGGCTTGCTCATGTGTTCAAGAAAGTATAATCAATCTCCATATCAGCCAAAACACAGAGTGCTGGAGGAACTCAGCGGATCAGGCAGCAATCTGCAGAGGGAATGAACAGACGACATTCTGGATTGAGACTCTTCTTCAGACACTCTCAGTTTTAGTTTAGTTTAGTTTAGCGATACAGCGTGGAAATAGGCCCTTTGGCCCACCGGATGCGCGCCGACCAGCGATCAGCTCGAACACTGGCACTAGGAACAATTTACAACTTTTACCGAAGCCAATTAACCCACTACCCGCACGTCTTCGGAGTGTGGGAGGAAACCGGAGCACCCAGAGAAAACCCACACGGTCACAGGGAAAACGTGCAAACTCCGTACAGACAGCACCCATAGTTAGGATCGAACCCAGGTCTCTGGCACTGTAAGGCAGCAGCTCTACCGCTGCGCCACTGTGCTGCACTTTGTAATTTGCACAAGATTCCAGCATCTGCAGTCCCGTGTATCAAAATACCTACCATGTTATTTAATTCCGTGGAGAAATAGCCTGTTAAATGTCAAAGAGCGGTTTTCCATTAACACACGAACTTTGAATATAATTTCTGAATGTTGTGAATTAGTTCTAGACACAACCAAGTGGCACTTTCGTTTTTTGTTATTTGATAAAGGGAAGCAATGCATTTACAAACTGCCTTATCACCATGCAGATATATCTCCATGTTTCGCATTCTTTAATCCACGGCAACTTTGAAACATGTTGACGTGTGGGTATTGCGTAGACACTCAATTACCTTGTGTTAATATTATCTGTAAACTGTGAAATGTAAATTAATGGCATTTATATGTAAAAGTCAGAACAATTTCTCCCACAACCAAATAGAAATATTTCAATAGCCAGTGAATGAAAGAGAAATGCGTAAAATTCAGCGATCTGTCAAAATACATTTAGAACATCGGACATTGAAAGGTTCAGCACAGAAGCAGTCCATAATATCTGTCCGAACATAATGCCAAAATAAACCATTCTCATCTGCCTACATTTAAATGGGGTGGCACAGTGGTGCAATGGTAGAATTGCTGCCTTTCAGCGCCAGAGACCTGGGTTTGATCCTGACTACGGATGCTGTCTATATGGAGTTTGTACGTTCTCAATGCGACCGTGTGGGTTTTCTCCGGGTACTCCGGTTTCTTCCCACACTCAAAAGACGTACAGGTTTTCAGGTTAATTGGCCTTGGTAAGTTGTAAAACAATTGCCCCAAGTGTGTAGGATAGTGTTAGTGTATGGGGTGATCGCTGGTCGGCGCGGACTTGGTGGGCCCAAGTATCTATAAAGTAAAAGCTAGACTTATCTCTAAAGTCTTAAGTCTAAAAACCAAGGTCTGGTTCTTGTTACTCCACAGTGCCAGGTTACAGGAAGATTTTATGCACAGCACTGTGGCCCAGCTCCAGAGACCCAGGTTCAATCCTGACCTCTGGTCTTATCTGTGTGAAGTTCATATGTTCTCCCTTCAACCTGTATGTCTCCTCGAGGTGCTCCAGTGTCCTTTCACAACTGGTAGACGTGCAAGAAGGTAGGTTAATTGACCATAGTAACCTGCCCCGAGAGTGTAGATGGGGTGCAGAATCTGAGGGGAGATCATGGGTCTAAAATGAATTTAGTGTAGAATTGGTGTAAATGGCGATTTAAAACTGGGTGCTTTAATTTGCGATTAGATAGATACTCGATGGCTGGCATGAACGCAGTGACCAAAGGATTTGTTTAGTTTAGTTTAGTTTAGAGATACAGCATGGAAACAGGCCCCAGGAGTCTGCTCTGACCATCGATCTCCCCTTCACATTAGTTCTATGTTATCCCATTTTCTCATCCACTCCCTGAACACTCGGAGCAATTTTACAGAGGCCAATTAACCTCCAAGCCCACATGTCTTTGGAATGTATGAGGAAACAGGAGCACCCAGAAGAAACCCACACAGCCACAGGGAAAACGTGCAAACTCCACACAGACAGCACCGGAGGTCAGGATTGAACTCGGTTCTCTGGCACTGTGAGGCAGTGGCTCTACCAAGTGTTGGATGATTCCAGAATTCTTCGTTGTTTATGCAATTAGAGTCATTTAGAACATTCAAGTTCTACAGTGATAGAAGCAGAATTAGGTCACTCCACCATTCAATCATGGCTGATCTATCTTTCCCTCTTACCCCATTCTCCTGCCTTCTCCCCATAACCCATGGCGCTCATACTAATCAAAAATCTCTCGATCTCTGCCTTAAAAAATATCCAAAAATATCCAGCCTTCTGTGGCAATTAATTCCACAGATTCACCACCCTCTGACTAAAGAAATTCCTTCTCATCTTCCTAACGGAACATCCTGTAATCCTGAGGCTCTCTGGTCTAGGACCTCTGGTTCTAGACTCTCCCACTAGAGTAAATATACTCTTCACATCCATATTCATAGAGTTATAGAGCGTGGAAACATGCCTTCGGACCAACTTACCCACACCGACCAACATGTCCCATCTACTACTATCACCTGCCTGTGAACCTCTAAACCTATCCTATCCATGTACCTATCTAAATATTTCTTAATCGTTGCAATTAAACCAATCCTATCCATGTACCTGCCTCAACTACCTGCTCAGGCAGTTTGTATCATGCACCCATCACCCTTTATGTAAAAAAGTTACCTTTAAGGTTCCTATTAAATTTATCCCCCTCAATTTAAACCTATTTATTTTGGTTCTCAATTCCCCTACTTTGAGCAAGAGACTCTGTGTGTTTACCTGATCTAATCCTCTCATGATTTTGTACAGCTCTCCAAGATCACCCCTCATCCTCTTGCGCTCCATTTTACAGTTTTATCTCCTGAGCTGCTTTCAGTTCTACCCATTCTTACATCCAGGAATCATCACAGCCAATATTTGTATGCAAAATAATCATATTTAATAATATAATTTATCATTTTATTCATGTGCTGACATTATAACCGGGTACTGGATGGGATGTATGTAACAATTCACAGTGCAGCTCATCTAAGATGCGATGTTCCAAGGTTAATAATTTGCCGCAAAATGGTGATGTGCATTTTATTTGTGCAAACCTTAGGATCACAGAATGTACCATTCTGAACCACTGTTGAATGAAAGGTTCAGCATTTGGGAAAAGCAGAGCAAAGCAAGGCTGTAATATATTAAGCAATCGCAGGTGCACAAATTGTGTCACTGCCAAAGTTAATGATATTTTCACAGTACTAAATGACTTCACAGTTCAACAAACAGTTCCCCAACTGCAAAGTGAAATGAATGACAGCTGTAGAATAACGGCACACAAGTTATGAGTTTTGTAAAGAAAAATATTACTGACTTTACAATTGGGAGGACAGAATGCACTTACTCACGCAAATCACTATTGATCTGTGATGCAGCTGTTCATTGACAACGCCACAAAAGAATAACATGCATTTGTAGTAAGGAACTGCGATGCCGGTTTACACTGAGGATAGACACAAAGTGCTGGAGTAACTCAGCAGGTTAGGCAGCATCTCTGGATAAAAAGGGAGGTGACCTTTCTTGAGCATCAGATGGGTCCCGGCCCAAAACGTCAACTGTAGCAGCACCTGCTGGTGTGCACTAGCGTCGAACCCTGCGATCGGAAGCCGCGCGCATGTGACTCTGGGAGGGGTCGGGTTTTCGTGCAGTTTCTGACAAAGATTAGGTTTCTGGGATCAGCCCGCCAGTCGATTAAGGACCACCGTTGTGGTCAGTTGTGTGTTAGGACTTGTGATACCAGAGAACCTTGATTCAGAATAAATCTTGTTTCAAACCACTGGTCATTGTCTCTAATCCACTAAACAACCATCTGTTTTCTCCAGAGGTGCTGCCTGCTGAGTTACTCCAACACTCTCTGTCCATCAATAACAAGTATTTAATTTGTGTAACCATTTACTGGACTTTTTTACCACTGTAAATAAAATAAATCACTTGAGCCCACCCCACGCCGTGTGTCGGTGTGGTCACTGCCAAACCTGGTGTTGACCCTGACGCTATAATAAAAGATGTGGCGACCTAGTCTGCTATATCAAGCAGGGACCTTTCAGGGGAGCTGGGGCAGTTTTCCTGTTGGTCTCAAAGATATTTGCCTCATATTTTATTTGACCCAAACGTTTAACCTCGTGTTCCATGTTCCTTTCACCGTTCACTTACAAATCCACCAGTTCTCTCAACATTTTTGGCTGCGTCGCGAACAATCACAACTCTCCAGCGTGACCAGGTTGGATTTTAGGAATGAGTTGAATTAGGTGCAGAGTTGGCACAGCACAGCCCATAATAACTTGTAAAGTTAATCCTTTAGTCTGGGGATTTCTTGATTAAGCTAACAGGGTTCAGAACCGGAGAACAGATACAGAGCAGAACTGGAGTGACAGCAGAGCTGTTAGAAAATAATGATTGGGAAATAATAATAAGATTCAGGGACAATTTATTTCGCAGCTGTTATCAGGCAAATGAACCATCATATCAACAACTAGAGAGCGGTCCTGAGCTACTATCTACCTCAATGAAGATGCTCAGACTATCTTTAACCTGTTTACTATTGGTCATGGCCAGAGTATATACTCTGGTGGCACTGATCAGGTTGATTAGACATTACTGGACTTTATCTTGCATTAAACATTATTCCCTTTATCATGTTTCTGAACACTGTGGATGGCTCAATTGTAATCATGTATAGTCTTTCTGCAGATGACGGAATAGCATGCAACAAAATCTTTTCACTGTACCTTGGTGCACATGACAATAAACTAATGTAAATAATGTTAAAGGGATGTATATCAAATTGATAAGGCTTAGATCAGTGCAGAAGGCAACAGGGTGTGAGAGTGGGGAGGTGGGTGGAGAAAGGGGCTTGTAATAATCATTAAAGACTCATATGTTTATAAGTGTGGCAACGAATATTATTTGCATTTAATGTGCTTCTTCACACTTTTAAATTGCCGAGCATGTTCCTTGGAAATAAACATTTGGTCCATCAATTCAAAGCCAGCGTTCTTATGTTCGAAAGTTGTTTCTCGCCTCATGTCACCCCATCCACATTTCCTTTCTTTCCTTCTCATTTGTTTTTCTAGCTGAACCTTACGTGCTACACTCCTTAAACTGTTCCTCGATGTAGCAAGATCCATGTTCTAACCATTAGGTATGGCAGACCTGTGGTAGAATGGTGCCTTACAGCGCTTACAGCACCAGAGACCCGGGTTTGAACCTGGCTACGGGTGCTTGTTGTACAGAGTTTGTACGTTCTCTCCATGACTGCATGGGTCTTCTCCAAGAAATTCAGTTTCCTCCCAACACACCACAGAAGTACAGGTTTGTAGGTTAATTGGCTTTGTGCAAATGTAAAATTTGTCCCTAGTGTTGGGTAGTGTTAATGTGCGGGGATCAATGGTCAGAGTAGACTCAGTGGGCCAAAGGGCCTGTTTCCACGTTGCATCTCTACACTAAACTAAACTGAACTAAACCTATATCCCTTCCCCTGTTCCCTTCCACCAACCTTTACATTTCACTCATCTTCTCATACTTACCCTTTTTACTGCCAGCCTTTGTCACTCCCTCCACCCATCCACCAATCAAACACCCTCACCTGTATCCACCTATCACTCACCAGGCTTTCTCCTGCCCTCGCCTCTCTTTTCCAGCTTTCTCCCTCCTTTTATAACCAGTCTGAAGAGGGGTTCCGGCTCGGATTGTCACCTGTTCATTCCCTCCACAGTTCCTCCAGCACTTTGCGTTTTGTTCAAGATTCTAGCATCTGCAGTTCCTTATGTGGGGTGGAAGATTGCAACCTTCACGTGGTCTGCCCTGTTTCGACTAATGCAATCAACTGGACGTGCAGAAACGGAAGATCAAATAGTTGTCCAACAACTATAGGCTGTTCACGCCACACGAAAGAAGAACATGTTCCTTATGTCTCTTTGAGGTTCCCGTCTGGATTTATTGATGACGTTCCAGTATTTATGGTCATTGAACACCGATGAGCCACATTGTTATGGTCAACAGCCCTGTGAAGCAGATCTTTAACAGAGCCTAACAGCGTAATGACTGTGACTGTGACAAAAATAGATATTGACTGTTGTAAAGGGAACAGCTCAGAATACGTTTTGGGACATGATAAGAATCACAAAACATAATGTGAAAATCGCATGGCAAAGATTTTGTGGTACAACTGTAGCGTTATAAAAGTTTTACTTTTACTTTACTTTAGAAATACAGTACAGTGTGGAAATGGGCCCTTCAGCCCACCTAGTAAGCGCCAACCAGCAACCACCCAGAACACTATCACTATCCTACACACTAGGGCCAATTCACAGAAAGCCTATTAGCCTACAAAACTGTACATCTTTGGAGTGTGGGAGAAAATTGGAGCACCCAGAGAAAAACCACACGGTCACAGGGAGAACGTACAAACTCCGTACCAACAGCACCCGTAGTCAGGCTCGAACCTTGGTCTCTGACGCTGTAAGGCAACAGCTCTATCGCTACTCCACTGTGCCGTTCTTGCTGTTGCATGAATTTCATTTTTTTTGCAGTAAAGTGCTTTCACATCCTACACATTAGGGGCAATTTACAGAAGCCAGTTAACCTATAAACCTGCACGTCTTTGGGATGTGGGAGGTAACCAGAGCACCCGGTGAAAACCCACAGTCCCCGAGGTCAGGATCGAACCCGTGTCTCTGGTGCTGTGAGGTAGTGGCTCTACCGTAGCACCACTGCACCAATGCGTCCTGTAAGAGACAGTAATCCACTGAAGATAAACAATCTTGTCGCCTGAATTAGAATCGGAACCGAGGAATGTATCATGTGTAGGCTGCTAACATCAGCAACATTTACTTCTAGGCTTGTGGCTTTTACTTGCAGTAATGTGCTTACAAATACATTCTTCTTAGTTTCTGGGCATCATTATTTTCATGGGTTGTTCACATACTTATTGTGGCGTAAACCTTCACTGTGATGCCTTAAGTTTCTAAAGTCCAAACAAGCACTGCCAAGATCATCTGGGGAGTAAAGCTACAAATAAAAGCAAATACCCAGATGCAATTCTGAATCCGTAAGTTTAAAATACATCGTTAAACACAAACCTATTTTGAAGGGGCAAAGTTTAAAGGGTAGGTTTTTTTACACAAAGGATGGTGAGTGCCTGGAATCTACTGCCAGGGGTTGGAGGTTGAGGCAGATATGATAGTAATGTTGAAGAGGCTTTTGCATGGGTACATGTATAAGCAGGGAATAGAGGGATATGTAGTCAAGAGTGTGTTATTGTCATATGTCCTGAAATGGAACAATGAAACTCCCCTTCCCATTCCCACACTGACCTTTATGTCCTGGGCCTTCTCCACTGTCAGATCGATATGCAAATTGGAGGAAATCATCTTTTGCGTGGGCAGCTTACAACCTAGCGGTATGAATATTGATTTCTCTAATTTCAGGTAGAACCTGCATTCCTTCTCTCTCCGCACCACCCCAACCCTAGTTGTTCTGCTGGTTCAGCTGCTCGCATCCATATATAACTCTTCCACAGCCAACAATGGACCATTGTGGGTTCTACGTTTCCTTGATCATTGGTGCCAGCTGTGATTTGTTCTGTACCTTTTCATACCTCGAGTTTCCCTCTTCCCTGACACTTAGTCTGAGGAAAGGTCTCGACCCGAAATGTCACCTAATCCTTTTCTCGAGAGACTTTTCTCAAGTCAGGAACCACTGAGTTACACCAGCATCTTCAATGAAATTCTTACTTGCAACATATGTAAACATAGTACTCATCATGTACAGGCAGTGGAGAATAGTTTATCCCGTACAGAATGGACATTTTGGGCTGAAGGGTCTGTGCCTGGGCTGTATTGTTCCATTGTCTAGTTTCTGTGGGAGTATTTTATACTCACCAGAAATGAGTTCCATGGGTGAACCAATGCTTAATTTCAAGTGGTAAATTGATGAAATTTAGTAAGATGCTTGTCTGTTCCAGACTTAAATCTGACTTCCCGTGGAATATATGGGCCTGTGTAGGAAGGACTGCAGATGCTGATTTAAATGGAAGATAGACACAAAAAGCTGGAGTAACTCAGCGGAACTCAGAAGATGTCTGAAGAATGGTCTTTACCCAAAATATTACCCATTCATTCTTTTCACAGATGCTACCTGTACTGCTGAGTTACTCCAGCATTTTGTGAATACATGGGCCTTCCATGTAGGGTTATCTCAAATGATAGATAATTCTCATGTCTACCTTCATTTATTATAGAGATGCTTTTTAAAGAGCGATTTTTATGTTAGAAATAATGGCTGCACATTACTCATCGATATTTCATATCAGGCTTTCATGATTTCTGCAGTTATTGATCTATTCAAGCCTCACTGTCATCGTTGGTGTCCCACTCCACATTTTGAAATTATTACTTGGGCGTAACCATCATTTCCACTTTACCAGGTACATGATTTATCGTGGGTAAGCTGATCATATGAATCCCACTAACAACTCACTGTTGCACAGCCTTTTCTTTCCAAATGCAAGCCTAGTTTCTTAAACCCTTTTTTCCTGCTCTCTCCTCAATCGTCATCTCTATTAAGAGAGAGGAGGAGCCCAGGGAATTATTTAGCACTAAGATTCAGATTATTGCCTTTCTCTCCATAGCCCATAACAACAAACTTATATTGTTTCCAGTCTCAACCCCAAACTCACATATCTTCCAATTTCTTCACATATTCTCTAATGTCATAGTCATAGAGCTTATAGCACAGATACAGCCCAACTCATCCATGCCATCTGAGATGCCCTGTCTAAGCTAGTTCATTTCCCCACGTTTGGCCTTGCCCTTCCATACCTTTCCTGTCAATGCACATGGCCAAATTACTTTTTAATTTTACTAGACCAAGTGGGACCTGTTGGGTCCCGCCCCAATGCGCGTTTGCTGGGATGGGGGGTGAGAGCGGCCTGCGGCACACACACTAACCCCCCCCCCCCCCCTTGATGTTATATTAATATTATTCATTCACTCCTTTTACCCCATCCCCCACCCTATCCACTCATGCATAGCCCCAACTGCGCAAGCGTGGCAAGAGGGGGGGGGGGGTGTAGTGAGAGAGGGTACAGAGAGAGAGAGAGAGAATCTGAGAGGGAAGAGAGAGAGAGGACAGAGAGAGAGAGAGAGAGAGAGAGAGGACAGAGAGAGATAGGACAGAGGGAGGAGAGAGGGAGAGAGAGAGAGAGAGAGGGCAGAGTGAGTGCACGTGTGTCCCTGGAGTGGGAACATGCGGTGTCCACGGGGACTCTTGAGGCCTTCCATGGGCGCTGGTCACCGTGTGGGGTTCAGAGTATTGTGAACAATGATTGTATTGTTGTACTATAATGATATTTTTTATATAGTGCAATTTTTGATTATGGTTTGATGTGTTGTGTTATATGATTGTGTCGAATAAAGTTTTTGAAACGAAAAAAAAAACAGGGCAGAGTGAGGGAGAGGGCAGAGATAGGGAGAGGGCAGAGACAGGGAGAGGGGAGCTTGCTGCCTTTTGGAGCTGGGGTTTCTGGGTGTCCGCTGCCTTTTGGAGCTGGGGTTTCTGATTTGCGGCGTTTTTTGAGACTGGGAGAGGGCAGAGAGAGGAAGAGGGCTGCGGGCGGATGTGGACTCGAAGGGAGGCCGCGGGCAGATGGGCGGGCGGTCAAGGACCCGAGAACCACGAGCGAGGTGGTGGGCGGCCCCGGGCAGCGGGCGGCCGGGTGACGTGAGCGAGTGGCGACCAAAGGAGTGCCGGTTGGGCCGACGCAGTATTCAGCTATGATCATTGTTCTTCTGTCGACAGGGCAACTTTTGAACAACAGGGGGAGGAGGGAGGGGTGGGAGGTGACGTAAGTCGCAACGCGAGCAGACGGCAGGCAGGCAGATCCATTGTCACGTCACAAGCGTTTTGATTTCAAAGTTTGATCGGATTTGTGAAAATTTTTATTAATAACTGAAGAAATAAAGCACAACATTTTCAGGTAAGCCGATTTCGAACTCCAGGGTGTAAATCTCCCAGAATATGTAAACATTTTCCTGTTCGCGCGCCGTTTTTTTGAGAAGGTGTGAAAACACACAAACAAATAAATACACACACACACACACACACACAAACACATCCACATCCAAGATCAGAGTTTTATAGTTATTAGGATTATAGTACCTGTCTCAACCATCTCCTCTGGCAGCTCATTTCATTTCTGTGGCAAATGTTGTTCTCAGGCTCAGGTTAAATCTTTCCTCTTGCTCCCTTCACCTGTACCTGCCAGTTCTTGATTCCCCTATCCTGGTAAAAAGACTGTGCTTTCACCATATCAATTCTCCTTCTTCTTCTTGCATAGGGCGTGCACAGCCTAAAGTTGAAGGACAACTTGTTCTATTTGATCTTATTTGATTGTGCACGCTGGGTTGAGATCACCTTTAGTCTCTTGTGCTCCAAGGAATAAAGGCCTAGCCTGTCCAATCTCTCCCTATTGCTCAGACACCCCAGTCCAGACAGCATTCTTGTAAGTCTTCTCCACACTCTCCGGCTTAATGACAACCTTCCTTCAGCAGGGTGACCAAAACGGAACACAATATTCCAGGGTGGTCTCACCAATATCTTGTACAACTGTTACACAGTAACTGTACACTAGTTCCCCTGCCTGATGAAGACCAATGTGCCAAAAGCCTCCTTCACCTCCATATTTACTTGTGATGCCGGTTTTAAGGATCTATGTATTTGGCTTCTAGATCCCTCTGCTCTACAACAATCCCCAGGGCTATACTGTTCACTGTGAAGTTATTGCCCTGGTTTGACTTACCAACATGCAACCCTTGGTACTTATCTTGTCCTCTGCAAAATCATCTTGCCTTTTTTGCGCTTAACATTCATACTCATTCAACATTAATTTCCTGTTTATATGTGGGCAAATGGGACAAGCTTAGATAAGACATCTTGGTCAGCAGTGATGAGCTGAGCCAAAGGGCCGGTTCAGTGCTGTAGGACTGTGTAACACTCTTTGACTCCAACTATTCCAATTGAACCACTAACAGTATAATGTCCCTTTCTGTCCGATTTATAACAAGAGGAATCGAATAGTTCAAGTTCAAGTGAGTTTATTATCATGTGTCCCTGATAGGACAATGAAATTCTTGCTTTGCATCAGCACACAGAACATAGAAGGCATTTACTACAAAACAGATCAGTGTGTCCATATAACATATATAAATATATACACACATGAATAAATAAACTAATAAAGTGCAAATGACAGATAATGGGTTATTAGTCATTAGAGTTTTGTCCGAGCCAGGTTTAATAGCCTGATGGCTGTGAGGAAGTAGCTATTCCAGAACCTGGTCGTTGCAGTCTTCAGGCTCCTGTACCTTCTACCTGAAGGTAGCAGGGAGATGAGTGTGTGGCCAGGATGGTATGGGTCCTTGATGATACTGCCAGATTTTTTGAGGAAGCAACTGCGATAAATCCCCTCGATGGAAGGAAGGTCAGAGCCGATGATGGACTGGGCGGTGCTTACTACTTTTTGTAGTCTTTTCCTCTCCAGGGCGTTCAAGTTGCCAAACCAAGCCATGATGCAACCGGTCAGCAAGCTCTCTACTGTGCACCTGTAGAAGTTAGAGAGAGTCCTCCTTGACAAACCGACTCTCCGTAATCTTCTCAGGAAGTAGAGGCGCTGGTTAGCTTTCTTGATAATTGCATCAGTGTTCTCGGACCAGGAGAGATCTTCAGAGATGTGCACGCCCAGGAATTTGAAGCTCTTGACCCTTTCAACCATCGACCCATTGATATAAACGGGACTGTGGGTCCCCATCCTACTCCTTCCAAAGTCCACAATCATTTGCTTGGTTTTGCTGGTGTTGGGGGCCAGGTTATTGTGCTGGCACCATACGGACAGTTGCTCGATCTCTCTTCTGTACTCCGACTCATCCCCATCAGTGATACGCCCCACAACAGTGGTGTCGTCAGCGAACTTGATGATGGAGTTCGCACTGTGACTGGCTAAGCAGTCATGAGTATAGAGTGAGTACAGCAGGGGGCTGAGCACGCAGCCTTGAGGTGGTTGATGGCGGGAATATAGGAGCAAAGAGGTCATTCTGCAGTTGTACAGAGCCCTAGTGAGACCACACCTGTAGAATTGTGTGCAGTTTTGGTCCCCTAATTTGAGGAAGGACATTCTTGCTTTGAGGGAGTGCAGCGTAGGTTTACAAGGTTAATTCCCGGGATGGCGGGACTGTCATATGCTGAGAGAATGGAGCAGCTGGGCTTGTACACTCTGGAGTTTTGAAGGATGAGAGGGAATCTCATTGAAACATATAAGATTGTTAAGGGCTTGGACATGCTAGATGCAGGAAACATGTTCCCGATGTTGGGGGAGTCCAGAACCAGGGGCCACAGTTATCAGTCTGAAGAAGGGTTTCGGCCCGAAACATTGCCTATCTCCTTCGCTCCTTAGATGCTGCTGCACCCGCTGAGTTTCTCCAGCTTTTTGTGTAGCCACAGTTTAAGAATAAGGAGTAGCCATTTAGAACGGAGACGAAGAAACACTTTTTCTCACAGAGAGTGGTGAGTCTGTGGAATTCTCTGCCTCAGAGGGCAGTGGAGGCAGGTTCTCTAGATGCTTTGAAGAGAGAGCTGGATAGGGCTCTTAAAAATAGTTGAGTCAGGGGATATGGGGAGAAGGCAGGAACGGGGTACTGATTAGGACTCTCCATAAAATCTGCCGTTAACATCTTCAATTCTAAATATTTCTCAGAGGATTAGTCAAGTTGGCAGCATATTGGCACACCAGTAGAGTTGCTGCCTTACAGCACCAGAGACCCAGGTTCAATCCTGACTAAGGGTGCAGCCTGTATGGAGTTTGTACGTTCTCCCTGTAACCTCGTGGGCTTTCTCCGGGTGCTCCAGTTTCCTCCCACACTCCAAAGACGCACAGGTTTGTAGATTAATTGGCTTTTGTAAATTGTAAATTATCCCTGGTGTGCAGGATAGTGTTAGTGTACGGGGATTGCTGGTCGATGCTGGCTCGATGGGATGAAGGGCCTCTATCCACACTGTCTAAAGCAAAGTCAAAATGAATGACAGTAAAAATCAGCAGGCCCAGAAATGTTGTTGTGTTCTGTAATAGAATTTAATCGAAAGCTGTGTTATTCATTTATACGATGTTGAGAAAAATAGATATGACAAGGCTCTGTTTGATAGCACTGTTAACAAAACCTCCCATTCTTATCTAATGGTTGAAAGAATACTGATGGGACAGTGTTTAACTGCTTTGGATTTGACGGTTCTTGTAGATCAGACAGGAGAGGACAATTTTCCACATCATCAGATGGGTGCCAGTGTTATGCGTTTACTGGAACAAATGAATTCAATTTTCAAAAGACAAAATGCTGGAAGAACTCAGTGGGTCAGGTTGCATCCATGGGAACATTCAGGATCCTGACCCAAAACGTCACCAGTCCATTCCCTCCACAGATGCTGCTGGTATTGCTGAGTTCTTGCAACACATTCGGGTATAGAATTGCAGAGGTATGGGACAATTTACAGATGTCATTTAACCTACAAACCGGCACATCTTTAGAATGTGTGAGGGAACCAGAGCACCTGGAGGAAACCCATACAGTCACAGGGAGAATGTACAAACCCTGTACAGACATCACCTTTAGTCAGGATCGAACCCGGGCCTCTGGCACTGCAAGGCAATAACTCTACTGCTGCACCACTGTGCCACTCCAAATGGCAGCTGTGTAAATGGGTTGTTAACAGTCAACGGGGATTTAATAGGCTGACGGACCTATTTCCTCGCTGATTGAATCTATAATTCTATAACTTTAAACCTGTATAAGCATTAGCACAGAGGTACAGAGATTTACCTGGGAGTGAGGAGTTTTATGTATGAGGAGTGGTTGAAAAAATTCTGGGCTATTTTACTTGGCTAAAAGATGAAATGGAGAACAGTGAGTGTTTCAAACTGATGAGAGTATTCTCACTCCCTCAGTATTGTCAATGGTATCAAATCAGGAAAAGGTTTTTATTTTGCCACTTGTCAGGCTCTGGAACATTCCATCAGAAATGTACAAATGCTGGTTGCCTTCTGAAAAAAGGGCTTTGACAGTACTGAGCAGAAGGAACATGTAGGGATACAGCCCAAAGCACAATGTGAGATGAAGCCTTCAAACAACACTGACAAGGCAGGTCAGATGGGTGTTTTTGTGCTGTAAATTTGAGGGATTATATGAAATGATTGCTCCATATGGATTCTTGATCTGGGCATTTGACTAGAACTGTGTCTAAATTTCAAGAGCAAATAGACTTTCAAAAGTACTCTGCTGACTTTGAAGCACGTCTTGTGAGTTAGTGATATGAATGCTAATTTATGTCGTCCTTTGCAAGCAGGTTTTTCCTGATATTTACTATGCTACGCTGGTCAAACATTCAGGCTGCCAACCATCAGAATGGAAGCCTTGGAGGTCTGAAGAAGGGTCCCGACCTGAAATGTCACCTACCCCTGTTCTCCAAGGATTCTGCCTGACCCGCTGAGTTACACCAGCACTTTGTGTCTTTTAACATGGAAGCCTTGATTTGTGTCCCACTCGACAACCCTCCCATCACTCTACTAAATTCACAATCATACTCAAACTCTTTCTGCCTTGGTCTGTGCATTATTCTTTCAGGTCCTTGTTGTTGGTTGCTTTTTGGCCACAGTTCCAAAGCAGTTGGTCCATAACAGATTGTTTGCGATATTTATGCTGAACAACTTGAAGCTCTCAACAATTTCCACTTCAGCACCACTGATGCTGACTGGGACATGTGCATCACCACAAAGTCAAGAACTAGCTCCTTCATCTTGCTGGCATTGAGGAAGAGCTTGTTTTTCTTGATACCATGTTCTCAAACTCTCTGTCTCTTTCCACTTTCCCCCTGTCTCGTCATTGTTTGAGATTCCGCCCACCACAATGCTGTTATCTGCAAACTTGTAGATTGAGTTAGAGTGGACATTGGCCGCATGGTGGTGAGCGTATAAGATGTATATTAAGGGGCTGAGAAAGCATCCTTGTGGACCGCCGTTATAGTATAGTTTAGAGATACAAGGCCATCAATTCTGCGCCGACCAGTGATCACCGCTAGAACTATCCTACACACGAGGGATCATTTACAATCTTTAACAAAGCCAATTAACCTACAAACATGTACATCTTTGTAGTGTGGGAGGAAACCAAAGCACCCGGAGAAAACCCAAGTGGTGACGGGGAGAACGCAGCTGTAGTCAGGATCGAATACTGGTCTCTGCCGCTGCGCCACCGTGTCTCCAAATGGTGTTGAGATGTATTGTTGTCAAAAGGCAAAGTCAAAAGAGTTTATTGTCATGTGTCCCTGACAGGACAATGAAATTCTTTATTTGCATAGCACAACAGAACATAGTAGGCATTGACTACAATTATATACGTAAATACACACATTAATTAATACATTAATAAAGTGCAAATAACAGATGGAGGGGTATTAATGTTCAGAGTTTTGTCCGAGCCAGGTTTAATAGCCTGATGGCTGTGGGGAAGTAGCTATTCCTGAACAGTGATTCCTCACTGATTTTGGTCAATGGTGTTCCAAGGTTTTCCAAGTGCATACCTGGCCATTAGAACTAGTCTCATTTGAGAATTGAAGATAGTTTAGAATAGCCATTCTTGCTCCTCATATAAAGGAAATGACATTATTCATAAAGTGGCAAGATTTACATTTTTAGCAGTTTGATGTATTGTTTCATCTTTGCTTTATATTCCAAAATCTATGGTCTTACACACCTTCATTGCCACAAAAGTTAAAATAGTCATTACCTTACAATTGTTTTCTTAGTATTCTTTTCAATTCACGCAACTCACAGCAATCATTTCTCAAAATGTCACAAAGAGTATTAAAAGTCGTCAATCAAGAACAGTTTACAGGCTTCACTTGAAGGTCAGAGGTTCAAAAATATTCTTGGCTGTTTTTAATAGATTCAAGCAATTTTCTTTCATTGTCTGAGTATGACTTTTTTACCCAGAGACATGTGAATTTGTGGAATTCTCTGCCTCAGTGAAGGCCGATTCACTGGATGCATTCAAAAGAGAGTTGGATAAAGCTCTTAGGGCTAGCGGAATCAAGGGATATGGGGAGAAGGCAGGAACGGGATATTGATTGTGGATGATCAGCATTGATCAAATGGAATGGTGGTGCTGGCTCGAAGGGCCAAATGGCCTACTCCAGCACCTATTTTCTAAGTATCTGAAGAAGGGTCTTGACCCGAAACATCACCTACTCCTTCGCTCCATAGATGCTGCCTCACCTGCTGAGTTTCTCCAGCAATTTTGTCTACCTTCTATGTATCGATGTATCTATAATGTAAATCTCCTCATCACATAACAAATGCTGCAGTGTGATTATTCTACAGCAAATTAATAACCATCAGCACAGGGGCACCCCAAAGCTGTGTGCTCAGCCCACTTCTCTACTCACTCTATACCCATGACTGTGTGGATGGACATGGTTCCAATTCCACCTTTAAATTCGACAACGACACCGCGTTGTTCGACTAATTATGGATAATGAAGACTCAGCGTATAGGAGGGAGATGGATCATCTGACTGAATGGTGCCAGTTACAAAAACCTTGCTCTTAATGTCAGTAAAAACAAAGGAACCGATTGTTGACTTTGGAAGAGGAAAGCAGGGGATCATCAACGGATGGGTGGAGGAGAGAGTAAACATCTTCAATTTCCTGGGCACGGGTCTATCATGGACCCAGCACATTGCTGTAATAGAGGAAGCTCATCAATACCTTCACTTCCTTGGAAGATTGATGAGTTTTGTTATGTTGACAAATGCTCTCGTGAATCTCTATAGGTGTATGGTAGAGAGCATACTGGCTGGTTACATCATGGCCTGGTTTGGCAATTTGAACACCTGCGAATGAAGGAGATTAAGCAGAGTGGTGAACACTGCCCAGTCCATCAGGGTCCTGACCTATCCATCATCGAAGGGATGTAAAGGAGGCTCTGCCTCAAAAAGGCAGCCAGCATCATCAGAGACCTGCGCCACCACGCTCCCATTTTACTCCTGCCACCGGGGAAGAAGGTACAGGAGCCTGAAAACTGTAACATCCAGATTCAGGAACAGGTATTTCCCAACATGAGTTTGTTAAACACTATACACTCCAACTAAACTCCAAACTGTGAACCGCATGGGCAGCACTAAGGACTTTGGGGTTTATTTTTGTTTTTCCATTATATTGCTTTTCTATTTTATTGAACTTCTGGTTGTTTATTATGGGAACTTACATGCTGCTGCTGCAAGTAAGAATTTCATTGTTCTGTGTTGGGGCACATGACAATAAAACTGTCTTGACATTCTCTTGATTCTTGAACTCATAGTTTACTGCCTTAAACCTTTAAAGAGCAATCAGTGTAATGTGTGGTTGGTAAACATCCTATCCTCCCTTCCTTCTTTCTTCACCTTTTTCTTTTTCTTTTTCCTTCCTCTCTTCCTCCTTCCTTTCTTCCCTTTACCTTCCCTTTCCTCACTTCCAGCTCTTGCTTAATCCCAAAGACTGTTGACATTCTTACCAAGTCTTTTCCACCTCCAGACATCATTCTTCCAATGCTTCCACCCAACACGGATGCCACCTGGTTTAGTTTAGTTCATATTAGTTTAGTTTACTTTAGTTCAGTATAGTTCAGTTCAGTTTAGTTTATTGTCACGTGTACCGTGGTACAGTGAAAAGCTTTTTTGTTGCGTGCTAACGGGTCAGTGGAATGACTATACATGCTTACAATCATGCCGTGCCTATCCTGACTAAAATGATAAAATGGTAATTATTAAATATAAATTAAATATTGCACTACTCACCTGTTTCCCCAACACAACCCGTTCTCCCAAAGCAATGTTCCACCACTCTGGGGTGGGGATGTGGGGGAGCGGGAGGGGGGTGTGGTTGTGGGGAGGGGGGGTGTGTGGGGGGGGGGTGTGTGGGGGGGGGGTGTGTGGGTGCGGGGGTGTGTGGGGAAGGTGTGTGTGTGGGGGACGTGGGGGGGTGTGGGGGGGGGGGGGTGTGGGGGGGGGGGGGGGTGTGGGGGAGGGGGGGATGTGTGGGGGGAGGGGGGGATGTGTGGGGGAGGGTGGGGATTGGGTATCTTCAAACCCTTCATAACTTTTGTACTATTTCACCGATCGGAACAAAACTTATTTGACGCAGTAGAGGAGAATGGTGAGTAAGGTGGCGAAAAATCGTAGCGCTATGGGGATCATTTTTGCGCAAATTTAATTACAACACAGACAGGAAGTGGTCAAGATTAGAGTTTTAGTGATATACTAGACAAAGTGGGATCCGTTGTGTCCCAGGTTCACACGGGAGGGCTGGTCCCCCAACGCAATGTTCCACCTCTCCACCATTTACAATATTGGGGGGGGGGGGGGGGGTTTCTGGAGCGCTAGCATAGGTGTTGTGGGTCAAGTCAAGTCAAGCAAAGTGAGTGCAGGGCCCACAAACCATTTCAATCCATTTCATGTCAAGTCAATCCATTTCAAGTTAAGTCGTCAAGCACAGGGCAGGCAGGGCCAGCCAACAATACAATCCATTTGCTTTCATTTCAGGTGAGGTCAAGCGAAGCAAAGCAAAAGCAAAAGCACAGGGCAGGCCAAACAACTCATGTAATTTCATTAAGGGCTAACAAATCATTTATTGCAAGCACATTAAGGGTTAACAAATCATCATTCATTGCAAGCACATTGCTGGCTAACAAATCATTTATTGCAAGCACATAAAGGGTTAACCACATAAAACACGTAACCACATAACCACATGATCACATAAGCCACATTAACCACATAAAGCCCATAAAGGGTAGACTCACAGTTCAGTAGACTCACAGCAGAATCAGATTTGTGGCCTCTCCCTTGCGATCTTTCAGAGTGACTGACTCACATCCAGGCATCCGGGGTTTTATAGCCCTGTCCTCCCACCGGAAGGGTCGTTACCTTCATCATGGTGATTGACAGGCGAAAGGACCAATCAGCTGATCTCAAGATTTTTTAAACACTCATAACCTTTTTATTTTAAACACTCATAACCTGTTTATTAACAGAAAAATCCTCGGGGCCACCTCAGCGGAGGAGGACTGTGAGTAAGATGGGCAAAAGTCATGGCAATATAGGGTAGAGTTTTTTTTAAATCAATATACAGCGCAGACAGGAAGTGATCAAGATGAGACTTTTATGGATAGATAGATAGATAGATAGATAGATAGATAGATAGATAGATAGATAGATAGATAGATAGATAGATAGATAGATAGATAGTAAAGGCACGGGGGAATTAGGTAGATCGATCTCATAGGTAGGCATAATTCTCCCATGCCTTTCATCCGCAGTACATGTAACACGCGAAAGTATGTGCAACTCACGTGCCGTCGCCGCTGCTTCAAGCCTTCAATGACAATGGTCAAAAAAGGCAGCTGAAATTCTGCCTTTGCACCTTGGTCTGGGGCATGTGCTATGCAGCGGAAGTTTCTTGGCGGGTTTTTCAAACATGGATTGTCATTATCTTAAGAGTATCTTAAGACACAAAGAGAGAAGAATGGAGTTCATGTGCAAATAATGTGGTAAGTAAATCTTTGAGCTATATGTTTTTAAATACTTTATTAAGAGATAAGGCTTTTGAAGCAAATTACTTTATAAAAGTCGACTGACTGCCTACCGGAGAGGAGAACAATCTGCGCATGCGCAGTTTTCAAGATTTTTTATAAGTTGACTAACTGCCTACGCATGGCACATGCCTGGTACAGACACAGATAATAAAACAGATAATGATGGAAACACTCAGCAGGCCAGGCAGCATCCCTGCGAAAGGAAATAATTAAAATGTCGTCCTTCTTTTGCCAGCATGATATTTTGTGCCCATTGACCCATGTCCACTCTAATGTTGGCAGAGGGAAAGAGTACTCAGACCTCACTACACTTATTGATGTTGTGTGACTCATTGCACACTTGTGCAGGGTGATTGAAGGACTGAAATCTCACAGCATGTTCCCCAGAAATCAATCTCCTCAACAAACCAAATTGGGGTGGCACAGTGTCACAGCTGGTAGAGCTGCCGCCTCACAGTGCCAGAGCCCCGGGTTCAATCCTGTCTGTGTGGGGTTTGCACGTTCTCCTTGTGACCGAGTGGGTTTCCTCCAGGTATTCCGGTTACTCCCACATCCCAAAGACATACAGGTTTTAAGATTAATTGGCCTCTGTAATTGCCTGCTAGTGTGTGGAGCGTTGATGAGAAAGTGAGATAACATAGAACTAGAGTGAAAGGGTGATTGATTGTTGGTGTGGACTCGGTCAGCCGATGGACCTGTTTTCATGCTGTATCTTTCAGTCAATTAAATCAAAGCTCATTGCAAAGCAGGGTGAATGAAAGAAACCTCTGCTGTTGGGTTCCGGCGGCCGCTCACAGTCACCCGAGCTGCTTCCTTCCCCGGAAGTGGCGGCCAGTTCCGCTGTCCGTGCCCGGAGCGCTGCGCCAGCGGTGAGTGAATTACTGATATGATCTCCAACCGGCTCCTTCTCAACACTCCTGCCCTCCCCGCATCTTTAACCCCTGGCACAAACTCTCCACACACTGTGAAAGGAACTCTCCCTCCAATTGGTCCCTTGAATTAGTATTGTCATTCAATAAGATGACAAACGATTCAACGTCCCAGTGTGCTCCCGTTTTTCCCACCATCTCTCTACCTGCCTTCATCCTCCATCCCCCACCCATTCAGTAATTAAAAAATGAAGCAGATTTAGAATCCTTGGGAAAATGAATTGTTACTTATTTTTTATTTTTTACGGAGAAAACAATCTGCGCATGCACGGTTTAAGATTTTTTTTTAAAAAGCCGGCTGACTGCCTACCTTGAGTAATTACTCACGGCACGTGCCTAGTCCATGAGTAGGCCATTCGGCCCTATGAGCCAGCACCACCATTCACTGTAATCATGGCTGATCAACCCCAATCAGTGCCCCGTTCCTGCCTTCTCCCCATATCCCTTGACTCCACTATCTTTTAGAGCTCTAATTTTCTTGAGGCAGAGAATTCCACAGATTCACAACTCTCTGGATGAAAAAGTTTTTCCTCATCTCCATTCTAAATGGCCTACCCTATATTCTTAAACTGTAGCCCCTGGTTCTGGACTCCCCCAACATTGGGATCATGTTTCCTGCCTCTAGCTTGTCCAAACCCTTAATAATCTTATATGTTTCAATAAGATCCCCTCTCATCCTTCTAAATTCGTGTGTATACAAGTCTAGTCACTCCATTCCTTCAACATATGACAGTCTTGCCATTCCGGGATTTAACTAGTGAAGCTAGGCTGCACTCCCTCAATAGCAAGAATGCCCTTCCTCAAATTTGGAGACCAAAACTGCACACAATACTCCAGGTGTGGTCTCACGAAGGCCCTGTACAACTGCATAGGGACTTCTTTGCTCCTACACTTAACTACTCTTGTTATGAAGACCAACATGTCATTAGCTTTCTTCATTGCCTGCTGCACCTGCATGCTTACTTTCAGTGAGTGATGTACAAGGACCCCCAGATCTCGTTGTACTTCCACTTTTCCCAACTTGACACCATTCAGATTTTAATCTGCCTTCCTGTTCTTGCCACCAAAGTGGATAACCTCACATTTATCCACATTAAACTGCATCTGCCATGCATCTGCCCACTCCCCCAACCTGTCCAAGTCACCCTGCATCCTCATAGTCGTCTCCAAATTTGTTAATATTTGATCATGAATTAGTAATGCAGTGCACCTTTTGGGTGCTGGGTAACCTAGGCAACAACGTCTGAATTTCAGCATTTGATTGTGCACGTGTGGCCATTGGAATGAATTAATGCAAATCAACAGCATGGGCTTTGATGCGATTCTTTTGCACAATAACCTTAAAGCATTTTCTCCCCTGTGCCCGCAACTTCTTCAGTCTTACACCACTATTCTTCCATCTTCATCTGTGGGTTCACGCTTACTCTCTACCTATGTAGAACCATTGCTGTTTTTATACAGAGAAAAGGTGCTGGTACATGTGATTAATAAACTGACAAGTCATGTGGAAAATTAATTCTATGTCCTGATAATGGATTTTTAGCCATTGGTTCAATGGATTTGCTATCACGTGTACCATGGTACAGTTAGATTGTTTTTTTTGCATATGTAGATCAATGAGATTATTGCGATACGTAATAAGTACAATACCTGGTTGCACATGATGCAAAGAAACACATCACATCAGTCTGAAGAAGGGTCTCGATCCGAAACGTACCCTGTTTCCTTCGCTCCATAGATGCTGCCTCAACCGCTGAGTTTCTCCAGCATTTTTATCTACCTTCAGTCTATATCCAGTCGTCCCACAAACCATTGTATTCGAGGGGTGGCACAGCGGTAGAGTTTCTGCCTCACAGCACCAGAGAGCCAAGTTTGATCCTGACTTGTGGGTGCTGTCTGTACGAAATGTGTACATCCTCCCTGTGACCGCATCTGTTTTGTCTGGGTACTCCAGTTTCCTCCCACACTCCAAAGAGGTGGAGGTTTGCAGGTTAATTGGATTCGGTAAAACATTTTTATTATCCCTTGTGTGCAGAATAGTGCTAGTGCATGTGGATTGCTGGCCAGCGCGGACACGGTGGGCTGAAGGGCCTAATTCCACGCTGTATCTTTAAAGTCCAAGGTCTATCCTTGTTTCTGTTTCAATCTGTTTCTCTTCCCAAGGATGCTGCCTGACCTGCTGAGTGTTTCCAGCATTTTTCTGTTTTAATCTCAGATTTCAGCATTAGCAGTTTTCAAGACTTCAAGACTTGCTCATGTATTGAGCAACGCACGTGAAATTTGGAAATATGGAGGACAAAAATCTGACTACTTGATCAATGTTATATTCATGTTGCTCCGGCCATTTTACTTTATGGCCTTCAATCTTGAAAAAAGACATTATCATCTGAGCATTTCATTAAGTGTCTTGGGTGTCCATCAATTCGCACCAATCACCCGTTTCTGTTAATGATTGATTGATTAGCAAGACCTGCATTTCTGAAAAATCAATTATTTGATAGATTGCAAGATGCAGCATAGAAACAGGCCCTTCAGCCCACCGAGTGCACAACTAGTCACACTAGTTCTATGCTATCTCACTTTCTCGTCCGCTCACGACACATTAGGGGCAATTTACCGAGGCCAATCAACCTACAAATCTGCGTGTCTTTGGGATGTGGGAGTACCTGGAGGAAACCCATGCAGTCACAGGGAGAACATGCAAACTCCACACAGACAACCCCCCCAGGTCAGGATTGAAACCGGGTCTCTGGCACAGTGACGCAGTGGCTCCACCAGCTGTAACAATGAGACAGGAAAATAATAGAAGAAGAGATTGGCAGAGTGTAATATGGAGAAATGTGGAGTTATCCACTTTGGCAAGAATAGTGGGAAAGTAAAATGTTCAGTTTAGTTTACTTTAGTTTAGTTTAGTTTAGTTTAATGACACAGCATGGAAACATCTTCGACCCACCGAGTCCATACACCCATACACTAGCTCTATCCAACACATGAGGAAGAAGTTACAGAAGCCAATTAACTTCCAAACCTGCATGTCTTTGGAATGTGGGAGGAAACCGGAGCACCCACAGAAAACCCACGCGGGGAACGTACAAACTCCAAACAGACATCGCCCGCAGACTGGGTCGAACCCGGGTCGCTTGTGCTGGTTGACAACAGCTCTACCACTGCACCACTGCACTGCCTGATTAATTTTCTGATAATTTAGTTTAGTTTAACAATACTGCTTGGAATCATATCGTTTGGCCCACCGTGTCCACACAACTATCGATCGCCCAATCACACTAGTTCTCTGTGCCGTCCCTTGGGCATTGTGTGCTCTTCCCTTCTGGCCTGCAGTTTCCTGATCCCAAGAGTTCATGATCACCTTAACATTCTCCCATTTAGTTGCGCAGTGCTGACATGAAGAATCAGGAAATCAGGCAAACATTCATAGAATCATAGAGACATAGAGTGATACAGTGTGGAAACAGGCACTTCGGCTCAACTTGCCCACACCGGCCAACATGTCCCAGCTACACTAGTCCCACTTGTGCCTGCGTTTGGTCCATATCCCTCCAAACCTGTCCTCTCCATGTACCTGTCGAACTGTTTCTTAAATGTTAGGATAAGTCCCAGCCTCAACTACCTCCTCTGGAAGCTTATTCCATACACCTACCACCCTTTGTCTGAAAAAGCTACCCCTCGGATTCCTACTAAGTCTTTTCCCATTCACCTTAAACCTATGTCTGCTGGTCCTCGATTCAACTGCTCTGAGCAAGGAACTCTGTGCATCTACCCGATCTATTCCTCTCATGATTTTATACATGTTATTTTATACATGATGTATACATGTTATTCCTGACATTCACAATGGCAGTGGAGGTTGTGAGCTGTAAACATCTCACCTTTGTTAGGAGCAGGTTATTAGTTGGTACCCGGTTACTCTTTATCGTGGAAAGGCAACACAAATGATAAAAGTCTTCAATAGCTTCACAGGGTGCATGCACTAGCAACAGGTGGGAGCGTCTCTAGGTTATGTAATGCAGTCTCCCAGCAGGTCGTTACTTTATTCCCAGTCATCCATTCCAAATCAATGTCCCGAACAATCTGCTCATGTAGCTTTGATTGATTGTCAGCTGTCTTCTTCTGATTAGTACCAAATCCGCCCCGATCCTTACCTAACCACACTTGCTTCAAGGTTGCTCAGGTAATTAAAATTAAACGTCAACACTGTTCTGCAGTTGCGTGACCAAACTAATAATCAGCTATGGTCAGATTCTTTGGGTGGTTCATCAAAGACGAATGGGTTGAAAACTGAATACTGATTCCGATTCGCACACTCCCCCGAGACACTGGATTTGGTAAACACCCCAAGGCTTCGATGATTCTTCATGTTTTAAGTAAGCCCTCTGCAAGTTCTTGCACCATTATTAATCACTGGTATACCTCGGCCAGAAATAGCTTTGTCGAAGCTCAACGCTGAAATAATGTCCTAAGGTTGATGTTCTACGATTGATGGATCTCAAGAAGGACCATTGTCGATAGTTTTCAACACTTTTGTTTGTGGCCTGATATAGAAACAAACAATTGCAGATGGTGGTTTATACGAAAGATGGACACAAAGTGTTGCAGCAACTCAACGGGTCAGGCAGCCGCTCTAGAGAAAAAGGATTAATGGCGTTTTTGGCCAGGACCCTTCTTAGGCCTCAGACTCTGATCAATGATCACCAGTGCACGTTCTATCCTACAGACTAGGGACAATTTGCAGAATCCAATTAACCTACAAACATGCACGTGTTTGGAGTGTAGGAGGATACCGGAGCACCTGCAGAAAGCCCACACGTTGCTTGTGTTTAGTCACCCATCAAAGATTCCTCAGGGTCTCAATGACTTCCTGGATGGTCTTTCTCACAATTCTGAGTTCTGACAAGTCATGACTAAGTGAGGATAGCACGTCTTTCTCGAGGAACATAGGAACAAAACTAAATCGGAATAGGAAAGGCCATTTGTCCCTTTAAGCCTGACCTGCTATTTAATATAACCATGGCTGATCTGCTCCAGGCTTCATCTTCTCTTCTCTACCAGTTACTTAGATCCTTAGATAGGCACAAAATGCTAGAGTAACTCAGCGGGCCAGGCAGCATCTCTGGAGAAAAGGAATAGCTATGTCCTCTAGTCTTTGCCATTTCCAACCTGGAAAAAAAGGTACTGACTAGGAAGAAATGCAGTTGCTGGCTGAAACCAAAGATGGACACAAAAAGCTGTAATGACTCAGCGGGTCAGACGGCATCTCTAGAGAAAAGGAATAGGTGACCTTTCAGGTCGACACCCTTCTTCAGACTGGGAGTCAGTGGAAAGGGAAACAAGAGATATAGACAGCAATGTAGAGAGATATAGAACAAATGAATTAAAGATATGCAAAAAAGTAAAGATGATAAAGGAAACAGGCCATTGTTAGCTGTGGACTGGGTTAAAACAAGTATACACAATGAGACTTGAGACTCAATGAAACTGTTTATCCTGTCTATGCCTTTCATTATTTTACATACCCCTGCCAGGGTTCCCTTCAACCTCTGACATTCCAGAGTAAACAACCAAGTATGTCCAACCTTTCCTTATAGCTAATATCCCTATTTCAGCCAGCGTTCTGGTAAACCTCTTCTACACCCTGTCCAAAGCTTCCACATCTTTCCCACAATGGGATCACTAAAACCTCGTTGGGGAATTATCAAGGGACAGGAGAAAAGTGAGTTGGATCATCATGCCTCGAATTCCATTAAGGGATCATCATGCCTCGAATTCCATTATAATTACCTCCACTAGTGTGCGCAGCATGTTAATAAATTACTTGGATTTACATGGAGAAGGCCAGAGAGCAAGCTGCTGAACTATAAATGTTGTTTTTATTTAATTTAGTTTAGTGTGTAGAGATAGAGTATGGAAGTAGCCCCTTCGGCCCACTGGGTCCACGCCGACCTTAAATACTCGTTCCATGTTATCCCACTCCCTACAATTAACAGAGGCCAATTGACCTACGCATCAGCACATCTTTGGGATGTGGGAGGAAATCCTGAGGAAGCTCTTGTGGTCACAGGGAGAACGTGCAAACTCCACACTGACAGCTGCCAATGCCAAGATCAAACCCAGGTCTGATGCTTTGAGGCAGCAGCTCTGCCAGCTGCCCCCACTGTTCATTAAAATAAGGCATTTGAAGATCTAGATTAATATATACCATGAGATTGCCAACAGATAATATAAGAATTCACTCTATAGTGTACACTCTCTTCCCATAATTGTAGAAACTCATCCTCAATTGATAAACTATACACGGAAGTAGTAGTTCATTTGTTGCACCGTGCCACAGAAATATAGCTCGACTGATGCCAATGGAGTAAATTTCATAGATAACGTGCAATGTGTTAAAACCACCAATTGGTAAGTGAAGCTCACCTAACCTAGGGCAGCACAGTGGCGCAGTTGGTAGAGCCACTGCTTAACAGCGCCAGGGTCCCAGGTTCAATCCTGGCCTCATGTGCTGTCTGTGTGGACTTTGCACTTTCTCCCAGTGAACATGTGGGTTTCTCCCTCATGCCAAAGATGCATGGGTTTGTAGGTTAATGGACAGGTGCTATAGACCTGCACGGGAAGGTAGACGCTCCTGTCCCCACAAGTCTTGGGCAGATGGGGCTCGTCAGCCTGGCAAGGCAATCCATCTAGGAGAGGGATAACTCTGATTTAAAACCTCCACTGCCTTGTGGCCATATCCAGTCATGGAAAAGACTCCTGGAGTAAACATCAAGAAAATCCGGAGTCGAAGCCCCTAAGGCAGTTTGTCATTGTCTACAACCTTGTTCTGGCAGCTCCTGCGACGGCGCTGGTACCAGACTGTAATGGCCCTGCTGTTCCTTTGGATTGATCAGCGACGTGGAGAGGGGGGACGTGCTGCATGGGCAACAGCCTGTCATCCATATGACATCGCCCAGGCTTGCATCCGACCAGGATGACCGAGTCATGATCAGTCTATGATCAGTCATGACCGAGAGGGGCCTACGTTTCGGGAGTGAATGTGAAGTGGGATAACATGGAACGTATTGAATGGTTGGCATGGATTCAGTGGTCAGAAGGGCCTGTATCTATAATCTATTGTTAAACTAAACTAAAAACTAAATCAAACCAGGATTCTTCCACCATGCAAGAATGTTTCTACAATCAAGAGATCAATGGACCATTCCAATGTTCTACTGTTTGACAATTCTCCCAAGTAAAGTTCTATTTTAGCAATATACTGTGGAGTTATTAGCAGCATCGATACTGTTCATAGAATAGACTTTGACGACAATCGAGCTGGAAACTTTCAGCAGGCCCAATAAATAGCTTTGAAATGTGAAATGCGAAACAGAGTTTCAGGTTGACAATCTTATGTCAGAAGAGAAAATGGTTTTGTATTTCTGCGACATTAAGCACTATCTGCCAGCACCATCTGCCATAATTTTGACCACTCACTTTATCTGCCTGTGTTTCGGAGAGCAATTAGAATCAAGAGCCCTGAATCATTCTCCACTCTCTAGGTTCTTTGCCACGAGAAAGTCAAGGGCTTCCATTATCACCTTACTAGTGATCATCTGACATCATCATGGAACCTAGATTGAATTTGAGACTTCCTCCGTCCTTTTTTGAATGATTGAAAGATACAGTTTGGACACAGGCCAATCGGCCCACTGAGTCCATGCCCACCTGTGATTACCCATTCACACATGGAACTAGTGTCATCCCACTTTTGCATCCACTCCCTACACACAGGGGGCAATTTACAGAGCGCCGATTAACCTACAAACCCACACATTTTGCGACCATCGATTACCCATTCATGCTGGTCCTATGTTATCCCACTTTCTTATCCACATTAGGGGCAATTTTGCCAAAGCCAATTAACCTACAAACCCACATGTCATCTCGATGTGGAAACCGGAGAACCCGGAGGAAACCTACACGGTCACAGGGAAAACATATAAACTCCACACAGACAGCACCCATAGTCGGGATCGCATGTCTCTGGTGCAGTGTGGCAGCAGGTCTCCCATCTGCACCATTGTGCCACCCTTCTATCAATAGCTTCACAGATTATTGCCATGAATTAAACATGTTTTTTCCCTCTCAACATGATATCTGTCCAGCAAAGTGTTTCCAGCATTATCTGATTTTATTTCAGATTTATAAACATCTGATGTTCATTGAAATGCTTTCACAAAGGTGTTGTTCCCCAAGAATGGTTTGTGACCAGAAATAAATTATGGCTAGTAAACCTAACAGCAGCTGAACAAAAAAATATTCCATCTTGGTTGGAGGGTTTAATCGTGAATGTAAAATGTTTCACTGCATTCGATCTTTGCACTCTCTGGATTTATCTTCTTAATCCCTCAATCTTCATATAAAACACAACTATAAAACTCTGTAAAAGAGTCAAGTAGTCTAGAAAAGGAAAATGAACAATAGTTTTATCAATTATTAACTTCATCAAAGTCAAAGTATCCTTTATTAACGTTCAGTCTGAACAAAATTTCGTACCTTGCAGTCATAACATAGAATAAAATAACAAAACACACAATGAACACAGATTTAACATCCACCACAGTGAGTCTACCAGGCACCTCCTCACTGTGATGGAAGGCAAAAGTCTTAAAGTCCTTGTCTCTTCCCTCCTCGTTCTCCCTCTGCGTTGAGGCGATCCAGGCTCCGATGTTGTGACCCCGCCGGGTGATGGTAAGTCCCGCGGCCAAATCCAAGCTCCGCGAACGGTCCGGTTCAAACTCCATGGCCTGGGGCGGACAAAGCTGCCACCCTCCAGTCCAGCGGACGAACCTGTTTCGGGAGCTCCCGAGAATCGGTCACCAACCTGGGACCTGCGAGCTCCTGACGTTGTCGTCCACTGGGCCCGTGGCCGAGCCTCCGAGGTTCCGAAGTCGGGTCACCGCCGCCGCAACGCCACCGCAGCCCCGAAGTCGGCCAGTCCCCCGTTGGTAAGTCCTGGCTCTGCCTCCGGAGCCTCGAGGTCGGACCCAGTTGGAGGCCGCCAGCTCCGCGATTAGGCCTCAGCGCAGACAGAGACAGAGACGGGGGATACGACAAGAAAAGGTCGTATCCCCCCCGAAGGAAGGGACTATAAACAAGTTTAACCCACCCCCCACACATACACAACTAAAATAAACTGAATAAACTAAAACAACAGGACAATTTCATGGATATTTATTTGTCCACACTGTCATGTGTACCAAGATGTGTAGGCTATATTCTACTTGGATAGCTCACAGCTCAATGGTATAAACATTGAATTCTCAATTTTAGGTAACAACCCATCCACATTTTCCCTTCCCACACTTTCTTTCTATCCCACCCCCTCCCACCCTGTGCCCACCCACATGCACACCTATTTCTTCCACTTTTCAGCCCCATTTCCCATCCACTTCCCCACATATCCATTCCTATGTGTATACAATTTACTTCTATATTCCCCTTATCAGCCTTTTTGCTTCTTTTCATCTCTGGTCTTTTCCCACACATCTGCCAATAAACTACAATCCCTTCGCACTCCCCTAGGCTGTATCCACCTATCACTTGCCAGGAGAGACACAACGAGCTGGAGTAACTCAGCATCTCTGGAGATGCAGCATCTCAGGAGATGCAGCATCTCAGGAGTAAATGAATAGGTGATGTTCCACGCCAGAACCCCTCTTCCTCACATACCAGGCTTTGTTCTGCTCCCACCTCATTTCTCAGCCAAGAAGGGTACCGACCTGAAACATCAACTATCCATTTCCTCCAGAGAAGCTGCCTGACCCGCTGAGTTACGTACTTTGTGGGGTTTTTTTTTGCATCGTGAAGCATTCTGTAATGCTGTTAAAGGTGGAATAGTCCAGACAAGAAAAATAACAGTTTATCTTTTATTCATTTCTTGGATAATTGGTCCAAATATACATTTCTATCTCTGCAATGACAACATTTCTTGGCGGCCACGAGCGCGAGCATGCGCATACACGTGAGGCTTCGGCCGTGGGCCCTGTGGACAGTAACATCGGGAGCTGACCTGGTTGGTGATCGACTCTGAGCTCCAGCAACAGCAGCTTTGTCCGCCCCGAATCGTGGGGCTTGAATCGGCCTGTTCACGGGGTCTTTCATCGGCCGGCGGGGGCTTCAACATCAAGTTTGCTTTTAAGCCACGCCGGGCGCTGAAAGATCTGCGAACGGGCCGATTCAGCCCTTAGAAAGCATCTGATAAAGTCCGGATTACAAAACATGGGGGGGTGGGGATCGCCCCCCCCCCCCTATCAAAACAGGGGGGGGGGGGGGAGTGTAGATTTGTAGGTTAATTGGCTTCTGTAAATTGTCCCTAGAGTGTAGTGTGGAACTAGTGTATGGGTGATTGCTGGTCAGTGTGGACTTGGTGGGCTGAAGGACTTGTTACCTCGCTGTATCTCTAAACTAAACTAAACACATGGAACTGATTTTCAAATTCCTTTAGGTGTAACAAGGCATTTCTGACAAGGCACAAAATGACACAGAAATTCCACCGTGTATTATTATTTGAATGTCTGTAGAAAAAATAACTTGAATGTGGGTTGTATTAATTCTGTTGCCATCAAATTCCATTAAGTTCACTTAATTAATCAAGGTCATCTCCAAAGCAACTTTGATTCCTCCCACTTCTATTGGGATGCTAGCTCATTATACGGTGCATGAAAGTTTCCTTCAGTTATACCACTTCATTCTCTAATTCTGCAAAGCAATTATTGTTATCAGGGATCTTTTGCTGTATTCTCTTTTATGCTGCTCAGAATTGGAGATGATAATGCGATCTCCATTGAGTTGCTCTGGCATTATCAGCCACTGTATCTTGAGTAATGTTACAAGATCTCTACCATTTATATCCCTCAGTGCACCAATAAAGTCCTTAAAGATCCTCATAAACTTAATTTACTTTTAGCCCAACTAACCTGTTTCAAAAAGTCCTCTTCATGCATCATTACCCTCGCCTCTCTCAGTCCCATGATAACACCTTTAACACCGTGATCTGCATTCAGTAAAGATTGATTGAAACACGAGGTAGTTATATCGGAGATCGTTAACAATCATTAAACACTGATCATCTCAGGATTTCACCTTATCTTTCGCATAGTTTTTTTTAAAGGTTGTGATTATTTTAAAATACTTTGCTCTTTCAAGAAGTCATTTATCATGCTGGCTTTGAAATGGGTATTGAATATAATAGTGCAGGACATTATGTTGCAGTTGTCCTGGAATTGGTGAAGCCAAGCTTGGAGTATTGTGTACAGTTTTGGTTTCAATGAAGTAGGAAAGACAGCAATAAGTTGCAAAGAGTGCAAAGAAGATTTACGAGAATATATCAAGGGCCTACGTTAGAGTGAGAGGTTGGACAGGCTAGTGAACAGTTATTCCAGGTCAAGGGAGCAGATTTAAGATAAGACCGTCACATCAGTAAACCATGAAGAATTGGCCATGATGCAATGTCACCACCTTTGCCCTAGCCTGAGAAATCTGTACAGTCCATACAATGCATGGTTGTAAAGCAGGGGCAGGTATATCAGGGGTGAGAAGACACAAGGTGCTGGAGTAACACAGCAGGTCAGGCAGCATCTCTGGAGAACATGTATTGGTGAATTTTCAGGTTGGGACCCTTCTATAGACCACGGCCCCACAGACCATCATCTCCCAGATTAAATAAGGTTCCTGAACCAAAATGTCACATATCTGTATTGGGTCTGAGGAAGGGTCCTGACTCAAAATGTCACCTATCCATGTTCTCCAAAGAGGCTGCCTGTCCCACTGAGTTACTCCAGCATTTTCTTTCTTGTTTGGCCAACCAGCACCAGTAGTTTCTTGTTTGTATGTATCGGGGGTTTTGCAATGTTTCAGTAAAACCAAAAACACAGCAGTCCCTGGTTTGCCTTTGAAACTGAGTGTTTACTGCAAACTCTCAAAGCTTGTTCTTGAGAGATTAAACATTAGCTAGAAGTGTTGCTGGAGAGGGGGAAGGGACCAGGATCCTTGTCAGCTCAGTCGTACATGCAGCCCCCTCCCCACCCCTATCGCCCCACCCCTATCGCCCCACCCCATCCTCCCCCAACCCCCTGACTGTAATACTGACATGCTTTGTTAGTTAAACCATGGAAGAGATTTGACTTGGGAGAGGCATAATAGGTGTGATAAACAGAATCTTTTACCAGAATGTTACAGGGAGAGGTTGAGCACACTTGGTACTCCACAGGTTGCGGGTAAACCTGATAGAAGTCTTTAAAATGATGAGACGCATGGATAGGGTAGACTGTCAGAGCCTTTTTCCCAGGATGGAGAAATCAAATACAGGAGGACATAGCTTTAAGGTGAGAGGGGCAAAGTTTAAGGGAGATTTACGGAGCGTGTATTTTACACAGAGGGTGGTGGGTGCCTGGGACACACTGCTGGGGATGGTGGTGGAGCAAGATATGTTGGTGGCATTTCAATGGAATGGATAGTCACATGGATATGCAGGGAATGGAGAGATATGGATTACGTGCCGGCAGATAAGAATTGATCTTGGCTTCATGTTCGGCACAGACATTGTGGGCCGAAGGGCCTGTTCTTGTGCTGTCCTGTTCTATGTTCTATGTTCAATGTTTTCACAGCTGCACCAAAAGGATGAGGTGCAATAAAAACCTGTTGTTCATTTGATATAGCAATGACTGACAGGAGATTTTCAGAATGTGTAAAAACGAACTGCAGGTGCTGGTTAAAATCAAAGTGCTAATGGCTTTTTTCAGCTGGAACAGGTAGACAATAAGGATAATCCATCATAAAAGGACTTTTAACTGTTTTAAGAGGTGCTTCCCTTACGTTGTATTTTAGTCTGGAGGGAATGAGTGAAGGGAATATTGTGAGCAATTTTGGGCACCATATCTGAGGAAGGAAGTGCTGGCTCTGGAGAGGGTCCAGAGGGGGTTTACAAGAATAATCCCAGGAATAAGTAGGTTAACCTATGATGAGCGTTTGTCAGCACCGGGCCTGTACTCGCTGGAGTTTAGAAGAATGAGGGGGGACCTCATTGAAACATACAGAATAGTGAAAGGCTTGGATGGAGTGGATGTAGAGAGGATGTTTCCACCAGTGGGAGAGTCATGGACTGGAAGTCATAGCCTCAGAATTAAGGGATTTTTATTTGGAAGGAGATGAGGAGAAATGTCTTTAGTCGAACGGTGTTGAATCTGTGGATTTATTTGGCTGTGGAGGCCAAGTCAGTGGATATTTTTACAGCAGATATAGATAGATTCTTGATTGGTACAGGTGTCAGAGATTATGGGGAGAAGGCAAGAGACTGGGGTTAGGAGGGAGAGAGAGATCAGCCATTAATGAATGGTGGAGTAGACTTGATGGGCCGAATGGCCTAATTCTAATCCTATCATTTATGATCTTATGACATGACCTTAAGTCAATGAATCAATCGATATCTCTGAAAATAATTATATGGGCACGAGGACATTGATACTTGTGGGATCTTTCTGTTCAGAAATAATCTGCCACATTGCAACAATGATTAACATTTAAATCTTCATGACTTGGGACATTAAAGGCACCTTGGAAATGCCTTCTTGAAAACAAAAAGCTTTCTCTTATCCATCACTGTCCTAATGTACTGCTGAATTAAATTAGTACCTGATTGGAATGTTCATTTGAAATGCATTTTCAATCTAAAGGGGCTGTCCCGCTTGGGCGACCTAATCTGCGAGTTTAGAAGAGTGTCTTTGACCTTCAAACTCGCAGCATGGTCGACACGTGGTCCTAAGAGGTCGCTGGAACTCTCCTTCATGCTCAAGGGAAGTTCCCGAATACTCGTGGCCTCAGCTAGGTTGCGGAAACATTTTCAGCATGTTGAAAAGTTTTCCGCGAGTAAATTTGGTCGGCATGGTACTTTTCGACTCGTTGTGCAGTGGAGTGGGGTCACTATGTAGTTACATGGGCAGTCGATGGCAGCCGTAGGCAATCTCCTTCGCTGACCGGGCATTTTGATTGGCTCATTGCAGTTTTGAGGACCAGGGAAAACTGACTGGTAGGTAAAATGCCCGCTAAACTTCTTAAAAGTTTCTCCACCTCCTTCTCCCCCCACCTTTCTCCCCCCTCCCTTTCTGCCCCCTCCCTTTCTCCTCCCCCCTCTTCTCCCCCCCTTCCCCCCTCTCCTCCCCCCCTTCTCCCCCCTCCGCCTTCTCCCCCCCTTCTCCCCCCCCTTCTCCCCCCTTCTCCCCCCATCTCCGCCCCCCCTTCTTCCCCCTTGTCCCCCCCTTCGCCCCCCCCTTCGCCCCCCCCTTCGCCCCCCCCTTCGCCCCCCCCTTCGCCCCCCCTTCGCCCCCCTTCGCCCCCCCTTCTCCCCCCTACTCCCCCCTCCCCCCCTTTTCCCCCCTTCTCTCCCCCCTTCTCTCCCCCCCCTTCTCAACTCTTCTCTCCCCCCACCCCCCATGCTCCACGCTCTCTAAAGGACTTATCGTTACTGTGCAGCCATTTTACCTTCCTCTTCATCGCGGGTGTGAATTTCAGACAGTGCTGCCTTGTTTTCCCTAGCCCCCGCCTTTGCGATGTGTTTGTGTGTGTGCGGTCGGCTGATCCAGCTCGAGGCTTTCCAGGCGAGTGCCCTCGAGCTTGAAGGTCGAAGACACTCTTCTTAACTCGCGGATTAGGTCGCCCAAGTGGGACAGCCCCTCAAAGATCCACTTGCCCTTCTCATTTCTGGATGCACAGGAGACCACAGATGCTGGAATCTGGAGCAAAGGAATGAACTGCTGGAGGCAGAGAAGGGGCCCAACAGCATTTGTGGTGAAGGAAAGACAGATGATGTTTCGGGTCGGGACCCTGCATTATTTCCTGATGCAGAGTCTTGCCTGAATCGTCAACAATTCCTTCCTCCAAAGCTGCCGCTTGCCCTGCAGAGGTTCCTACAGTAGATTGTGTGGTCTCATATAGCTCCCACGTCACCTTCCTTGTTACTGTCTGAATTCACGCACTTTTTATATTCACATTTGCCCTCTTTTGATGGCTGGTAAACACTAGCATGATGTAGTCCTGTCTGTGAACAGAGATGAACATAAAAATATAGCAGTACCAGTGGACTGCTCGGCCCTTCCATTCTACCCCCCCACCCCCTTCTCCCATTCAATGTATTCTGGCCGATCTGTCCCAACTCATTGTTCCTTCAGTGCCTGTTCCCCAAAGCCCTCAATTCCCTGATAGAGATATAGAATCACAGAATCATGCAGTGCGGTGGCCAGGGAAAGCAGGGAAACCATGCTGACCAAAATGCCCCACCTACGCTATTCCCACCTGAGCCACATTTGTCCCGTATCCTTTGGCCCACATCTAACCCTTTGCTATCCATCTACCTATCCAAGATGGCACCCAGGCCAGGTGACCCTTTGTGAGCTCATCACAGAAATGGATCTGCAATTACGCATTACAGTCGTTTCACTCCTTTATTTATACTCTATGGATAGCTCGATTGTAATCATGTATTGTATTTCCGCTGACTGGATAGCACGCAACAAAACCTTTTCATGGTGCCCGGTACACGTGACAATAAACTAAACTCAAAGATATTTTATTGTCACTTGTACCAAGCTAGGTCCAGTGAAATTCTTTGTTTTTGCACACAAAGTCGATAAAAGAGTCGCCACATGGTGCTGACAAAGCCACAAAAAGTACTCATTCGTTCTTCGTCCCCTCCACTGGATCCCCCTTAGTTCTCGAAGGCTAAACATTGCAACAATTGCAGTCTGAAGAAGGGTCCTGGCCCAAAAATTGCCCGTCAATTCATCCCACGGACTAATTTTAGTTTTAGTCCAGTAAACATCATGGAAACAGGCCCTCCAGCCCACTGACTCCACGCCGACAATCGATCACCCACTCACACTAGTTCTATCTTATCCTACTTTCTCATCCACTTTCTACACACGGGGGGCAATGTACAGAGACCAGTTAATTTACAAACCCACACGGAGCATTCGGCGGAAACCCACACAGTCACAGGTAGAACGGGCAAACTCACCACAGCCAGCAGTTGAATGAAGGATTGAATTTGTGTCTGTCGTGCTGTGAGGCAGCAGCTCTATCAGCTGCCCCACTGTGATGAAGATGATACTTTATTGTCACATGTACCTAGGTACAGTGAAATTCTTTGTTTTGTATACAATCCAGACCAGACCAATAAAACCAGACTATAGATAAACACAATCATAGATAAGTACAAAAGTGCATCAGTTGTAGTATAATAGTATACTTCACTGAGAAAGTACATAAAGAGTTATCACGTTTCAGGCAACCACAATGTGTCAAAGTTCTTAAGATTGCAGTCTTATCTTGGCCTTGAAGGCCTGTTGTCCTAGCAACAACGATCCTCACCTCCATGCGCCGCCATCTTGAAAATCACCATTTGTCCAGCGTCCGCCGCAGTTACTGACTTCCTCCATTCTTTTCCCCACTTCCCGGTGTTAAGGGACCAGGTGGGTTACTGATTCCGTGGCGCCAGAGCCAGGCCGGCTGCCGAGGTATGGCCGTGGCTCACCAGATCTGTTTGTTGCCATGGGCGGCCCACTAGGTCACCGTAATAGTCTGATCCCTCCGAACAGCTGAGTTCATCCACTTAGTGTTTTGTGCAACAACTTCCCCCTTAGAATCCCACAGCATGAACGCTGTAGAATTGCCAACACACAGACTCATCATTACAAATACGACAAAGGAGAGACATTGTAGATGCAGCTGGTGATGTTTGGGACTAAAGCACTCTCTTGTGGGTACTTGTAATTTCCTTATTCATTCTGCTACAATTTGCACAATTTATCTTGTAACTGGCAGTGAAAATAAAAATATACTGCAGTTTGACAGGATAACATCAAGCAGTTTTATTTCATTTCCTCCACCATAAAAAGGCTGCAGGGAATATTAGATTTTTTTTGGAAAGGGAAAGGCCACAAATTGCACAAATTTTCACGTCATCATCTCAATAAGATGCGATCGATATCTCTCCTCACACAACTCATTAGAGGCAGGCAGGATATCTATCATGCTTGCCCTGATTACATTAATGCCAACAATCGACTTTTTTTATCGAGACTGAAGGCAAACCTCAGAGCCATCCGAGTTTGAAGAGGAGAAAACTTAATTTCACGTATGCTATTTTTTTCAATGACACACTTTCTCCTCACAAGTCTGAGAAAGATATAGAGAGCCTAAACAAATTTGTCTTGACAAAACAAATTGGCACAAGTTAGACACAGGAAGCAGGCCCTTCGGCCCACAGAGTCCACGCCGACCAGCTGACCCTGTACACCGTCACTATCCTACACACTAGGAACAATTTACAATTTCTACCGAAGCCAATTAAGTTACAAACCTTTACGTCTTTGGAGTGTAAACCCACGCGGTTACAGGGAGAACAGACAAACTCCGTACAGACAGCACCTGTAGTCAGGATTGAAACAGGGTAACCGGCGCTGTGCCACACTGAGTTACTCCAGCATTTTGTGTCTATCTTTGGTAAAAACCAGCATCTGCAATTTCTTGTTATTACGAATTGATACAAGTAACTGCAGGTGCTTGAGTCTTGAGAAAAACGCAAAGTACTGGAGTAACTCAGAGGGTCAGGCAGCATCTATGGAGAGAATGGACAGGTGACATTTCAGGTCGGAAGAAGGGTCCCAACACAAAACGTTGCCTATCCATGCCCCTCACAGATGCTGCCTGAGCCATCGAGTTACTCCAGCATTTTGCGTGTCTTAAAGAACAGCTGATGATCTAGTTCAAGTTTCATCCCACTGGGCATTTGAGGGATTGCACCAGTGTGCCAGTTTAGAAGATGTTTTGTGATAGCCTTAGAAATGGTTAAAGCTCTCTTTAAAAATGATCCCAATTCTCTTTGTAGACTGGTTACCAACTTCGAACAGAACTGGTTATCTAAATCAACACCTAAATGCCAAGATAAAGTCCAAAGCACCTCTCCTTAATCACTCTCTGCACATAAGGAGCCTTGTTGAAGTTACTGGCTTCATATTATTGAATGCTACATTAAGCAGTAAAAATGAATATTCAGCAATGTTCTCTTGCCTGCATCCCTGAACATGTCTGGATCCAGTCAATGCCTTTTCTCAAGATTGCATCACGCCTTGCATCTCGTCCATTCATTAAGCATGTGTCTCAGTTTTGCTTCCAATTTTAAGGTGAATTAAATTAACCCCAGTTTTATCCAATTGCTTGAAATTTTTTTATCCTCTAATCCTTGCTGCATTTCAGTTTTTAATACTTGATCCAGCTCTCCTTGTTTACCTCTATTCTATCTGCTTTATCGTATCCCATAATTGAAGAAAATTTAATCAGTGTAGAGCGGAGTTTGTACATTCTCCCTGTGACTAGGTGGGTTTTCTCCATGTGCTCCGATTTCCTCCCATATCCCAAATACATGCAAGTTTGTAGACTAATTGGCTTCTGTAAAAAATATTGTTAGTGTGTAGGAATACACACTAATCCTACACTTAAATGTACCTAGGATAGAACCAAAGTGAATGGGTGATCAATGGTCAGCGCGTACTCATTGGGTCGAATGGCCTGTTTCCATGCTGTATCTCTAAACTAAATTAAACTAAATCTATTCGCGAGGGACGATTAGTCGTGATGACCAATTGACCTATCAACATGCATGTTTTTGTGGAGGCTCGGGACGGTTTGATCCCAAGAGGGATACATCGTTGCAAACTGTGGAACTGGTTAACCAACATTTAATGGAGTTGGAGAGTGTTTGTATAAATTACCTAAAGTTAGAGATTCAACTTTCATAATGCTGGGTTGTTAGCTTACTTAGACTTAGACTGAAGGGCCTGTCCTACTTAGGTGATTTTTTCAGCGGACTGCCGGTGACAGTCAATTCGCCAGCACTCACCTGAAAAACCGGAAACTGGAACGGCCACTGTCAGAGTGGAACACGAACACGAACACACACACACATGAACACATCGCAAAGGCGGGGGCCAGGGCAAGCGGGAGGGGGGTGGGGCGCTATCTGCAATTCACATGGTGCAAAGCCAAGGTGATACAGACACACACTGCAATGAACAGGAAGGTTAAGACTGCTAGCATAGTGTACGGTAAGTCCTTTAAAAGTGGGGGGAGGGGGGAACAAGGGGGGAGAAGGAGTGGAGACACTTTTAAGAAGCCAGACAACTTTTAATAAGCCAGAGATACACAGCTGTGAAGTACGGCGGGCATTTAACATGGTTATCCTTGGTTCCGAAAACTCGTGCTTATGTTTTTTTTCTCCAATGGGCCAATGAAAATGTCCGATCAGCAAAGACGATTAACTAAAACTACCTACGACTAGCTCGACTACCTAGAACTACATGGCGACTCCACTACAACTGCACCTACGACTACAGGATTATCGATTTTCTCCATGGCGACCAATTTTTGGTCGCAGAAAAATTTTCAACATGTTGAAAAATTTGCGGCGACCATACTGAGGCCGCGACTAGTTCCCAGAATGCGGGAACTCCTCGCGACCATGAAGGAGACTCACCAGAGACCACCAGCGAACATGTGGCGACCATGTGGCGAGCGCAGAGTCTCCTGCACTTGCCTAAAAAGTCGCCTAAATGGGGCAGGCCCTTTAGTTCCTCCCACACTGTTGAGTGCATTGGGCAGCAAGCTTTCGCCATTCTGTTCGGTTATGTACGACGTCTTCCACCCTCAATAGGCTTGCGGCCGGGCTTTCAAATTCTTCTGAGATGTTCGCCTCCATGCGAGTTTTGGTCAGCCTCTTTTCCTTCTTCCGTCAGGTTGCCATGTCATTGCAACCTTAGGTGCATGTTCTGGTGACATTCTGAGTACATGTCCTGCAAATTTCATCCTGCGTCCCTCTGTGTCCTGTCTGAGAGGCTTTGTTGCTGTTTCCACGGTAGATCTCCTCGTTTGTGGTGTCCTCTGTACCTAGTCTTCAGGATCTTCCTCAAGCAGCGTTGACGGAATGCATCCAATTTCTTTTTCATCTTCACATTGATTTTCCATGTCTCACTGGCAGAGTTGTAGGCTACCCAGGTGAAATATGAAGAGCTGTTCCTCCAATTTGCATGTGGCCTCACTCTGGAGGAGGCCCAGGACAGAAAAATAATACTCCACTGAAGATTTGCATAGATCAGATTAAATGCAAATAAGTATTGACAACGATTTATCCTCCATGACAAGGTAAAACAGCAATTCCATTTTTTATTACTCTACCCATCCTTGTATTGATTGAATGAATTGAAATAGACAACCCCAGCTTGAGGGCGAATTCCATGCAATACTTATCTCCAGAATCAAACCTCATAGGGTGCAACAGTTCATTTCAAATTCCCCAAAACTAGTCAAGCTTTTGAGCCTATTAAAGTAATTGCTTTTTTTTAAACTTATTCTCTTGATGTAACCTTACTGGAATTGCTATTTGATTGAAGATAAACACAAAATGCTGGAGTAACCCACTGGGTCAGGCAGCATCGCTGGAGAAAAGGAATAGGTGACGTTTTGGGTCGAAACCTTTCTTAAGGCTTCAGACTTACTACATTATTGTTCGGTTTAGAAACATAGAAACATAGAAAATAGGTGCAGGAGTAGGCCATTCGGCCCTTCGAGCCTGTACCGTCATTCAATATGATCATGGCTGATCATCCAACTAAGTATCCTGTACCTGCCTTCTCTCCGTACCCCCTGATCCCTTTAGCCACAAGGGCCACATCTAACTCCCTCTTAAAGAGAGCCAATGAACTGGTCTCAACTACCTTCTGTGGCAGAGAATTCCAGAGACTAACCACTCTCTGTGTGAAAAATGTTTTTCTCATCTCGGTCCTAATGGAAATCCTCCTTATCCTTAGATTTGACCCCTTGTTCTGGACCTCCCCAACATCGGGAGCAATCTTCCTGCATCTAGCCTATCCAACCCCTTAAGAATTTTGTAAGTTTCTATAAGATCCCCCCTCTAAATTTTTAGTCTTCTAAATTCTAGCGAGTACAAGCCAAGTCTATCCAGTCTTTCCTCATATGAAAGTCCTGACATCCTAGGAATCCGTCTGGTGAACCTTCTCTGTACCCCCTCTATGGCAAGAATGTATTTTCTCAGATTTGGAGACCAAAACTGTACGCAAACTTCCAGGTGTGGTCTCACCCAGCCTATCCAAGTCACCTTGCAGCCTCCTAGCATCCTCCTCACACCTAACACTACCCCCCAGCTTAGTGTCATCCGCAAACTTGGAGATGTTGCATTCAATTCCCTCGTCCAAATCATTAATATATATTGTAAATAGCTGCTGTCCCTGCACTGACCCTTGTGGTACCCCACTAGTCACTGCCTGCCATTCTGAAAAGGACCCGTTTACTCCTACCCTTTGCTTCCTGTCTGCCAGCCAGTTCTCCATCCACATCAATACTGAACCCCCAATACCGTGTGCTTTAAGTTTGTATACTAATCTCTTATGTGGGACCTTGTCGAAAGCCTTCTGAAAGTCTAGATATAACACATCCACTGGTTCTCCCTTATCCACTCTGCTAATTACATCCTCGAAAAATTCTATAAGATTCGTCAGACATGATTTACCTTTCGTAAATCCATGCTGACTTTGTCTAATGATTTCACCACTTTCCAAATGTACTGCTATTCCATCCTTAATAACTGACTCTAGCGTTTCCCCACTACACTAACTGGTCTGTAATTCCCCGTTTTCTCTCTCCCTCCTTTTTTAAAAAGTGAGGTTACATTAGCTACCCTCCAATCCTCAGGAACTACTCCAGAATCTAAGGAGTTTTGAAAAATTATCACTAATGCATCCACTATTTCTGTGGCTACTTCCTTGAGTACTCTGGGATGCAGACTATCTGGCCCTGGGGATTTATCGGCCTTTAATCCATTCAATTTACGCAACACCACTTCTCGGCTAACCTGGATTTCACTCAGTTCCTCCATCTTATTTGACCCCCGGTCCCCTGCTATTTCCGGCAGATTATTTATGTCTTCCTTAGTGAAGACAGAACCAAAGTAGTTATTCAATTGGTCTGCCATGTCCATGTTCCCCATGATCAATTCACCTGTTTCTGACTGCAAGGAACCTACATTTGTTTTAACTAATCTTGTTCTCTTCACATATCTATAAAAACTTTTGCAGTCAGTTTTTATGTTCCTTGCCAGTTTTCTTTCATAATCTAATTTCCCTTTCCTAAGTAAGCCCTTTGTCCTCTGCTGGACTGTATTTCTCCCAGTCCTCTGGTAGGCTACTTTTTCTGGCTAATTTGTATGCTTCATCTTTTGATTTGATACTATCCCTGATTTCCCTTGTTATCCATGGATGCACTACCTTCCCTGATTTATTCTTTTGCCAAACTGGGATGAACAATTGTTGTAGTTCATCCATGCAGTCTGTAAATACCTTCCATTGCACATCCACTGTCAACCCTTTAGTTTACTTAGTTTAGAGATACAAGTCTGGAAACAAGCCCTTTAGCCCTTTGTGTCCGCGCCGACCATCCATTACCCATACGATAATTCCATCCTACACACTATCCTAAAGGGACAATATACCGAAGCCATTTAAACAACAAACCTCCACGTCTTTGGGATATGGGATGATATCAGGAGAAAACCTATGTGATCACAGGGAGAACATGCAAACTCCACACAGACTGCACCCGTGTCAGGATTGAACTCGGGGCATCCGCCGCTTTAGCCAGCAATTCTGCAGCTGCGCAACTAATCCTAATTGCCCATGTGCTGAGGAAGCAGTTTAAAATGAGCACAATGGTTAGTGTGGTCATGCATAGACCCAGACTTAGTGATGATGGTGGATTTGCCGCTTTACAGGACACTGTTGAACCAGAGGCACAGCTGTTAGAGCTGCTGCCTCACAGCGCCAGAGACCCTGGTTCAATCCTGAACCCAGGTGCTGTCTGTGTGGAGTTTGCACGTTCATTCCGTGACCGCATGGGTTTCCTCCGGGCGCTGATGTTTTTTTCCTACATCCCAAAGATGTGCAGGCTTGTGAATTAGTTTGCCTGTGTAAATTGCCCCTAGTTTGTAGGGAGTATGTAGAAATCGTGTATGAACGGGTCACCGATGGTTGGCATGGACTCGGTGGGCCGATAGTCCTATTTCCATGCCATATGTTTCAATCAATTAAATCAATCAATATCTCTGAAATTTCTATGCTGTATCTCTAATCCAAGCTTAGTTTAGAGCTACAGTATGGAAATAGGACCTTCAGCCCACCGAGTCTGTGCTGACCATCGATCACCCCTTCACATTTGTTCTAACCCAGATATACTAATGTGTAGGATTTGTGTACATTCCTACAGGCTAGGGACATTTTTTTACAGAAACCAATTAACCTACAAACCTACACGTCTTTTGGAGTGTGGGAGGAAACTGGAGCACCCAGAGAAAACCCATGCGGTCACAGGGAGAACGTACAAACTCCATACAGGCAGCACCCGCAGTCAGGATCAAACCTGGGTCTCTGGTGCTGTAAGGTTATGACCATCCAGTAGTTTCCTGTCTACCATTCTGGCAGCACTCTTTTGAAATATCTACATTTACTAAAATTTAAATTTCCCATCTGCCGAGGTGAAATTTGAACTCATGTATATGAGTTCTGAAATCTGGCCACCCCTCAGTAATTTTCCAATTGGACTATGTCCCTGAATTAACAAAAAAGCTTATTTTTGAAGGTAAAGTAAAGGTCTGCACATCTTTCCAACACTATTGCTCTGACAAGCGCTGGGGTAACTCAACTGGTCAGGCAGCATCTCTGGAGAACATGGAGAGGTGGCGTTTTGGATCAAGACTCTTGCTTTGGCTTGAAGCTTTGCCCAACAGCAATGTTCTCTGGAACTATGCCAGAGTTTCAACATGCATCAGCCAAATTAATATTACAGTACGGTTGGACAAGCATGAGTTGACCAAAGAGTGTCAGCATGGATTTGTAAAAGGTGGGTTATATCTGACTAATCTCATTGAATTTAATGAGGAGCCTATTAATATGGTAAACGTGGAGTGCCTCTGGATGTTGTCAATGTGGAGTTTGGAAGATATTTAATAAGATTTCACACTAGGGATTCCCTGTGAAGATAAAACAGCATGCAGATGCAGATAGCCTTGTACCATGAGTTAGGAATTGGAAAAGGGGATATGGGAATCAAGAACCAGAGGATATATGTTAAACGGGAGTGGAGCAAGATTTAATATGAACCTGAGGGACAACATTTCACTTAGAGGGTGGTGGGTATGTGGAACAAGCTGACAGAGGAGGTAGTTGATGCAGGAACTATAACAGCATTTCAAAGACACTTGGACAGGTTTATTGATAGGACAGGTTTGGAGGGATATGGGTCAAACTTGGAAAGGTAGGTCTATCGTAGATGGGTTATCTTGGACGGCATGAAAGAGTTGGGCTGATGGGACCTGTTTCCATGTTGTACGACAGAATTGCTATTTTAAGATAAACGCAAAATGCTGGAGTAACCCACTGGGTCAGGCAGCATCGCTGGAGAAACGTAATAGGTAAAGTTTTGGGTCGGACCCTTTCTTCAGACTTCAGACTTACTACTTATTGTTCGGTTTAGTTTAGTTTAGAGATACAGTGTCGAAACAGGCCCTTTGGCCCATCGCGTTCGTGCCGACCATCCATTACCTATACGATAGTTCAATCCAACACACTATCCTACAGGGACAATTTACAGAAGCCATTTAAACCAACAAACCTGCATGTCTTTGGGATGTGGGATGAAACCAGGCGAAAACCTATGTGATCACAGGGAGAACATGTAAACTCCACACAGACAGCACCCCTTGTCAGGATTGAACTCGGGGCATCTGGTCGTTAAGGCAACAACTCTGCAGCTGCGCAACTCTGCCATCCTAAATGCCCATGTGCTGAGGAAGCAGTTTAGAATGAGCACAATGTTGGTGTGGAGTCAAAGTCAAAAGTCAAAGAGTCAAAAGAGTTTATTGTCATGTGTCCCTGACAGGACAATGAAATTCTTTCTTTGCATAGCACAACAGAACATAGTAGGCATTGACTACAATTATATACTTAAATACACACATTAATTAATAAATTAATAAAGTGCAAATAACAGATGGAGGGGTATTAATGTTCAGAGTTTTGTCCGAGCCAGGTTTAATAGCCTGATGGCTGTGGGGAAGTAGCTATTCCTGAACCGGGTCATTGCAGTTCTCAGGCTCCTGTACTTTCTACCCGAAGGTAGCAGGGAGATGAGTGTGTGGCCAGGGTGGTGTGGGTCCTTGATGATGCTGCCAGCATTTTTGAGGCAGTGACTGTGGTAGATCCCCTCGATGGAAGGAAGGTCAGAGCCGATGATGGACTGGGCAGTGCTTCCTACTTTTTGTAGTCTTTTCCTCTCCAGGGCACTCAAGTTGCCGAACCAAGCCACGATGCAACTGGTCAGCAAGCTCTCTACTGTGCACCTGTAGAAGTTAGAGAGAGTCCTCCTTGACAGACCGACTCTCCGTAATCTTCTCAGGAAGTAGAGGCGCTGATGAGCTTTCTTAATAATTGCATCTGTGTTCTCGGACCAGGAAAGATCTTCACAGATGTGCACGCCCAGGAATTTGAAGCTCTTGACCCTTTCAACTATCGACCCGTTGATATAAACAGGACTGTGGGTCCCCATCCTACTCCTTCCAAAGTCCACAATCAGTTCCTTGGTTTTGCTGGTGTTGAGGGCCAGGTTATTGTGCTGGCACCATGTGGACAGTCGCTCGATCTCTCTTCTATACTTTGACTCATCCCCATCAGTGATACGTCCCACAACAGTGGTGTCATCAGCGAACTTGATGATGGAGTTCGCACTATGACCGGCTACGCAGTCATGAGTATAGAGTGAGTACAGCAGGGGGCTGAGCACGGAGCCTTGAGGTGCTCCCATGCTGATTGTTATTGAGTCTGACACATTTCCACCAATATGAACAGACTGTGGTCTGTGAATGAGGAAGTCGAGGATCCAATTGCAGAGGGATGCGCAGAGACCCAGTTCTGCGAGTTTGGTAACCAGCTTGGAGGGGATGATTGTGTTAAATGCCGAGCTGTAGTCAATGAATAACAGCCTGACATATGAGTTTTTGTTGTCCAAGTGGTCCAGAGCGGAGTGGATGGCCAGCGAGATCGCGTCCACCGTTGATCTGTTGTGGCGGTAAGCGAACTGCAGTGGGTTCAGGTTTTTGTCGAGGTAGGAGTTGATTTGCGCCATGATCAACCTCTCGAAGCACTTCATCACCACAGGCGCTAGTGCCGCAGGTCGCTAGTCATTGAGGCATGGCACCTTACTTTTCTTGGGCACCGGTATTATTGATGCCCTTTTGAGGCAGGTGGGAACCTCAGACCTCAGAAGTGACAGGTTGAAAATGTCCGTAAAAACTCCAGCCAGCGAGTCATGCATTGACCCAGACTTAGTGATGATGGTGGATTTGCTTCCTTACAGGACACTGTTGAACCAGAGGCACAGCTGGTAGAGCCACAACCTCACAGTGCCAGAGACGCTGGTTCAATCCTGAACTCGGTTGCTGTCTGTGTGGAGTTTGCACGTTCTTTCCGTGACCGCATGGGTTTCCTCTGGGCACTCCAGTTTTTTTCCTACATCCCAAAGATGTGCAGGCTTGTGATTTAATTAGCCTTTGTAAATTGCCCCTAGTTTGTAGGGAGTATGTAGAACTCATGCATGAACGGGTCACCGATGGTTGGCATGGACTCGGTGGGCCGAGAGGCCTATTTCCGTGCCATGTGTTTCAATCAATTCAATCAATCAATATCTCTGAAATTTTTATGATGTATCTCTAACCCAAGCTTAGTTTAGAGATAGTATGAAAATAGGCCCTTCAACCCACCGAGACCTAGCTGACCATCGATCACCCCTTCACATTAGTGCTATCCCAAATATACTAATGTGTAGGATTTGTGTGCATTCCAACAGGCTAGGGACATTTTTTTACAGAAACCAATTAACCTACAAACCTACACGTCTTTTGGAGTTTGGGAGGAAACTGGAGCACCCAGAGAAAACCCATGCGGTCACAGGAAGAAAGTACAAACTCCATACAGACAGCACCCGCAGTCAAGATCAAACCTGGGTCTCTGGTGCTGTAAGGTTAAGACAAACCAGTAGTTTCCTGCCTACCATTCTGGCAGCACTCTTTTTAAAATATCTACATTTACTAAAATTTAAATTTCCCATCTGCCGAGGTGAAAATTGAACTCATGTTAATGGTTCTGATATCTGGCCACGCCTCAGTAATTTTCCACTTGCACTATTTCTCTTAATTAACAAAGAAGCTTATTTTTGAAGGTAAAGTGAAAGACTGCACATCTTTCCAACTCTATTGCTCTGACAAGCACTGGCGTAACTAAATTGGTCAGGCAGCATCTCTGGAGAACATGGAGAGATGGCGTTTTGGATCAAGACTCTTGCTTTGGCCTCGAAGCTTTGCCCAACAGCAATGTTCTCTGGAACTATGCCAGAGTTTCAACATGCATCAGACAAATTAATATTACAGTACGGTTGGACAAGCATGAGTTGACCAAAGAGTGTCAGCATGGATTTGAAAAAGGTGGGTTATATCTGACTAATCCATTGAACTTAATGAGGAGCCTATTAATATGGTAAACTTGGAGTGCCTGTGGATGTTGTCAATGTGGATTTTGGAAGATATTTAATAAGATTCCACACTGGGGATGCCCTGTGAAGTTAAAACGTCATGCAGATGCAGATAGTCTTGTACCATGAGTTAGGAATTGGAAAAGGGGATATGGGAACCAGAACCAGAGGATATATGTTAAATGGGAGTGGACAAGATTTAATATGAACCTGAGGGACAACATTTCACTCAGGGTGGTGGGTATGTGGAACAAACTGCCAGAGGAGGTAGTTGATGCAGGAACTATAACAGCATTTCAAAGACACATGGACAGGTACATGGATAGGATAGGTTTGGAGGGATATGGGTGAAACGTGGACAGGTGGGTCTATCGTAGATGGGGTATCTTGGACAGCATGATAGGGTTGGGCTGATGGGACCTGTTTCCGTGGTGTATCACTCTATGACGCTAGCTTCCCCCAGTTTCTACTGCTCACCTGCACACTAAATGACCTACCAACTTGCACATCTTTGGAACATGGTACACGGGATGATCTGCCAGAGGAGGCAGGTACTATAACAGCATTTCAAAGGCACTTGATAGGAGAGGATTAGAGATACATCACCCAATCGTGGACCGATGGGACTAGCTTAAATGGGGCATCTTGATCGGCATGAATGATTTGAGCCAAAGGGCCTGATTCCCTGCTGTTTGCCAGTAATGCTATGATAGTGAATCTCCACTATTGGGCACATGTCATTAACCCTTGAAAGACACAAAATGTTGGCACAACTCAGCAGGTCAGGCAGCATCTCTGGAGAACATGGATGGGTGACATTTTGGGTTGGAAGCCTTCTTCAGACTGAATGTAGGGGGGGAGCGGGAATACAAGTTGGAAGAGGGATGGGGCCCGGACAAATTACAGACAGCACCACATTACCTCGTGAAGGGGTTCCCTAATAGGCAGATTGTTGAACAAAGAGATAGAAGCAGGTGTGAGCCCAATGGGGATGTATAATTGTAAACTTTGAAGCTAGTTGAATGACTTTTTTGCAAAGTCAGCCAGGATTCAGGAGAGAGAGTTGGGGAGAGAGTGCAGACTCGGTGGGCCCAAGGGCCTGTTTCCATGCTGTATCTCTAAACTAAACTAAAAAAGGATGTACCATTGTCCGAATGTTCCACTCTGTAGTGTTACAAAACTACATTAACATCTGCAGCCTGAAGAAGGGTCTCGATCTGAAGCATCACCTATTTATTTTCTCCAGAGATGCTGCCTGACCCGCTGAGTTACTCCAGCATATTGTGTCTACCTTTGGTGTAAACCAGTATCTGCAGTTCCTTCTTGCACCATTAATATCTTTAAATTGTACTCAATTTCCCAGTGAGATATTGATTTATCCTGTGGGATGCTATGCCTGCATTTATCTGCTTCCCACAGGTTCCCTGCTGTGGTATGTTGCTGGAGATGACAGGTAGCCTGAGGATGAGATATTCAGGAACTGAATGGAATACGATATGTGTAGGAAGGAACTGCAGTGTTGGTTTACACCAAAGATAGACACAAAATGCTGGAGTAACTCAGTGGGACAAGAAGCATCTCTGCATAGAAGGAGTGGGTGACGTTTCGATCTGAAGAAGGGTCTCGACCCAAAATGTCACCCATTCCTTCTCTCAAGGGATGCTGCCTGTCCCGCTGATGTTACCCCAGCATTTTGTGTCTAACTTTGTGTCACCTGATTTATTTGTTTATCATGTAAAACAAAGCTTTTCATTGTACCTTGGTACACACTTGACAATAATAAACCTAAATCTAAACCTGATGCTTTGTAGCATCTTGCCATTAACTGTATAATTAAATTAGCATACAGTCCCGATCTTCCAACCAACTTCATTGCGGACATTGGACTTTTTTCTGGAACTGTTGTGCTACACTGCTGAGAAATATATTCTGTACCCTAGTATTTTTCTTTTCACTCTACCTCATGTACTTATGTTTGCTTAACTGTGCTCACATATGGTTTTATCTGATTTAGTTTAGTTTAGACTAGAGATACAACGTGGAAACAGGCCATTCGGCACACCGGGTCCGCACCGACCAGCGATCCCACTGCATTAACACTACCCTGCACAAACTAGGGACAATTTACACATACACAGAGCCAATTAACCAGTATACCTGTACATCTTTGGAGTGTGAGCGGAAACCGAAGACCTTGAAAAAACCCATGCAGATCACGGGGAAAGCGTAGAAAATCTGTGCAGACAGCACCCACAGTCGAGATCGAGCCCGGGTCGCCGGTGCTACTAGCGCTGCAAGGCAGCAACTCTACCACTGCACCACCATGCCGCCCTGTTTGATTGCCAAGCAAAAATCTTTACACTGTAACTCGAATACGTGATCATAATAAACCAATACAAGATACAAGGAGAATGAGTGAGCTCTTGAAACTGTGGCAGGAGTGTTTTATGTGGAATAATGTGAGGTTATCTGCTTTTTATCCAAAGAAGGTAAAGCAAAAAGTATGCACAAGAAATCAATTACTGTTTGAAGAAGCAGGGCACATTGAAAAAATATTTTTTGACACAGCACTTCGACCAGGCAATGGTAGTTAGATATCTGAAGGACAATGTTGAATTAAACTAGCCGTTGATATCCCGTTGTATAAATGCTTGCAAGTGTGACCTTTAGTACAGCCTGTGTTTTAGTACTGCTTGTGCATTGAATAATATATCGGACTCCAGAGAACATGGTAAAGAGAGTTAATTGTAGTGAAGCAGATTGCTCAGCAATTCAAATAAAAATATGGAAAAGTACCATTTTGAGAATAAAGATAAATGTTTATGCTGCTTCCCACATTCACAATGCATAATTGTGCTCATAGATCGTCACTCAACTACAAAGAGAGACCCAAGAATGAATTATCTTTTCAGAAAGGTAAGTGAATTTATGTGACTACTGTTATTTTGCTAAAAATCAAATGAAGCCAGAAGTACATGAAGAAGTTGCTGCTTTATAGCGGCAGCCACCTGGGTTTGATCCTGACCTTGGGTGCTGTCCATGTGGAGTAAGTTAGTTAGTTAGTTTAGTTTATTGTCACGTGTACTAAGGTGCTATACTGTCAGCGGAAAGACTATACATGATTACAATCGAGCCGTCCACAGTGTACAGATAAAGGGAATAATGTTTAGAGCAAGATAAAGTTCAGTAAAGTCCAATTATGCACGTTCTCCCAGTGACCGCGTGGATTTCCTCTCGAAATGAACTGGACTATAATCAAGTTCACTTTGAAGGCAGTGGACCCTCTCGATCATGGAGAAGAACCTGGTCAGCAGATACTCTTGGCGTTGCCGTGCAGACCAGAGGTGGACCATACCCTACTCCTGCCCTGTGGTAGTCCACCGAGCTATTGCCCATTTTACCCTGAGACTGAAAACAGCCACTATAATAACTGACCCGATCTCATGTCACATTTTCCAGAGGGATCTTGGGGTCAAGAATGTGGCCCCATGAAAGTGACAGGAAGGTAGGGGGCGGGGTGGGGGGTGGGGGGTGGGGGGTGGAAGGGAAGAGGTAGGGCATGCCTGCCTTCATTGGCTGGGGCTATGAGTATTAAAGTCTGGAAGTAATGTGGTAGCTCTATAAGACTTTACTTAGGCCGCTTAACCCAGTGTGGTTACTCTATACATGCTGGTCTCAGAAGAGTAAATGGTATCATCCATTACAATCGCTCCACTCTTTTAAATCTTTATTATCTATAGACTGTGGACGCTTGATTGTAATGATGTACAGTCTTTTCTTTGACAAGATAGCATGCAATAAAAGTTTTGTGCTGTACGTCAGGCCATGTGACAATAAGCTAAATTTTACTTCGGAGTCACGTGAGTGACTACGTGAAGAAGCCCGCCAGCCCGCATGCGCGTCAATACGTCTAACGCAATGCGCATGACTGACTGGGAGGTGCGTCACTCCTACAGCGGTAAGTACAAACCCTTCAGCTAAGTTTTTGAACTTATTTTTAGGTGTATTTTTTGGTTGCAGGAATCTCTTTTACAGAGTTCCTGCTGGAGATGGAAATCCGGGGCGAAATCCAGACGGACCGCGGGGAAACCCGCTACGGAGCCCGCGGAAGTGCGGGTAGCCGGCGGCCGTCGGGTTCGCTACCCGAGTTGCTGACAGTGCAGTCAGCAACTTCAGATTTCGGCAGCCCCAAAAGGGTATGTAGCCAAACGGAGTCTGAGAGGCCCGGACTGGGACAAGTCAGGCCAGGAGAGTTCCCCTCCGACAAACATGGGTACGTCCTCGGGCGTTCATCCCACAAAGATGATGCTCCATCATGATATGGTCCGTGAATCGGGGCCATATCAGCGCAGGTCTCATCGGGGGCCTGCGGCAGGGCTGCTTACAAATCTCCCTCTCTGTGGAGGGGGGTGCCAGGGGTCAGTGTATGACTGACTCAAACTCGGAAGTATGTGAGTTTGGAGGTATGTCCGGAGAGCATACCAGGATGCACGAGGTGAGTGAAGCAGAATTGCCTGCTATGGCATCAAAGTTTGCGATACCCTCGCAAATAGGGGAGCCGCTGGATGAGGAATTAGGTACGAGCATTAATTACCTTGCAACTCCAGGAACAGGTAATGGTGGAAACATCTATGAAGTACTATACACCTGCTAATTGTGCTTCACTAAACGTGCTGGCTGTGAACAGCTCCATCTGGGGTTACATCGGAGGGGGGGCATCAAAGCCTGGGGTTACATCGAAGGGGGCATCCAGGAGATGAAGCTCCAGAGAATCCTGAATTTGCTGGCTTCAGGCATCACGGCCTTTGCCAGGTCTGTGGATGGGGGTCCCTTGTCTGATGTGTAACAGGATGCCCTGGCATTAATGTGCAACGCACATTTTGAAATTAACTGTTTTCGTAAAAATGCCATCCGACCTGCCCTGAACCCCAAGTTTGCGGGACTGCAGGGCCAGCAATGTGCAGCTGCCAAATTTTTTCTTCGGAAAAGATCTGCCGAAGCAGGTCAAGGACCTGGACGAAGAAGCGAAAGCTGTCGGGCTGATAAAGGCTCCATCAACAAGCAAAGCTTCATCATTCCGGCGGCAGAATCCCTACGCTTCCATCAGCTGCAAGCGGTTCGCTGAAGCTGGTGGCAGCTCGAAGGCCGAACACTCTGGGCAGAGGTCTTTTTTAGGCCAAGGCCCAGGCTGGCCCTCGTCGAAGATGCGCAGTTCTCGCACTCCATCAGCCCTACCCCCCAAACCTCAGGGGCAGAAATAGAACAGATCTTCCAGTCGTTATTTCCAGATCTTCCAGTAGTTATTGGTTCTTTATTGAAGTAGTTGTACAAACAAAGAGATAAACTTTCCTTATTCTGCATACAAGTTGTTGCTAGGCTGTTCTCCATGACCTGGTGAGAACTGTGTACTTTCCACCCGTGTGCCTGGTCTGAATCATTCCCTGCTGATATGTTACGCCTCTCTGCATCTAATGATCGACCCCCCCGGGTCTGGAATAATACTGCAAGATATATCGACAAAAAATAATATAATATCGCAACAGTAACTAGCCTAAACATAAATGGCTCCTACATTAAGCAAACCTTACATCATAGTTAGATAGTGTAAACATAATGACATTGCTTGTACTGAGAATGCTGACATATGAAGGTACTGCATTATGTATTTGCATATTTTTATACATAAAGTAATTTTTATGTAAAAAAATATGCAATGCTCATATTTTAGAGAATTTCAATGAATCTCAACTCAATTATACAGATATAATTTGATCACTTACAAAACCAACTAACATTATTCAGATTGTGTTTATTACACAACTTGATTTAACATTTGAAGAGAAGGAAATAACAAAATGTAACAATGGCATATATAATGGTAAATTAATATGGAATATTGTTTTTGTCAAAAATCTTGGAATAAGAACAACACAATTTTCATTTCATTCGACTTTAAACATTAAATAGTAAAGGATACTCCAGGTATGTTCTGTAGTAGGGTGAGTATGTTGTACTTTGTCTCAAAAAGTTATTCTTACAGATAAAGGGAGTGGCACAATGGGTCAGCCGGCCGACCAGCTCAGTGGCTTAGTGGTAGAGTTGCTGCCTTACAGTGCCAGATCAGTTTGATCCTGACTATCGGTGCTGTCTGTACGGAGTTTGTACATTCTTCCCGTGATCATGTGGGTTTTCTCCGGGTGCTCCGGTTTCCTGATCAAAAATGTCATCTGTCCATTCTCTCCCCAGATGGTGGCTGACCTGCTGAGTTCCTCCAGGATTTGATGATTTGCTCTATTCCAACACTTGCAGTTCCTTGCATCTCCAAACAGAAATTTGTTTTAGGAGCAGTCGTAAGGAACATTTCAGGGAAGATAGACACAAAAAGCTGGAGTACCTGAGTGGCACAGGCAGTATCTCTGGAGAATATGAAGAGGTGAAGTCACCTGTTCATTTTCTCCAGTGATGCTGCGATACCCGCTGAGTTACTCCAGAATGTTGTGGCTATCTTTGGGGAAACACCTTCAGTTTATTTTTATTACAGCATGATAGGGAAGTTTAATTTTCTAAGGGGGCGGAGGTGTAAGGTGAAGTTGTTAGGTTGGTAGATCTAGGTTATCTTGATAGAGCTTTAGAATTGATCCTGTCAGCAACAGATAGAGAAATATTAAGTACTAAGTTAAGATGTTTCCTAAACTTTGGAAGATAGACACAAAGTGCTGGAGTAAACTCAGTGGGTCAGATGGCTCAGGAAGGGTGGAGCCCACAATGGCTTATTGTTGGCTGGGGAAGAGGTGAAAATGAAGGGATACAAGGATGGGAACAGTGGAACTAGTAGGACGACTAGGGTGGGGGAGGGGGAGAGAGGGACCACAGGGGTTACTTGAAATTAGAGAAATCAATGTTCATACCGCTGGATTGTAAACTGCCCAAGCAAAATATGAGGTGCTGTTCCTCCATTTTGCGTGTGGCCTCACTCTGGCAGTAGAGGAAGCCCAGGACAGAAAGGTCAGTGTGGGAATGGGAAGGGAAGTTAAAATGTTTGGAACTTTGGAGTCTGCTTATTTATAGCAATTGACTCTTTAAAATATCATCTTCCACTGACAGTATATGGGAGGAAGGAGAAAGAACAAGACTTTCTGATATATTCTGACTGATTTTATTTTGGAATCATTCAAAATAATTGGTTTTGTAGCAACATTTGCCATCATTTCATTTATTCTCGTGGGTTTAGTGATGTTGTTAATGATTATAATGTCAACGGGGAACAACAATTAACCTGTTTTATAAGATTAAGTTACTCTTCAATTGCTCTGCAATTTTCAGATCCCATTCCCCGCATGCACTGAGGTGAGGTATCATAGAACAAGGCCAGCTGTATAATCAAGGACAAGTCGCACCTTGACCACTCCCTCTTCTTCCTTCTCCCATCAGGCAAGAGGTACAGAAGTGTAAGGGTTAATGCGGTAGCAGCCATTTTATTCTAGCTATAGCCGACATTTTAAGTCAAATATATTAATATAGTAAAAAACAGGCTTTGCAGATCGACCTTCACTATGCTAGAGAAACACTGATAAGAATTGTTTCTGAGTTTGGGCATTCCGATGTTGGGACTAGCATCCTGTGACGTCTGTTAGACTTAAGCTGAAGTGTGAAAACGCACACCTCCAGATTCAGGGACAATTTCTTCCCAGCTGTTTTCAGACAACTGAACCATCCTTCCAACAACTGGAGAGCGGTTCTGAGCTACTATCTACCTCATTGAAGTCCATCGGACTACCTTTAAATGAACTTTACTGGACTTTCTCTTGTATTAAACGTTATTCATGTGATTCCCTATATCCTGTATATGTACACTGTGGACGGCTCTCTTGTAACCATGTATAGTCTGCCCACTGACTGGATAGCATGCAACAAAAGCTTTTCACTGTACGTTGGTACACGTGACATTAAATTAATCTAAACTAAACCGTGGCAAAAAGTTTAAATTATTTTCACTCACTTATTTCCACGCTATTATTTGTACACTGAGGGTGGCTCAATTTAATCACGTATTGCCTTGGTACACATGACAATAAACTAAACTAATCGTAGAACAGAGAACAGTGCAGTACAGGAACAGGCCCTTCGGCCCATAATGTCTGTGCCGAACATGATGACAAGACCAACTCTTATCTGCCTTTATGTAATCCATATCCTTCCATTCCCTGCATTACCATGTGCCTGTCCAAAAGTCTCTGAAATGCCACTTTTGTCATTTTCAGCAGGGCTTACTCTGTCTCTGGGCAACCTATTCATTTCAAAATGATTTGCAAATTTGCATGATCAAATGGAAAATTGAAAATGCGTTAATCTATTGTGTGCAAATGTTAAATAGACCTAAGTATAGCTCTCACTACCTTTCTGGCTGTCCCGGGCACAGTGGGAGAGTTGCTGCCTCACAACAGCAGAAATCCGGGATCCTGGCCTTGGGTGCTGTCTGTGTGGAGTTTACAGGTTCTTTCTTTGGGTGCTCCGGTTTCCTTCCACATCCCAAAGAAGTGCAGATTTGTAGGCTAATTGGCCTCTGTAAATCGCCCCTAGTGTTTAGGGAGTATATGCAAGAATGGAATAACAATGGATGGTCGAGGGTCAGCATGGACTCAGTGGGCTGAAGGGCCTGTTTCCTTATTGTTTCTCTAAACTAAAGTAAACCGCCTATGTCCCTGAAAATTTATAGAACAAGTCATTAGTCTGAAGTCTGAAGATGGGCCCCGACCTGAAACATCACCTATCTATGTTCTCCAGATATGCTGCTTGACCCATTGAGTTACTCCAGAACTATGTATTTTGTTCTGTAAACCAGCATCTGCAGTTCCTTGTTTCCATAAGTCATTAAAGAGATCTGCAGACTATTTCATGATATGCCTACCTGATAAATGATGGCGACAGAAAGCGAGGACCAAATCGGGAGGGTGCCAGTTGGCCAAGTTGCCTGCCTGAGGAGAATTGGAAGACACAGTTGATAGTTTGCAAGCTGAGGGGTTCTTGAGAGCTTCCAAGATGACTAATGGCCTCTGAAGTAGATAACCAGAATGGGATTTTTGTTTATCTACATGTACAGACATGCTGTCCTTGATAATGTTTGTGTGCAGCTATGCTGGTGGCCAAGGGAATTGAGAGTTGTAATCTTAAAAAAGACATGGGGCTGGAGTAACTCCAGGCAATGTTTTGAGTCGATTTAGGAAGGGTCCTAACCTATCCCCTCTACAGGTGCTGCCTGACCTCCTGAGTCACTCTATGTGTAGGAGTATATGAGGTTGGAGGAGGTGCAAGTCAACCTTTGCCTCACCTGAAAGAACTGTCGGGATCCTTGGATGGAGTCGAGGGAGGAGGTACAAGGACAGTTGTTGCATCTCCGGTGGTTCCCACTCTGTGATTCCAGCTGCTACTCTGCTCCTCAACCATGTTCCACGTCTAAAGAAGTGTCCTGACCCAAAACGTTGCCTATCCATTCCCTCCACATATGTTGTCTGACCTGCTGAGTTACTCCAGCGCTGTATTTACTCATTACCTGAGGAATTTGTGCAGGGACCTGAAAACTGTTCAATCATCTGCAAACATCTCTACTTCTGACAATTTCGATGAAAAACACTGATGAAGTAGTTGAGGACTGTGTGGCCAAAGATACTTCCCTGAAGGACTTCTGTGATCATGTCTGGGGCCTGAGATTGTTTTTCTCCAACAAACAAAACAAGGTTTCTGTAGTGCTTGGCCTGATTTGAACTGGCGGAGAGCTTTCCCATTGTTCATTTGACTTCTGTGCTTCCTCAGTTGGCCTCCCATCTTCCTCAGAGCATCTAGTAATTCTGTGATGCATTAGACTTTAGAGATACGGTGCAATGACAGGTCCTTCAGCCACATCGAGTCCATGCCAACCATCAATCGGCGCGGACTCTACGCCAACACTGGCATTATCCTACACACTCAGGACAATTGTACAATTTTACTGGAGCCAATTAAAATACAAACCTGTACAGCAGTGGAAACAGGCTCTTCGGCCCACCGAGATCAGCACTGACCAGCAATCACCCCATACACTGGCATTATCCAAAAATTTTACAATTTTACCAAAGCCAATTAACATACAAAAATCTCTGCCTTTGTAGTGTGGGAAGAATCCAGAGCACTTGGAGAAAACGGAGCAACACCACCTAATTCATGGCTCCAGCTGGTTTATCTTGTTTTCCTCTTCGCTGTTCTCCATCTGTTTGTACCTAATGCAGATTGATTAACTACCATTAACACGCCTTCTCCTTCAGACTACTAATAGCCATACAGCACTGAAATAGGCCGCAGCCAAACTCATCCATGCCAACTAAAATGACCCATTGACTGCATTTGCCCCATATCCTTCCTAGCCTGGCACAACTACTCCCTCTGGCAGCTCGTTCCATAACCCACCAACCTCTGTGTGAAAAAGTTGCCCCTCAGGTTCCTTTTATATCTTTCCCCTCACCTTTAAACCTACATCCTTTGGCTTTCACTACCTACCCTGAGTTACAGGCCCTGCGCATTCACCCTATAAACCATATAACCATATAACCATATAACAATTACAGCACGGAAACAGGCCCTCTCGGCCCTTCCAGTCCGTGCCGACCATTTGTTTTCCCCTAGTCCCATCTACCTGCACTCAGACCATACCCCTCCATTCCCTTCACGTCCATATACCTATCCACTTTACTCTTAAATGTTAAAATCGATCCTGCCTCCACCACTTCTGCTGGAAGCCGATTCCACACAGCCACCACCCTCTGAGTAAAGAAGTTCCCCCTCACGTTACCCCGAAACCTCTGTCCCTTAATTCTCATGTCATGCCCTCTTGTTTGAATCTTCCCTACCCTCAAATGGGAAAAACGTATCCACGTCAACTCTGTCTATCCCTTTCATCATTTTAAAGACCTCAATCAAGTCCCCCCTTAACCTTCTGCGCTCCAAAGAATAAAGACCTAACTTGTTCAACCTTTCTCTGTAACATAGTTGCTGGAACCCTGGCAACATTCTAGTAAATCTCCTCTGTACTCTCTCTATTTTGTTGACATCCTTCCTATAACTAGGCGACCAAAATTGTACACCATACTCCAGAATTGGTCTTACCAATGCCTTGTACAATTTTAACATTACTTCCCTACTCCTATATTCAATGCTCTGATTTATAAAGGCCAGCACACCAAAGGCTTTCTTTACCACCCTATCTACATGCGATTCCACCTTCAGGGAACTATGCACAGTTATTCCTAGATCCCTCTGTTCCACAGCTATCTTTTCCCCTCATGATTATATACACCACCTCTCAGCCTCCTGTGCTCTAAGGAATAAATTCCCAGCCTGCCCAATCTAGTTTTATAGTTGAAGAAATCAAGTCCTGACAACATCCTCATAAACCTTCTCTGTGAGGGCATTCAATTTGCTCTAGGCACCGGTGCATCACAGGCATATGCTTTGTTCTTCCACCCCCCTCCCTCTTCCCCCCCCCCCCCCCCCCACAACTTACAGCATTGCACTTTGAATAAATTATCATTAACCCAAAACATTATATCGCACCCTGCAGAAGTTGCCTTACCTACTGAGTATTATCATAAAATTCTGCTTCTATTCAACCGGGCAGCACAGTGGTGCAGCTGGTAGACCCGGGTTCGATCCTGACCTTGGTCGCTGTATGTGTGGAATTTGTACGTTTCCTCTGGGTGCTCTGCTTTCCTCCCACATGTCAAGGACATGCGGGGTTGTAGATTGTTTGGCCTCTGTAAATTGCCCCTAATAGAGTGGGTGTGGAAGTGGGATAACAGAACTTGGGTGTACCAGTGATCAATAGTTGGCGTGGACTCAGTGGGATGAATGGCCTGTTTCCATGCTGTATTTTTCAACCAATTGATTCCAGATTTGCAGCAGTTGCGGTTTTTAAAAGACTTTTCAGAGCTTCCATGGCGCTGGGAAGATATTATTTATTTTCCAGATGTAAATCAAGATCATGTGTACTCTTTTACAGCTATTGAATTTCCCAAAGGTCGATGGTGCTTGCTGAATCTATCAACTCATATCATTTTTCCCTATTTGAATCTTAAATAGAGAATGTCAGGATTGTTTAGAAACATTTCACTCAAGATATTATTGAGTGGTAGTGTTCATTTGCTGTTTTACACTTCAGCTTTTACTAAGGTTAAAACTGTTTACTACAGCGAGCTAAATTATGTTTCCGTGGATCCATCACTTAATGAACTAAATGCATAAACATAAACAGTCTCAGCAAATTTCCTTTATCTCACAGCTTCAGTAGCACACCATCGGAGACTCAAAGAAAGTATTGCATTTTCCACGATTTTATTGCCTGCAAGGCAACAAAATGTTTCTCCAGAACACTGCATTATTGTAATGGCTTCCTTCTTGTGGAGTGAATCTATGGGCCTGTCCCACAGGTGATTTTTCAGCGGACTGCCGGCGACTCTCAAGTTGCCGGCAGTTGCCTGAAAACTGGCAACTGGAACGGCGACTGTCCAAGTGGAACACACACACAAACACATCGCTTCCTTCACCAGCCCGTTATGCAGGTGTGGAACAGGGCAAGCGGGGCAGCGCTGTCCAATAAAATTCACATGGTGCAAAGCCAAGGTTATACTGACACACACCGCGATGAACAGGAAGGTTGGCGCTGTAAGTAAGACAGCTAAGGCACAGTGTACAGTAAGTCCTTTTAAAGAGGGGGGGAGAGGGAGGAGACGGTGGGAGAATGAGCGGAGACAACTTTTAAGGAGCCAGAGATACACGGCTGTGAAGCTCGGCGGACATTTACCATTCCCGGTTGGTTCTCCTTGGTTCTGAAAACTACTGCCTACCTGTTTTTTTCCCATTGAGCCAATGAAATTCACTTTCAGCACCGAAATAGTCAGCACCGGCTACAACCTATGAGAACCTCCGAGAACCATCGACCTCCTGGCGACCCACTAGGACCTCCTGGCGACCCACTAGGACCTCCTGGCGACCCACCTACGACATGAGAATTCTCGCTACTCTCCATGGCGGCTTCATTTTAGTCAAAATGTTGAAAAATTTGCGGGACCATAATGAGGCTGCGACTAGTTCCCAGAATGCGGGAACTCCTCGCGACCATGAAGGGGACTCCCCGGCAATTACCCGCAAACATGTGGCGATCATGTGGCGACTGCATAGTCTCCAGCAGTCGCCTAAAAAGTCGCCTGTGGGACTTAGCTCACTTAGAATTGATGCATCAACGAAACACCACACTCCAGTTGATTACAACCTCTCACCTGTATCATGTTATGTTGCAATAGTTAATCATGCATCTCAGTTTCTTAAGATAAAAGCAGCCCTTGGCACAATTGCATGTAACAGCTGATGCATATAAATCACATACAAACATACAGTTACTAACGATGTAATGCAGAAAGTTCAACAACTGATTTATATTGGTATTGGCTTATCACTGTCACGTGTGGAAGGATATAGTGAAAAGCTTTTGTTTAGTGTTATTATTATTATTATTATTATTATTATTATTATTATTATTATTATTATTATTATCACATGTACCGAGGTACAGTGAAAAGCTTTCTTGCTGCGTGCTATCCGGTCAGCAGAGAGACTACACAGGATTACAATCAAGCCGTATGTTCTATGAGTATTGATAAGAGAAATTGTTGGAAATTTTAGTTGAGTTTAGAATTTAGAGATACAGTGCAGAAACAGGCCCTTCGGCCCACCGAGCCACTGCCGACCAGCGATCCCTGTACACCAGCACAATCCTACAAACTGGGGACAATTTACAATCTTTACTGAAGCAAATTATCCCACAAACCTGTACGTCTTTCAAGTGTGGGAGAAAACCGATGTACCGGAGAAACCCCATATGTTCATGGGCTTATGGCAGAACCTACTAACTCCATACGGACAGCACCTGAGGTCAGTATCGAACCTGGGTCTCTGGCGCTGTAAGTCAGCAACTTTACAGTGGTGCTGTAAGGCGCCACCATGCTGTCCTTAATGTTAGAGCTAACATTGGGACTGAAATCGGGAAAGAAAGAAATGTGTTATTTGCCATTCACCTCAAAGAACTACACAGACAATGGACTGGATTGTGCTAATCTGACTCACCAACACACCTCCACCTACCTACTTGCTAACCCGTTCACATTAACCCTATGGCCACACTAACCTCGGCTCCTGCTCCCATCAAACCCTAGTCCTCACTTCCACTAATTACAGGCAACTTAAAATAGTTGATTTGGTGACTTTTCAAAATTAATCATTAAAATAATTTAAAATAATGTATACATTTTAAATGCTTAAATATATATTAATTAATTTAAAATAAAGAAATAAAGAAAAATAAACCAAAACCTTTGCTGAATTGATTTTTTCAAATGAAAGAGGCAGTGCGATAGGGGTAATAGTCAATCAAAGTGGAAACAGGCTCTTGAGCCCAACTTGTCCATGCTCACCAACATGCCCCATGTACAATAGTCCCATCCGCCAGCATTTGGCTCATATCCCTCTAAACCTATCTTATCCATGTACCTGTATAAATGTTTCTTAAACACTGTGATAATACCTGCCTTAACTACCTACTACAGCAGCTTCTTCCATGCATTAACTACCTTTCTGTAAAAAAGTTGCTCCTGTTAAAGCAGCTGTAAAAATTTGGGGCCAGATGCAAAGGGTGTCCTATCCTCAGCTCAGAAAGTTATGCAAGTGGTGGGTCCAGGGATGGAGCCAGAGTTTAGATCATCAATACTTTCAGTGGTTCTGCATTGCATTGGGCAAGCAGGGAAGCACTGACAGGGGATGCAACTAGGTGGTGGTTACATGCAGAACCTTGGCTAGTTCTCAGCATGATGTGGCTTTATGAAATATCTTTGAAGGCAAACAAGTTCACAGTCAGTGTGTGCACAGCAAGTTTGCTCAGTCAGCAGCGTGATAATAACTGGGATGGACACAAAGTGCTGGGGTAACTCAGCAGGTCAGGCAGCATCTCTGGAGAACATGGATTGGTGACGCTTTGGTTTGGGACCCTTCTTCAGGCAGATTGTGGGGTGGGGGGAGGGGAACTGTAAAGATGGAAAGACCAAGACATTTGAATGGCTGAAATAAAGAAATGTGGAATATTTCCTCAAATATGGGGATATGGAACGAGCAGCCAGAGGAGGTAGTTAAAGCAGGTATGATGACAATATTTAAAAGACATGTGGATGGGTGTGTGGAAAGGAAAGGTTTAGAAGAATATGGGCCAAATGCGGTCAGGTGATGCAGATGATGCATCTTGGTTGGCATGGGCAAGTTGGGTCAAAGGGCCAGTTTCAATCATGTATAACTCTATAACTGATTTTACTTCGGAGTCACGTGAGTGACTACGTGAATAGAAGCCCGTACAGCCGTTGGTGCGTCATGACGTCAGACGCTGGTGCAGTAGGCCGGTTGGAGCAGCAGCGCTCTTCCAAGCGGCAAGTTTAAAAACGGAGGTAGGGTTTTTAAAAATTTTACTACAGGTCATTTTCTGCGACGGTTTGGAGTTCTCAGAGAATGTTGCAGAAAGTGAAGAAGGTGTCGGCGAGGCGCTCCGGGGGTAGAAAGGAGAGAGACCAGGAGAGTGTTGTGGATGGAGTCCCGTCTGGTACACCTGGTCCGGTGGTGGCTACACAGCCAGTGGTTGCGGACCCACTGCCGGGGGGCAGTGAAGGCTTGCCAGTAGGGCGGAAGGCCACTGGCAAGTCTGTGAGGCCCGTAGATGAGTTGGGCCAGGAGGTTATACCCTCCATAGGAGAGTCCGTTTGCTCACGGCTCTCCCAAGTCGAGATTTTATTACGAAGAATGCTCGACAGGGACCAGCTCCGTGAGGAGGAGTGGTGCCCAAGCCAGGCTGATGGAGAGCTTGTGCCAGCAGCACCTGTTCCAGGGCTGCAGAACTATCCTGCCTGTGAGGAGGATGTTCCATCAGTGCAGTTTGCTGACACTGATTCTATGCTGGGGGAGAGCAGTAAAGAAGTTCGGTTGGAGGTAATTCCGAACATTGCTGGAAAGTTTGCTGAGCCTAGAGAGGCAGGAGAGGCGATTGATGGAGAATTGGCTGAAGCCATTCAGTATATGCTCTCCCACCAGTTACAGGAGCTAGCTATGGATGAAGCAGCAAAAAACTATAAAGATCCTGTTAATTGTGATCTCCTGAAGGTACCGGTGGTTAATCACCAAATTTGGTCACAGATGGGTATGCCTGCTAGGGCCCAGGAGATGAAGTTTCAAAAAGTGCTTAAACTGTTCTCAGCAGGTATTACAGCTGTGGTGAAAGTGATTGATCCAAGCAATGTGGTTGAAGCACACCAGGACGGACTGGGATTCCTTTGTAATGCATTTTTGAAATCAATAACATCAGGAGGGCCGCTATTAGGCCAGTGCTTAATCCGAATTTGGCAAGTTTGTGCAAACCGACCAGTGTACCACCACAAAATCTGTTGTTTGGAGGTAACCTTGCAAAAAGGGTCAAAGAATGTCATGAAGATGTTAAAACTATGGCCCTCATTAAGCCGGCTGGTAAGCAAGACAAAAGGTTTTCTCCGTATTGGAAAGGAACTAATGTGGATGCAGGAGAAGGAACGAGTCGTTCAGGTCTTCAATTTCGGAACTGGCAGGCTGCCAGCATGAAGGGGAAGGTGCCTTTCTCCACAAGCGGTCGAGGACAAAAAGGTCCGCAAGGAAAGATGCAGGTAAGGAAAACATCGACAGACGATGAATTAATTGATGTTCCTGTTCAAATTGGGGGAAGGTTAAAATTGTTTCTCAAACAATGGCAGCAGTTGACATCAGATTTGTTCATACTTAGTAGTATTGAAGGGGTGAAAATTGAATTTTACTCTAAGGACAGTCTACCTAATCAACATTTTCCTAGTCGTAAACTTATTTTTTCAGATGAAGAAAATGTGCTTATTCAAGCAGAGATTCAGTCGTTACATAAGAAAGGGGTAATTGAGCCTTCTGTCTATCAAAGTCGACAATTTGTGTCAAATATATTTCCCAGATCTAAAAAGACTGGGGGGTGTAGAATTATTTTGGATTTATCGAGTTTGAACAAGTTTGTTTGTTATCGGCATTTCAAAATGGAAACCTTTACCACGGCCAAACATCTAGTGTCCAAAGGGTGTTATATGGCAACTATTGATTTAAAGGATGCGTATTACTCAGTGTCTATTCATGAGGATGATAGAAGATATTTGAAATTTATTTGGATGACTCAGCTGTGGCAATTCAGGGCATTGCCGAATGGATTAACCAGCTCCTAGATTATTTACTAAATTGGTAAAACCTGTGTTAGCGTTACTTAGAGCTAAGGGGCATGTGGTAATGGCCTACTTAGATGATATTCTGATTGTTGGAAAGACTCATGCTGAAGCTCAATCATCAGTTTCAGTTGTTAAAATCACTTTTGAACAAATGGGATTTGTTATTCACCCAGATAAATCTAAATTATCACCAGTCTAAATTATTGATTATCTGGGATTTACCATTAATTCCAATCACATGTTGGTAACTTTGCCCAGGGATAAATTGAATCAGTTAATTGAGGACTGTGTTAATCTCGTTGGAGAACAAAGGCCTTCAATTAGACAAGTAGCCAGGTTAATTGGGAAGTTTGTGGCGGCATTTCCAGCTGTGCAGTATGGTCCCCTGCATTATCAACAATTACAACGATCAAAGGAACAGGCACTGAGAATACAAAGGGGCCATTTTGATAGGCCTATGCAGTTGTCAGCTGGGGCGATTGCTGACATACAATGGTGGATAGCAAATGTTTCAACAAGTTTTAGGGAGGTTTTGGTGGAACCACCGTCACTGATATTACAGACTGATGTAAATGCACTGGGTTGGGGTGCAACAGATATGTCTTCTAGTTGTGGAGGCAGATGGAATGTGGATGAGACATTGCTTCTTCAATTAAGAGGGATTAATTATTTAGAGTTGTTGGGCACCTGGTATGGGCTCAAAGCTTATTGTTCTACAAGGAGGGACTTGCATGTGCAGGTTCAGATTGACAACACCACAGCAGTGGCATATGTAAACCACATGGGTGGAGTTAAGTCACAGTCTTGTGATAGACTGGCTAACCAGATTTGGAGCTGGTGTATTGACCAAAATATCTGGCTTTCAGCACTTTATTTGCCAGGAAGATTCAACACTGTAGCTGACACTAGGTCACGTCAGTTAAATGACAACATTGAATGGATGTTAAATCAGGATGTATTTAACCAAATGATTGTTCAGTATGGATTGCCAGATATTGACTTGTTTGCATCTCGATTAAATCATCAGTTACCTAGATATGTTTCATGGGAACCAGATCTTGGGGCAGTAGCAGTGGATGCGTTTTCGCTGCATTGGGGAGGAATGTTTGTGTATATATTTCCTCCATTCTGTCTCATCAGCAGATGTTTGCAAAAGATCAAGGAAGACTCCGCTTCAGGGGTATTGGTAGTGCCAGATTGGCCTACACAAGCATGGTTTCCCGTTGTATTACAAATGGCTAGGGAGCCTTACATGATTATTCCCAAGAATAAAAATCTACTGGTAAATCCAGTCACTGGGGATCAACATCCTTTACATGATCGTATTGATCTGTTAATTTGCAGATTTTAAGGAGGCCATACCTGGGGAGAGGACTGTCTCATCGGACTATGGATGTTCTCACGTCGGCCTGCAGGGATAGTACACAGCAGCAATATATCACCTATATAAGGAAGTGGGAGCAATTCTGCCTACAGCAGAATATTGTATATCACACTGCAGGGATCACGGACGTATTGGAGTTTTTGTCAACTCTTTATTTTGACCAAAAATTAAGTTACAGTGCGATCAATTCAGCCAGAAGTGCTCTGTCTTCTTATTTACCTATGAATGCAGAATTAAATACAGTAGGGACACATCCATTAGTTTCACGATTCATGAAGGGAGTTTTCAATTCTAATCCTCCTAAACCCAGGTATGCCGGTATTTGGAATGTGAGTGAGGTTCTTATGGTTCTTCGCCAGTGGGCTCCGGTTACAAGCCTATCTATAGCCAAATTAACTATTAAGGTGGTCATGCTTATGGCGTTGGTTTCAGCTCAACGTGTACAAACGTTGCAAAAGCTACGGCTAGATAGAATGCATGTGTCGGCAGATGCCATTATATTTTATGTCTATGATTTGCTTAAACATAATAGAAGAGGCATGACAGGATGTAAGATTGTGTTTTCAGCATACCCCGCAGATGATCGCTTGTGTGTAGTTTCACATTTATCTCGTTACATTGAGATTACTAAACCTCTGAGAGGAACAGAGTCGGCGTTGTTTATTAGTCACAAAAAACCACACAGTAAGGTGTCGGTGCAAACAATTTCAAGGTGGCTAAAGCAGGTCCTGGCAAGTGCTGGAATTGATACTGATAAATTCAAATCTCATTCCACCAGGGCGGCATCAACTTCCGCAGCAAGGGCGATGGACGTGCCAATAGACCATATCCTCGCGGCCGCAGGATGGTCCAGTGAGCTAACTTTTCAGAGGTTTTATCACAAGCCGATTTCAAGGCTCGGGGTGTTTGCTGATTCTGTTTTGAGTACTGTTACAGTTTCCCCCTGAGTTAGAGGGGTTTGTTATGATTTTGTTTGTAAATAAACTGTTATTCATTTAACAAATGTTGTTACTGATGCATGATTGATTGTTAACGACTTTGAGTCAATCCAGGCAGTGTGAACGTCGGATTTGGGTCTGCGGCGTGAATTCACAGTGCTTTGAAGTCTTCACGTAGTCACTCACGTGACTCCGAAGTAAAATAGTAAGATTAAACGAGAACTTACTAGTTTGAAGTTTGATCTTTATTTTATGAGGAGTCGAGTTGAGGGACTACGTGCCCTCCGCTCCCACCCTCATAGATCTCATCTGGTAGTTCTAGTTTTATCATCTTACCATTATACTTCAGTCATTGTTAGCTGTGAATTCATTCCGCTGCTTTGAAGATTGACGCACCATCAGCTGTATGGGCTTCTATTCACGTAGTCCCTCAACTCGACTCCTCATAAAATAAAGATCAAACTTCAAACTGGTAAGTTCTCGTTTAATCTTACTATTTATTACTATTTAATATTGTTAAGTCATCACTGCACAAATTGTCTTGTCTACATCTGGACAACAAGTGTTTGCAGGCGACGCATCCATTATTGTGTCGGAAGGAATTGCAGATGCTGGTTTACACCGAAAAAAGACACAAAATGCTGGAGTAACTCAGTGGGTTTTTGAAGAAGGGTCTTGATCCGAAATGTCACCCTATTCCTTTTCTCCAGAGATGCTGCCTGACCCGCTGAGTTACTCCAGCATTTGCTGCCCACTTGATGAGATTCAAATTCCCTGTCCATCTCTGTTTTAATGCAAACTTCACAATGGGTGAGTGCATCTGGACATATGAAATATTTGTGATCCATTTGATAATGAAGATCAAAGAAATACTCCTTGCACAGGCCGTTGTTTGAATATTAATCTGCCTTCTCTCCCTTTGAAGTAAAGGACATTCGCCAGTGCAAAATAATGAGCTTCCTACATGTGATTAGAATGGCTGAAGTGGGAAAATGGCTGACCCCCCTATCTTCAAATCTTAACCTTGAAGTTAAAAGAGCAAAATTTCAATATTTATGAATTTTGGATAATTGTAAGATCTGTGAATTTTGATTTGCATTAAATAGTATATTTCAGTTAAAGATTGCACAGAACTACCCGCCAAGTATCAATTAGGTTTTTTTTATGTCTCCAACTCTGGTGTGACGTTCCTTATTATGTTTCTTCTGCCAAGGAGCACAGTGGAACAAGAGGAATTGTCATCGATGAATGCTGGCCATGCCAAACTTTGCCGATTCCCTGACTGAATAAAACAGATTCAAAAGAGAGACACAGAAACCTTCCTCAGTATGAAGAAGGGTCTCAACCTGAAACATCACCCATTCCTTCTCTTCAGAGATGTTGCCTGTCCTGCTGAGTTAATCCAGCTTTTTGTGTCTATCCTCAGTTTAAACCAGAATCTGCAGTTCCTTCCTAAAACAGATTCTAACTACATTACCCCCCCTCTCTTCCTTCTCCTCCATATAACTTACTCCACTCTTCCCCTCACTCCTCCTCCACTCATCCACTATGCCCCACATGGGCTTGCACCTATTTCTCCGCTTCCCCTTCCATTCCTGCAGCTTCACAATTCCACAATTTGCAACTCTTCAAACTTTTTGTCTCATACCTTCTTCTGTCTTTTCATACTCTGGCCTTAGACCAACTATCTGTCTATCAAAAACCCCTCCTCACTTGTATCAACCTCTTACCTGCCTGGCTTTGTCCTGCCTCTCCCCCAGCTTTCCTACAAACAGTCTGAAGAAGGGCCCTGACCCAAAACGTCACCTATCCATGCCCCAGTGGCATTGTCTTCCTTGAAACTGCAGCAGGGGAACACAGCTAGCAGCGAGGCACTCTACTTGGAAGGGAAATACTCTTATTTATTCATCCTGCCTCTTCCATGTGGGTGTGCACTTGAATTGCAAAGGCTTAGAAGGCTATAAGCCATGTGCAGGTAAATGAGATCAGTGTAGATTGGTACTTGATGATCAGCATGGAAATGGTAGGCCAAAGGGCCTGTTTCTGTGCTGTAACTATGATCCAATCTTTATTAATCCCAAATCACAGTCCCTGTTCACTCACATTCGTCCCCAGTGCAGAATCATCTCAGATCTAAAATTCAGAACTCCCTGCAGTCTGCTCAGTCCCTGTTCCCCACCAAGCTATCAGCTCTCCTCAAGATACCAGGATGGAAATGCCAAATACTAGAGGGCATAGCTTTAAGGTGAGAGCGGCAACAGTTCAAAGAAGATGTTGAGGGCAAGCAGAAAGAGGTGGGTGCCTGGAATGTGTTGCCAGGGGTGATGGTGGAGGCAGGTACAATAGTGGTGTTTAGAAAGCTTTGAGATAGGCACATGGATATGCAGGGGATTGAGGGATAAGGATCACATGCAGGCAGATGAGATTAGTTTATCTTAACATCATGTTTGACACAGACATTGTAGGCTAAGGGGCTATTCCTCCATGCACGGTTCTATGTTCTATGTTCTAGTTCCATTCTCTTGGGCATCCCATATTTTATTCCAAACCTAATGTCCTGAAATACCCTTTTTAAGATTTCCAGACAGTCTCAAGACTGTTGTTAAAGCCTTTTATGCCACCCTGAGATTAGTTTGTTTGTGACATGATCTTGTGCATTACCTTTGGATATTGTGTTGCGTTAAAGGTGCAATGGAAATGTTTGCAAGGATTGAAAATGAGCAGCTGCTTTAGCTGTGGTACTGTGCCACTTCTCAAACTTGTAGAAGTCAATGAAAAGATTTTCTGTCACGTCACATCACGGAAATTATAGATTACAATCATGAGAATAATTTAAACGTATTTGCCTCGATTTAGTTTAGTTTAGTTTATTGCCACGTTCACCGAAGTACACTGAAAAGCTTTTTGGTGCATTCTATCCAGTTAGTAGACTATACAAGATTACAATCGAGCCGTCCACAGTGTACAGATACATAATAAAGGGAATAACGTTTTGTTCAAAATAGTCCTGTAAAGTCCGATTAAAGTTAGCCCAAGGGTCTCCAATGAGGTAGATGGTAGGTCTGGACAGATCTGTAATTGGTGATAGGATGGTTCAGTTGTCTGATAATGGCTGGGCAGAAGCTGTCCCTGAGTAGATGGAGTCACAGGAAAGGAGGTTGGTTTGTGTGAAGGTCTGTACTACTTCCAAAACTCTCTGCAATCAATCATGGTCTTGGGTGGACACTCCATGCTGTGATGCATCCCGATTTTCTATGCCGCATCTGTAGGACCGTTATCTCAGCCACGTATCCAAATTTACCATCTGCCAAGGCAATCTAAGTGCAAGTTCTTTCAGTGAACGATACTACCCTTTGGTAATAAAGGTTTTGTTTTATCATCTTTAATGCCAGTGTTCTTGTAGCCCACGACATGACTTTCCAATGCTACCTTCCATTGACCATTAGACTATTTGATGTATGATGGGCAGCCAATATGAACTGCCTGTCCTGTGCTTCTACAGAAAGTTAAATTTAGCACCTAAGCCTGAATTGGATCCCATTTACTTAAATAGAAAGGTAAAACAGTACTTCCTCTATTAATCAGTCTGAAGAAGGCACCTGAACTGAAACGCCACCTACCCATGTTCTCCAAAGAAGCACAAAGTGTGGCACAGTGATACAGCGCTAGAGTTGCTGCCTTACAGAACAAGAGTCCCAGGTTCAATCCTGACTACCGGTGCTGTCTGTACAGAGTTTGTATATCCCCCCTGCGACCGCTTGGGTTTTTCTCCGGGTGCTCCGGTTTCCTCCCGCACTCCAAAGATCTCTGGGTTTGTCAGTTATAAAATATTGTTAATTATAAATTGTCCCCTCCAAAATCTTTTTTTTTAAAGTCGACTCAACTGTTACAAGTTTCATCTGGGATTATAAGAATCATAGAATAAGTAAAAAACATTTATGTAAATCAAAGATTAATGGAGGTTTAGCTCTACCAAATTTTCTGTTTTATTTTTGGGCAGTCCATATTAAAAACATGATTTTTTGGCTGGAAGAAATAGATCAACAACCAGACTGGTTAAGGATGGAAAAGGAGGACTGTTTACCTTTTGAAATCGGTTCGATTATGTTTGCACCGACAAAACTGCACAAAAAAAACCTGTAGGGAAAACCCTATAATACATAGTGGAAACGAATCTGGAAACAATTAAAAAAGGCTTTAAAATTGGATAATATACCACTCTGTCTCCCTATTGTAAACAATCCCTTATTCAAACCTTCCATGCTCGATAAAGGTTTCACACAATGGGAAAATTATGGAATTAAAAAGATGGAACATCTTTATAAGAAAGGCACTTTTCTTTTATTTCAGGAGTTACACACAGATTTATAGGGAACCAGACTAACACTAATACAGAAAAACTAACAATATTTTTTTTTCGATCGATCCCATCGGAATCACAACTACATGGGAAAATTAATGAAGAGAAATTATGGGACAAACGTATACATCAATGCTCGTTAAATGCTAGACATGCTTTAATACAATTTAAAGTATTACACAGATTACATTACTCTAAAGTTAAACTGAATAGAATCTTTCCACATGTCTCTCCTATCTGCGATAAATGTCAGCATCTAGAGGCTAACTTAACACATACTTTTGCAAATTGTATAAAAATTAAAAATTTCTGGATTGAGATTTTTAGAATAACTTCTGAAGTTGTTAATACTAAACTGGATCCGGACTCAAAACTAATAATACTTGGAATATCAGAACAAAGTTTAACACTTACAACAAGCCAAACAAAGTTCCTAAATTACAGTATAATAATCGGGAAGAAATTAATATTAAAATTTTGGAAAGGCCCTATAACCCCCACAATTAAAATGTGGATTATGGAAATGTCGGAGACCCTACACCTGGAAAGAATCAGATTTGCCTTAATGGACAAACAAGAACTTTTTGTTCAAATATGGTCTTCTTTCATCGATTACTTGAAAGGGTAGATTGGTTCGCAGGGGAACCTAACTGAAACTTGGGCTCAGGATCAGATGAAAAGTTATACTCTATATTCCTTGATCTTATCTCCAATTATGTATTAAAGGTAAATTATTCCATTCCTTATGATTTTTTTTTCTTCTCTTTTATTACTCTTAATCTATATAAAAACTATTAGAGGCAGAATGATTCAATTGATAATATTAATAATATATGATTGATGTACACATAATATTTCTACCATAATATGTGTTTGCCAATTTATTGTTTACCTCTAATAAAAATATATTAAAAAAATAAATAAATTATAAATTGTCCCCAATGTGTAGGATAGTGCTAATGTATGGGTTGCTGGTCAGCAAGGACTCGGTGGGCAGAAGGGGCTGTTTCCATGCTGTATCGCCATTATGGGCTCCACCCTTCCTTGGTCATCTGTTGCTGGGCCTGATTAATTCTGGCCTTTTCCTTCCTCCAGTTCCCTCCCCTCTACTTTCAGTCTGAAGGAGGGTCAGAGCTGAAATGCCACCCATCCTTTTTCTCCAAAGATGCTGCCTGACACACTGAGTTACTCCAGAACATTTTTTTTTTGTAAACGGGATCTGCAATTCCTTGGCTCTCCGCCTCTGTTAACATCGATTGATTCCTTCACTGCGTCCCATCCAATTAACCCCCCTCCCCCCCCCCACTCTGCACCCCTAATCACATTTATTGCCAGGGTATAAAGATGAAAATGCACTTCCATAAATCTTTCTGCTCTCTAAATAAATGGAAGATTATTGCAAATTCACTTGCAGATATGATTCAACAAACAATGTCAACATATCTTTGATCCTCAAGGTCTGGCTGTTTTAATCCCGTGTAATGGTATGTAAACTGGTATCATTGCTTTGCGCTCTTCTTAAGAAGGTCAACATTTTTAAAGCAACAAGCGTCCTATCGCAATCCATATCCATCCAAATTCCTCCAGCTAGGCACAACTAAGAATATAAATATTGTTAATAAATGAATTGTTTCAGGATTGGAAAGTGAAGTAGAATGGTGATACGTATTTGAAATTTAAAGCAGGTTTTTGCAGTCAAAATGAATATTTGAATCTATAAATTAACTGACAAAAAAAAGCTTATTGTCCTGGAAGCCAGACAGTGGAATTAAAGATTAAATGTATATATACAGTTTGCTCACTAGTCACTAATACACCAGACTCATTCTCAATATAACACCAGGAACCTCCTACATAAAAAAGAAAATTGTTTCTTTGACAGCACCAGATACCACTATGAATTAGAGAAGAGATGAATAATTATCAACTAAACTCCAGCTAAAGAAATCACTTTACAATCGTTTCAAAATGGCAGGTAATTTTTAACATAATTTAGATCACAAAGGTGATGTGGGTAATGTTTCAGTAGGTCTTTGGAACTTCAGGCCAACTTGTACAGTCGATGGATAGTAATCAAACCGTGAGATTAGTCATTGTGAATTGACCCCAATCAGATTCTGATTCAGAATTCAGATTTTTTTTTTTGTTAAATATTTTTATTAGACGTAAGTACATATTAAAAGAATATACTTGTTACATACATTCGTAATATTATTAATATTAACAATTATGTCTTATTTATATTTCTATACATTTTTTTTATTGCAGATAGGAAAAAATAGAGAAAAATAAAATAAAAATAGAAAATCAAAAAAAAAAATGAGTGGAGTATTAAACAGGTTATCCATCATTGGAGATATATCCATGATTTGTTATATATGATTCTTCATCCATTCTTTTATTCAGGCTTCAGTCAGGCTCTCGCACCAAGCCATTTTGACCCTTTAAATATTCAATAAATGGAGACCATATCCCTCTGAAAAGATCCAACTTGTCCAGTAGGGCAAGCCTTAATCTTTCCAGATGAAGTGTCTCCGACATACCTGTAATCCACATTTTGGTTGTGGGGGATGTAGGACCTTTCCAGAATTTCAATATTAATTTTTTTCCCAATTATTCAGAATTCAGATTTAAGTTAAAATTAATTTACCGTCATATGCAGCAGGGTGCAATGGAATTACAGTATGTGTTCCCACAGAATAAACATACAATAATGAGAGAGACAATACCAAATTCGATAAAAGTGCAAAATAACAGAATTGTGCAAGATTGTAGTGTAATCTGAAGCAGTGCAAAGAAACATCAAATTACAATAACAAGATGAGGTAAAATTATGTGGCGGCATAGAGGCACAGTGGTAGAGCTACTGCCTCACAGTGCCAGAGACCTGGGTTGGATCCAGACTGTGGGTGCTGTCTGAACAGAGTTTGTATGTTCTCTCTGTGACCACCTGGGTTTTCTCCGGGTGCTCCAGTTAATAGGAGTAGAATGCGTGGGTGTTTGGTGGCTAGCATGGGCTTGATGGGTTGAAGGGCCTGCTTCCCTGCTGTATCCTTCTATAACAGAGAACAGTGAGACTTGAAGATGACAAAAGTTCAGTTGTGAAAGAACTACTCAGGTAACTGCAGTTTAAACTTACAGAAGACACCACACAGCTGGATTCGAGAGAGGGAATGCTGTGGCAGTCAAACTGATGTTTCTGCCCCCGGGACCAAGAATAAGCTGGCAAATATCCTCTCAGGTGGCTTGGACTATGCAGTGGTATTAAAGCTTAATCCTGTGGTAACCTTCAAGCAATTGAAAGTGCCGTACTGTTCAGGAAGGTATCTGCTTGGAACAGATGGCAGGGCTTAGACACAGTCTTTCTGCTGATGCAGTCTGCCATCTGTATGCTGCTGCCGATGGGAAGGCCTGACGCCATGAAAGCAAAAGTCTTGAAGATGCCCAGATAGAAGTGTCAGCCTCTGTTAATGGAGATACAATAATTAGTACATGTGTAAGAAAAAACTGCAGATGCTGGTTTAAATCGAAGGTAGACAAAAAAGCTGGAGTAACTCAGCGGTTGAAGCAGCATCTCTGGAGAGAAAGAATGGGTGACGTTTCGGATCAAAACCCTTCTTCAGTCTGAAGTGGTTTCAACCCGAAACGTCGCCCATTCCTTCTCTCCAGAGATGTTGCCTCACCCAATAATTAATACAATTGGTCTATTAATATACGTTTTATGCTTAATGTTATTTATGGAAAATCATTCAACAATCGTTGCTATGAATCTCAGTTCAAGTCCCACAGAGAAAACTTTACTAGCCATCATTTTGAAGGTAAATTTAAAAATCTATTCACCTGACTAACATGTTTTTTCTTTGGATAGACAAAAAAAGCTGGATTAACTCAGCGGGCCTTTGAGTTTCTTAGTCTCCGCTGTGAAACCTGATTGGGCAGAAAACTATGATATTCTTCATTAAAAGTTATGTTGACATGAATCTTAATCAGAGTTCTTCAGCAACTGAGGCAAAAGGTGAGCAGCTTCGGGGCCCATGAACTCTACCTACCAGATGGTTTCATCTAGTTCAGAGATACAGCATGGAAAGAGGGCCTTCAACCCACCGAGTCCATGCTGACCTGCTCACACTAGTTCTATGTAGAAACAAAGAACTGCAGATTCTAGTTAAAACACAAAAGGACACAAAGTCTGAAGAAGGGGTTGGACCTGAAATGTCACCTATCAATGTTCTCCAGAGATGTTGCCTGCCCCGCTGATTATTCCAGCACATTGGGTCCTTTTACAAACTGGTTCTATGTTATTCCACTTTCGCATCCACTCCCTACACACTAGAGCCAATTAACCTCAAAACCCACACATCTTTGGGATGTGGGAGGTAACCGGAGCACTTGGAGGAACCACACGCGGTCAGGGAGGGGGAGATCGTGCAAGTTCCACGCAGACTGAGGTCAGGTTTGAACCAGGATCTCTGTGAAACAGCAGTTCTACCAGCTGTGCCACTGTGCCACCACTGTGGTGTCGGCTACTGTGACTGTCACAGATTAGAATGGCCCTTAGGGAATGGATGAAATTACTAGTTTATATATACAGTTTATACCTTTCATGTAACCATTTTGATACAATAGCCTTCCATTGTAACGTTGCATGAAACACCAGAGGCCACATGCCATTGAGTATTACTCTGAAGTCAAATTTCCACCTTGTTCTAAGGATAACAGTGACACTATTCAAAAGCACTCTTCATGGTCTGTAACTTCTTCGGGTTATACTGATGCTGAGTAAAGTTCATAATATTTACTCTCACAAAACACTGAAGGAATTCAGACGATCAGGCAGCATCTGTGGATGGAATGGAGAAGTGACATTTCAGGACGGGACAATTCTTCAGACTCCCTATAGAGGTTTATAAAATCATGAAGGACATAGACAAACTCCACAAATATAAGCACCCATGGTCAGGATCGAACCTGGGTCTCTGGTGTTGTAAGGCAATAGCTCTACCGCTATGCCACCGTGCCGCCCGGTAACTTCAGTTTGACCCAATTCTATTTATGTATAGCATTATCTGATTTGATTGGATAACATTAAGCAGTGAAGCTTAATCTGTACCATAGTGCATGCAACAATAATTAACTACACCTATTCTATTTCCCATATAATTAAATCTATTCTCCATGGTTCATTTTTAATATAGCAATTCTTTTAAAATAAGCTAAAGGCACTCGTATATCAAAGGTAAGTTCAGCAGTGCCAAAGATTGGAAATACCATTAGTTCTGCTATAAATAGATACAAAGTGCTGAAGAAAATGAGCAGGTCAGGCAACATCTCTGGAGAAAATGGATAGGTGACGTTTCTGGTCGGGGCCCTCCTTCAGATTGCTATAACATGTGCTTCCATACTGCAATTAAATATAAAACAATTGCTCAATTAGTGAACACCAATTGCGTTGTACAGGTTGAATTGATACCAAATTTTGACCAGGAAATGGAGAACCACATAAAAGTCACTTTTTAAATTGCCAAGCAGAAAAAAAGCTGTCTTGCAAAAACAGTACAGAGAAAAACATGTTAACATGTACTGTAACGTCCCCACAGTAATATGACACCATTGTCTCTTAAGAACACAGTCTCTGTCAGTTTCACCACAGGTGATCATTGAAATTGACCAGCAATTGCTTCAATTGATACTCTTGCTATGATACGCTATTAAACAATTTAACATAAAATCTTTAGCATTTTCAGTTTACTGTAACAAACTTTCTTATTGTATGTCTGAAATACTTGCACCTCACCCCCTTCTCCCCTTTAACACACTTGTTTTTATAACATGATTTTTTGTAATAGGTTCTTAGGATCTCAACTATTGTATTATAACAGGCCTATCTGGATAAAAAAAAAGTGGTGATGACAACAGAAGAACATTGAAATAATAATGAAACAGGGAATTTAAAATTTTACAAAATGTGAAATGTTATAGTTGGCCATAAAAATCGCAGTCGAAACTGACTGATGCATTATAAAGGAGATGCCAGAACAATGAGATTCACAAATATCTGAAGATAACATCACTAGCCAAAAAAAGCTGTTGTAAGGTATATGTTGAATGGACCCTTGGCTATAATAGCAGCAGAGCAGAACATGAAAGCAATAAAGTCATAGCAAACTACACAAAACACTGGTTGAGCTCCGAGCACCATGTGTTGGAATAACCTTAAAGTAGACCTTGGAGAGACTGAAGAATTTGCTGGTTTCTTCCTCCTTAGAACAATTTAAAAGAGATGTTCGAATGTCACGAACAATTCAGAGAGAGTTCCTGAGGAGAAAGGAGAAAGAATTCTCAGCGGGGGAAGAGATGGTGATCAAACAGCAGATTAAAAATAATTGACAAAAAAGCACAGAAGCAACATAAAACATTCTTTTAACACAGTGGGCTGTAGAAATATAGATTTCAGTATCTGTAAAGAAAGTGAGAGGTTTTGTTTTTGTAATTTTCAAGAGGGAATTGAATAAATTTGCGGGCTAAATGGTACACAGAAAATAATGAATGCTGGCTACAGAAAATTGGAGAGTGAGTCAAATATAGTTAGAATCACAGATTCACTTATATAGTCATTGTCATACAGCATGGAAACAGCCCTTTGGCCCAACATGTCCAAGTACATCAAGATGCCCCATCTAACCTAGTCCTATTTGTCCATGTTTGGCCCATATCCCTCCAACCCATTCATATCCTGTCTGTCTTTTGGTTTGGTTTGATTTAGTTTATTACTGTCACATGTACTGAGGTACAGTGAAAAGCTTTTGTTTGTGGGCTGTCCAGTCAGAGAAAAAGACTAAACGATCACAATCAAGCCGTCTGCAGTGCACAGATGGATAAAGGGGATAAAGGGGATAGCTATTAGTGCAAGAGAAAGTCCGATTAAGGACAGTTCAAAGGTATCCAATGAGGGAGATGGGAGGTCAAGGCCACACTCTAGCTTATGAGAGGGCCGCTCAGCTGCCTGATAACAGCTGGGAAGAAACTGTCCCTGAATCTGGAGGGGTGCGTTTTCCAACTTCTCTACCTCTTGTCTGATGGGAGAGGAGAGAAGAGGGAGTGACTGAGGTGCGATTGGTCCTTGATTATGCTGGCAGCCTTGCCAAGGTAACGTGAAGTGTATATGGAATCAATGGAAGGGAGGTCGGTTTACGTGATGTTCTGGACTATGTACACAACTCACCCTTCACTCTACCTATTGTACTTCATGAATCATGAGCGTTTAATTATTACAGGTAAGGACAACGGAACAATGAATTTCTTACTTGCAGCAGAATGACAGGCCTGTAAAAACTCTGCTCATAAGTAACATAATAAACAAAAAAATAAAAATAAATTAAAAACTCTGATATTAATGCAAGTCCTTAGCACAACCAAGACAGTTTGGCTTGAGTATGGCTTGATTGTATAATATTATCAGATTTGATTGGATAGCATGCAAAACAAAGCTTTTCATTGTACCTCGGTACACATGATAGTTGTAAACTTAAATCTAAAACGAAACATTTTCTAATCAGAGTTTCATAACATTCTGCCACAGGAATTAAGGCAGCGACACGTGTTGAGGGCAAAGCAGTTTAGATCTTCTGAACCCATGATTACATATCAATAAAGGCAAATGGTGACCAGTAGACAATAGCCCAGCCCAATAGCCCAGCACAGTGATTCTCTTCAGTAACCATGGACCAACAGTTCTACTGCAGAACATATCCTGAGATCAGATCATAAAAAGAAAATAACAAATTGCTTAATTATGTATGATTTACCTTAGCATAAACACTGCACAATCTGTTAATGCCGCAAGGACATTTATCTGTTGGGTGATGTATCCATGTTTATCTCCCCTACAGATTTGTGAATGTATCCTAATGTGTATTTGTCCATGCCCTACAGTTAGCTGAATGTAATGAGTTTCTCAATTTGAAATCATTGAATAGACTGAAGACTAATCACACTTGAACTTAAACATCAGTTTTCCATTACAGGTGGACACAAATTGCTGGAGTAACTTAGCAAGTCAGGCAGCATCTCTGGAGAGAAGGAATGGGTGACGTTTCGGGACAAGACTCTTCTTCAGACTGATGTCAAGGGAGGGGACAGAAATAAAATGTAGTCGGAGACAATAAGACTGGTGGGAGAACTGGGAAGGGGGAGGGGGTAGAGAGGGAAAGGAATGGCTCTCTGAAATTAGAGAGGCCAATGTTCATACCGCTGGGGTGTAAACTACCCAAGCGAAAAATGAGGTGCTGTTCCTCCAATTTGCTCTGGGTCTCACACTGACAATGGAGGAGGCCCAGGACAGAAAGGTCAGATTGGGAATGGGAGGGGGAGTGCTGAGCCACCAGGAGATCAGGTAGGTTAAGATGGACTGGCGGAGGTGTTCAGCGAAACGATCGCTGATCCTGCGTTTGGTCTCACCAATGTAGAGAAGTTGACACCTGTAACAGCAGATACAGTAGATGAGGTTTGAGAAGGTGCAAGTGAACCTCTGCCTCACCTGGAAAGACTGTTTGGGTCCTTGGATGGAGTCGAGGGGGGAGGTAAAGGGACAGGTGTTGCATCTCCTGCGGTTGCAGGGGAATGTACCTGGGGAGGGGGTGGTTTGGGTGGGAAGGGACAAATTGGCCCGGGAGTTTTGGAGGGAACAGTCTCTGCAGGAAGCAGAAAGGGGTCGAGATGGGAAGATGTGACCAGTAGTGGGATCCCTTTGGAGGTGGCGAAAATGTTGAAGGATTATATGCTGTATGCGACGGCTGATGGGGTGGAGGGTGAGGACAAGGGGGGTCTCTGTCCTTGTTACGAATGGGGGGAGGGGGGAGCTAGAGTGGAGCTGCGGGATATCGAGGAGACCTTAGTGAGAGCCTCATCTATAATGGAAGAGGGGAACCCCCATTTCCTAAAGAATGAGGACATCTCCGATGTCCTGGTATGGAACACCTCATCCTGGGCGCAGATGCGGTGTCGACGGAGAAATTGGGAGTAGGGGATAGAGACTTTACAGGAAGCAGGGTGGGAAGGAGTGTCGTCCAGATAGCTATGGGATTCAGTAGGTTTGTCGTAGATGTCGGTCAATAGTCTGTTTCCTGTGATGGAGACGGTGAGATCAAGAAACGGTAGGGAGATGTCGGAGATGGTCCAAGTGAATTTGAGTGCAGGATGGAAATTAGAGGTGAAGTTGATGAATTCAGTGAGTTCTGCAAGGGGGCAGGAGGTAGCACCAACGCAGTCGTCAATGTAGAGGAGGTAGAGTTTGGGGATAGGGCCAGTGTACGCCTGGAACAGTGATTGTTCAACGTACCCTACAAAGAGGCAGGCATAGCTGGGACCCATGCCAGTGCCCATAGCTACGCCTTGGATTTGGAGGAAGTGGGAGGAGTCGAAGGAGAAGTTGTTAAGGGTAAGGACCAGCTCTGCTAGGCGGAGGTGAGTATTGGTGGACGGAAATTGGCTGGTTCTGCGGTCGAGGAAGAAATAGAGGGCTTTAAGACCCTCCTGGTGGGGGATGGAGGTGTAGAGTGACTGGACATCCATAGTAAAGATGAGGGAGTGGGAGCCTGGATCTTTACTATGGATGTCCCGCTGAGTTACTCCAGCATTTTGTGTCTGCCTTCGATTTAAACCAGCATCTGCAATTCTTTCCTACACAGTTTTCCATTACAATTACCTTTAAAAATATTGTCCAGAATTGACATCCTGCTGTTTGACAAATGACAGGAAAGTACAAGGAAGAAATGAGAATGCAATGAAAGTGAATGTAATCTGCTTTTGTTTTGTCTGCCTGAGTGTTTTCCATTAAAAGATGGGATAAAGTCATTCCAATTTGTTTAAAGTGCTTTATTTCTGTCTTTCATTAGGCTGACTGTAGTTTTCATAAAATACAACCTCTAGTTTAGAGGAATTGTAAGGATCATTTTCTGCTAACCTAATTGTGCGAGATAGGGTAATGCATGATGATTTCAGTTCTTAATCCCATACCGTTTTCTTACCACCCGTATGTCATTAGACAAAACCTTGGAGCCAAGTCTTAGCTTTGTGCTAATTTTTGATCCACTTTTGTAACAGTGGGAAATAAATTAGTTAACATGCTTTTACGATCCCCTGGGTAGTTGACTTTTTAAACTCTTGTACTTAATTAAACTTGTGTGAGAAGGACTGGTTTACACCGAAGATAGACACAAAATGCTGTGTACCACAATGGGTCAGGCAACATCTCTGGAGAAAAGGAATAGGTGATGTTTCGGGTCAAGACCCTTCATCAGACTGAAGAAGTCTGAAGAAGGGTCTCGACACGAAACATCACCAATTCATTATAATTAATTCCTGATACAAATGTTCTCAAATTACATCTCTTCAGAGAAAATGATCAGAGAATAAATACAGTAGGAGGCCCTTCAGCCCGCTCAACCTCTTCCTGATCTGTGAAAGAGCTAATCAATTGTTCAGGCACCACAGTGGCCTGGCCCATAATAGGGCGCCACATTGGTACAGCAATAGAGTTGCTGCCTTACAGTGCCATAGACCTGGGTTTGATCCTGACTACAGGTGCTGTCTGTACGAAGTTTGCACGTTCTCCCTGTGAATGCATGGGTTTTCTCCGGGTGCTCTGGTTTCCACGCACACTCCAAAGATGTTCGGGTTTGTAGGTTAATTTGCTTCTGTAAATTGTCCCCAGTGTGTGGGTGGAAAGTAGTCTACGGGGATCGTTGGTCAGTGCGGACTCAGTGGGCTGAAGGGCCTTTTCCCTGCTGTATCTCTCAAAATGAAACTAAAACTGAAACTAAAACATAAATCACTTTCAGAGTCCAGACAATCCTACCGCTTACTCAGAAGCTGCACTTTCTCTATAGACTTCCTGGCCACTGGGTAGCCAATTCCTGACCAATATCATTAATGTGAAAATGAAACTATTTGGCCCTAGCAAAGTCTATATGGTTCAGCAATGTTTTTTGAGAACGGGAAAGCTGCTATCCTTGCCCAATATGACCTCTGCAATTTCATGCTATTAGGACTGTGGTTAATTCTTAACGGGTTTCTGTTAATAGCCGCTGGTGTGTAGAATAGATATAGTGCATGAGTGATTGTTGGTCGGTGTGGACTCGATGGAACAAAGGGTTTGTTTCCATGCTTTATCTCTAAACTAATCTAAACTAAACATAAGGTAGACAAAAAATGCTGGAGAAACTCAGCGGGTGAGGCAGCATCTATGGAGTGAAGGAAATAAGCAACTTTTCGGGTCGAAACCCTTCTTCAGACTAAACTAAACATAATCCTGTTTGTTAACGAGTGGCCTTCCAGTACATGGTATATCATAAGAAGGTGGCACGGCAGTGCAGCTGGTAGAGCTGCTGCCTCACAGCGCCGGAGACCCGAGTTCGATCCTGACCTCTGGTGTTCTCTGTGTGGAATTTGTACCTTCTCCCTGTGATCATGTGTGTTTTCTCCGGATGCTTCAGTTTCCTCCCACATTCCAAAGACTGACGGGTTTGTAGGTTAATCGGCCTCTGTAAATTGTCCCTAGCATATTTAGGGAATGGATAAGAAAGTGGGATAACAAAGAACTAATGTGAATGGGTGACCAATGGTTGGCATGGACTCAGTTGGCCGAAGGGCTTTTTACATTCAGTTTCTTTCATTCAGTCAATCAAAACAACTTGCAGTTTCCTTCTACAATCGTCCTCAATGATTCTTTTGCAATTATTTTATAATGCCGGAGATATTAATTTCAAACCGATGAATGACCCAACCAAAGCCTTGAGCACGTACAGCCTTGGGGACAGTGGTGCAGCGGTAAAGTTGCTGCCTTACGGCGCAGAGACCTGGGGTAGATCCTGTCTAAGTTAATGCAGAATTTAATTTAGAGATTAGTTTAGTTTAGAGATGCAGTGTGGAAACAGACCCTTGAGTCCACCGTGTCCCCAACGGCCATCAATCATCTGTACACTAGTTCTATGCTATCCCACATCCCCATCCACTCCATACAAGCTAGTGGCAATTTACAAAGGCCATATCCCACAAACCCTTTTATTTATTAAAAAAATATTTTAAAAGTCTTTAAAATGTGGAAAGAAATTGGAGCACACAGAGGAAACCCAGGCAGTCACAGGAAAAGCGTGCAAACTCCACACAGACAGCAAATGTAGTCAGGATCAAACTCAGGGTGCTGGCACTGTGAGGCAACAATTCTACCAGTTGTGCCTCTCTGCCGCCCTGGAGTGATAATATTATTGAAACGAGGGTGGATAGAGGAACCTGATGGCATCAACCTGTGTGTGAGATGCTACTTCAGGGCTGCAAGTATGTCCCATAGATCGAAGATCTGGAAAAGACTTCTTGTTGCCACTTGGAAGATGTTAATAGTATTAAATAGTGTTAAATGCATTAGTGATGTTTCGCTGCTTGAAAACTGTTACCATGGTTCACAAATTACGAAAGAGTTGAGGAATAATTTTGTTTATTGAGATGTGGTCATTTGCCACATAATTCTGTAAATGTGAACTATCTCCCAATCTGGGGTTTGATAGCTGATAGAGCAGAATTGATGTTGCCAGGATACCGGACATGATTGTAGATCAAGAATGTCCAGACTAATGACATGTTGTTGACTACAGACATGTTTCTATTCTAATAGCAAATAATCGTTATCTATCATGAATTTGGACCTGAAACTGAGAATTATACAGTGTGGAAACAGGCCCTTCAGCCCAACTCACCGACACCGGCCAACAATGTCCCAACTACACTAGTCCCACTTGCCTGCGCTTGGACCATATCCCTCCAAACCTGCCATCATGTGGCCACTAGGGGCGCCGCATGATGGCAGCCTCTGCCTACAGTCTGTTTTACCATCTTTTTTTACATTTTAGTCTGTTTAAAAGTATGTTTTTTGGTATATCTTAGTATATTTATGTGGGGGTGGGTATGGTAAGGGGGGAAATCATTTCCCAGTCACTTCCTGGCGAGGATGCGACTATTCTACGTATCGCATCTTCGCCTCCCCTCGCAGTCTACCAACTAGATTGGCGCTGCCTTTCCTGCTGGAGACCGGCCAGAGCTTCAGCAGCGGCGCAGCACTCTAATGCCATCGTGGAGCGGGTAATTCCTTACCTAGGATCGCCGTTTGAACCTCTGGAGTGTTGGGCCTGCTGCTTCAACATCGTGGAGCTGTGGTTTGCGGAGCTCCCAGTCATGGGCGGCGCTGACTTCAACACCACGGAGCCCTGGGATCCCTTTGCCGAGGGCCGCCAGTGTGAATCTCCGCCCGGCTCGGCCTGTGGACTTCGGGAGCCGCAGTCTCCGGTAAGAAGTGGCCAATTCGGAAGTCCAAGCCGCTCAGAATGTTCTCCCGTTTCGACGTCAGAGTTCCATCATCCCAGCGAGAGGGCCTGAACATCGGGCCGCCCATAGCGGCGACTGCAGGGGGGGGGGGGGGGGGGGGACTCGGGAGGCCCCGACCACGGGTGAACATCAAAGAACATCAAAGAGGAGGATGACTGAACTTTGGTGCCATCCCTCACAGTGGGAAAGTTTGATCCCGCTGTGTGGGATGTTTATGTCAAAGTCTATCATGTGTTGTGTTCTTTTTTTATTCATATGGCTGTATGGTATCCCAAATTTCACTGTACTAATTGGTACATGTGACATTAAATGTCTCTTGAATCTTGAATCTATCTACGAACCTGTCTAACTGTTTCTTAAACGATGGGATAGTCCCAGTCTCAACTACCACCTCTGGCAGTTTGTTCCGTACACCCACCACCTTTTGGGTGAAAAAGTTAACTCTCGGATTCCTTTAAAAAATGTTCACCTTCACCTTGAACATATGTCCTCTGGTCCTCGATTCCCCATCTCTGGGTAAAAGACTGTGCATCTACCTGATCTATTCCTCTCATGATTTTGTACACCTCTATGAGATCTTCCCTCATCCACCTGAGCTTGATGGAATAGAGACCCAGCCTACTCAACCTCTCCCTATAGCTCAGTCCTGGCAACATCCTCGTAAATCTTTTCCGAACCCTTTCAAGCTTGACAATATCTTTCCTATAACATGGTGCCCAGAACTGAACACAATATTCTAAATGCGGTCTCACCAACATCTTTTACAATTGCAACATGACCTGCCAATGCTCAATACTCTGACTGATGAAGGCCAAAGTGCCAAAAGCCTTTTTGACCACCTTATCTACCTGCAACTTGACCTTCAAGGAACCATGCACCGATACTCTGAGATCCCTCTGCTCCACAACACTACCCAGAGGCCCACCATTTACTGTGTAGGTCCTGCCCTTATTCGACATCCCAAAATGCAACACCTCACACTTCTCTGTATTAAATTCCATCAACCATTCCTCAGCCCACCTGGCCAATCGATCCAGGTCCTGCTGCAATCGTTCACAACCATCTTCACTATCTGCAAAACCACTAAGTTTTGTATCATCAGCAAACTTGCTGATCTTGCCCTGTATGTTCTCATCCAAATCATTGATGTAGATGACAAACAGTAATGGACCCAGCATCGAACCCTGAGACACACCACGAGTCACAACTTGAATCCTTCAGCAGAAAACTGCCGGCAAATATTGCCGAATAGTCAGCTCTGAGAGTTCTTACATCTCCGTCAAAGATGTAAGAGATTCAATTAGCTGATACCGGAGATATTTGATGAAAGTGGTTGTTGATAGTTAAATAAAAATCAGAAATCAATCCCAAGGCATCATGCCCTCTATGCAGCCCAAATATATTTCAATCTTAATTTCTGTTTCCCAGTGCATTAGCAAATCAATAGTCTCCAATTGACTTTGATAACCTACCCTGGTATGAAACTAATTAATAGTTTAATTTAATTTGAAGTTAATCAAAATTAAATTAACAAAAAAGAAGTGAAACAAAGAATTCTTGTGTTTTGTTTTAAATTATTGGAAGTAATTGATTTAATTGAATTGTCATAAGGAAGTTAAAATACTCAATTACCATACAAGAAGACTAAAAGTAGATTTATAGCTGAGAGGACAAAACGTGCTGAAAGGAAATGCAGATGCAGGTATATACTGACAATAGAAATAAAGTACTGGAGTGAATCAACGGGTCTGACAGCACAGTTATTCCAGCACTTTGTGTCTATCTTTGGTAGATACATCTGCAGTTCCTTTATACACATTTTGTCTACTCCACTGCAAAATCTCCTCACTGCAACATCTGTGCCTACTTTGAAGAATCTCTCCTCCGACGGGAGTCTGTGAGATCCTCTCTCACTGCTCCCCCTCTGTGATTCTACCCACCCGAAACGTCACCCATCGTTTTTCCCCAGAGATGCTGCCTGACCCGCTGAGTTACTCCAGCTTTATGTGTCTGAAGAGAGACACACAGAGAGATAAAACACCTAGTTGAGTGGCAAAACTGGCATAACTTGAAGAGACGTAAAATGGAGACACATGGAACTGGAGATGCCTGTTAATAAAAAAAACACAAAGTGAGGGAATAACACAATCAACTATAATAATAGTGCAGAGAGTTGTCAAACCTGCACGTCTTTGGAATGTGGGAGGAAACCGGAGCACCCGGAGGACATCCATGTGGTCGCAGGATGAACTTACAAACTGCACAGAGATCAGGATCGTACCCAGGTCTTTTCCCATCTTCAGCCAGTCTACTGTTTCCAGCTGATTACCCATCCCCATCTTCCCACACCCCTCTCTTGCCGATATCCAAGATGGTCTTACAAGTTAGGAGTTTTGACAACATCTATGATCTTCAGTAGTGCTGAATTATGCTGTTACCTATGAGGATTGTTGAATCATTGAATCATTGAAAGATATTGCATGAAAACACCCCCTCTGGCCCACCGAGCCCATGCTGACCATCAATTACCCATTCACACTAGTTGTATGTTATCCCATGTTTACATCCACTCCCTACTCACTAGGGACAATTTACAGAAGCCAATTAACCTCCAAACCAGCACATCAGTAGCTTGTAGGAGGAAACCAGAGCACCAGGAGGAAACCCACACAGTCATAGGGAGAACGTGCAAACTCCACATAGACAGCATATCAAACTCGGGTCTGTGGCGCTGTGGGGCAGCAGCTCTACCCACTGAGCCACTGTGCCGCCCTGTGTTGAAGTTTCTATTTTATGTCGCTTTCGTTGCCAGTGTCAGTATACCTTGAGTGGAATGTCAAACACTGACCATAATGAAAGCTGTGGTGTACAGAATGATACCCAATGGAAGAAGCCAGTAGAGGCTCACTACGAGCAGCCAAATAGTTAAGCCTTTTGTGTAGTTAAATAAATTTGATTAAACAGGCATATACTGTAAATCTACTTAAGATAGACACAAAGTGCTGGAGGAACTCAACAGGCTAGGCGGCATCTCTGGAGAAAATGCATGGGTGACGTTTTGGGTTGGAACCCTTCTGCAGAATGTCTTTGTCAAATGTCAAATCATCTTCAAATGTCTTTGACCATATAAAGGAAAAGAGGTCTTTGTAGAAGCACAGTGTAAGGTGGCTGTCCGCAGCATACTGACCTGAGGAAATCCCATAGTGATGTATTGTTGTGGGTGTATTGATGAGGGTTGTGGTGATCAACCTCCAACACATAATTATATTCCTTTGTATTTATAAAAGACATTCAGATAGAATCATGGATGGGAAAGGTTTAGAGGAATATAGATCAAATGCAAACGCAAAGGAAGACATTTTGGGCGGCATCGATGAGTTGAGCGGATGGGTTGTATGTTGTATAAAGGGCCTGTCCCACTGACGCGACCTTTCAGTGACTGTCTTCGACCTTCAAGCTCGAGGGCACTCGAGCCTGGAAAACCTTGAGCTGGATCGACCGTCAGCGATAAAACCACAAGCCGGATCGACCGTCTGCACACACACACACAAACACATCGCAAAGGCGGGGGCCAGGGAAAGCGGGGGAGCGCTGTCTGAAATTCACACCCGTGATGAACAGGAAGGTAAAAGATGGCCGCACAGTGTATGGTAAGTCATTTAGAGAGCGGGGAGGAGAGAAGGGGAGAGAAGGGGGGAGAAGGGGGGAAAAGGGGAGAGAAGGGGAGAGAAGGGGAGAGAATGGGAGAGAAGGGGAGAGAAGAGGGGGAGAAGGAGTGGAGACACTTTTAAGATGAGAGACAACTTATAATAATGTTTAGCGGGCATTTAACTTACCGGTCAGTTTTCCTTGGTCCTGAAACTCCAATGAGCCAATTAAAATGCCCGGTCTGCGAAGGAGATCGCCTACAGCTGTCCTTGACTGCCTAAAACTACATAGCAACCCCACTCCACTGCACTACGAGTTAAAAAGAACCATGCTGACCAATTTTTACTCGTGGAAATATTTTCAACATGCTGAAATGTTTTCCTCAACCAGACTGAGGCCGCGCGTATGCGGGAACTTCCCTCGAGCATGAAGGAGAGTTCCAGTGACCTCATAGGACCAAGTGTTCGACCATGCTGCGAGTTTGAGTCGAGGGCAAACTCTTCTAAACTCGCAGATTAGGTCGCCGCAGTGGGACAGACCCTTAACACTATGATTCTGAGGTACGACTCCAACCCCTGGGGCGAATTAATCCTGAAAACTATTGACCATGTTTAGCAGGACTTCTTGATGAAATTCTCCAAATTCAGGAAATATTGAATGTTCAAATTTCAGGTAACTAATCCACATATAAGGGTCCAGACCAAAACTTCAACTATCCATCTACACCAGAGGTGCTGCCTGACCGGTTGAGTTACTCCAGCACTTTGTGTATTTTTTCATAAACCAGCATCAGCAGTCATTTGTTTGCCCTCCCCCCCCATCACACACACACTCTTTATTTCCTCTCCCCCTGTGCCCCACCTGAATTTGCATGTTTTACTTCTTCATCCCCCTCATCCTCTTCCACCTCTATTCCTTTCATTAGCTTCACACCTCTATCCTTATCTCACACTTTTTGTCTTTTCATCTCTGGTCCAACCATCTCCCTATCAACACGCCCCCTCTTTTCTATCCACGTATCACTTGCCTGGCTTTGGCCTGCCCCTACGTCTCCTCCAGCTTTCTCCCCTCCACTCCGTTACAGTCAGTCTAAAGAAGGGTCCCAACCCGAAACGTTGCCAACCATGTTCTCAAGAGATGCTGCCTGACCCGTCACTCCAGCACCTTGTGTCTTTCCTTGATGTCACCGCTGGCCTTAATCCATTAGAGCCATTAACACGTTAAATGACTGAACTTGGGGTACAGGCTAACTATGAGTGAGAATTTAGGGGTGGCAAAATGAATCAACAAACCATGTTTCAAAGAAAAGCAATTTCAACTGATTAAAGGTCACCAGAACAATGGGCAACTAACAAGCGCAATGGTTGTCCAAATCTGCAGTCAAAGCAGATACTTTGCTTGTATTGGAAATTGTGTTAGGGATGTCCATGTAGATCAAGATCACAACATGAGACATATCTGAAGACACTGAATCTATTTCCAATGTCAAGACAAAGTCAATTACTTTTTAATAACCACAGAATAGCAGTGTCAAGTCAAAAAGTTGTAATTAACTCATTTTCAACTTGATTGGATGATAATTCAGCACTGTGATTATAAGGTGGAATTCTGCATTAAGATGGAGAGTGACACAGTTAATTCAGAGACTAGGGTCCGAAAGAAAGGGGACTGTTGGAATGAGACGGGAAATGGCTAGGATAGACCAGCAAATGATACTTAAAGGGTTGATGGTGGATATGCAATGGCAAAGATTTAAAAACCTCCATGGATGAATTACAATTGTTCATCTCTGTCTGGCGTAAAAATAAAATGGGGAAGGCGGCTCAATCGTAGCTAATGAGGTAAATTAAGGATAGTGTTAAATCCAAGGAGGAGGCAAACAAATTGCCCATAGGAACCACCAAACCCGGAGTAATTTAGAACTCAACAGAGGAGGACAAAGAGGTTAATAAGAGGGGGAAAAAGAAGCATGAAGGAACGCTTGCGAGGAATATAAAAACTGTCTGTAAAAGCTTCTTTAGATATGTGAAGAGGAAAAGATTAGTGAAGACAAATGTAGGTCCCTTACAGTCAAAGACAGGTGAATCTATAATGGGAAACAAGGAAATGGCAGACCAGTTAAACAAGTACTTTTGTTTTGTCTTCAGTAAGGAAGACACAATCTCACAGAAATACTAAGGGACTGAGGATCTAGTGAGAGGAAGGAACTGAAGGGAATCCGCATTAGACGGGAAATGGTGTGGGGTAAACTGTTGGGGCTGATAAATCCCAGAGGGCCTGATAGTCTGCATCCCAGAGTACTCAAGGAGGTTGTCCTAGAAATCGTGGATGCATTGGTGATCATTTTCCATTGTTCTATAGACTCTAGATCAGTTCTTGTGGACTGGAGGGTAACTAATGTAACCCCACTTTAAGAAAGGAGGGAGAGAGAAATCGGAGAAATATAGACCAGTTGGTAGTGACATCCTGACATCGGTAGTGGGGAAGATGCTTGAGTCGATTATTAAAGATGTAATAGAAGCACGTTTGGAAAGCAGTGACAGAATCGGTCAAAGTCAGCATGGATTTATGAAGGGGAAATCATGCTTGACTAATCTTCTGGAATTTTTTGGGGATGTAATAAGTAGAATGGATAAGGGAGAGCCAGTGGATGTGGTGTATCTGGACTTTCAAAAAAACCTTTGACAAGGTCCCACACAAGAGATTAGTGTGCAAAATTAAAGCACATGGTATTGGGGGAAGGGTATTGACATGGCTAGAGAACTGGTTGGTAGACTGAAAGCAAAGAGTAGGAATTAACAGGTCCATTTCAGAATGGCAGGCAGCGATTAGTGGGGTGCCGCAAGGCTCGGTGCTGGGACCGCAGTTATTTACAATATATATTAAAGATTTTGACAAGGGAATTAAATGTAACATTTCCAAGTTTGCTAAAGACACAAAGATGGGTGGCAGTGTGAGCTGCGATGAGGATGCTATGAGGCTGCCGAGTGACTTGGATAGGTAGGGTGAGTGGGCAGATGGATGGCAGATGCAGTATAATGTGGATACAATTGAGGTTATTCACTTATCACTTGCAAGAACAGGAAGGCAGATTATTATCAGAATGGTGTCAGATTAGGAAAAGAGGAGATGCAACGAGACCTGGGTGTGCTTGTACTTCAGTCACTGAGACTAAGCATGCGGGCACAACAGGTAAAGAAAGTTAATGGCATGTTGGCCTTCATTGCGAGAGGATTTGAGTTGAGGAGCAAAGAGGTTCTACTGCTGCTGTACAGGGCCCAGCTGATACCGCACATTGTGTGCAATTTTGGTCTCCTAATTTGAGGAAAGACAATATTGCTGATGTGGAAATGCAGCATAGGTTCACCAGGTTAATTCCAGGGATGGTGGGACTGACATATGATGAAAGAATGGGTCGACTGGGCTTGTATTCACTGGGATTTAGAAGACTGAAAAGGGATATTGTAGAAACATATACAATTTTTAAGGGATCGGACAGACTAGATGCAGAAAAAATGTTCCCAATGCCGGGCATGTCCAGAACCAGGGGTCACAGTTAACTTATAAGGGGTAGGCCATTTAGGAGTGAGAAGAGGAAAAACGTTTTCACCCAGAATGTTGTGAATCTGTGGAATTCTCTGCCACAGTAGGCAGTGGAGGCCAATTCACTGGGTGTTTTCAAGAGAGAGTTAGATTTAGCTCTTTGGGCTAACGGAATCAAGGGATATGGGGAAAAAGCAGGAACGGGATACTGATTTTGGATGATCAACTATGATCATATTCGAATGGCTGTGCTGGCTCAAAGGACCTATTTTCCATGTTTCTTAATTGATAAGTTCATGTCAAAAGCGCAGAATCAGGTCGTTCGGCCCTTCACCTCCGCCGGGATCAGAGTCTCCGCTTTCCGTTTGGCGGCATCGGCGACATCTCCGACTCTACACCACACCAGGCCGGGCTGTGTGCCCGGTTCCAGAGGCCCAGGAGCCGTTGGTGAGGGAGGAGCGACGTCCGAGCGGTAAGCTTAAAACCCAGCGCGGGGCTTTGTTTTTACAGAGGCCCAGGAGCCGTTGGTGAGGGAGGAACTGAAATCCGTAACGTTCTAAATCTGTAACGTTCTATTCAATTAACTGGGCTTGTGGAAGGCGCTGATTGGTGGACTTGAGTACGCAACTGATTGGCAGTCAGATTTCAGCAGTTTGTAGTGTACTGTACTTTGTATTTTGTATTGTATTTTTGTATTGTATATTGTATTTTGTGTTGTATCTAGGGTAAGGGAAGTATGAGTGCCAGGGCAGCTTACTGTTCTGGATGTCAGATGTGGGAGGTCACGGAGTTGGGTAGCCCTCCAGACATCCACATCTGCGCCAGGTGTGTCGAGATGGGGCTCCTAAAGGAGTGTGTTAGGAACCTGGAGCAGCAGCTCGATGACCTCCTTCTGGTCAGGGAGAGTGAGGAGGTCATAGAGAGGAGTTACAGGGAGGTAGTCTCTCCAAAACCACAGGAGGCAGACAAGTGGGTAACGGTTAGGAGAGGCAAGGGGCAGAGGCGGGCGCTAGAGAGTACACCAGTGGCTGTACACCTTGGAAATAAGTACTCCTGTTTGTGTGCTGTTCAGGGGGACAGCCTACCTGGGGGTACAGCGACCTGGCCTGCGGTACAGACACCGGACCTGTTGCTCAGAAGGGTAAGGAAAAGAAGAGGAGAGCATTAGTAATAGGGGACTCTATAGTTAGGGGGTCAGATTGGCGATTCTGTGGACCCAGTCCGGATACCCGGATGGTAGTTTGCCTCCCTGGTGCCAGGGTCTGTGATATGTCTGAACGTGTCCAAGATATCCTGAAAAGGGAGGGAGAGGAGCCTGAGGTCGTGGTACATATTGGTACCAATGACATAGGTAAAAAAAGAGAAGAGATCCTGAAAGGAGAATTTAGGGAGTTAGGAAGAGAGTTAAGGAAAAGAACCGCAAACATAACAATCTCAGGATTACTTCCTGTGCCACGTGACAGTGAGAGTAGGAATGGAGCAAGGTGGAGGATAAATGCCTGGCTGAAGGACAGACAGGCAGAGGAGGACAAAGGGCTTAATTAGGAAAGGGAAAATAGATTATGAACGAAAACTGGCAGGGAACATAAAAACTGACTGCAAAAGTTTTTATAGATATGTGAAGAGAAAGAGATTAGTTAAAACAAATGTAGGTCCCTTGCAGTCAGAAACAGGTGAATTGATCATAGGGAACAAGGACATGGCAGACCAATTGAATAACTACTTTGGTTCTGTCTTCACTAAGGAAGACATAAATAATCTGCCGGAAATAGCAGGGGACCGGGGGTCAAATAAGGTGGAGGAACTGAGTGAAATCCAGGTTAGCCGAGAAGTGGTGTTGGGTAAATTGAATGGATTAAAGGCCGATAAATCCCCAGGGCCAGATAGTCTGCATCCCAGAGTACTCAAGGGTGTCATGGTACACCAATCATTGAAAGTAGGCATGCAGGTGCAGCAGGCAGTGAAGAAAGCAAATGGTATGTTAGCATTCATAGCGAAAGGATTTGAGTATAGGAGCAGGGAGGTTCTACTGCAGTTGTACGGGGTTTTGGTGAGACCACACCTGGAGTGTTGCATACAGTTTTGGTCTCCAAATCTGAGAAAATACATTCTTGCCATAGAAGGGGTACAGAGAAGGTTCACCAGACTGATTCCTGGGATGTCAGGACTTTCATATGAGGAAAGACTGGATAGACTTGGCTTGTACTCGCTAGACTTTAGAAGACTGAGGGGGGATCTTATAGAAACTTACAAAATTCTTAAAGGTTGGATAGGCTAGGTACAGGAAGATTGTTCCCGATGTTGGGGAGGTCCAGAACAAGGGGTCACAGTCTAAGGATAAGGGGGAATTCCTTTAGGACCAAGATGAGGAAAACATTTTTCACACAGAGAGCCGTGAGTCTCTGGAATTATCTGCCACAGAAGGTAATTGAGGCCAGTTCATTGGCTATATTTAAGAGGGAGTTAGATGTGGCCCTTGTGGCTAAAGGGATCAGGGTGTATGGAGAGAAGGCAGGTACAGGATACTGAGTTGGATGATCAGCCATGATCATATCGAATGGCGGTGCAGGCTCGAAGGGCTGAATGGCCTACTCCTGCACCTATTTTCTATGTTTCTATGTTTCAAGGCTACTCCGAAGATAGACACAAAATCCTGCTGTAACTCAGCGGGTCAGGCAGCATCTCCAGAGGGAAGGAATGGTTGACAGTTTGGGTCGAGGCCCTTCATCAACAGTCTCGACCCGAAACATCACCCGTTCCTTCTCTCCAGCAATGCTGCCTGACCCGCTGAGTCACCCCAGCATTTTGTGTTCATCTTAGGTGTAAACCAGCATCTGCAGTTATTATTTACACACTTCAAGTGTACTCTGCCATTCAATCATGGCCGATCTGTCTTTCCCTCTCAACCCTAAAGGGCTGAGTGGCCTTCTCTGGAGGTTAATTAATCTGACCTTGTTCCTGCTTGTCTAATATTCTTGCTCGTATTATAACAATCTGCTGCTGTGTTGATCTGTATCCTCTGTGGCTCTCCATAACTCTGGACTCTCACCCCCTTGACCTGTGTCTTATTCTGCAGTTGTTTGAAGTGTAGGTGCTGCCGGATGTGGAAAGGATGTTTCCACTGGTGGAAGAGTCCAGGACCAGAGGATACAGCCTCAGAATTAAAGGAGGCTCTTTTAGAAAGGAGGTGAGAAGGAACTTCTTTAGTCCGAGGGTAGTTAATCTGTGGAACACATTGCCACAGAGGGCTGTGGAGAATGTCAGTGGATATTTTTAAGGCAAAGATAGACAAATTCTTAATTAGAACGGGTGTCAGGGGTCATGGGGAGAAGGCAGGAAAATGGGATTAGGAGGCAGAGATCTACCATGATTGATTGGCGGAGTAGACTCGATGGGCTGAATGGCCAAATTCTACTTCTATAACTTGTGGACTTGTGAACTTTGGCATTACCTGTTGCAAATCTTTTTCTATGGAGGGATATGGGTTATGTGCAGGCAGTTAGGAATTGGCTTTGTGTATGGCACAGATATTGTGGACCGAAGATAGACACAAAAAGCTGGAGTAACTCAGCGGGTCAACTCAAGCAGAATCTCTGGAGAAAAGGAATAGGTGACGTTTCAGATCGACACTCTTCTTAGGACCTAACGGCCTGTTCCTATGCTCTGTTTGGTTTGGAGCCACAGCATGGAGATGGGCCTTTCAGCCCACCAAGTTCATGCTGACCAACAATCAGCTGTACTCTTGCTATGTTAATAACAATTTCTATGTTCTCCTAGTTTTGCATCCTACACACTAGGGGTAATTTTACTGATGCCAATTAACCTACAAACCTACACGTCTTTGGAATGTGGGAGCAAATCCTGAAGCAAATCCCAGTGGTCACAGGGAAAACATACAATCTCCATACAGACAGCACCCAGGATCAAACCCTCATCTTTGGTGCTGCAAGGCAGCAACTCTACCACTGCGCCGCTGTGCGGCCCAAATCTACTAATGCTTATACTCTTCTATGCTCTATTTTCTATGACCTCTGAAGACCAACTTGTTAACTCTATGCCGATATTGAAATAAAGAATACATTTGCGTTGTAGTTTAGGAAGAGTGGGTTCTTTAAGAGCCACACTGCTGCACTTTTAGATTTTTTAAGCAGAATTAAGGTAAGGAAGACAGTGTAAGCACATAATTAGTGGAACCAGCTGAGAATAAAAGTGCTCGAAGACACCAATACGTCTTTGGCAGAAGAAGAAAGAAAATGGGATGTCAAACACGGAATGCTTCGTTATCAGGCAGCAGGGTGGAGGTGGATGGTGGTAAAACATGCAGACAGGTGATTCATCCTCGTTCGCCCTGGAGAAGATATTCCTCCAGGCTTCAAACCGCTATCCTCCTCTCTCCTCTCCCATATCGCTAGACTCCCTAGATGTTGAAGTGTTTATCAGTTTCCACTATGAATATATTCATTGCCTCCACAGCTCTTTGAGCTGAGAATTCTAAACATTCAAGGTTCTCTGAGAGAAGAAACCCTTCTTCATCGCATCTGAAATCCTGCCATTAAATCGTGGCTGATCAAACTTTCCCTCTCAAACCCATTCCCCATAACCCTTGACATTCTTACCAATCATGTACCTGTCAATCTCTGCCTTAAAAATACCCAATGACTTGGCCTCCACAGCCATCTGCGGCCATGAATTCCACACATGCACCACTGTTAGGTATTCCCCCCTCTGGTGAATGCTATGTACTTAACTCCTTTGTTTCTCTCCTGAGTGCAGGCCCCGTGGCTGGGAATCAAGGGGTTAAGGGCTCCTGTACCCGATTGGCCAAGCTGCGTCAGGTGACAGGTGACTCATCGGAAGCTTAAATACCAGGAGTCTCCCAGAATTCTCTCTCTCTTCGTCGACCCTGACTCATGAACAGACGGTGGTTTGAACTGCAGGAGGCCTGGCCACATGGCATAGAACTTTGTGTATTATTACCTACATTTGTCAATTAATATTGAATTGGGACGGATAAGGGCTGATCTGAGGGTTTTTGTGTATTTTGTTTAAGGGTTATTTCCATTTAGGCAGGTTAGAGACCCTAGTTCGACGGCCCATTGCGAGGCTGGCTGGAGCACTGTTATCTTTGTTTATTAGTTTATTCTTGTCCTTGACTGGGTTGTTTGAATCAGGTTTGGGCTTTAACTAAATAAAATACTATTTTCTTGAACTTGAGCCTGCTTTTTGACTATGTTACGCGTCTCTGAAGTACCTGCATTCGGGAGTCGTAACAACCACACTCTGACTAAAGTAACTCCTCCTCACCTTCTTACTAAAGGTACATACTTTTATTCTGAAGCTCTCATTCTAGACTCCCACTAGTGGAAACATCCACTCTCTCCAGGCCTTTCACTATTCGGTAAGTTTCAACGAGGTCCCCTCCTCATCCTTCTAAACTCCAGCGAGTACAGACCCAGTGCCGTTAAACGTTCATCATATGTTATCACAATCATTCCTGGGATCAATCTTGTAAATCTCTTCTGGCTTCCCATTCCCTTGAACCATAGCATTTGTAGTCCCTATTTAAATAATAATTGTCTTTTGATTCTTTCTTCAATGAGAATGCTATCACGTTTTTCCACACTACACCCCATCTGCCAACAATCTAGCTATTCCCCACCTGTGGCTTTTTTATTCTCCCACCCATAACCGGCAAACCCATCTATCATTCTCGCATCAAAACTTTGGCTATTGTACACTTTCATCCCAATTGAGGAATATAGATTATAGATAGCTGAGGCCCCAGAACTCACACCTACGGTACTCCAATATTGTTTGATTGCCAATCTGAATATGGTCCACATCTCCTGACTCTTTGTTGCCATTTGCATGTATCCCTTTTACCTTCAACCCGATGTGCTGGCTTTAGGTTTAGGTTTATTATTGTCACGTGTACAGAGGTACAGTGAAATGCTTTGTTTTACATGCTTTCTAAACAGATCAGATATATATTTGAATATAAGAGCAGGGAGGTTCTACTGCAGTTGTACAGGGTCTTGGTGAGGCCACACCTGGAGGATTGCGTACAATTTTGGTCTCTTAATCTGAGGAAAGACATTCTTGCCATAGAGGGAGTACAGAGAAGGTTCACCAGACTGATTCCTGGGATGGCACGACTTCCATATGAAGAAAGCTTGTACTCGCTAGAATTTAGAAGATTAAGGGGGGATTTTATACAGACTTACAAAATTCTTAAGGGGTTAGATAGGCTAGATGCGGGAAGATTGTTCCCAATGTTGGGTAAGTCCAGAATAAAGGGTCACAGTTTAAGGATAAGGGGGAAGTCTTTTAGGACCGAGATGAGAAAATCATTTTTCACGCAGAGAGTGGTGAATCTGTGGAATTCTCTGCCACAGAAGGTAGTTGAGGCCAGTTCATTGGCTATATTTAAGAGGGAGTTAGATGTGGCCCTTGTGGCTAAAGGGATCAGGAGGTATGGAGAGAAGGCAGGTACAGGATACTGAGTTGGATGATCAGCCACGATCATTTTGAATGGCGGTGCAGGCTCAAAGGGCCGAATGGCCTACTCCTGCACCTATTTTCTATGTTTCTATGTTTCTATGTTTCTATACCCTGCATAAATACAATCAAGTCAAACTCAAGTACAGTAGATAGACCAAGCATGAAGATGTAGAGTGTAGAATATAATTTGCTGCAAAGTGCATCAGTTCCAGAGGCCTTATGGAATTCTCTTGCGTATTCACCAGTCATGCAGCAATTTATCAAAAGCTTCAGAAAATCTAATTAGGTAGAAAGGAACTGCAAATGCTTGTTTAAACCAAAGATAGATCCAAAAAGCTAGAATAACTCAGCGGGACAGGCAGCATCTCTGGAGAGAAGGAATGGGTGATGTTTCGGGTTGAGACCCTTCTTCAGATGGGAAAGGGAAATTAGAGATATAAACGATGGAGTAGAGGGATATAGACAATGAATGAAAGTTATGCAAGACATGTACGTTGAATAATCCAGGTATACACTAGCCCCATCCCCAAACTCTACCTCTGTTACATTGTTGACTGCAGCTGTGTTACCATTTCTAGATCTCACCGTCTCCATCACAGGAAACAGACTATAGACTGACATCTACTACAAACCTACAGACTCCTATAGCTATCTTGACTACACTTCTTCCCACCCTGCTTCCTGTAAAGACTCTATCCCCTACTCCCAATTCCACTGTCTTTGCCGCATTTACGCCCTTGATCTCACAGGATCTTCCCACCCTGCTTCCTGCATCGGCCATCACATACAACACATAATCCTCTGGCATTTCCGCCACCTCCAACGGGATCCCACATCTTCCCATCTCCACCTCTTTCCACCTTTTGCAGATACTGTTCCCTCCGCAACTCCCTGGTTAACTGATTCCTTCCCACCTAAACCACTCCCACCCCAGGTACCTTGTCCTGCAACTGCAGGATATGTAACACCTGTCCCTATACCTCCTTCCTCGACTCTGTCCAGGGACCCCGACAGTCCTTTAAGGTTATGCAGAAGTTCACTTGTACCTCCTCCAACCTCATCTACTGTATTTATTGTTCAAGATATGGATTCTTATACATCGATGAGACCAAACGTAGACTGGCCCATCATTTAGCTGAACACCTTCACTCAGTCTGCCTGGACCTGCCTGATCTCCCGGTTAATAAACACTTTAAGTCTCCTTCCCATTCCCACACTGACCTTTCTGTCCTGGGTCTCCTCCATTGCCAGAGTGAGGCTAAATGCAAATTGGAGGAACAGTATCTCATATTTTGCTTGGGCAGCTTACAGCCCAGTGGTATGAATATTGATTCCTCTAACTTCAGGTAACCCCAGCATTCCCTCTCTCTTTCTATCCCTGCCCCACCCGTTGCACCAGCTTCTCGTTTTCACCCAACAAACAGCTAACAATGGCCTGTTTCCTTTATCATCGTTACTTTTTTACATATCTTTCATTCATTGTTCTTCAACTCTCTACATCATCGTTTATATCTCCCGTTTCCCTTTCCTGTGTCTTTCAGTCTGATGAAGCGTTTCTACCCGAAACATCACCCATTTTTCCCTCCACCGGGTGGCGCTGCAGTAGCTGTCTTGCCCTTTTCTTCTTTGTTGTTTTTTAGTGTTAAATGTATGTTCTTTAGTGTTTTTATGTGTTTATGTATGTTTTAGTGCTCTTTAGCTTTGTTTTATGTGGGGGGAGGGGAGGGCGGAGGGGGTGTTGGGGGAAACATTTTAAAATCTCTTACCTCGACGGATGTGCGATTTTTTTCCGCATCATATCTCCGTCCGCACTGCAGCCTAACATTGAGGAGCTGCCAGCCTCTTGCTAGGGATCGACTTCGGGAGCCCCAACTGTGGACTTTAACATCGTGGAGCTCACGGCCCCTGATTAGGGACCGACTTTGGGAGCTCCAACCGCAGGAGCTTCGATCGCCCCGACTGCAGATGGTTCGACTGCCCCGTCGGTGGGAGAATAATGAGTGAAGAAGATTAGACATTATTGCCTTCCATCACAGTGAGGAATGTAGGGAATCCGCTGTGGTGAATGTTTATGTTAACTTTTATGTAGTTATGTGTCTTGTTGCTTTTTTTAGTATGATTGTATGGTAAATCGAGTTTCACTGTACCTTAATTGGTACATGTGACAGTAAAATACCCTTTGAACCCCTCTGAATCCCTTTGAGATGCTGCCTGTCCCACTGAGTTATTCCAGCTTTTTGTGAAAATCCAAATACATGAGATCTAGTGGTTGCTATTATCTACTCATTTATTATATCCTAAAGATACTCATGAAAAACTGTCAAGCAAAATTTTCCTTGCACTTGACCAGTTGACACTGTTGATTGGCTTTGGATTTTTATATGTCCTTTATTTCATAATGGATTATAGCGTTTTACCAATTATTGGTGTAAATGTTTCTAGCTTTCAGAACAGGATAAATGGATTGTGATAATCTTCTCTCTTCATGAGAGAAGACCTCATCTGTTTATCTTTTCCTTATAGTATGAATTTCCTCTTCTGCCATCATCTGTATCTATTTATATATTGCTATTACTACGAACTGACGCTAAACTGCATTTCGTTGTACCCATACTTGTATCTGTGCAATAACATTAAAGTTGAATTGAATTGAATTGAATCCTTGTTATGATATTTACACATTGCCTAAAAAAACGTCCTTATTCTCTCTGACTCTAGAAAGCAATTTATGTTTTCACCAAAAATATTAAATTTAGTTTTGTTTAGAGATACAACATATAAAACAGGCCCTTTAGCCCACTATGTCTGCGCTGACCTGTGATCCCCATATGCAAGGTATTTTCTTCTACACTAGGGAACATTTATGGAAGCCAATTAACAATTTACTGAAGACAATTTACAGAATTCTAGGGGTAATTTTACTATTTTATCAAAGCCGTTTATTAACATACAAACCTGCGCGTCTTTGTAATGTGGGAGGTGACCGCACCCAGAGAAAACCCACACGTTCACAGGGAGAATATGCAGTATAATGTGGATAAATGAGAGTGCAGTATAATGTAGATAAATGTGAGATTATCCACTATGGAGGCAAGAACAGGAAGGCAGATTATTATCTGAATTATGTCAGATTAGGAAAAGGGGAAGTGTAACCAGGTTAATACCCGGGATGGCAGGGTTGACATATAATGAAAGAATGGGTCGACTGGGGGCCTGGGGTCACAGTTTATTGAACGCGGGTCTGTGCGCTGTGAGGCAACAATTCAACTACTAGGCCACTGTGCGGTCCTGTGCGGTCCTGTTTTCATTTTGTTTTTGTTTTTTACTACATTATCATTGTTCTCAAGGTGGATTCATTATTGCATGATTGATCAAAAGAAAATGTTTCATTTTATGGACCATAGTAGATTTGTGAATTATAGTTCACTACCACTTGTCATTCTATGACTAACTCCAATTAGAACAATTAAAATTAAAATGTCGCTTTTCTCTTGATCAGTCACTATGATGTGTAATGGCAATACAGATCCCCAGAATGGTTCAAGGAGGAAGAAGTATAATTGTCGGAAATATTTAAACCAAATTATTGGTTTATTGGAAATCGTCAAAAATGATTTCACTGTGACGCAAACTATAAGCAATAAGTATAAGGATCCACTTTTAAGCTCATAGGAAGGTCACATAAAAATTTCAAAATAGTTTGCTTTGTCCTTAAGCATAATAGATACTGACATTAAATTTGCACAGAGTTGTTGAATTTTACTTCGGAGTCACGTGAGTGACTACGTGAAGAAGCCCCGCCTGGCGCATGCTCGGCATTACGTCGATGCATGTGAAGCTCCGACAGGATGGAGAGCGCAGCTCCCACCAGCGTAAGTTTAACCCGCAGGTAAGTCGCTGTTGAACTTTCTTGCTAGTGGGTTTAAACTCTGTAAGTCTGCAGAGCCAGCTAGAGTGAATGCATTTTTAAACTTCGGTAATTGAATAGAACGTGCTGGAACCGCAGTTTCCGATTTAGACCGGATCGGGAGATAAGGGCTGCTTTAAAAGCCGGCTCCCGCTATTTACCGCTATTTAGTTCGGGTTTGGAGATAATGGCTGCGCTAAATGCCGGCTCCAAATACCCAGTGATTGTTACATAAAGTCTGCTCTGAGTATATGTTACCAGATGCAGTTTCTTTATGGAAATGTATATAACCCTGTGTGATACTGAGGTCAATACAAATATTCTGCAAGCAGAATGTGCCTGTCAGAATTACAATTTTAAACATATATGGTTTATGCATAAATACAAAAAAATAAAGAAGTAACTCTCCTCCAAGGGAGGACAAGAATGGGGGGGGGGGGGGGGGGGGGGGCTGGAAATGGAGAAAATGCTCCACAGTTGACTTAGTCAAGGGTTCTTGACCCAGGTATGTCTTCCTGTAAGGCAGGCTCCAAAGGAGTTTCCATACGCTGAGTATCGTGCCTATGAAAATGGGATTCTGATTCTCCAGTACCTTGGTTAGGTCTGGATGAGATCCCTAGAACAAGACAAAATGCTCCAAATTCTAATGTCAAGGGGTCTAAAGACCCATGACATTCTAAGGCAGGCTCCGAAGGAGTTTCCATACACTGAGTATGGTGCCTATAAAGAACGAGAATCTCATTCACCAGTGCCTTACATAGGTCTGGATGAAGTATTTAGAGCAAGATAAAATGCTCAAAATTCTAAACAATTAAGGGTTTTAAGACCCATGAGATTCTAAGGCAGGCTCTGAAAGGAGTTTCCATACACTGAGTATGGTGCCTATGAAAATTGAGAATCTCATTCACCAGTGCCTTGTTTAGGTCTGGATGAAGTCTCCTAGAGCAAAGACTCGGGAGTACCAGGGCAGGATGAAACTGACCCTGAAGCTGGTGTTTCTACTTATGTGTATACGCCAGAGCACAATATAAACGCTCCGGGTGTTCCCGATGTAGCACCAAGTTTTGCTATATCGGTATGGACTGGTGAGGCTATGGATGAACCTGGCGGCCAACATTATTTGGTTTCTCACCTACTCCAAGAAACGGTTATGACTGAAACAGTAAAAAAATATATAAAACACCCGTCTATTGTGCCTCGCTCAGGGTGCCAACAGTAACTCAGTAATTGGGCACCCTTGAGTGTAACGATGCGAGGATAGGAAATGTGTTCCAGCATGTCCTCTAGCTGATATTCAGTTGGCATCACTGCATTTGAGGAAGACATACATGGGTCGATAATGTCCAATACTTTTAAGACATGCTTGCGTTACTCTGCAATGCATATTCAAACCCAATTGTATGATGAAAATTGCCATTTGGCTACCATTATACCCAAAAAATGCAGGATTATGTGGGCAAGCTATAACCAGATTTATGATTGATGAAAAACTGCCCAAACAATTAAGGATATTTGCCTTATAAAACTTCTCATCCCTGCTTTGAGAAAACAAACAGGTTGAATACGAACCCCTATATTAAGAGGAGGAGATCTTCTGGTTCATTTACGGAAGTACAGAAACATCATTCCATCACACATGGGAATTTCTGGGAAACAACCTCTGGTCGGTTGTAAGATTACAATTGTTTTGTAATTCTGAATTAAATCTGATCGGCTTGGTGTTTGAATGTACCAGGAACTCGTCAGTTAGAGATAATATATCCCAGCCACAAGAATGTGGGTTGCAGAGTCATTCTGGGACTCACAAACTTAAATTTATAGTTCAGTATAGGCAATTTTTAAAAAGTACACATCAACACTGTAACAAAGTTGTTATCACAAGGCTGCTATATGGCTATTATTAGACCTAAAAAAGATGCCTTATTATTCAGGTACTTAAATTAATTGGATGGGTCAGTTCAAGGAATTACCTAATGGGTTAAATTCAGAACTCAGATTGCTCACACAATTATTGAAACCAGCACTGGTATTAATGAGGGCTCAGAATCACATTGTAATGACTTATCTAGAGGATATGTTAATTGTAAATGGGAGACAGCTGAAGAACTGGATTCAGCAACCATAAGGCAATTGAAAGGCTAAGGTTCTGTATATCCAAACAACATGTAAGTTACAGGCATCCCAAACAACTGATTATTTGGGGTTTTTCATTAATACAGTTGATATGTCAGTAACTTTACCAACAATTAAGGTTGGGGATGTTACAAATGCCTGTATTTGTCTTGGTAAAAAATATTATCCCACCATCCAAGAAGTAGCTACGGTTACTGGTAAAGTGATAGTGGTAAAGTAAAGTGATCAAAGTCTGCAAAGACCAGAGAATAAGCGTAAAAAGTGTGCAGGTCATTGATTAGGTCCATGCAGTTACCAACTAAAAAGGTTGAGCTAAATTGCAATGATGGATTCTCAATGTTGCACAAGTTACTAGAAGTAAAAATGTGCTTGTTCAGTAGTCTTCAGTGGTATTACAGACTGATGGGAGTGCTCTCGGATGGGGAGCCAAGGACAGCGACACCAGTTGTGGTCGATGGACTGTCCAAGATGATTTAATTCTCCAAACACTTTTTGATGAATATTTTTAATTATAGAAACATATGTATGAAAATTGCAATATTTTACATAAACAAAAATACATCATTAAATACTTTCATAATATTAATAATATTAATATTATTACTGATATTGAGTTTTAGGACTATATGCTTCTATACGCTTTTTTAATTATTTTTTATAAAGTAAGAAAAGATAGAGATAAATAATGAAAAAAATATGAAAACGAATGGAGTATTAATCGTTATTCCGTCATTGGAGATATAGGCATGATTTATTATATTTCTTTCTTCATCCATTCTAATATTCAGGCCTCAGTCAAGCCCTCGTACCGATCCATTATGACTCTGTAAATATGCCCATATAGACCATATCCCTCTGAAGAGATCTAACCTGTCCATTAAGACAAGCCTCAATCTCTCCAGATGAAGAGTCTCCGACATTTCTGTATTCCACATTTTGATTGTAGGGGATGTAGGGCCTTTCCAAAAATTTTAATATTAATTTTTTCCCAATTATTAACCCATAATCAATAAAAATTCTCTGGTTTGTTGTTACTATTTGTTCTGTTTCCAATATTCCTAGTATTATTAGCTTTGAATTGGGTGTCAAAGATATATTAACAACATTCGAAATTATCCTAAATATTTCAATCCAGAATTTTGTAATTTTTATACAATTTGTAAATGAGTGTGCCAGATTGGCTTCTAAATGTTGACATTTATCACATATAGGAGATACTTTTGGGAACATATTATGTAATTTGGTTTTTGAATAATATAATCTATGTAATATTTTAAACTGTATAAGAGAGTGTTTAGCATTTAGCGAACAATGATGTATATGTTGTAAACTATCATCCCATATTTCTGGTCTAATAGTTTGACATAATTCATTTTCCCACGATTGTCTATGTATTTCTGTTGATGGAACATCACCTTCCAATAAGATGTTATATATATATATGAAATCATTTTTTCTGTATTCGGATGTTTATTCAAACATTCATCTAATATTTCTATCTTTCTATTTCTGAGTTCTTGCGTATTTGCTTTAACGTAATCTCTAATTTGTAAGTATCTAAAGTACTCTTTAGATTGTAGTCCATAAATTTGTTGTATGTCTTGAAATGAAAGGAAGGAGTTTTCCCTATAGAGATCCCCAATCTTAATAATTCCATTATTTTTCCATTGTGAAAAAGCTTTATCCATCATTGAAGGTTTAAACGTAACATTATTTACAATGCTAAGAGATAGTGGTATAGATTTTAATTTTAATGTTTTCTTTATTTGTTTCCAAATACGTATTCCACTTCCTATTATTGGGTTATCACTATATGTTTTCTTAGCTAAATTAGTATTAGCGAATATTATAGAAGTAATTTCAAAAGGAGAACAATCTTCTTTTTCCATATTTAACCAAGTTGGTTGATTATCTATTCCTTCTAACCAAAAATTCATATTTTTAATGTTAACTGCCCAGTAATAAAACATAAAATTTGGTAGAGCTAGACCTCCATTTATTTTTGGTTTACATAAATGTTTTTTATTTATTCTATGGCACTTATAATCCCAAATGAAGTTAGTGACTAAGGAGTCCACCTTTTTAAATAAATTTTTAGGGAGATATATCGGGATTGATTGGAAAAGGTATAATAATTGTGGAAGAAACACCATTTTTATTATATTAATTTTGCCTATCATCGATATAGGTAAAGTTTTCCAATATATAATATTCTTATTTAATTTGTTCAATAATAGTGGAAAGTTAGCTTTAAATAAGGAGTCAAATCTTTTTGTTACAAAGATTCCAAGATATTTAAATTTTTCATTTGTTATCTTAAAAGGGAATTAATTCTCCAAACACATGGTATGAATTATTTGGAGTTATTGGGAGTAGACAATACCACAGCTGTGGGAGAAGACAATATTGTGGTAAGACAACAGATCACAAAAGTTCAATGACAATACAGAATGAATGTTAAAATTCAAAAAGTTTAAAAAAAAGATTGTCAGACAGTATGAGTACCAAATGTTGATCTGTTGTGTCTGGATTAAATCTCCAGGGGTCTAAATGTGTCTCATGGGAGCCAGACCCAGGAGCATTAGCAGTGGATGCATTCTCGCTACATTGGGGAAATATAGTCTTTTATGTTTTCACCATTTTGCCTGATTAAGCAATGTGTCACCAAAATAGAGCAAGTCTCCGCCACAGGCGTTTGGTGGTTCCAAACTGGTATTGCTTCTCGGCCTTTTGGCTAAGATCAAATGTAGTATCTGTTCTTATCAGTTCAATATCTGATACATCCCTTATCTAGGGACCATTACTACACAGCCATTGTTCCCATTGGTGCTCAGAATGATAATTCAGACATTCATGACAAATTCCAGGTGCAGTAATTGTTAGTACATCCAGTAACAGCAGAAGTCATCCATTACATGACCGTATTAACTGTTAATCTGCAGGTTCTGATGGAATGTCGGATGGGACCATGGATGTCATAACTGCAGCTTGGAGATATAGCACTAAGAAACAATATATGTTTCATATAAGGAATGGGAAATCTTTTGTATACAGTCAGATATATTTTATCATACTGCAAACATATCGGATGTATTGGAGTTCCTTGCTATGTTGCACCTGAGTTATAGTACCATTAATGGAGCTCAGAGTGCTTTGTCCTCCTGTTTAGGACAATTTTCAGAACGACAATTTATCGGGTCTCATCCATTAATATCCCGATTTATGAGAGGAATTTTAATAAAATCCTACCAAACCCAGATATACAGAAATATGGGATGTCAGTATAGTTCTCACATTGATTCGGCAATGGACTCCAATTATATCACTGTCTTTTCAGAAGTTAATATTTAAAGTGGTTATGCTGATGACATTAATATCAGCACAATGAGAACAAACATTACAAATGTTACGGTTACATTGTATGCAGTTGCCTGTAGATAAAATGACGTTTTATGTCAATGATCTAAGCAAGCAAAGCAAGCCAAGAAAGGTTGGAACCAATGTAATCTTTAGGACATACTCTGTCAACTAAACATTGTGTGTGATTAAGCATCTGATTTAATATATATTGAATTAAGAGTCTCTGAGATTGTGAGACACCAATGTTCATTACCCACAAGAAACATATAAAAACAGTGACAGTACAAACTATTTCTAGATGGATAAACAGGTTCTGGATTAACTGGAGTAGACACTGATGTGTTTAAATCTCACTCCGCAAGGGCGGTATCAATGTCTGCGGCAAAGGTGCAGGACATGCCGCTCGACCAAATTCTGGAGACCGCAGGATGGTCTAAAGAGGAACTTTTCTAGATTTTATGATAAACCTGTTGTCACAGTGCCAGGGTTGCACATGCTGTGTTGGGTTCTGTTCAAATTGTTTGCTTTGTTGCATATCATTTGTTGTAATTTCCCCAGAGATAGAGGGGTTATTACTTTTCTTTTTATTATTATTATTAAAATATTAAAATATTTATTGCATAATTTCAAGCAATATATATTATTTACTCACTACTGTGTAAACTCAAGCAATGTGTCGTTTGGAATGAACTACGGCATGAAAATCACAGGGCTTCAAAATCTTCACGTAGTCACTCACGTGACTCCGAAGTAAAATAGTAAGATTAAATGAGAACTTACCAGTTTGAAGTTTGATCATTATTTTATGAAGAGTTACGATGAGGGATTATGTGCCCTCCACTCCCAATCCTCATTATATAATGAGGATTGGGAGTGGAGGTCACATCGCCCAAACAGGTCCACAGAAGACGCCATCAGCGTAGCTCTCCACTCTGTGCTGAGCCACCTGGAGCTGGGGCAGAGCCACGTCCGGATGCTCTTTGTGGATTACAGCTCAGCTTTCAATACTATCATCCCGGACATTCTCATCGACAAACTGGTCACTCTCGGCCTCCCCACTCTCACATGTGCCTGGATAAAGGACTTCCTCACCAATCGGCCCCAGACGGTGAGACTCGGCCCCAACTCTCCTCCACTTGCATGTTGAGTACCAGCTCCCCACAGGGCTGTGTGCTAACCCCCTCCTATACTGTCTCTACACCCACGACTGTAGTCCGGTCCACAACAACAACTGCATCGTCAAGTTTGCTGACGTCACTACAGTAGTCGGACTCATCCCAAGGGGAGACGAGGCAACCTACAGAGAGGAAGTCCTCAAGTTGAAAACCTGGTGCTCAGAAAACAACCTGGTTCTGAACACCAAGAAAACCAAAGAGCTCATTGTCAACTTTAGGAGGCACAGCACCGACTTAGCTCCCTTATACATCAACGGTGAGTGTGTGGAGAGGGTCTACACCTTCCGGTTTCTCGGCGCCCTTATCTCCGCTGACATCTCCTGGACAGATAACATCACAGCGGTCATCAAGAAGGCTCAGCAGCGGCTGCACTTCCTCAGGAAGCACAACCTGGACTCCAACCTGCTGCTGACCTTCTACCGCTCGTCCATTGAGAGCCTGTTGACATACTGCATTACAGCATGGTACGGCAGCTGCACCATGGCAGACAGGGAGAGGCTTCAGAGAGTAGTTAGGGCAGCACAGAAGATCATCGGCTGCCCTCTCCCCTCTCTGATGGACATTTACACCTCCCGCTGCCTCACCAGGGCGAAGAACATTTTCAAGGACAGCTCCCATCCTGCATTTGGCCTGTTCAACCTGCTGCCCTCAGGGAGGCGCTATAGGTGCATCAGCACAAGGACAAATAGACTCAAGAACAGTTTCTTTCCAAAATCCATTATCTCCCTGAAATCACACATGCACTGACTTCACAGCCTAACCCCCGGACCTTCATCTATCCACCTACTGTAATTTGTACTGTAACTGTAACTCTATTTGTCCATTGTCTTTTATAGATATGTACATAGCGTCGCAGAAACTGTGCACCTTATTCCCCCTCCCCCTTTTTGTTTTTTTACACTGTTTTTTACACTGAGTAGGAGCAGCTTTTAATCTCATTGTACATGTGTATAGTGACAATAAAAAGGCATTCATTCATTCATTCATTCATTCATTCATTCATTCATAAATGATCATCTGGTAGTTCTAGTCTATGTAAGCCTTACTATCTTACTCCGGCTATTGGTTCTGTGTTTTTCACGCTGCTGCTTTGAAGTATGCCGAGCATTCGCCAGGCGGAGCTTCTTCACGTAATCCCTCATCGTAACTCCTCATAAAATAACAATCAAACTTCAAACTGGTAAGTTCTCGTTTAATCTTACTATTAAATAGTAATGCAGATTATTAAGTAAGAAGGTATTAAGTATATTTGACATAAAGACGCATGTGAATTTAATGGTGTTTTCATTCTACAGTGCCAGGAGTGAGTCATTATTTGAACACTTCAGAATACTCATGGCTTTTCATGAACAGTCCCATAGAATATTTGACCTCTCTTAGCCTCAATTAAATAAGAGTATCTCTGACAATGTAGGACATCTCCTCCAGGCAACCTAGATTATCATTTTTATCTAGATAATCTATCGAGATTATCTTCAAATGAGACTTTTGATTTTTTTCCATTTTTAAAGAGGCAGCATGGAACCAGGCCCATCGACCCACGGAGTCCACGCCGACCACTGATCGCCCGTTCACACCAGTTCTATGTTATCCCAACTTTCTCATCCACTCCCTTTGCACCCAGGGCAATTTACAGAGACCAATTAACACACGTTTTTGGAATATGTGAGGAAGCTGCAGCACCCGGAGTAAACCAACACAGTCACTGGAAGAGCACGCAAACTCCTCACATACCTCGCTCGTAGTCAGGATCGAGCTTATGTCTCTGGCGTTGTGAGACAGCAGCTATACCAGCTGCGCCATTTAAGATGTGGCCCATGAACTTTAAACACAAAAGCACTTTTATAATGACCATTAATCAATCACATCACGTGCTGCAATTCAAATTTTTGCTATTTCGGGAAACCTCTTCATTGCAAACACAGCGGTGACAAGGTACTGCGGATGCTGGTTTACAAAAATAAAGACACAAAGTGCTGGAGTAACTGAACAAGTCAGACAGCATCTCTGGAGAATATGGATAGATAACATTTCGTGTCTGGACCTTTCTTTAGAAGAACTAAAATATTCCAACCCAAAAGCGCAAGAACTTACCAGTTTGAAGTTTGATCTTTATTTTATGAGGAGTTACGATGAACGATTACGTGAAGAATCCCACCAGCCCGCATGCGCGTCAATCTTCAAAGCAGCGGTGTGAAATCACAGGTAACAGTAATTGAAGTAACATAGTAAGGTTAGAAACCTAGAATTACCAGGTGATCTTAGTGATATGAGGGTTGAGAGCGGAGGGCACGTAATCGCTCATCGTAACTCATAAAATAAAGATCAAACTGGTAAGTTATTGTTTAATCTTACTATTTTACTTCGGAGTCACGAGTGATTCTGTGAAGAGTTTAAAGCTTCTGCCGTAGATACGAATCCAGGCGTCTCACTGCATCGGTTGACCCAGGATGAGTGAATAATAAACAATGCACTGAACCATGGCATTGATTTGAACATGTGAATGGTTTATTTAACAAAGAAAAAACAATAGCGACCCCTCTCCCCCAGAGGGACACTATGAAACAGAACCTAAAATAGACTGTGCGAATAACCCCGGTCCGGTAAGCAGCTTGTTATGGAATCTTTGAAAAGTAGTTCATTTGACCATCCGGCGGCCGTGAGGATATGGTCGAGAGGAACATCCATTGTTCTCGCTGCTGAAGTTGATGCCGCCCTGGTGGAGTGGGATTTAAAATTGTCAGCGTCCACTCCTGCATAAACCAGAACCTGTTTCAGCCATCTTGAAATTGTCTGTACTGACACTTTCTTGTGTGGCTTTTTGTGGCTGATAAATAATGCTGATACTGAGCCTCTGAGGCTCTTGGTGACCTTGATATAATGTTGCAGGTGCGAGACTACACACAATCGTAAATCCGTGGGATATGCCGAAAAATTAACCTTGAACCCTGACACCCCTGGTCTGCTCTGCTTAATTAAATCATAAATGTAAAACATAACGTTATTTCCAGATGACACCGTCCTGTCCAGTCGCAGCTTCTGCAACGTCTGGACCCGTTGCACTGAAACCAGCGCCATGAGCATGACCACCTTTAGAAGTGATTTTGGGCAAAGACAGGGATGTGGCTGGAGCCCACTGATGAAGCAGCGTGAGTACCATGCTCACATCCCAGATTTAAGAGTACCTGGGCATGGGTGGATTGGAATTAAAAATACCCTTCATAAACCGGGATATTAAAGGGTGAGATCCAACAGAATGTTGTTCCGACCCCAACCATAAATAAGACGACAGGGCACTCCTGGCACTATTGATGGCGCTATAGCTCAACCCTTCATCAAAATATAGCATTGACAGAAACTCTAGCACATCTGAGATGCGTGCCGTGTGATATGTTATGTTCCCCCGTAAACAGAACATCTCCCATTTCCTGACATGAGAGATGTACTGTTTTTTGGTACTATCCCTCCAGGCCGCAGTGATCACATCCACTGTATGATCGGATAGTCCAAACACCAGGTAAGGCCTCCTTAGAATCTGCAAATCAACAGATCAATACGGTCATATAACGGATGTTGTTCCCCAGTTACAGGGTGCACCAGTAGATTACTACGTTTTGGGACAGTCATAAGTGGCTGTGTTATAATTCCCAAAACGAGTGGGAACCATGGCTGAGTAGGTCAGTCGGGTACCACCAAAACTCCTGACGCGGAGTCCTGCTTGATTTTGAGCAAGCACCGACTGATGAGGCAAAATGGGGGAAATGCATATAAAAACATTCCACCCCAGTGTAGCGAGAATGCATCTACCGCTACTGCCGCTGGGTCTGGTTCCCATGAAACATACTTTGGTAACTGGTGATTGAGTCTGGATGCAAACAAATCGATATCTGGCATCCCATACCGAGCAACAATATAATTAAATACATCATGATTCAACATCCATTCTGTGTTGTCATTGAATTTGCGTGACCTGATGTCTGCCACCATGTTGAATCTACCTGGTAGGTAGATAGCTGAAATCCAAATGTTTCTTGTAACACATAAGATTATTGTAACACATAAGATTATTAACACATTAAGTTTCTTGTGCCAAATAAGATTAGCCAATCTATCGCAAGATTCCGACTTGATTCCACCCATGTAATTAACATACACCACTGAAGTAGTGTTGTCAATCTGATGCTGGACATGCAAGTGACGCATTCTAGTACAACAAGCCTTAAATCCATAGAATGCTCCCAACAGTTCTAAATATTTAATCCCATATGAGTGAAGAATAAATGCCTCATGCTTATTCCATCTGCCTCCACAGCTAGAGGTGGTAACAGTAGCACCCCATCCTAGGACACTAACATCAGTCTGTAAAACAACTGAAGGTTTCTCAATCAGAATTTTACTGGAGCAACTTGAAATGTTCAATATCCACCACTGCACTTCAGCAATGGCTTCAGCTGGTAATGGCATGGTCCTGTTAAAATTACCTGCATTTATCTTGAGTGCCTGCTCTTTTGCACGTTGTAAATTTTGGTAATACAAAGGTCCAAACTGTGCCGCTGGAAAGGCAGCCACTAATTTGCCAATCAAGCTGGCCACCTATCTAATTGAAGGTTGCTGCTCCACCATGAGCTTGTTACAGTCTTCAATTAAATCTAATCTCTTGCCCCTGGGCAGAGCCATAGACATGTGAGTTGAGTTATTAGCGAATCCCAAATAATCAATGACTCTAACTGGTATCAATTTGGATTTAACTGGATGGATGAAGAACCCCAATCTCTCAAACATGAATTTAACAGCTGAAACAGATAATTCAGCTGCTTCCCGAGTAGCCCTATGATTAAGATATCATCCAAATAAGCTATTGTAATATGACTGAGCTCAGAGTAGCCCCAATACTGGTTTTAACAGTTTTGTAAATAGTCTAGGGCCAAGGTTAACCCATTTGGCAATGCTTTAAATTGCCATAATTGCCTCATCCAGCTAAACTTCAAATATTTCCGATGATCATGAACAGGCACTGAATAATATGCATCTTTAAAATCTATACATGCCATATAACATCCTCTGGAAATCAATTGTTTGGCAGTAACAAAGGTTTCCATTTTGAAATGTATATTCTGCACAAAGGGGTTAAGGCTCATTAAGTCAAGGATGATTCGACATCCCCCATCCTTCTTTGGCCTAGGAAAATATTAGACATGAATTGGTGAGATTGGTGAACTGTCTTCTCAATTACCCCTTTTTTGTATAATTTTTCAATTTCAGCTTGTACCTCCAAATTCTCTTGTTGTGAAAAAACTAATGTCCGGCTTGGTGTATTCTGTGTGGGTGGACACAAACTGGGAAGGAATTCAATTCAAAACCCTTGTATACTGTGCAATATAAACAGATCTGATGTTATCCCATACCATTCCTTCAAGAACAAGTGTAATCTCCCCCCAACTTGTAGGTGATCCCCACTTAATATGTTCCGACAAGAACCAGACCCACCTACCTCCATGCTTACTGGTGGAATTTTCTACCCCGGTTTCTGGTGGGTAAGGCCATGTTCGCCCGTGCCCCTGGAGGGGTGCACAAGCTGCGCATATTTGTGAATAGCCGGCTTGGTCCTTGACCTGATCTGGTTTCAGCGAACCGCTGTGGGGGACTGCCGCCGAAGCGAGGTTTTGCTGGTCATCGGTGCTTTGATGAGTCCGACCATTCTTGCCTCGTTGTCCAGCTCCTTGACTCTTTTTGACAGATCTTCACCAAACAGCAGAGTCGGTGGCTGGATGTTGCTGGGTTTACACAGAGCAGCGAACTTAGGATTGATAGTAGGGCGGATGGCAGATTTTCTCAGACAATTGATCTCAAAATGTGCATTGCACATGAGGGCCAGCGCAACCTGCTGTACATCAGACAGGTGCCCTCCATCCACCGACCAGGCGAACGCTGTAATGCCCGAAGCGAGCAGCTTCAGTACCCTCTGAAGCCTCATTTCATGAGCTTGGATACCTACGCCCATGTGACCCCAGATGGTGTGGTTAACTGCTGGCACTTTGAGCAGGATTCAGTTGGTAGGGGTCTCATATCTTTTGGACATTTCCTCCATGGTATGCTCTTGAAGCTGGTGTGAGGCCAGATAATTAATACTTGTGGCCAACTCATCACTCAGCGGTTCCCCTGTTTCTTTTTTTTTTAAATTTTTTTTTACATAAAATACTTCATACTTTTGATTTAATAATAAAAGAGCAGTGAGAGAAAAAATAAATAAAGAGTGTCGGAATAGATAGACAAGCGAGTAGAAACAGAAAGCAAAAGAAATAAAGGACAGAGATGAGAAGCTAAAAGATTGAAAGAAAAGGAGAAAGTAAAGGAAAGAGAGATTAGGAGAGATCTACCTATCTTGTATTTTTGCCCATCCGTCACCTAGTTCTAAACCATTTAATTTCTAAGGTTATGTTATGCACCATATGCTTGTAAAAAGTTGATAAAAGGAGACCAAATCTTTAAGAATTGGCCTACTTTGCCTAGTAGGAGGAATCTCATTTCTTCAAGATGTAGCATTTCAGACATGCTTGAGATCCACATTTTGAATGTTGGCATAGGTGCGTTTTTCCAAAATTTAAGTGTAAGTTTTTTTGCTGTTATTAGATCATAATTAAGAAAAGCTTCTTGGAATATAGTTAGTTTACTTCCCTACCTGGCGAACGCTGTGATACCCGAAGCGAGCAGCTTCAGTACCCTCTGAAGCCTCATTTCATGAGCTTGGATACCTAAGCCCATGTGACCCCAGATGGTGTGGTTAACTGCTGGCACTTTGAGCAGGATTCAGTTGGTAGGGGTCTCATCTTTTTTGGACTTTTCCTCCATGGTATGCTCTTGAAGCTGGTGTGAGGCCAGATAATTAATACTTGTGGCCAACTCATCACTCAGCCGTTCCCCTGTTTCTGAGGGAATAGCAAATCTTGCTGCCAGGACTGGCACCTCTGGCTCGTGCCTCTCATCCCTTGGGGTAATCTTCACGGGTACCCACGGACTCGGCATCAGTAACACAGCCCTGGCTCCCAAGGAGACCCGCGCTGACAACTCCCCACGACAATCAGTATAAAAGCGCCAATGGTGCAGCCACAGTGCTCTCAGGCACCAAGTCTGCAGTCGCTGGTCGTACCGCCAGCGACCCGGTAGCTGAGATAGGCAGCCGCCCGCTACCCGCACTCCCGCGGTCTTCCACAGCTACTCTCCCGGCGGCTCGCCTTGACTTTACCTTTGACGCTTTCTCCATACTCAACCTTGTCTCCTGAAACAAGAATTACCAAGCACAGAAAACGACCTCCGACTAAGTTTAACACTTACCTGAGGGTTTTTAAAACTTACCACTGGAGGAGCGATGCACCTCGCAGCCGGTCACTGCGCCATGCGTCAGACATAATGACGCGCATGCGGGCTGGCGGGATTCTTCACGGAATCACTCACGTGACTCCGAAGTAAAAATGTCACCTATAGACGGATACAAGGAACTGCAGGCTGCCCCACTGAGTTAAGGGCCTGTCCCACTTGGGCGACCTAATTGGTGAGTTTAGAAGAGCTTAGGAGAGTTTGAAAAAATGTCATGTTGAAGACCTCCTTTGCTATGTTGAAGACCAGCTTCAACTAACTACGACTAGCTACGACTAACTTTAGGAAATTTGGACACCGAATAGTGGAGAGTGAAGACGACCTCCTTCGATCTCCTGCGACGTCCCTTCAACCTCCCTTCAACTATGATGAAGACTATCTACGACCAGCTTCGACTACTGAAAGAGTTTAATTTGGTCAAGTTTTGTTCGTAAATTAAAAATGGAGATTTACTGAACAACAAGGAAGCAGTCAAGTTTAAAAGAGAATTTTCCCAGCAGAATAAGTCTGGGAAAGTCTTAGAAGCTTGGTTCATACTAATCATTGCAACAATGTATTAACAATGTATGAACATAGAGATGTATTGTCTGGGCACAGCACCATATTTGACATCAGTCTGAACTGCCTGTTCGAGCTAAGGACAAGGTAGTGGCTTTCATCCAAGTCTTACAAGCTTGTTTTTGTTCACAGACGGATGCCCATTTGAGAAACAAGATGGAAGTCATTTGAAAACAAAATGGAGTTAGTTGTCCATCCGGAATGGGCAGCCGTACTGAAGCTGTGCCAAGATGTGAGAATAAGGCTGACATTCCAAATATATGGGTCCAGCCTCCCTTGTTTCCCTTTGGCTATGGATCTTTCACTCAGATTCAGAAGGTGTGTTTTATTGACAAGAAAATGTATAACTACACTAACTTTTCTCTTTGTTCTTTGAGTGGCGGCCTAGAGGCTCTGAGCAATGTGTGTGCTCTTTGTTATCTCGCCACTCCCATCTGACGATTTGATTAAAGATTGCTTATGGTTTTACCCTTAACAATTTTGTTGTTGTCTGCTTACTTTAAGAAACAGACTCTGACACTACGACCTACTGCGACTAAACCTACAACTAAAAAAAGTATTGATTTTTTCCATGGCGACCTTTTTTTACTCGCAGGCATTTTTCAACATATTGAAAAATACACCGCGACCTAGCTGAGGCCTCGAGTACGCGGAGACCACTCTCAAGCATGAAGGAGAGTTACGAAGACCTCCTACGACCTCGTGGCAACCATGCTGCGAGTATGGGTCACGGGCAGACTCGCGGTAGAGGTCGCCCAAATGGGACAGACACTTTACTCCAGCACTTTGTGTCTTTTCTTGTAAAGTAGCATCTGCAGTTCCTTGTATCCAAAGCTTTTCATTGTACCTCAGTACACGTGACAATAAACTAAACTGAACTAAATTAAACTAAACCATGGATAGGTGACGTTTCGGGTTGGGACCTTTTTTTGGTTTCAGACTTTCTGCAGAAAGGGTCCCGACCTAACACATGGCCTATCTATGTTCTCCAGCGATGCTACCTGACTTGCTGAGTTACTCCTGCACATTGAGTCTTTTTTTTACAGTTATGATATATTTGTTTTTTACCTCTTATGGCCTGCATAACCACTCTAGTTTGAATGCACATAGAATCAATGCTAATTCTATTTAACCAAATGAGTGCAGAAGTTAATATTGATTCCACTTAAGCTGCTACCTTTAATTCCCAATTACGCCAAAACTTAACACCTCTTGTAAGCTGGCTCAGTAGATTATTTCTGTACACTTTGCTAATCGGGGATATGTTTAGGCATGGCAATACTGTACTGGACTGTATACAAGCAAATAATTTCACGGTGTGTTTGCACATGACAATAAAAGCACCTTTGAATCTTTTGTGTAGAATGAGACCTGATTTCAAGTAGCACTTTGCAAATAAATACATGACCTCACTGAATAAGCGCGGCAAATGCGAGTCAATGCGAACAAATAGGAATTGGTATTGTATTTTATATTGTTTTGCATTGTAGATTTGTATTGCTTCTTACATTGCTTCATCACATCCTTGGGTGTATCAATGTGCGATAAGTGAAAGCAAAGCAATCACCACAAAATGCTTGCCTCCTTACTTTGAGGTAGCTGCATTCTTTTGCTTTAAGCAAAGTCGATTTCTCCCTTGTAACACATCTCTACAGCCTTAATTAAAGGGGAATCGATTCACAGCCGTCAAAGAGCAGTGAACCTGGGGCTTTTTCTGCACAACAGAATGAGAAGATTGTGAAGTGAGATTGGCAGTTTCCCAATATCACTGTTCCCAGTCAATCACTTAACGTATGGATGATAATGCAAAGAAATACAAAAAGAATGACATTATTGGCTTTTCAAAGAACCGGTAGCAAGGTATTTGACACTGAGATTTAATTCCTGCTCAAACTAATGAGATAAGCATTATGTCTGATAGCAATCTTTTTCAATGCGTTATATCCCCGAAGTGTGAATTTGTGTTATAAAACAGCCCACAGAGTATATATTTACAACTTACTTACATCACTCCCGTAAGAGCTAACTTGGGAAATGGAATGAAGTTTTGCTTATATTTTAATAAAAAGATGAGGATCTTGGAATGGAGTAGTGAGAGGTTATGGCTGGCACAGTGGAGCAGCAGTAGAGCTGCTGCCTTACGGTGCCAGAGACCTGGGTTCGACCCTAACTACGAGTACTGTCTGTACGGAGATTGTACAGTCTCACTGTGACTGCGCAGGTTTTCTCTGGGTGCTCTGTTTTTTCTCCCACTCTCCAAAGATGTACAAGTTTGTAGGTTAATTGGTTTTGGGAAAATTGTTAATTGTCCCTCGTGTGTAGGATAGTGCTAGTGCACAGGGTGTTCACTAGTCGGTGAGGAATCGGTGGGCCAAAGGGCTTGTTTCCACTCTATAAAGTAAAGTCTAAAGTTGGATGCAGTAGTTAGAGATAAGATGGCCTCCATCTTCATGAGAAAATAAAAATAACATTACAAAATCTGTTTTCACTTCAGATTTCCAGCACTACACTAATTTGCATTTGAGTTACTACATCTGCAATGGTTTCACTTCATCCTTCATACACAGAAATTAAAGTCAAGCAGCTTTTGAAACTGTGCCAACCATCAAGTACCAACTTCGCTATCCCTGTTTTATTCTGCACACACTCTTGTCATTGCATTCCATTCTACCATCCACGTACGTGTAAGAAGCAATTTGCAGGAGCTAATTAATCAACTGACGGCTCATTGGAGCTGCTGCCTCACAGTGGCAGAGACCCGAGTTCAGTCCTCACCTCAAGTACTGTTTATGTGGGGTTTGCCTGTTCTCCCTGTGACCTTGTGGGTTTCCTCCAGGTTATCTGGTTTCTTCTCACATCCCAAAGACATGCATGTCTTTGGGATGTGAGACATGCATGTCCCCTATAAATTGTCCCTATAAATTGTCCCTTGTGTGTAAGAAGTGGATAAGAAAGTAATACAACATAGGACTAGTGTGAACGGGTCTGCGTGGATTCGGTGGGCCAAAGGGCATGCTGTTCCCTTCATTCCATTGAATTACATTGAATTGAACTCAATTCAATTCAATTCATCCAAAGAAAACCCATGCAGTTTCAGTAAGAACATATAAACTCCACAAAGAGAGCACCTGGGTTACTAGAGCTGCAAGCAGCAGCACTACCAGCTGCACCACTGTGCCATCCAAATTGTAAAACAATTCCTCTATGGCTACAAAAATTAAAATCTAACAGTATTTCAGAGGGCACTCTTCACATTATGGTAATAATGTGTGCATGAGTTTAGTTCAGTTTAGTTTAGTTTAGTTTAGTAAGTTTAGAGATACAGCATGGAAACAAGACCACCCAATTCATGCCTTTTCACTAGCTCTATCTCATTCCTTTTTATCTTTATTTATCTATTTATTTATTTATTTATCTATTTATCTATTTATTTATTTAATTAATTAATTATAAATTATTAGAAGTAATGTACAGTACAGTAGTATAAGCCAAAAATAACATAATACATTTAATGTACCACTTCTTGTTTTAAACTTTAATAATAGGAGAGTAAAAGAAGGAAGAAAAAGAGAAATAGAGAAGATTACATAAGATAGTAAGTACATGAGAAAGTGAAAAGAGATAGCCCGTAAGGATGTAGAACACGAGGAAGAATAAAATAAAGGGGAAAAAAAAAGGAAAATATAAGAAATTAAGATAAGATAAAAGGGATGTACCTACTTCAAATCTTTACACACCCCTCACCAGGTCCTGAAACTGTTTCTTTCCAATGTTATGTTGCACCCTATGCTTGTAATAAGTCGATAAATGGAGACCAAATCTTTGAGAATTGGTCTGATTTGCCTGCTAGGATGAATCTCATGTCTTCGAGGTGTAACATTTCGGACATATTTGAAATCCACATTTTTACCGATGGTGTTGGGTGCATTTTTCCAAAATTTAAGTATGAGTTTTTTTGCTGTTATTAAGCCATAATTAAGGAAACTCTTTTGGAACAAAATCAGCTCAAAGCCGACTTCCATTGTTCCAAAAATAATCAATTCTGCGTTCGGTTTCAATTTTATTTTAAATAATTTTGTAAAAATGTCAAAGATTTCATTCCAAAATTTTTGGATTTTTATGCAAAAAACAAAGGAATAAGCTATAGTTGCATCTTGAGATAAACATTTATCACAAGTGGGGGAAACATTTGGGACGATTTTACTTATTTTAGTTTTCGAATAATATAATCTGTGTACGATTTTAAATTGGATAAGAATATCTCTATCTCTGAGATAAGCTCTATCTCATTCTCTCGGGACAATTTACAGAAACCAATTAACCTACATATTTGCACATATTTGTAACGTGGGAGGAAGCCGGAGCAGCCGGAGAAAACCCACACAGTCACAGGGAGAACATACAAACTCCATACGGACAGCATCCGTAGTCAGGATCGAACCGGGTCTCTGGGGTTGTAAGGCAGAAACTCCACCTCTGCGCCAACATGCCTCACCAAGTTGATAACTTCAAATTATATGTGAATGTATTTGATGATTATTGGAAGGGCCAGGCTCCTCTTTGACCCTCCGCTCCACCGCCCCCTGCTCCCTGTACCATTACACACATCCTCAGTCCGTCCTTTAGTCAAGGTTCATTCTAACCTTCAAAGGCTTGGCTTTGGTTCGATCTATAGTGGATCCTTGCCCTGGACTAAGAAAATGAGAGTGCATGAGAATAGCGGAAGAAAAGATGCAATTATGGCCAATTCATCTTCAAACAAGCACAATATGGAGGAACCTCTTTCCATGCATGACATGCGTGACAATATCATACAGTCGCTCATCACAAAAGCTTTGCAATTTGTAACAATCCAGTGCGGAGACGAAGGCTTCCCTATGGAGTGCAATTGGAAACAAATCTACATTCGTTTAAACACGACTACACAGATGTTGTCCAATCCTTTGAGTGTTCAGTATTTTCTGTTTAGAATTTCAGATTTTCAGTATCCCTGGATTTTACTTTTGATCAAGTGTATCTTGTTTGGGAAGATTTACATTCCTCTGCTGTGTGAAGCCTGAATATCAATGATATCTTCCTGAGAGTTCCCACTGAAGTTTTGCTCTCAAGTGCTGCCTGGATTAGGAGGCATTAACTACAAGGAGAGGTTGGACATACTTGGATTGTTTTCTCCAGAACGTTGCAGATTGAGATGAGACCTGTTGGAAGTATATAAAATCATGAGAGCCATAGATTGGGGAGACAGTCAGAACCTTTTTCCCAGGGTGTAAATATTAAAGACTAGAGGGAATAGCTTTAAGATGACATGGGCAAAGTTTAGAGGAGATGTGGTGGGCAAGTTTTTTACATAGAAGGTGGTGGGTGCCTAAAATTCGCAGCCCGGGATGATGATGGAGGCAGATACAATAGTAGTGTTTAAGAGGCTTTTAAATAGGCACATGGATGTACGGGGAATGGAGGAATATGGATCATGTGCAGGCAAATGAGATTAATTTATTAGTTTATCAATTTTGCTGATTGCATGCCTCGTTGTCACCTTCCCCTCAGCTAACAATGAACCATTCTACAATTCTTTGATCAGCGTCTGCTTTGATCTGTCATTTCACACCTTACCCTTCCATATCTCTCATCTCCCTCTCCCCTGACTCTCAGTCTGAAGCAGGGTTTTGACCTGAAACATCACCCATTCTTTTGCTCCAGAGATGTTGCCTGTCCCGCTGAGTTACTCAGCTCCCGCTGCTCCATATTCTACATTCAATGTGGATTTTTGTAATGTAAAAAAAAATAACATTTGAAACTTAAGTTGCAACATGTTCAATGACCTCTTATATTTTGTGTTAAATCCGTGAATCAGCCTCGGTCGCCTCACACCTGCCTATCCGTGATCTGTGGATGTCCTTATTTGTGCTGCTGGCACTACCCAATAGCAGACAATATCTCAGCCACTGAATGTAATTGCTTTGTTGTAGATGGTGGACCAGGCAAATGATTGATTATCCATCAAATGCATCCATCTTCTTCATTCTTGTAGTTTAATATCTCTGCACAAAGATTTTATCCATTATCTCCACAGGGAAGACATTGACAGGCAAAATAACCTTTTAAGGCTTTCACACAATGCTTTCTGGAGGAGCCCATCCCAATGAAAACAACTCAGCCACAAGATTGCAGCTGATTAAATACATGGCCAGTTTAATCAGAAAACAAACTGCTGGAGGAACTCAACGGGTCAGGCAGCATTTGCGAAGGGAAAGGTCAGCTGACATTTTGGGTTGGAACTCTTCTTCAAGGCTCAATTAGAGGGGAAATTTAGTTAAGTTTAGTTTAGAGATGCAGCGTGGAAACAGGCTCTTTGGCCCACCAAGTATACATACTGGGGACAATTTACAATTTTACCAAGCAGGAGAAAGGTACTGGGTGACAGAGGGACAGGGAAGGTGGGTAGGGGGAGTGGAATCCTAACTAGCAAACAGCAATCCGTATACTAGAATAGCTCAGAATAAAGAATTAATGGCAAACTTGCCATGTTCTCATCCTGTGAGTAAATAAATAGCAATAATATAGTTAATGACAATGAGATGAGATCATGTTGTATCATGTTGTAAACATTTTTTTTGCTATTTATTATTCATTAGTAAATAAAAGGATTTTTTTGTCCAAATATGGATCCAATGTTGCCAAATATTTTGCTTACAAACATTACCATAGCACTTACGTGGTGGGTGGGGGGAGAGGAAGGGGGAAACTTTATTTCCTAGTCCCTAACTGGTCGGAGAGGCTGCTTCCCTCTGAGCTGCTTCTTCGCCCCTTCCTCGCGGCATACCATCGGACTGGTGCAGCGTTTCCTGTCGGGACCGGCCGGAACACAGCTTCGGCGGTGGCATAGCGTGGGGACATCATCACGGAGCGGGCAATGCCTCTCCGGGTCGCCGTGCTGTAAGCTCCGGAGTGCAGTGACCGCAGACTCCAACATCCGAGGAGCTGTGACTGCGGCCGTCCAGCCGCGGGCGGGCAGCGCTGGATTTAAAAACACCGCGGAGCCTGGGATCCGAGATCGTCAGAGTCGGAGCTCCAACCAGCGCAGCCTGAGGACTGCGGGTGCCGCGGTCTCTGGGGAGGAAGCTGCCGCTCCAGACATTTCCAAGCCGCTGAGCGTTCACCCGACGCCGGAGTTCCATCTTCCCGGCAAGAGGGCCTGAAAACATCGGACTGGCTGCGGCCACAAATCGGCCCCGACCTTGGGTGATCACAGAGGAACTGTCTGGTGCCTTTACCCACAGTGGAAATTTTTGATTCTGGTGTGGGGGGACGTTCATGTTGAATTTTATAATGTGTTGTGTCATATTTCTCTTTTAAAAAAATTTCTATGGATGTACGGAAACTTAATTATTTATTTTATGTAAAGCACTTTGGTTTCAACGCGAGTTGATTTAAATGTGCTATATAAATAAAATGTACTTACTTCAAAACCAAGAGAGGTGCAGATTAATTCAATTGGAAATTAGAGCATAACTGTAATAATTAATAACATGATTAATGTCACGGAATAAAATTGTAATACAGTACTAATAATGCAACAGGAAAGGATAGACTACAAGGAAAGTATTGATGCATTCAAGAATTACATTGAATTTTACTTCGGAGTCTCGTGAGTGACTACGTGAAGAAGGCTGTCAGTCCGCTTGTGCTTCATTACGTTGACCCACTCTGCGCGAACGAGCCGACTGGCGGCAGCGTTGCTCTGCCCAGGTAAATTGAATGGATTAAAGGCCGATAAATTCCCAGGGCCAGATAGGCTGCATCCCAGAGTACTCAAGGAAGTAGCTCTGGAAATAGTGGATGCATTAGTGATAATCTTTCAAAACTCTTTAGATTCTGGAGTAGTTCCTGAGGATTGGCGGGTAGCAAACGTAACCCCTCTTTTTAAGAAGGGAGGGAGAGAGAAAACGGGGAATTACAGACCAGTTAGTCTAACATCGGTAGTGGGGAAACTGCTAGAGTCAGTTATTAAAGATGGGATAGCAGCACATTTGGAAAGTGGTGAAATCATTGGACAAAGTCAGCATGGATTTACGAAAGGTAAATCATGTCTGACGAATCTTGTGGAATTTTTCGAGGATGTAACTAGTAGCGTGGATAGGGGAGAACCAGTGGATGTGGTGTATCTGGATTTCCAGAAGGCTTTCGACAAGGTCCCACATAAGGGTATACAAACTTAAAGCATATGGCATTGGGGGTTCGGTATTGATGTGGATAGAGAACCGGCTGGCAAACAGGAAGCAAAGAGTAGGAATAAATGGGTCCGTTTCACAATGGCAGACAGTGACTAGTGGGGTACAGCAAGGCTCAGTGCTGGGACCCCAGCTATTTACAATATGTGATCTGGATGAGGGAATTGAAGGCAATATCTCCAAGTTTGTGGATGACACTAAGCTGGGGGGCAGTGTTAGCTGTGAGGAGAATGCTGGGAGACAGCAAGGTGACTTGGATAGGCTGGGTGAGTGGGCAAATGTTTGGCAGATGCAGTATAATGTGGATAAATGTGAGGTTATCCACTTTGGTGGCAAAAACAGGAAAGCAGACTATTATCTAAATGGTGGCCGATTAGGAAAAGAGGAGATGCAGCAAGACCTGGGTACACCAGTCATTGAAAGTAGGCATGCAGGTGCAGCAGGCAGTGAAGAAAGCGAATGGTATGTTAGCTTTCATAGCAAAAGGATTTGAGTATAGGAGCAGGGAGGTTCTACTTCAGTTGTATCGGGTCTTGGTGAGACCCCACACCTGGAGTATTGCGTACAGTTCTGGTCTCCAAATCTGAGGAAGGACATTATTGCCATAGAGGGCGAGTAGAGAAAGGTTCACCAGACTGATTCCTGGGATGTCAGGACTGTCTTATGAAGAAAGACTGGATAGACTCAGTTTATACGCTCTAGAATATAGGAGATTGAGAGGGGATCTTATAGAAACTTACAAAATTCTTAAGGGGTTGGACAGGCTAGATGCAGGAAGATTGTTTCCGATGTTGGGGAAGTCCAGGACAAGGGGTCACAGCTTAAGGATAAGGGAGAAATCCTTTAAGAACGAGATGAGAAAGACTTTTTTCACACAGAGAGTGGTGAGTCTCTGGAACTCTCTGCCACAGAGGGTAGTGGAGGCCAGTTCATTGGCTATATTTAAGAGGGAGTTAGATGTGGCCCTTGTGAGCTCATGCAATCTCCTTATAAGTCTCCTCTGCACTCTTTCCAACGTAATGCTTTCTTCATAAGCTATTTGCCACTTTTCTGCTCAAATGGATGGACATACTACGCAGCTATACAAGTCACACAATTTTCACCTCGCCAATCCTTTCGCTTCACAATTCACAACTCTCTAATCCTTTTGTCTCACACCTTGTGTTTGTTCATCTCTGGCCATTGCCAAACCATCTGCCTCTGAAACTCCCCCTAGACTGTGTTCACCTGACCTTTCAGGCCCCTCCACGCAAAAAGCTTTCTTTCTCCCCACAATCAATGTGAAGAAGGTTCTCGACCCAAAACCTCCCAACGATATACTGGCATCTACACGCCTAGATGTTGTGGTCCCATAGTTGAAGTGTGTAAAGGCATTTGGAATTGATTTAAACATTTAAGGGCCTGTCCCACTATGGCGATCATATTGGCGAGTTTAGGAGAGTCTGCGCTCGCCACAAGCTCGCAGCATGGTCGACACATGGTCGTAGGTGGTCTCTGGTAAGTCTCCTTCATGGTCGAGAGGAGTTCCCACATCGTGGTTACTACTCGCGGCCTCAGTTTGTTCGCGGAAAATTGTTCAACGTTGAACATTTTTCTGCGAGCAAAAATTGGTTGGCATGGAGAAAATCAACACTTTTGAACTCATAGTGCAGTGGTAGTGGGGTCGCCATGTCGTTGTAGGTTGTCGAGGTAGCCGTAGGTAATCTCCTTTGCTGACCGGGCATTTTAATTGGCTCATTGGGGGGAAAAATACGTAAGCACGAGTTTTCAGAACCAAGGAAAACCGTTCGGTAATGTTAAATACCTGCTAAACTTCACAGCTGCATATTTCTGGCTATTTAAAAGTTGTCTGGCTTTTTAAAAGTGTCTCCACTCCTTCTTCCCCCTTCTCTCCCCTTCTCTCCCGTTCTCTCCCCTTCTCCCCTCCCCCCCCCCCCCCCCCCCCCCCCCCCCGCTCCTTTAAAAGACTTAACGTACACTGTGCCAGCCGTCTTTAACCTTCCTGTTCATCGCGGGTATCACCTTGGCTTTGCACCGTGTGAATTTCAGACAGCGCTTTCCCTGGCCTATGCCTTTGCGATGTGTTTGTGTGTGTGTGTGCTTTCTCAGGCGAGTGACCCCGACATTGAAGGGCGCAGGCAGTTTGCTGAAAAGTCACGTAAGTGGGATAGGCCCTTTAGCTTTTGTTTGTCAACATGTAGATTGCTTATTTACTGCGTATGAAGTTAATTAATGTTCTTTTGCAGTGATTCCCAAAGTTTTCATACCAGTGTACCTCTTCGTAAATTTATGTCAGCATCTTGTACCTCGTTAAAAATAAATGGTTTTTCATTGTAAAAGTCAATAAAAATTGCATACATTTTAATTTTGCACACTCTCACACCCACACACTCACTCACCCACTCACTCGGTGGGGGCGCTGCGAGCTGGCAGCCCTGCCAGCAGCGTGTTAGTTTTTTCAACTTTTTTTGTTTTTTTTAGTGTGTCTCAATGTGTGTTTTGAATATTTTCGCTTCGGTCCTCCACGGAGAGGCAACTTTTTCCATGTTGCCTCTCCCATGGCCTAACATCGAGGATCAGTGCTGCCTTTCCCAGAGACGCGCGCAGGGCTTCAGCAGCAGGCGCAGCGAGATATCTTTCGTCGCGGAGCGGGCGAGCCCTCGCCGGGGGTCGCCAGAGGGGAGCGGTCCGTTCGCAGGCACATGGCAACCTGAAGCCACGGTCTGTGGAGCTTCTGCTGATGTGCCGTCCGGAGCCTGGGATCCCTCGTTGGGAACCCCAGAGGAGAAGAGCTCCGACCGCCAACCCGCAGCCTACTTTTAACCGAGGACACGCCGGGGACTTCCATCCGGAGCGGGGTCCCTCGCCGGGGATCCCTGGAGAGGAGCTCCGAGTGCCGGCCCTGTGGTCTGTGGTGCTTCTGGCTGTGGCGCGACGGGGACTTTAGATCTTCGACCGCTGGCCTGCGGCCTACGCGATCTTGAAGCCGCGGTCTCTGGTGGGGAAGCACCGATTCAGGACTTACCTGGACTTACCTTGTCTGCACATCTGGACACCCGCAGCGGCGACTGCGAAGGGTTGTGATCCCGACCACGGGAGAAAATGGAGGAGGACTGATCAATTTGTGTGCCTTCCACCACAGTGATGAATGCTGTGGTAGATGTTTGTGTTAAATTTTTATCGTGTATTGTGTGTCTTTTTATTTTACCGCTGCTGGCAAATTCATTTCACTGCACTTTAACGAGAGGCCGAAGCCAAGAAGTGGAAGCCAAGATACCGATCGTATATCACACCGAAAGGATACAAAGACAAACCGACATGACGTCGAAAAGCTGCCGAACGGATATGACATATCCGGGGACGGGATTGGTCCGACACTTTGTGAGTCATCGACAAAGGTCAGTGATTTGTCTAGACCCCCGCATCCATCACATCACCGGCCGGGGGGAGACGGGAGGGTGGGGGGAGCTTGAGCTTGTGTTTGTAAAATGGTGGCAGTGACTCCAAGCTGCTGTGATTGCCAGAGAGGCTTTTCGACGTTATGTTCGTTCCCCGTCAGATTTTAAGCTGAAAAACAATCCGACGCCGAACGCACATGAATCCAAAATGATAAATAGGTATAAAACACTGAAACAGTGTCCTATAGCATAAGTGTGTATAGGTAGTTTAGATATTACTAAGGCATTGGGCTGTATTTTCTTGGTTGAACATTTGCTTGGTGTTGTAGCACGTACTTTGTGTTTTAATAGTAATTGTTCTCCGGAAATGCTGCCTGAGCCACTGAGTTACTCCAGCATTTTGTGTCTTTCCTTGGTAAACCAGCATCTGCAGTTCCTTCTGTCTAAACTATCCCTTCCTGCAGTCTAAAACTTTCTTCCTCAATGTTAAGCACAACCAATTTCTGGACCATTAGCAAACTTTGACAACCATACCTCCTATATAGAAAGCAAAGGACTTTGTGCTGAACCCAATGCAACTAATCTTCCAGTCACAATAGCAATCGTTCATTATTACCCTTTGCTTCTTTGCCACTGTGACAATTTTGGATACAATTCTCCCTTCTCCCTTGAATTCTTCAGGCTTCACTTTATCGACCAACCTGCCACCTAATAACTTGATGAAAGCTTTATTATGTGAATGGCAAATATATTGCCATGTCATCTTCTCAAACAATTAAATCATTAATCATTCTGGACCTTTCCTTAACTAAGCCATGCTGGCTGACCCTGGTTAATCTATGCCTTTCTAAATGAACTTGTTTAGAATTGACTCCAATAATTTGCTAATGTAAAATAACTGGCCTGTCGCTGCCTATTTAATCCTGACCTCCCATTTCAGGTGATGATGTAGTGCTCCAATGCTCTGGGACGTCTCCTATTGTCAGGAAGAATTGAATAATGATATTCCATGCCTCCCCTGGTTCCTCATGTCTCTTCAGGGGCAAGGGTTCGAATCCCACCATTGCCGCCAGTGTGTAGCTTTATGTCATTGCCTTTGTTTATTCCCGTCACCCTGGGCTGTGGGTAATAATCGGGCTATAGTTGAGTGTTCCTTTTCTTTAAGCATAGGCAATCATAGTAGCAGGTAACTCAACGTGCCATCTCCGTATATCCTCCAGAGAACATCCTGCGCTACACAAAATAAGTCCTCAATACAACAATTGCCGGTAGGAACTAAAATTAATGTGGGACCTGACTGACCAACTCAAATCTTATACAATAATAATAACAAAACAGTTGGTTGTCAAGCAATAACAACTATAGCAATTATTTATAGTATAGTATTTTTTAGTGTATACAGTGCGGAAACAGGCCCTTTGGCCCAACGAGTCCGTGCCGAGCCCGCACACTAACACGATCTTACACACTAGGGACGATTTACAATTATATGGAAGCTAATTAGCTTACAAACCTGCACATCTATGGAGTGTGGGAGGAAAACCGGAGATCCTGGAGAAAACCCATGCAGGTCACAGGGAGAACGTACAAACTCCATACAGACAGCACCCGTAGTTGGGATGGAACCCGGGTCTCTGGCGCTGTAAGGCAGCAACTCTACCGCTGCACCACCGTGTCACTTATATTATTATAAGCATTACCAAAATAAAAGCAATACAATTCTGCAGGGGCAGCACAGTGGAGCAGCTGTTTGAGCTGCTGACTCACAGAACCAGAGACCCAGGTTCGATCCTGACGTCGAGTGCTGTTGGTGTGAAGTTCGCACGTTCTCCCTGTGACCGTGTGTGTTTTTTCCGGTGCTCTGGTTTCCTCCCACAAAAGGCGTGTGGGTTTGTAGGTTAAATGGCCTGTGAATTTCCCCCAGGGTCTAGGGGGAGCGTAGATGTTAAAGTGGGATAACACAGAACTAGTATGTACGCGTGATCGATGTTCGGCATGCTGTCTCTGAAACCCAAACTAAAAAGCTTTAACTTAGCAATAGTTCTAGATGTTAATTGTTAGACTTCTGTAATATTAGGATAGAAATGACTATGTGGCTCAATAGGGAGTGGAAATAATTGTATCAGTGCTGACTCTATTATATGAATCATTAACAAATTTCTTCCACTTGATATTTGTTAAAAAAGAATGACTGGATGCATGAATTGATCCCTCCTAATCGGTTCATAGTTCTATCGTTTTACTGGTCACATTTGCAACTGCACAGTGAAGTTCTTTTTGCAGGCGCTACCATTTTTGGCACTATTATTCAAAGTCCAGTCAGCCCGCGCGCTCGATGTACTGGAGCAGTTCCCGCAAACGACGTCCCTCTCCTCTCCTCACCTGGCCATCCTTGTGTCCCGGGGGTGGTGGGTTGAAGGGCCTGTTTTCATGCTGTATCTCTAAACAAATGAACTAGGATCACAGCATGTTTTACACATACCTGAAAACGTATCTTTTTTCAAAGGGGCTGAAACCGCTTTGATTTGCCTCTTTCTAGCAATGTTACAAAATTTTGAGATTTTAAAAATCAAGTCTACAATTTATCCCATCAGATAAAGCATAAAAAAAAGTTTAATTTGACACCTAATTCACTTTCATATCTTCAGTATTAAAAATGTTATGGCCATTTTCATAATCGGAAATTAGCATCTTGTTTCCCATTGCCTTTCCATTAATTTAACTCAAAAGCTGTGATCTAGGACAGTCAAAAGCCCATAACTTTCTTAAAAATTAAGAGAACTCAATGAAATTTTCAGTTATTATAGATTAAGCATTCTGAAACAAATATGAAACAATCTTACTTGGATGACCTGAAATTAAAGCATATAATTAGTTAGTTACCTAATAGTAGCTAATTACAATATTCAATTAAAAGATCTAAACATCTATCCATTTCTTAAGAAAAGATAAACATTTTTTAATTGCCGAAGTGTCCAAATAACTTTCACACAATAATTTACAATATAACATGATTTTAAAATCTCATTTTCATGAATTTATAGGCCAAATGGAAGGAATTTAGTGTTTAATTTCCGTTAATTAATGGCCAATTAAATCAACTTGCGAGTGGGTTTTAGTGGAATGCAGTGGATTGGAACGTTGTGGTTTGCGGTGAATTTAACCCACAGTCGGCAGGAAAAATACTGCCGGTTCGTATATATTTTTTGTCCCCTTTTCGCAACATGAAAATTTGATTAAAGGCTTCCTAAGAACCACGTTTTTATGTAAAAATAAACTGTGTACCTTCTTTTATCCCCTACGTAAAATCCTTCCCGTTGTCGGCGTTCACGGCTTTAGAAGATGATTTTTAAATTACTCTTGCTAATAAATGATTTAGCGTAGTTTAAAAATACCTTCATAAAACAAATGTCGGAGCGATTTCTCTTTAGCAACGAAATCCCCTGAGATGGATCGATTTGAACTGTCTGGAGAAAAACGGCATTTTAAACCCGCCCCCCTCTGAAAGGTGCCAAAGTCGCGCACATGGGGAGTGGCAGAACTGCAGCGCCGCTGAAGGTATGTTTTGTAACATACCTACTCTTTATTGTTCAGAATGCGGTAGAGCCAAGACTTCTTTCCCATCCCTAACTACCTGTGAGGCCGAGGCGGTGAGACTCCTTGTTGAACTGCGACAGCCCGCTGAACACACTCCCTCAGTGAGTAGGAAGGAACTGCAGATGCTGGTTTACAACAAAGATCGGCACAAAGTGCTGAAGTAACTCAGTAGGTCTGGCAGCATCTCTGGAGAAAAAGGATGGGTGACATTTCCGGTTGGGACCCTTCTTTAGACTCCTGACCCGAAATATCACCCATCGTATTTCCCCAGAGATGCTCTCTGACCCACTGAGTTACTCCAGCGTTTTGTGTCTATACTCCAACATTATGGCTGAAGAGAAAGTTCAAGACTTCAAACAAGCAATGAGGTAGAAAAAGGATTGTATTTCCAAATCAGGATGGTGTTCAACGTGAATCTTCTTCTTCTTGCGTATGGCGTGCACAGCCTAAAGTTGTAGGTCAACTTGTTCTATTTGATCTTGTTTGTGCACGTCGGGTTGATTGCATTAGTCTAAACTGGGTGGACCACGTGAAGGTTGCAATCTCCCACCCCTTCGACTTGAATGAAAGCATGCGAGTTTCCAAACATCCAAAGCACTTCCAATCTTGGCGATTGAGATGGGGTTGGGAAGTGCTCTTTGAGAAGTTCAGGCACATATCATGGTCTGGAGGTTACTATCAATTCATTAAGTAGACATAGGACTTTTCTTCTTTTCCACCACATTAATTAATTCTCTCCCCCCCCCCCCCCCCCCCCCCAACCCATCAAAGTCCTGTGTTTCGTACTAGCAGTATTCTGGGGGTGGGGGGGTGGCCCAGTGGTAGAGTTGCTGTCTGACAGTGCTTGAGCGCCTGAGACCCAGGTTCTATCCCGACTATGGGTACCGTCTGTATGAAGTTTGTACATTCTTCCCATGACTGTGCTGGTTACGCTGAGATCTTCGGTTTCCTCCCACACTCCGAAGACGTACAGGTTTGGAGGTTAATTGGCTTGTTATAAGTGTAAATTGTCTCTAGTGTGTGTAGGACAGTGTTAATGTGCGGGGATCGTTCCTCGGCGCAGACTTGTTGGGCAAAGTTCTCTAAACTAAACGGAATAATCTCTCTCAATGGCAGAAAAAAAGATGGAACCTTTAACATAGAACATAGAACAGTACAGCACAGGAACAGACCCTTCACCTTCTGTGCTAATCATGATGGCAAGATAAATTAATCTCTTTTGCCAGCAGAAGTTCCATACCCCTTCATTCCATGCATATCCACGTGCCTATCTGAAACTCTCTTAAATGCCACTATCATATCCTCCTCCACCATCACCCTTGGCAGCATGTTCCAGTCACCCACCAGTCTGTAAAAAAAGAGATGTCCTTCACATCTCCTTTAAACTTTGTCCCCTCACTTCAAGGTACTCCAGCCTTTGCTATGTTTACACTGGGAAATGATTCTGAATGTCAACTCGATCTTGGCAGCTCATAATTTTATATACTCTCCTCAATCTTCAGCATTCCAGAGAAAACAATCCAAGTTTGTCTAATGTTTCTTGTAGGTAATCCAGTCAGCATCCTGATAAACCTCTGCTGCATCCGCTCCAGTGTATTGGGACAATTAGAACTGCTGAAACTTGTCATTGACTTAAGGATACAAGGTGAAGTATATACCCTGGTCTGCGTGAATGTAGCAGTGATAATTGTCCATAAAATGTCATTACTGTATCTTAATACAGGTGACAAATTATAAACCGATACTGATATTCCAATGCTTTCTCATGCTGAGCACATCTGCACATATTCACGGGTAGTTAACACACCAGGAAAGCATCTGGCACAAAGATAAATATAAAGTGCTGGAGTAACTCAGTGGGTCAGGCAGCATCTCTGGAGAAAAAGGACACGTGACATCTCGGGTCGGGATCCATCTTCAGACTAAAAGTATTGGGGGGGGGGGGGGGAATTAACTGGAGGTGTGAAAATACCAGGGCAATCACGACTGGCAACAGATTACCTCAGGCAGGGAGGTTCCCAGATAGGCCGATTGATGGCTAGGGACGGGGTGATCCCAAGCAGGAACTGAGGCTCCAATGGAGGAAGGGGGGAGGTGTGAGTAGAAGTTACTTAAAGTCAGTGCGTTCAACATTCACAATACTGGAGAGACACAAAATGCTGGAGTAACTCAGCGGGACAGGCAGCATCTCTGGAAGGAAGGAATGGATGTGTTTTGGGTCGAGACCTTTCTTCAGACGGCACCATTCATACCACTGGGTTGTAATTTGCCCAAGCAAAATCATCTGGCGCTCACACACCGCAGTCTATCCTCGCGTCCGGCATCTCCAACTGCCCCTTCCAGGTATCATGGTCCGCTGAGCTTTCAGATCCACTGGGCGGGTTCCAGGCTCCATGGCCGCAGCAACTCGAGAAGGCCTCTGCCACGCGGCAACACAGGAACCTAAACATGATCCATATTCCTCCCTTGTCTACATGTCATTGTTGCCTGCATAATAATGCTCAGAGATCCGAGAGGCATACTCCAATGATGGTCATAGCAATCATGCAGAAAATGAGTCCACAACATCATATTTCTGTTTTGTTTTATTATGAGGGTAACATCTACATTTCAAATATATTCGCCACCAGTCATATTGTTATTCTCGGTGCGAATTCCTCTTTAGCTTTCTGTGTTCCACTTTAATCTGTACAAACCTGCTTCACTCCAAAGCTTCTGGGTTATTGATAGCAAGGGAGGAATGATTAATGGTACATTGTTAGAGTTATCAGGCAAATCTCTGGAGCTGCCTGCCCTGGTCTCGTCATCTTTATCCAGGAGAAATGCTTCCATGACATGAAGCTAATATGATTAAAAGGAGTCAAACCTCCAGCCTCCTACTACAGCTTAAGCAATAGACAATAGACAATAGGTGGAGGAGCAGGCCACTTAGCACTTCGAGCCAGCACCGCCATTCAATGTGATCATGGCTGATCATCCCCAATCAGTAGCCCGTTCCTGCCTTCTCCCCATATCCCCTGACTCCGCTATTTTTAAGAGCCCTATCTAGCTCTCTCTCTGGAAAGCATCCAGAGAACCTGCCTCCACCGCCCTCTGAGGCAGAGAATTCCACAGACTCACCACTCTCGGTGAGAAAAAGTGTTTCCTCGTCTCCGTTCTAAACAGGTTACTCGTTATACTTAAACTGTGGCCCCTGGTTCTGGACTCCCCCAACATCGGGAACATGTTTCCTGCCTCTAGCGTGTCCAAACGCTTAACAATCTTATATGTTTCAATGAGATTCCCTCTCATCCTTCTAAACGCCAGAGTGTACAAGCCCAGCTGCTCCATTCTCTCAGCATATGACAGTCCCGCCATCCCGGTATTTAATCTTGTAAACCTATGCTGCACTCCCTCAATAGCAAGAATGTCCTTCCTCAAAATAGGGCACCAAAGCTGCACACAATGCTCCAGGTGTGGTCTCACTAGGGCTCTGTATAACTGCAGAAGAACCTCTTTGCTCCCATATTCAATTCCTCTTGTTATAAAGGCTAACATGCCATTTGCTTTCTTCACTACCTGCTGTACCTGCTTGCTTACTTTCATAGGCTGATGTACAAGGATCCCCAGATCCTGTTGTACTTCCCCTTTTCCCAACTTGACGCTATTTAGATAGTAATCTGCCTTCCTGTTTTTGCTACCAAAGTGGATAACCTCACATTTATCTGCATTAAACTTCATCTGCCATGCATCTGCCCACTCCCCCAACAGGAGGGTAGACTATTATCTGAATGGTGGCCGATTAGGAAAAGGGGAGATGCAACGGGACCTGGGTGTCATGGTACACCAGTCATTGAAAGTAGGCATGCAGGTGCAGCAGGCAGTGAAGAAAGCGAATGGTATGTTAGCATTCATAGCAAAAGGATTTGAGTATAGGAGCAGGGAGGTTCTACTGCAGTTGTACAGGGTCTTGGTGAGACCACACCTGGAGTATTGCGTACAGTTTTGGTCTCCAAATCTGAGGAAAGACATTCTTGCCATAGAGGGAGTACAGAGAAGGTTCACCAGACTGATTCCTGGGATGTCAGGACTTTCATATGAGGAAAGACTGGATAGACTCGGCTTGTACTCGCTAGAATTTAGAAGATTGAGGGGGGATCTTATAGAAACTTACAACATTCTTAATGGGTTGGACAGGCTGGATGCAGGAAGATTGCTCCCGATGTTGGGGAGGTCCACAACAAGGGGTCACAGTTTAAGGATAAGGGGGAATTCCTTTAGGACCGAGATGAGTTAAACATTTTTCACACAGAGAGTGGTGAGTCTGGAATTCTCTGCCACAGAAGGTAGGTGAGGCCAGTTCATTGGCTATATTTAAGAGGGAGTTAGATGTGGCCCTTGTGGCTAAAGGGATCAGGGGGTATGGAGAGAAGGCAGGTACAGGATACTGAGTTGAATGATCAGCCATGATCATATTGAATGGCGGTGCAGGCTTGAAGGGCTGAATGGTCTACTCCTGCACCTATTTCTATGTTTCTATGTCATCCTGCATTCTCAGAGCACCCTCCTCACAGTTCACACTGCCACCCAGCTTTGTGTCATCTGCAAATTTGCTAATATTACTTTGAATCCCTTCATCCAAATCATTGATGTATATTGTGAATAGCTACGGTCCCTTCACTGAGCCTTGCGGTACCGCACTAGTCACTGCCTGCCATTCTGAAAGGGACCCATTAATCCTTACTCTTTGTTTCCTGTCTGCCAACCACTTCTCTATCCATGTCAGCACTCTACTCCCAGTACCATGTGCCCTAATTTTGCCCACTAATTCCTATGTGGGACCTTATCAAATGCTTTCTGAAAGTCCAGGTACACTACATCCACTGGCTTTCCCTTGTCCATTTTCCTAGTTACATCTTCAAAAAATTCCAAAAGATTAGTCAAGCATGATTTCCCCTTCGTAAATCCATGCTGATTCGGACCGATCCTGTTACTGCTCTCTAAATGTTCGGCTATCTCATCTTTTATAATTGACTCCAGCATCTTCCCCACCACCGACGTCAGGCTAACTGGTCTATAATTCCCTGTTTTCCATCTCCCGCCTTTCTTAAAAAGTGGGATGACATTAGCTACCCTCCAATTCACAGGAACTGATCCTGAGTCTATAGAACATTGGAAAATTATCACCAATGCATCCACGATTTCTAGAGCCACTTCCTTAAGTACCCTGGGATGCAAACTATCAGGCTGTGGGGATTTATCAACCTTCAGTTCCATCAGTCTATCCAACACCATTTCCTGCCTAATGTGGATTTCCTTCAGTTCCTCTGTCACCACAGATCCTCTGGCAACTACTATATCAGGAAGATTGTTTGTGTCCTCCTTAGTGAAGACAGATCCAAAGTACCTGTTCAACTCATCTGCCATTTCCTTGTTCCCCATAACAAATTCACCTTTTTCGGTCTTCAAGAGTCCAACTTTGGTCTTAACTAATTTTTTTCCTCTTCACATACCTAAAGAAGCTTTTACTATCCTACTTTATATTCTTGGCTAGCTTACCTTCGTACCTCATCTTTTCTTCCCGTATTGTCTTTTTGGTTATCTTCTGTTGTTCTTTAAACATTACCCAATCCTCTTGCTTCCCGCTCATCTTTGCTGCTTCTTCGCTTTAATTTATATACTGTCCCTGACGTCCCTTGTCAGCCATGGTCGTCCCTTTCTCAATAGACAATATACAATAGACAATAGGTGCAGGAGTAGGCCATTCGGCCCTTCGGCCCTTCGAGCCAGCACCGCCATTCAATGTGATCATTGCTCATCATCCCCAATCAGTACCCAGTTCCTGCCTTCTCCCCATATCCCCTGACACTGTTATTTTTAAGAGCCCTATCTAGCTCTCTTGAAATCTTTGGAATCCCCTTGGAATCTTTCTTCCTCCTAGGAATGAACTGATCCTGCACCTTCTGTATTATTCCTAGAAATACCTGCCATTTTTGTTCCACTGTCATCCCTGCTAGTGTATCTTTCCAGTTAACTTTGGCCAGCTCCTCCCTCATGGCCCCATAGTCCCCTTTATTCAACTGCAACACTGACACCTCCGATCTACTCTTCTCCCTCTCCAATTGTAGATTAAACCTGACCATGTTTTGGTCACTGCCTCCTAATGGCTCATTAACCTCGAGGTCCTTTATCAATTCTGGTTCATCACGTAACACTAAATCCAGAATTGCCTTCTCCCTGGTAGGCTCCAATACAAGCTGTCCTAAGAGTCCATCACTAAGGCACTCTACAAAGTTGCTTTCTTGGGGTCCAGTACCAACCTGATTTCCCCAGTCTACCTGCATGTTGAAATCTCCCATAACAACCACAGCATTACTTTTGCTACATGCCAATTTTAACTCCTGATTCGACTTGCACGCTATGTCCAGGCTACTGTTTGGTGCCTGTAGATAAGTCCCATTGGGGTATTTTTACCCTTACAATTCCTTAGTTCTATCCATACTGACTCCACATCTCCTGTTTCAATGTCACCCCCTGCAAGGGACTGAATTCCATTCCTCACCAACAGAGCAACCCCATCCCCTCTGCCCACCTGTCTGTCTTTTCGATAGGAGGTATACCCTTGAATATTCAGTTCCCAGCCCTGGCCCTCTTGCAGCCATGTCTCAGTAATTCCCACAACATCGTACTTGCCCGTTTCTAACTGAGCCTCAAGCTCGTCCACTTTATTCCTTATACTTCGCGCATTCATATACAGCACTGACCTCCGTATTCACTTCCCCCCTCGCAATTGGCCCTGACCTTACTCTTCCCATTAATTCATCTTATGGCATGTTTCCTGTACTCACTTCCCCTTCAGCTCCATCTTTATACTCCCAATTTGTCAATTCCTCCCCCCCACTATTTAGTTTAAACCCACACGTGTAGCCCTAGCAAACCTGCCTGCCAGAATGCCGGTCCCCCTCCAGTTAAGGTGTAACCCATCCCTTTTGTACAGGTCACCCCTATCCCAGAAGAGATCCCAGTGGTCTATAAATAAATAAATCCTTGCTCCCTGCACCAGCCCCCCAGCCACACATTCAGATCCCCTATCGCCCTGTTCCTGTCCTCACTAGCACAAGGCACTGGAAGTAATCCAGAGATAACCACCCTAGAAGTCCGGCATTTCAGTCTTCTTCCAAACTCTCTGAAGTCATGTTGGAGAACCTCCTTCCCCTTCTTCCCGATGTCGTTTGTGCCTACGTGCACGACTACTGCCAGCTGTTCACATTCTCTCTGATGTTCTGAATTTGGCTCGTGACATCCTGAACCCTGACATCAGGGAGGCAACAGACCACCCTCGCATCTCGTCTGCTGCCACAGAATCTCCTGTCCGCTCCTCGGACAATGGAGTCACCCACCACTAGGGCACTGCCCGATGTCGGTCTCGCCGGTCGAGTCCCATCTCTAGGATTGGAGCCACCGACGTATCCGCCGCTCGGACTGGAAACATCGTCTTCCTGGACAGTTCCCAAGAGGGCGTACCTGTTTTTATTAGGCACAGCCACCTGGGTCTTCTGCACTCCACGAATTCCACCCTTTCTCTCCGTCACACACCTTGGTTCTTCCCGTATCCTCGGCGTGACTAGCTCACTGTAGGTCCTGTCCAGGAAACTCTAGTTTTCCTGGATGGCATCCAGCTGCTTCTCCAGTGCCCCAACATGGTCCTTTAGGAGCTGAAGCTGGACGCACTTGCCACACTTGTAGCAGCCAGTGGCTCCATCCATGTCCCTAGGCTCCCACATTCTGCAAGCCTCACACTGTCTCATCTACCCTGACATGTGTTCACCGCGTTCCGTCCTCTTTAGCTTTATGCGTAGCCTCCTCTCCTCAGCCTCCTCGCTGAAGACTCTTGAGCCAAAGACTCACACTTCCCTCACAAGGCCGCTCTCTAAGAGCCGTCTTGCTTATATTGACTGATAAATTGCCTAATTTACCAATTTACCAATTTACAAACCAAATTCCTCAGTTTTAAACTGTTTTCCCCCTCTGACTCACTTCTAACTCAAGCTAGAGCCAATCACTGCTTTGTCCTGCTTCTCTTTGCTGTTGTTTCTTCAAAATCCACAGGAGCTCTGAGTGACGTCTGTCTGTGCTTTGCCTCTCTTTTTAAACTGTTTTCCCCCTCTGACTCACTTCTAACTCTCCTCCCACTCTGGCTAGAGCCAATCACTGCTTTGTCTTGCTTCTCTTTGCTGCTGTTTCTTCAAAATCCACTGGAGCTCAGGCTAGAGCCAATCTCTATCGATACCACTTGCATTGATTTTTCTTTTAATTCCTCCACATTCAAATTGAACCAAAAATACCATTTGCACAAACTTAAATCAATTTGTGCTTAGGTAGGTGGCACAGCTGGTGGAGCTGGAACCATAGACCCAGACCTCGAGTGCTGTCTACACGGAATTTGCACACAGTCCTTCTGAATGCATGGGTTTCCTCCAGGTGCTCCGGTTTACTCCCACCTCCCAAAGACGTGCAGGTTTATAGATTAATTGGTCTCTGTATATTGCTCCTCGTGTGTAGGGAATGGATGCGGAAATGGGATAGCATAGAACCAGTGTGATTGGTAATCAATGGGTGGCGTGGACTCGAGGGACTGAATGGTCTGCTGCATCTTTCAATCAATCAATCAATCTAAAAAACTATATTCTGCATTCTGTTCCTTTCATAGAAATATAGAAACATAGTGCAGGAGCAGGCCATTCGGCCCTTCGAGCCTGCACCGCCATTCAATATGATCATGGCTGATCATCCAACTCAGTATCCTGTACCTGCCTTCTCTCCATACCCCCTGATCCCTTCAGCCACAAGGGCCACATCCAACTCCCTCTTAAATATGGCCAACGAACTGGCCTCAACTTCTGTGGCAGAGAATTCCACAGATTCACCACTCTCTGTGTGAAAAACGATTTTCTCATCTCGGTCCTAAAAGACTTCCCCCTTATCCTTAAACTGTGACCCCTTGTCCTGGACTTCCCCAACATCGGGAACAATCTTCCTGCATCTAGCCTGTCCAACCCCTTAAGAATTTTGTAAGTCTCTATGAGATCACCCCTCAATCTTCTAAATTCCATCGAGTACAAGCCAAGTCTATCCAGTCTTTCTTCATATGGAAGTCGTGCCATCCCAGGAATCAGTCTGGTGAACCTTCTCTGTACTCCCTCTATGGCAAGAATGTCTTTCCACTGATTAGGAGACCAAAACTGCACGCAATACTCCAGGTGTGGCCTCACCAAGACCCTGTACAACTGCAGTAGAACCTCCCTGCTCTTGTACTCAAATCCTTTTGCTATGAATGCCAACATACCATTCGCTCTCTTCACAGCCTGCTGCACCTGCATGCCTACTTTCAATGACTGGTGTACCATGACACCCAGGTCTCGCTGCATCTCCCCTTTTTCCTAATCGGTCACCATTCAAATAATAGTCTACCTTCCTGTTTTTGCCACCAAAATGGATAACCTCACATTTATCCACATTATACTGCATCTGCCATGCATTTGCCCACTCACGCAGTCTATCCAAGTCATCCTGCAGCCTCCTAGCATCCTCCTCACAGCTAACATTGCCCCCCAGCTTCGTGTCATCCGCAAACTTTGAGATGTTGCATTTAATTCCCTCGTCCAAATCATTAATGTATATTGTAAATAGCTGGGGTCCCAGCACTGAGCCTTGCGGCACCCCACTAGTCACTGTCTGCCATCCTGAAAAGGACCCGTTCACTCCTACTCTTCGCTTCCTGTCTGCCAGCCAGTTCTCTATCCACATCAATACTGAACCACCAATACCGTGTGCTTTAAGTTTGTATACCAATCTCTTGTGTGGGATTCCCATTGCTCTACCTCCTCAGGTTTGACTTGATCGTATTTATGTGCGGGTTTGTAGGTTAATTGGCCTCTGTAAATTGCCCCTAGTTTGTAGTGTTAGTGTGAATGGGTGATCACAGTGGACTTGGTGGCTAAAGGGCCTGGTTCAATGCAGTATCCACTAAATTGCACAGAGTTCCGTGTACTGCTTCTGGTTAAATTTGGCTCTCATAGTTATCCTGCCCCACCTCTCTTCCGGCTTTCTCCCACCCCTTCCCACAACAATCAGTCTGAGGAAGGATCCCAATGTGAAATGTCACCTATCCAAGTTCTCCAGAGATGCTGCCTGACCCGCTGATTACTCCAGCACTTTGGGATTTTATATGTAATAAACTAGCAGCTGCAGTTCCTCGCATCTCCTCAATCATCAAGGACTGGAAGGAACATTTTCAAATCCCTCCACCCTAATTGCCTGAAATATTAATTTTATTGGCCAGGTGTTAGCATGGGATAGGAACCTTTGACGTACAATATAAGGCTTCTGTATGAAATGTACAGGGTCGTCCCATACTACAGAGGATTGTGTAATCGATCCTTATAATTAATTAAACAAACACGCATGTCACCCAGTACACCAGCACTATCCCACACACTAGGGACAATTTACAATTTTACCGAAGCCAATGCATCTCTGGAGTGTGGGAGGAAACTGGAGCACCTGGAGAAAACCCATGTGGTCGCAGGGGGAATGTATAAACTCTGTAGAGACATCACCCATAGTCCGGATTGAACCCAGGTCACTGGCGCTGTGAGGCAGCAACTACCGCTGTGCCGCCGCTAAAATCTGGATCATTTTCCTGAATCTTTCATTTTGTGCTGATTTAAGAAGTGGGATTAGCCACTGACGTCTCCAATTAGAAACATAGAAACATAGAAATTAGGTGCAGGAGTAGGCCATTCAGCCCTTCGAGCCTGCACCGCCATTCAATATGATCATGGCTGATCATCCAACTCAGTATCCCGTACCTGCCTTCTCTCCATACCCTCTGATCCCCTTAGCCACAAGGGCCACATCCAACTCACTCTTAAATATAGCCAATGAACTGGCCTCAACTACCCTCTGTGGCAGAGAGTTCCAGAGACTCACCACTCTCTGTGTGAAAAAAGTCTTTCTCATCTCGGTCTTAAAGGATTTCCCCCTTATCCTTAAGCTGTGACCCCTTGTCCTGGACTTCCCCAACATCGGGAACAATCTTCCTGCATCTAGCCTGTCCAACCCCTTAAGAATTTTGTAAGTTTCTATAAGATCCCCTCTTAATCTCCTAAATTCCAGAGAGTATAAACCGAGTCTATCCAGTCTTTCTTCATAAGACAGTCCTGACATCCCAGGAATCAGTCTGGTGAACCTTCTCTGTGCACTCCCTCTATGGCAATAATGTCCTTCCTCAGATTTGGAGACCAAAACTGCACGCAATACTCCAGGTGTGGTCTCACCAAGACCCTGTACAACTGAAGTAGAACCTCCCTGCAAATCCTGTACTCAAATCCTTTTGCTGACACCCAGGTCTCGCTGCAAATCGGCCACCTATGCTTTCCTGTTTTTGCCACATAACCTCACATTTATCCACATTATACTGCATCTGCCAAACATTTGCCCACTCACCCAGCCTATCCAAGTCACCTTGCAGTCTCCTAGCATCCTCCTCACAGCGAACACTGCCCCCCAGCTTAGTGTCATCCGCAAACTTGGAGATATTGCCTTCAATTCCCTCATCCAGATCATTAATTGATATTTAATTTTGTGTTCCCCCCAAGTACTGCACAGTAATCAACTACATTCTGTCTCGTAGTAGCAATGATTGGTTTTGGACTGGTGCTACAGACATCCATGTTTGCTCTTGCTCTGTCTATTAATAACTCTGAACGTTGAGATTACTGTTCAATATGGAACCACTCAGCGCTGCATAGAATGGGAAGCTCTGAATTGAATGGAACCTTCCATCAACTCTATAAATCTCTTCCATTAATTATGTGGGTCAGAAGATTTTTTAGGCTGTGCGAGATGATATGAGCTGTTGCAGGAGCCTGTGTCCTTGAGATTAATTTTATCTACTGACATAAGCCTATGACTTATAAATTTGTTCAAAATTTGCTGACTGTTCTCTTTTCCTATCGCCTGTGAGTATGGGTGTTTTTCTAGCCTCAGAAAAACTACAGGATGAGGTGCAACACTGATTTTGCAGCCCACCTTATTGTTGCTACTGGTGTTGATTAGGATGTAAAAGCAGATTATTACTTCGGAGTCACGCGAGTGACTACGTGAAGAAGCCCCGCCAGGCGCATGCATGTCATTACGTCCGACGCATAGCGCACCGATGGGCTGGTGAGCGCAGCTCCACCAGCAGTAAGTAACAAACCAGCAGGTAAGTGGTTTCAACAACTTTCTGCGGGTACTTAAACTCCATAAGGCTGGTTTCAGGAGCGAGCGGGAGTATTCTCAAAATGGAGAGAATACCGAAAAAGAGTGCTGCCGTTCACAGCAAAATACTTACTTGCGGGACCGCGGTTAGTGAACGTAGGTCGGCCAGGGAAATACCGGCTGTGGTAATGCCGGTTCTGAGGACGTCGACTGCAGAACCGCCGGCAGCTCAACTGCCTCCATCAACTTCGGTGCCTCAGGGCGCTGTGGCCACTCCAGTCGGGAGGGAGGCAAAAAGAAAATCAGTCAGGCCTGTTTATTCAGATGAGTCTGACCAAGAAGACTCCCCTCCTTCAAACAAGAAGGTCTGGGGAACGTCTTGATCAGAAGGAGAAAATGATGGAAAGAATGTTGAACCATGAAGTGTTCCAATCGGGGTCGCATACCCCCAGGATTCCCCAACAGCTTTCTGGAACAGCCTCAGGCAGAGGCCCATATGGCGAGGAGGACTACCAGCACGCCTACGAGTTCCAGTGGGAATCCCCATCACCAGCACCTTGTTTAGGGCTGGTTGATACCTCCCTAGAGCAAGGCTCGGGAGAACCAGGACAGGAGGAATCTGACCCTGAAGTTGGTGTCACTGCTCTTGTGCATACACCAATGCACATGAGCCATGCTCCAGGTGTCCCGGATGTGGCCAGAAATTTTGCCATACCGGAGGGGACTGGTGAAGCCATGGAGGAGAATCTGGCCAGCAACATAAACTATATGGCCTCTCACCAACTCCAGGACTCTATTATGGAGGAAACATCAACTCGTTACCATTCACCTGTTAACTGTGCGTCGCTCAAGGTGCCCACTGTGAACTCGGCCATCTGGGCACAAATGAGCGCAACTATGAGGGGGCAGGAGCTCCAATTCCAGAAAGTCCTCAAATTGGTGGGGGCGGGGATCACAGCATTTGGGAGAATGGTCCAAGGAGCGCTGATGTCAGGAACACAGCAGGATATGTTGGCCCTGCTGTGCAATGCTCATTTTGAGTTAAACTGCATCCGGAAGATCGCCATCAAGCCGACACTGAATCGGCTCTATGTATGTCCTCCAATATCCAGGTGCCAAATTTTTTATTTGGCGCCTGGCAAAACCTGGCAAAACAGGTTAAAGACCTAGAGGAAGAGGCTAAAACCATTGGCCTCATTAAGACCTAATCACCCTTGGCCAGGATACCGCCTCGCAGGTTTTGTCCCTTCAGACGGGCATCAGATGCTGGAGCAGATCCAAGCAGAGCGTTTCCAGTTACACGCCGTTCAAATGCACCTGTGCACACCCCCAACATGGCCAGAAGGTTGCGAAATCCGAGATCAGCTATGGCGGTACGAATAACTGATTCAGTCCAGGATATATCGTCTGGGGAACAACTTCCGGTTGGGGGTAGGTTGCAATTATTTTATGATGAATGGTGCTCCATAACATCACATCTATTTATACTGGACAGTGTCCGGGGGTCTCGAATTGAGTTTATGTCAAGAATACATCCACCCGCACAAAATATGCCTAGTCGGGTATTGTTTTTTTCAGGACCAGAAACTCTACAGCTGAATGATGAAATTGGGTTTTATTCCAAAAAGGGGTAATTGAAAGGACGGTATATCATCCTCAACAATTTGTGTCCTATATATTCCCCAGGCAGAAAAAGGATGGTGGGTGTCGAGTCATTCTGGACCTAACCCGACTAAATTCTTATGTCCAGTATAGGCATTTTAAAATGAATACTTTCAGTACTGCTAAGCATTTGTTATCAAAAGGTTGTTATATGGCAACCATAGATCTGAAAGATACATATTATTCAGTACCAATTCATCATCAGTACCGTAGATACTTGAAATTTAGTTGGATGGGACAGCTGTGGCAATTTAAAGCATTGCCCAATGGGTTAACCTCAGCTCCTCGGTTATATACAAAATTATTGAAACCAGTTCTGGCGCTACTCTGTGCCCAGAATCACATTGTGATGGCTTATTTAGATGATATTTTAATTGTAAGCAACACTGAGGAGGCAGCTGAGGAGTCCGTTTCAGCGACCAAACACTTGTTTCAGAGGTTAGTTTTCCTCATTCATCCAACAAATTCCAAGCTAGCACCATCCCGAATAATTGACTATTTGGGGTTCGTCATTGATTCAATTAGTATGTCAGTGACTTTGCCTACGGCAAAGTTAACAGAAGTTAACACTTAAAGTGGTTATGCTCATGGCGCTAGTATCAGCGCAATGGGTTCAGACATTGCAAAAGCTATGGCTGGATAGCATGTATTCTTCTGTAGATAATATGTTGTTTTATGTATATGATTTAATCAAACAAAGCAGGCCAGGTATGGCTGGAACCAAAGTAAGCTTAAAAGCATACCCCATTGACCGAAGGCTATGTGTAGTTGCGCACCTGAGTCAATATATCAAGGTAACTAAGAGTCTCAGAGGCTCTGAAACAGCAATGCTCGTCAGCCACAAAAAAAGGTGTCGGCACAAACAATTTCTAGGTGGTTGAAACAGGTTTTGGATTGTGCTGAAGTAGACACTCATGAGTTTAAATCTCACTCCACCAGGGCGGCATCAACATCCGCAGCGAAGGCACAGGACGTGCCTCTAGATCAAATGCTCAAGGCCGCAAGATGGTCTAGGGAATCGACGTTTTCTAAGTTTTATGACAAACCTCTCCTGGCAGTACAAGGTTTTGGGCATGCTGTTTTGGGTTCCGTTTGCTTTCTTTTGTAATTTAATTTGTAATTTCCTCCTGGGATAGAGGGGTTATTACTGTTTTGTTTATTATTCAATCCTGTGTCAGCTGAAGCAGTGTGTCATATGGAACTGGATCTACGGCATGAAATCACAGAGCTTTGAAATCTTCACGTAGTCACTCACATGACTCCAAAGTAAAATAGTAAGATTAAATGACAACTTACCAGTTTGAAGATTGATCTTTATTTTATGAGGAGTTACGATGAGGGATTACGTGCCCTCCGCTTCCGACACTCATAATCACAAAGATCATCTGGTAGTTCTAGTCTTCTGAGTCTTACTATATCATTTCAATTGTAGGTACTGTGATTTCACGCCGCTGCTTTGAAGTATGACGCGCATGCGCCTGGCAGGGCTTCTTCACGTAATTCCTCATCGTAACTGCTTATAAAGATCAAACTTCAAACTGGTAAGTTCTCATTTAATCTTACTATTCATGCACTGCTAGGCTAAAATTCTGCCACATCCCTATCATCACCACCCACCCATTCCACTTCAGTTTTATATTCTTTAAAGGACCAACCAATCATTTTTGATTTAAAAAAAACACAAAGTGCTGGAGCAACTCAGTGGGTCAGGCAACATCCGTGGAAGACTTGGATAGATGATGTTTCATTTTGGTGGTAACTCAGCGTGTCAAGCAGCATTTGTGGAAGACATGGATAGTGGACGTTTCGGGTCAGGGCCCTTCTCCAGTCTGAAGAAGGGTCCCGACCCGAAACATTCCAGAGATGCTGCCTGACCCATTGAGTTACTCCAGAACTTTGTGTGTTTTTTGTAAGCCGACATTTGCAGTTCCTTGTGTCTATCATTTCTGATAGGTAAGATGATTTCAGGGAGAAGACCTCAATACGATGTACAACAGGTCAGATACTAGTGGAGCAACCAATGGGCTGTTGCAAGACAAGGAGACAGCTCATTAAATTAGAGACTCCTACTTGAGGTGGCTTCTCTGCCATAGCCGTTGAATTAGACAATCTCTACCGGTCAACTACATTACCTTCCACAGCTGACACTGAATCATTTGGCCAACATTTGTTGCAGAAAAACAGAAGTAACGATAAATAAAGAATAACTATGACAAAAACAAAGATAGACACAAAATGCTGGAATAACTCAGCGGGACAGGCAGCATCTCTGGATAGGAGGAATGTGTGACGTTTCGGGTTGAGACCCTTCTTCAGACTGAAGTCAGGGAGAGGGAGATACATAGATAAGAAAGTATAAGGTGTGAAAATGGGACAGAGGGGATGAAAATGAAGGAAAAAGTGGAATAGCTCATTGTTAGCTGGGAGAAGGTAACAACAAAGCAAACAGAGATAAAATGTAGTCAGAGACAGACTGGTTAGAGAACTGAGAAGGGGGAGGGAAAGCAAGGGTTACTTGAAGTTAGACTAAAACAATCTGTCTTAAAAAAATCTGAAATGTTCTTTATTAGAAAACTGATCAAACAGTAAATGTGCATGAGACTTCTAGCTGCGTGCAATGTTTTAGTATGCACGCTCGATTCTCTGTTCAAATCTCAGCATTCATGTAACAAAATAGGATTTGATAAGGCAACGGATCAAAAAATAAAAATGTTCTATTCATGTCGGGGAATGTGAAGAAAATAGGAAAGGGAGAATGAATTTAGTTTAAATAAATGTTAGCAGATAAGTGCTAAATCAACATGTTTCTGGAGGGTAGGCAATAAATTAAATTGAAATCAGACCAATTTCTCATTGGTGCTTCTGGTGAAATGGAGTTAAGTGCTAGTGAGTGCGGCGAGTTGAAATGGAGAACTCCAAGAATAAGTGGAAGGTTCATTCTGCCCACTAACCAGTGGTACAGGTTGAATTTTACCACTGATTCTTTAGATTTAAGACTTTAGAGATGCAGTGTGGGAACAGGACCCTTGGCCCACCAAATTTGCTCCGACCAGCGATCACCCCGTACACTAATACTATCCCGTACGCCAGGGACAATTTACAATATTCCAGAGGCCAATTAACCTACAAACCTGTATATCTTTGGAATGTGGGAAGAAACCAGAGTACCTGGAGAAAACCCATGTGGTCACAGGGAGAATGTACAAATTGTACAGACAGCACCTGTAGTCAGGATCAAACCCAGATCTCCGATGCTGTAAGGCAGCAGCTCTACCACTGTGCCACTGTGTCCGCTCGATTCATTTTCAGATTGTTTAGTTTAGAGTTACTGCATGGAAACAGGCCCTTCAGCCCAACAAGTCCATACCGACCATTGATCACCCAATCACACTAGTTCCATGTTATCCCACCTTCACATCACATTGGAGGCAACTTACAGGGGCCAATGATCCTGTAAACTGCACATCTTTGGGATGTGGGAGGAAACTGGAGCACCAGGTGAAAACCCACACGGTCACAGGGATAACATGCAAACTCCACGTGGACAGCACCTAAGGTCAGATTGAACCAGGGTCTCTGGCTCTGTGAGGTAGCTGCTGCTCAACTGTGCTGCCCCTATGTGTTCAAGCATGATTCTCATTATTTTCTTTCTTCATCGTATCAATGTAGGTCCCTGCACTGTGGATTGTCTGGAGCAGTATAGACAACCTTTACCACTACTTGAACAAGCCATTACTTCTTAAAGAGGGAACTTTATGATTGTACTGTGGAAGGATACAAACAGCAGGAATAGGAACCCTGCTCCAAAATCGGGGCTTCTTTTGTAAACCAGCATCTGCAGTTCCTCGAGTCTAAGTACTTCCATCAGGTTTCCCCTCAACCTCTGACGCTCCAGAGAAAACAATGCAAGTTTTCAATGCAAGAAAAACTCTTCTGCACTTTCTCCAACAGGTCCATATCCTTCCTGTAATGGGGCAACCAGAAATGCGCTCAATTTTATTTTCTCAGACAATACTCAATGAACCATTCCTAAGTCAGTCACCCAACAGCAGAGCAGCCATCATAAGAAATGAGGCAAGACTTCACCATTTGGCCTATCATGCCTGCTCCATCGTTTAGTAAAATTGCGATGTTCTTTTATCTCGCATTAGTTTACTGCTTCATTTTTCATGAGACTGGTAATAGCTAAACAAACTTGAAGTCTATGAAATTTATGTCTAACGTCAAGTCTAAAATAGAAACAACGTACTGCAAGTGCTTTCGTTTTAGTTTAGAGATATAGCGTGGAAACAGGCTCTTCAGCCAAACTTGCCCACACCGACTAACATGCCCCATCTACACTATTCCCACATGCCTGTGTTTGGCCCATCTATCTATATATAACTAAAAATCTGATCATGTTATCTTCCGGTTTGGCGGGCATTCTATTTGCGCAAAAACGGTATGCGATAGCTTAGTCACCGTTCTCCATGCTGTGATTGCCCAAGTTTCATCCCGATCGGTGGAAGCAGGTAAAAGTTGTCGAGGTTTCAAAATCTTAAAAACCGTGCGTGCGCAGATCGATTGCCTCTCCTGCCATTCAGCGCAGCGCGGGTTGGTCCCTTCTATTATCACTCCGCGGGACGGTCCGCTCCTTCCTGCACCATCTTTACTGCAGCTGCGGGAGGCTCTGGATGGCAGAGGTCTCCACCCAGACACAATTTTTGGAGGGTGGAAACAGACCGACCCAACCTGACCAGACCCCGACCAACCCAATCCAGCCCAACCTAGCCCAGCCCAGCACAGAGTCGGAGATGGTGCCAATGTCACCAAACGGAAAGATCCCGGCGGAGGAAAACGACCAACAACCAGAGACGTGACCAGCAAAGCGACCACTGAGGCAGCCAGCAACCAGCGGCCAGCACCCGCTGTGAGTCCCCATCGCACTGCCAACCCCTTCCCCTCTGGCCCCCCTCACTGGCTCCTGCCCCCTCCCATGATACTGCACTCTCCCCCATGGCACTTCCCCCGCCTTTTCTCTGAGCTCTTTTCCCCCTGCCCCCACCTCCTCTGCCTACACACCACTCCCCCCACAATGCCCCCCATCCCCATGTCCCCACACCCCCACGTCCCTATCCCCCACACCCCACACCCCTCTCCTCACACAACCCCCCCCCGCCCACACACACACCCTTCCCACACACACACACCTCACAACCCTCCCCCTGCCCACACACACCCCTCACCCACACACCACTCCATCCCCCACAACCCCCCTGCCCACACATACCCCCCTCACACACACCCCTCCCTCCCACGCACCCTTCCCCCCCAACAACCCCTGCCTGCCCACACACGCCCCTCCCCCCACAACCCTCCTCCCACACACACCCGTGCACTACAATGCCACACCCCCCACAACGCCCACACAACCCTCCCCCACAACCCACCTCCCCCCCACAACTCCATCCCCCCCCTTAACCCCTCCCCACTTACAAACCCTTCCTCCACAACACCCCCTGCCCACAACCCCCCCCACCCACACACACCCCCCGCCCACCCACATACCCCTCACCTCTGCACCCCCGCCCTCACACCCCTCCCCCCACAACCCCCCTCCCCCCAACAACCACCTCCACTTCCCACATTAACTCCTCCCCTACCCCCAAACCAATCCTCCCACAACACCCCAGCCCACAATCCCCCCTGCCCACATTCCCCCTCCCCCAACAACCCCCACCCACGCACAACCCCTCCCCCAAAACCACCCCTCCCCCTCCCACATCCTCCCTGCCCCCCACACCCCACCCACACACACACCCCTCCCCCCCCCCCACATCCCTCCTCACCCTCCCTTTGCAAACCCTCCTGCCCACATACACACCTCCTCTCCCACCCCACACCCGTCACCCCCCCAACACACACACACACACACACACACACACACACACACACCCCCCCCCCCCCCCCCCCCCCCCCCCCGTGGTGACTGGGACCCAACAGGTCCCACTTTGTCTAGTATCCTTCCTAAATCCATCCTAGCCAAGTACCTGTCCAAATGTATTTTAAACAATGTGATAGTCCCTGCCTCAACTACCTGCTCTGGCAGCTCGTTCCACATACCTACCGACCTTGGTGTAAATAAGTTGCCCCTCAGGTTCCTATTGTATATTTCCCTTCTCACCTTAAACCTATGTCCTTTGGTTCTTGATTCCCCAACTATGGGTAAAATACTTTGTGCATTTACCCTATTCATTCCTCTCATATTTTCAAACTCAAGATATTATTGATCCAGTCAGCCTAATCTCTCTTTATAGGAGATCTCAGCATCTAAGGAATCTATCTAGTGTTGCACTTCCTTTATGACAAGCATTTTAATCCTTAATTTGGGACCTGTTTGTTATCCTGCAGGTATGATTGAATCAGTGCCCTAAGAGATATCTTTAATCTTGTATTCAAATCTTCTTGAATTAAAAACCTACATACTGTTTGTATTCCTAATTGCTTCTTGTACCAGAATGTTAATTTCCATTGATTTATACTGGTCCATCCTGAATATCAATACATTTCACCATTTTTATCAATACTTTGCCTCTCTTTGTTTCCCACTACATGAATGACCTCACATTTTGTTCCATTTGGCATGGTTTAGTCTAGTTTAGTTTAGAGATAGAAACAGGCCCTTCGGCCCGCCGAGTCCGCGATGACCAGCGATCCCCATACACTAGTTCTATCCTACGCACTAGGGACAATTTATAGAAGCCAGTTAATCTACAAACCTGATTGTCTTTGCAATGTGGGAGGAAACCGGAGCACCCGGAGAAAACCCACACGAGCACAGGGAGAACATACAAACTCCATTCAGACAGCAGCCATAGTCAGAATCGAACCAGGGTCTCTGGTGCTGTAAGGCAACAACTCTACTGCTGTGTCACCCTGCCCTCCACTTAATGGTCTTGCCCATTCAGTTCACTGGATTATGTTCCATTGGATTTTTTTAAATTTCCACCTCCAAATTTACAATGCCAACCTTTGTATCGTCAGCAAACCTGGATGTATTACACTTGGTATCCTCAATCCAAACTACTGATATGGTTTGTGAAGAGCTGGGGTCTAGTACTGGAGTCCGGTAACCCATCAAACATGCCCACTCAACCCCCAAAATAACCTTGTTATTCCTCTGTTTTACGTCTATTAACACTCACACCCAGCTCGTTCTATCTTCCCCCTCTCCCGTAGGGCAGAAGATACCAAAGTTTTGGAAGAACATACCACCAGATTCAAGAACAGCTTCTTTCCTGCTGTTGTCAGTCTCTCAAACATACCTCTCATTAGCCAAAGATGTATTCCCGATCTCCTCATCTACCTCGTTGCGATCGTTGCACTAATTTTATCCGCACTTTCCCTGTAGCTGTAGCAAGGAACACTTTCCTTTCCCTTTTAGCATTACCTGGTGTACTTATGTAGACGTAGGAAGGAACTGCAGATGCTGGTTTCCACCGAAGATAGGCACAAAATGCTGGAGTAACTGAGCGGGACAGGCAGCATCCCCGGATGGAAAGAATGGGTGACGTTTTGGGTCGAGATCCTTCTTCAGAAAGGCCTCGACTCGAAACGTCACCCATTCCTTCCATCTGGAGATGCTGCCTGCCCTGCTGAGTTACTCCAGCATTTTGTGTCAAACGTACATCTGGTTTGATTATACTCATGTACAGTATGATTTTTCTGGACAGGGTGCCAAACAAAGTTTGCCACTGTTCTCGCTGCACATGACAATAAGCAACCAGTACAACATCTGATCCTTGCTTCATACCAATAATATCTCCAATCCATGTGACCTACAGTAATTGTGTCAAATAATTCTGTTATGTGGCACCCTTAACAAAGACCATCTGAAAGTCCAAATGCATCATATCCACTGGTTAGACTAAGCTATTCTGCTAGCTAAAACCTCCAGACACTCTGATTTGGCAAACATATGTCCATTTCATAAATTTATGCTGACTCTTTCCAATCCTATTATTATTTTGTAAGTTTACTGTTATCTCTTCCCTACTCACTGGAGTTTAGAAGGATGTGGGGGGATTTCATTTGAAACCTATTCAATAATGAGTAGAGAGTAGACGTGGAAAGGATGTTTCCAGTTGTGGGAGAATCCAGAACCAGAGGGTACAGCCGCAGAATAAAAGGACGTACCTTTAGAATGGAGATGAGCAGGAATTTCTTGAGCCATAGGGTGGTGAATCTGTGGAATTCGTCGCTGCAGATGGTGGTGGAGGCCTAGGCATTAGGCATTTTAATAGCATAGATTGATAGGCTGGTGATTAATAAGGATGTCAAAGGTTAAGGGGAGAAGGCAAGAGAATGAGATTGAGAGGGAAAAGTAGATCAGCCATGATTGAATGTCAGAGTAGACTCGAGGGGCTGAATGGCCTAATTCTGCTCCTATGTCTTATGATCTTAAAAATAGATCTAGAATTTTCCCCAAACAATGATATCTAGGTAATTGGTTTGTAGTTCCTGTTTTTCTCTGCCCCTCCTTTCTAAAGAATAGGGTTACATTTGCCATCATCCAATTTGTGGGGATTGTTGTGGATCTATGAAATTCTAGAAGATGGTACAATGTTCAATCATTATCTCTGAAGTGGGCGCATGTGCACGGCTCTTCTAGAGTGTGCGCATGCGCAGGACATTCCTGGAGTGGGCGCATGTGCAAAGTATTTCGGGCGGGAAAGGCCTGCGGAATCAGCCATGTTTGCCAGACGTTTCTGAGTAATGTATTAAAGAAATAAGTTGCTTAAAGCTTAAATAAAGTTAAGTAAATTACAAGTAGTGAAAGTTTCATTTACCTCACAACAATTTAAGAAACTTATCTTACAAGTCAAACAGTCCGACTTGGGATGGAGAAACTATTGAAACCCCAACGCTTGGATCTGGATCCCAACTCACCTGCTGCTGCAAAGAATTGGAAGCACTGGCTTCGTATACTAAATAACTTCTTTGAGGAGTGTGGCAACGATGCACCAGGCAGGCTTAAGACATTAATAAGCTTTGTCTCTTCTGATATATACGAGTACATAGAGGAATGTACAACTTATGATTCTGCTATTGATGTACTAAGCAGACTCTTCGTTAAGACACCCAACGTGATATTCGCTCGACACCTCCTAGTTACTCGGAAACAAAAACCTGGTGAGTCACTTGATGAATTCTTACAAGAACTTCAAAGACATAGTAAAGACTGTGCCTTCAAAGCAGTTACGGCTGATCAATATCGACAGGAAGTTATTCGAGACTCGTTTATCAATGGTTTGGCATCGCCTTTAATACGACAGAGACTATTAGAACACAAAACCTTGGATTTACAGTCAGCTTACAATCAAGCTTACTCTTTAGACTTGGCTCAGAAAAATTCAGATGCTTATGGCTCATCTAATGTGTATTCTGCTGCAACTACTACAAACGAATTTCACCCACGTACAAATATGGAGAAAACTGAAACAATTTCTACTGATAAAGGTGCCCTTGCTGCTGCATTTAATTATTCAAAAAGGAACTGTTACTTTTGCAGGGATAATATTCATAAGAGAGGAGAGATGCCCTGTTCGAGAGGCAACTTGTAATAGTTGTGGCAAGAAGGGACATTATTCTAGAGTATGCAAGTGCAAAGCAACTACAAAAATTGTGACTGCTGCCATGTATATGCCTTCTTTATGTGCAATTACAGCTGCATTTCCTCAGTGCTTGTCTCACGCAGCTACAATGGTATCCATTAATCGCCATACACTTAATGTATTACTTGATTCTGGCAGTTCAGAAAGTTTTATAAGTGAACAAGTGTCACTATTAAATCTAACCATAATTCCTTCAAATAAGGAAATCTCGATGGCTCTGACAACTCTCAACACTCAAATTTTAGGATCTTGTATTGTAGACTTTATTCTGAACAAAACTAGCTATAAATCTGTATGTCTAGGTATTTTGAAAAACTTGTGTAGCGATATAATTCTAGGTCAGGATTTCCAGAAACTGCACAGATCACTTCAAATAATGTATGAAGGATCTATGCCTGATCTTGTATTGTCAAAGCCACCAGTATTGTGTGGTGTTTCTGCTGCATCTAGTCTGTTAAAATGCCTTCATTATTCACTAATTTATCCTCCAAGTGCAAGCCAATTGCTACAAAATCAAGACACTTTAGCAAAGATGATAGGAACTTTATCAACACAGAAGTAACTAATCTTTTACAAGAAGGTATCATAGAACCCAGCTCTTCCCCTTGGAGGGCACAAGTTGTCATGGTTAAGGACCCCTTGGAGAGACATAGAAAAAGACTCTGCATTGATTACTCTCAAACTATAAACCAGTTCACGGACCTTGATGCATATCCACTACCTCGAATAGAAGAGATTATCAATACATTAGCTGAGTATAAGATATTCTCTACTTTTGACTTAAAAAGTGCTTACTACCAAATTCCTTTGAAGGAATCAGAAAAGAAATACACTGCGTTTGAAGCAAATGGGAAATTATATCACTACTGCAGAGTTCGTTTTGGTGTAACTAATGGCGTGGCTGTTTTTCAGAGAGAGATGGACAAACTTGTTGAACAGGAAAACCTTAAAGATACTTTCCCTTATCTTGATAATATAACTACTGCAGAAAAAGACCAAGCTGAACATGATGAAAATGTACAATGGTTTTTAGATGTTGTACATTCTAAAAATCTAACATTAAATGAAGCTAAGTCAATAACATCAGTGTCATCAATTAATATTCTTGGTTATTGGGTTGGAAATGATATAATCAAGCGTGATCCAGAAAGACTCCGCCCACTCCAAGAGATACCTGTTCAAGTTACATTAAACTCTCTACGAAGGGTCCTTTGGTTGTTTGCATATTATGCAAAATGGATACCAAATTTTTCTGACAAAATTCAGCCTTTGATTAGGGCAAAATCTTTCCCCCTTGACTCTACAGCAATTGGTGCTTTTACTTCTTTAAAGAAACAATTGGAATCTGTGACATTACACGCCATCGACGAGGATCTCCCCTTTGTTGTTGAATGTGATGCCTCTGATTTAGCAGTATCAGCAACATTAAATCAAGGAGGACGACCAGTGGCTTTCATCTCGTACTCTCCAAGGTAGTGAATTGCACTACCCACCCGTCGAAAAGGAAGCTACAGCAATTATTGAAGCAGTGAGAAAATTGAGTCATTTCCTTGCTCGCCAGCACTTCACTTTGATAACAGATCAGCGTTCAGTAGCTTTTATGCTGGATAATCGGAAACGAGCGAAGATTAAGAACAGTAAAATTTATGAATGGAGGTTTGAATTATCTGCATATAGTTATTCAATTGATTACCACCCTGGTAAGGATAATGTTGCTCCGGATACATTAGCCTGAGCATTTTGTGCCTCTGTTCATTCTTCTGCACTCACTGATCTTCACAATGGACTGTGTCATCCTGGAGTCACTCGTTTGTTACACTATGTTCGTTCCTAAAACTTACCTTTCTCTACAGAAGATGTGAAGATGACGTGTGCTTCATGTAGAATCCGTACTGAATTAAAACCAAGGTTCTTCCGTCCTGAAGAAGGAAGATTGATCAAAGCTACTCAACCTATGGAACGTTTGAGTATTGACTTCAAAGGGCCTTTAACATCCTCCTCTCAAAATGTGTATATACTTACCTTAGTTGACGAATATTCGAGGTTCCCATTTGCTTTTCCTTGTCCAAAATATGTCGGCTGCTATGGTTATCAAATGTTTAGATCAACTGTTTTCATTCTGTGGATTTCCAAGTTACATACATTCTGATAGGGGCACCTCATTCATGTCGAAATATTTAAAGGACTACCTTTCTAAGAGAGGAATTGCAACAAGTAAACCAACACCATATCATCCTATTGGAAATGGTCAGGTTGAGAGGTATGACGGAATCATTTGGAAAGCAGTGAAACTGGCTTTAAAGTCAAATGACATACCAGATCAGCATTGGGAATGTGTTCTACCAGATGCATTACGCTCCATCAGATCTCTACTGTCAACTGCTACCAATACTACTCCACATGAGCGGTTCTTTAACTTCAAACGGCGTTCTTCTAGCGGTACTTCTCTGCCATCATGGTTGACTAGCCCTGGGACCGTGTTGCTTCGTCGTTATGTCCGATTAAATAAGAACGAGCCTTTTGTTGATGAAGTTGAACTGACTGATGTCAACCCTTCTTATGCAACTATCAAGTATCAGAATGGACGCCAGTCAACTGTCTCACTTCGTGACCTTGCACCATGTCCGTCTTCTCACCTCCATCACTTCTTGATAACACTAATCAAGAAGTTCCTCCAACACTTCCAGCATCCCCTATGGAAACTTCTATAAGAAATTCTAAAATTGTAAATCTAAATAACAATATGAGTGAAGTTGATGACCAAGCAATATATCTACCACCAGCTATTGAAACGCCATTACCTCCTGAAGCTCCAGTTCTGCGACGGTCATCAAGATGTATTAAACCTCATGACCGTCTCAACTTATAAATAGGAGGGGAGAATGAAGTGGGTGCATGTGTGCATGTGCGGGGCTCTTCTAGAGCGTGCGCATGCGCAGGATATTCCCGGAGTGTGCGCATGTGCAAAGTATTTCGGGCGGGAAAGGCCTGCGGAATCAGCCATGTTTGCCAGACGTTTCTGAGTAATGTATTAAAGAAATAAGTTGCTTAAAGCTTAAATAATGTTAAGTAAATTACAAGTAGTGAGAGTTTCATGTACCTCACAACAATCTCCAAGGCCGCTTCCATCACAATCTTAGGTTGTAGGAATGTTGGTTCTAAGGATTAATAGTAAGATTAAATGAGAACTTACCAGTTTGAAGTTTGATCTTTATTTTATGAGGAGTTACGATGAGGGATTACGTGAAGACCCCGCCAGCACGCATGCGCGACATTCTTCAAAGCAGTGGTGTGAAATCACAGATACCAGAGTAGACTAATATAGTAAGATAAGAGAGAACTTCCATACCAGTTGAACTTTATAATAGAGGGTTTTGGGAGCGGAGGGCACGTAATCCCTCATCGTAACTCCTCATAAAATAAAGATCAAACTTCAAACTGGTAAGTTCTCATTTAATCTTACTATTTTACTTCGGAGTCACGTGAGTGACTACGTGAAGATTTCAAAGCTCTGTGATTTCATGCCCTGGAACGAGACCATGCTCACACACTGCCATTCTGGGAAGGAGGATGAACGTATTTCACACACGACACTGTGCTGAAAAACAATAAAGGTATTATTCATACCTAAAATAATATGCCCCACATTGGGTAATTTATTTTACAGAACTTAATTTTTCTCTGCAAACGTCTCAGGATCGCCCACGGGTTTATTATAAAGCATTGAATGCGTTCATTGCTCCACCCCGCTGTGGCAAGGATGCGGTCCATAGGAACTCCCATCATCCTAGCGTCCGATGTAGATGCAGCCCTGTTGGAGTGAGATTTGAAACATTAGTATCCACCACTGCACGTAATACCACCCTAACCATCTGGATATGGTTTGCACTGTGACCTTAGGTGAGGGCATTTATGGCTAATGAGAAAGCTCTCTCCGTGCCCATAAGTGTCTTGGTGACTATATATTGGAAAATATGTGTCACTATGCAGGGCCGACTACTCTGCAGGATAGGCCAGAACTCTAATATTGGCCAGAGGAACCGGGTCAGTCTTGTTTAAGTACCCTGTATGTAGCAGGTTATCTGCCATTTGTGACAGACATGACGTCCTATACTAGCTTGTGTAAGGACTGGACCCGTTGTGCTGATCCAAGTGCCATAATCATTCCCATCTAGGATATTAGTTTGTCCAGAGTGAGCCCCGATATTGGTGTCCATCCTCGTAACATGGTGTACTACCTATGTCCCATATGTGGGTGTATCTGGGCCTGGGGGGGATAGAGTACAAATACCCCTCATTCGTTTAGGTACTAGTGGGTGTGATCCTATAGCCAGGTGATCACTCCCTCTGCCCAGATATTAGATAGGGCACTCCTTGCACAATAATGGCACTGTAACTCAATCCTTCATCGAAATGAAGGGTGGCCAGAACTCCAGCACTTCAGTGTTGGTGGCTGAGTCATATGTAGTGTTCGTCCTGGTGCAGAACACTTCCCATTTCCTGACATATGTCAGGTACTGTCTTCTCGTGGACTCCCTGCACGACGCTGAGATGGCATTGATCGTCCAGTCGGAGAGTCCGTATCCCAGAAATAGCCTGTTCAGAAACTGCAAATCAACATGTTCATACAGTCATGGCACGGATACTTTCCCGCACGGGTGTGCCAACCTCCTTGGCCGTTGTTGATCCAGATGCAGGGTTCTGAGACCATCTTTGTACTGTTGGGAACCATGGTACCCGTTGCGGCGTCTTTTTAATTATTGTAAGACTCGCCTGATGAGGCAGAAGGGGAAAATGCATAGCAAAACAAATCCCCCCCCCCCAATGCAGCGAGAAATCGTCCATCGCTGCTGCCCCTGGGTCTGGTTCCCAAGCAACATATGTTGGTAGTTGGTGAATTCGTCCGGATGGAAAAAAGGTCGATATCTGGTGTCCCATACCGGTCTATAATATCTGTAAACACTTTCCGATCCAACATCCATTTAATGTTGTCGTTGAATTTACGTGACCTGATGTCTGCCACTGTATTTAGCTTACCTGGAAGGTAAGTGGTTGAGATCCAAATCTCTCTCCCAAACACCAGTGCCAGATATTATTAGCGAATTCATCACATGATATCGACTTTATTTCACCCATATGATTATATATAGGCCCCCACTGTGGTATCAACTTGTACCGTACATGCAACTGGTGCTCATCTGAGCAGTAGGCCCTGAGTCCATGAAACGCTCCCAGCATTTCTAGATAATTAATTCCTAGTGCTTTAAACAGAATAATTTTTGTGCACTCATCTGCCACCACAACTTGCGGTGGTATTAGTTGCTCCCCAACCTTTAGCACTGGCATCAGTCTGTAATGTACCCTAGGGATATAGAATGGGGTGATGGGGTTAGGATAATGTTGAACATTTCTATCCACCAGTTTAATTCTGATTTACTTTCCCTGGTAGTTGCATAGGCCTATTGAAATGGCCTGCATGATTTTTGAGAGCTAAAATTTCCCTCTTTCCAGGTTTTAATAATGGAGTGCTCCAATTGTGCTGCTGGGAACGCAGCCACCAATTTCCCAATCACTCTTGCTCCTTGCCGAATGGATGGTTCCCTGATGCCAGTGAGGCTTTTGCATACTCCCATCAAGTCTGTCACTTTGTTTGGTGGCAAGGTGATAGACATATGAACAGAGTCAATAGTGAACCCCAAATAATCCATGGTAGTGGAGGGTTCCAATTTTGATTTATCTGGATGTACGTTAAATCTCTGTGTTGTGGCTGATACCACCAATGTTAGCCAGCTCCAATTTTCACCTACAATGAGAATATCATCAAGGTAAGCCATGATGATATGGTTATGTTCTTTAAGTATGCTAAAGCTGGTTTTAATAAATTTGTAATAGCCTGGGTGCTGATGACAACCCATTGGATAAGGCATACTGCCATAGCTGTCCCATCCAGATAAATTTCAGGTATTTACGATGACCCTGTGTGTGACAAACGTCTCTATTTTGAAATGGGCACACTGAACGGAAGTATTTAGTTCGGTCAAATCTGTAATGATACGGCAACCACCATCTTTTTAGTTTTTTTATAAATATATTTGATACGAACTCTTGAAATTCGCTGATTGTTTTCTCATATCCCTTTTGTGTTCAGTCTTAACAGTTCAGCATGGCCTGCTGTTCTCTCTTTTTGTGAAGTATGAACTTCCTGCTAGGCGTATGCTGAACTGGGACGGTAGTTCATATACAAATTCAATTTTGTAATTCTGAATACTTCCGAGTATGTAAAAGTTCAGAGGTAAAAGTGCAGCACACATGATGAAACAAGTGCAACCATCCCCCAACTTTTGATGAATCGGACATGCAATGTTTTTTAAGACAACCAGACCCACCTACCTCCATGGTTACCGGTGTTGTGTGGGTTGTCTCCGCAGTTGTTTCTTCTGGTATTGTGTTGCTGCGTTGTGTGGTTGGCGCATTTTCCATGAAGGCCGGGCTGGGCCATGGTCTGAAAGACCGCTGAGCAGGTGGGCCGGCCTTCGAGCTTTCACCACCAGATGGTCTTCCATAGCACCGATGTCTGGTGGGTGTGTAGGGGTGCTGCCGCTGTTGATAGTGAATCTTCGAGTGTTTCCCAATCAGAAACTTTGGATGAACTCTGAGATCCGCACTCTTCTGAAGACCAGACACCGGGCATTCATGTCTGATGATACAGTGGTCTACACAAAATCCAGATACGACCTTGGTAAGGCCATCAAAAAGGCCAATAGGGAGTTCTGCTCCGAACTGGAGGATGAGACAGATGTTCGGCAGCTGTGGCAGGGACTGAATGCAATCACCTCCTACAAGGCGAAACCAGGAGGCAGCTCGGATGTTGGCGATTTATCACTCCCTGATGAGCTCAATGTATTTTACGCACGCTTTGATAGGGAGAACACCAATGTGCCTTCCCAAGCCCCCATTCGCTGTGATGGTATTTCAGTCTCAGTCACAGAGGCCGACGTCAGGAAATCCTTCAGAGGGCTGAACCCTCGAAAAGCGTCTGGACCTGATGGTATACCTGGTCGTGTTCTAAAAACCTGTGTGGACCAACTGGCTGGAGTTTTTACGGACATTTTCAACCTGTCACTTCTGAGGTCTGAGGTTCCCACCTGCTTTAAAAGGGCATCAATAATACCGGTGCCCAAGAAGAGCAAGGTGACGTGCCTCAACGACTATCGACCTGTGGCACTAACGCCTGTGGTGATAAAGTGCTTCGAGAGGTTGATCATGGAGCAAATCAACTCCTACCTCGTCAAAAACCTGGACCCACTGCAGTTCGCTTACCGCCACAACAGATCAACAGTGGACGCGATCTCGCTGGCTCTCCACTCCGCTCTGGACCACTTGGACAACAAAAACTCATATGTCAGGCTGTTATTCATGACAATTACAGCTCGGCATTTAACGCAATCATCCCCTCCAAGCTGGTTACCAAACTCGCAGAACTGGGTCTCTGCGCATCCCTCTGCAATTGGATCCTCGACTTCCTCATTCACATACCACAGCCTGTTCGTATTGGTGGAAATGTGTCAGACTCGATAACAATCAGCACGGGAGCACCTCAAGGCTGCGTGCTCAGCCCCCTGCTGTACTCACTCTATACTCATGACTGCGTAGCCGGTCACAGTGCGAACTCCATCATCAAGTTCGCTGACGACACCACTGTAGTGGGACGTATCACTGATGGGGATGAGTCGGAGTACAGAGGAGAGATCGAGCGACTGTCCATATGGTGCCAGCACAATAACCTGGCCCTCAACACCAGCAAAACCAAGGAACTGATTGTGGACTTTGGAAGGAGTAGGATGGGGACCCACAGTCCTGTTTATATCAACAGGTCGATGGTTGAAAGGGTCAAGAGCTTCAAATTCCTGGGCGTGCACATCTGTGAAGATCTTTCCTGGTCCGAGAACACAGAGGCAATTATTAAGAAAGCTCATCAGCGCCTCTACTTCCTGAGAAGATTACGGAGAGTCGGTCTGTCAAGGAGGACTCTCTCTAACTTCTACAGGTGCACAGTAGAGAGCTTGCTGACTGGTTGCTGCATCATGGCTTGGTTCGGCAACTTGAGTGCCCTGGAGAGGAAAAGACGACAAAAAATAGTAAACACTGCCCAGTCCATCATCGGCTCTGACCTTCCTTCCATCGAGGGGATCTACCACAGTCGCTGCCTCAAAAAGGCTGGCAGTATCATCAAGGACCCACACCACCCTGGCCACACACTCATCTCCCTGCTACCTTCGGGTAGAAGGTACAGGAGCCTGAGAACTGCAACAACCCGGTTCAGGAATAGTTACTTCCCCGCCTCCATCAGGCTATTAAACCTGGCTCGGACAAAACTCTGAACATTAATACCCCTCCATCTGTTATTTGCACTTTATTAATTTATTAATTAATGTGTGTATTTAAGTATATAACTGTAGTCAATGCCTACTATGTTCTGTTGTGCTATGCAAAGAAAGAATTTCATTGTCCTGTCAGGGACACATGACAATAAACTCTTTTGACTTTTGACTTGGACACGCTGTACAACGGCCAAAAAAAGCACACAGCTTAGAAGGCTTAGGAAGTTTAGCATGTCCCCAACAACTCTCTCCAACTTCTACAGATGCTTCTACAGAAGCATTACATCGGGATGCTTCACAGCATGGTTTAGGACCAGCTCCATCCCAGCCTGCAAGGAGTTGCTGAGAATTGTGGGCACAGCCCAGACCATCACGCAAACTATTCTCCCTTCTATTGACTCAATCTACACTTCAAACTGCCTCAGCAAGGCCACCAGCATAATCAAGGATGGGTCTCACCCCGGTCACACCCTCTTCTCCCCTCACCCATCAAGCAAGAGATACAAAAGTGTAAAAATGCACAACTCTAGATTCAGAGACAGTTTCTTCCCAGCTGTTATCAGGCTACTGATCCATCCAATCACCAACCAGAGAGCGGTCCTGACATCTACCTCATTGGAAACCCTCGGACTATATTTAATCAGACTTTACAGGACTTTATCTTGCACTAAACGTTATTCCCTTTATCCTGTGGATGGCATGATTGTAATCGTGTATCGTCTTTCCGCTGACTGGATAGCACGCAACTCAAAAGCTTTTCACTGTACCTCAGTACATGACAATAAACTAAACTAAATCAATTTGTATCTTTACTTCTTCCAGTTAATGGTGACCACAACAGAACACAATAGGAACAACCAAAAGGAAAAAGCACTGTCTCTAAATTATGATGTCAATGGACAATATGGTGCATAAACAACTACAGATGCTGGAGTAACTCAGCGGGTCAGGCAGCATAAGGTCATAAAAGGGATAGGAGTAGAATTAGGTCATTCGGCCCATCAAGTCTACTCCTCCATTCAATCATGGCTGGTCTCCGTCCAAACCCCATTCTCATGCCTTCTCCCCATAACCCCTGACACCCATACTAATTAAGAATCTATCTATTTCTGCCTTAAAAATATCCATTGACTTGGCCTCCACAACTTTCTGTGGCAAATAATTCCACAGATTCACCACCTACTAACTAAATTTCTCCTCATCTGCTTCCTAAACGATTGTCCTTTAATTCTGAGGCTATGACCTCTAGTCCTAGACTCTCCAACTAGTGGAAACGTCCTCTCCACATAGAAACATAGAAAAATAGGTGCAGGAGTAGGCCATTCGGCCCTTCGAGCCAGCACCGCCATTCGAATATGATCATAGTTGATCATCCAAAATCAGTATCCCTGTTCCTGCTTTTTCCCCATATCCCTTGATTCTGTTAGCCCTAAGAGCTAAATCTAACTCCCTCTTGAAAACATCCAGTGAATTGGCCTCCACTGCCTTCTGTAGCAGAGAATTCCACAGATTCACAACTCTGTGGGTGAAGAGGTTTTTCCTCATCTCAGTCCTTAATGGCCTACCTCTTATTCTTAAACTGTGACCCCTGGTTCTGGACTCCCCCAACATCGGGAACATTTTTCCTGCATCTAGCCTGTCCAATCCTTTAAGAATGATACATGTTTCTATAAGATCCGCTCTCATCCTTCTAAATTCCAGTGAATACAAGCCCAGTCGACCCATTCTTTCATTATATGTCAGTCCCATCATCCCGGGAATTAATCTGGTGAACCTATGCTGAACTCCCTCAATAACAATAATGTCCTTCTTCAAATTAGGAGAACACAATTGCACACGATACTCCAGGTGCGGTCTCACCAGGGCCCCTGTACAACTGCAGTAGGACCTCCTTGCTCCTAAACTCAAATCATTGCGCAATGAAGGCCAACATGTCATTAGCTTTTTTCATTGCCTGCTGTACCTGCATGCTTACTTTCAGTGACTGATGTACAAGCTTACCCAGGTCTCGTTGCACCTCCCCTTTTCCTAATCTGACACCATTCAGATAATAATCTGCCTTCTTGTTCTTGCCACCAAAGCGGATAACATCACATTTATCCACAGTATACTGCATCTGCCATGCATCTGCCCACTCACCCAACCTATCCAAGTTACCCCACAGCCGCATAGCATCCTCATCGCAGCTCACACTGCAACCACAAACTTGGAGATGTCACATTTAATTCCCTCTTCTAAATCTTTCCACTCAATCCAAGCCTTTCACTATTCTGTATGTTTCAGTGAGGTTCCCCCTCATTCTTCTAAACTCCAACATATCTGGAGAACATGGATAGACAAAGTTTCGAGTCAGGACCCTTATTCAGACTGATTGTGGGAAGGAGGAACTGGAAGGAAGAAAGCAGGGCTGGCAACAGATGACCTCAGGCAGGGCAGTTTCGATAGCCCCATTGTTGGCTCGGGATGGTGTGATACATCATTCCAAACAGTGGACCTGGTTTACCGACTTTTACTGGAGGAAGGGTGTTTGTATAAGCTACCTAAAATTAGAGAATTCAACGTTCATACCACTGGGTTATTAGCTACCCAAGCGAAAGCAGACAAATGGAATCGACTTAGATGGGCATCTTGGTCAGCATGGATGAGTTTGGTTAAAGAGTCTGTTTCGCTGTTGTATGACTCTGTGACCCTTCTAGTCCATAATAAAACAATGTTATTTTACAGGGTTACACAAAAGGCTGGAGAAACTCAGCGGGTGCAGCAGCATCTAAGGAGCGAAGGAGATAGGCGATGTTGCAGGTCGAGACCTTTCTTCAGCCCCCTTTTATTTAAAAACACCGAAGTCAGAAGAGTCATCCCCTTTTATTTAAAAATTTTCGAGTCTGCAGAATCGGGTGCCTCTCCAAGTTGAGACACACCGAAGTCAGAAGAGTCATCCGCTTTTATTTAAAAACCTTCCCTTCCTTCTTTGCCTCCACCGAGCAGCCGGAGTGGCGATCGCGGACGAGCCCCCAGTTTGTGAGATATGCAATGTGCTCACAATCACAACTCAAAGACTAAATCTTGGAAGCAAGAGATTCTTTATTTTCGAGTCTGCAGAATCGGGTGCCTCTCCAAGTTGAGACACACCGAAGTCAGAAGAGTCATCCCCTTTTATTTAAAAACTTTGAAGAAATGTTATTTTACAGTTCTCCTAAACAATTTAACTCCAAACATGCCCAGCCAGGACCTGAATAACTTCCAGTCATTTATAAGATATTATTTTTGAAGTTAAATTTATTTTGTCTGGCACTTCTGTTATGTTGCTTGGTATTGACGTTCAAAGATATAAAATGCAATCACAAACAGGCATTATCTACAGGCAGTGAATAGAAAATCACAGCATCATTGATAAACCAATCTGCAGGCAATCAGCAGACGTATTGAAACTCCAATGGAACAAATTGACATATTGTCAGTAAAAGGACTGTGCAGAAATGTTGTAAATAACCCATTCTTGGGTTCAATGTTTCTTTTGGTATTTTTTATTCTGTGTATCATGTGGAGGAAGAACTGATGCAAATTATAACATAATAAACTATTCATTCTTCAGAGTTTGTCACAATTGCACTTTTGAACAGGGGTCTTCACTATAATAGCTGTGTTTTTCAAATCAATCAGACATTTTGGCTTTAACAAGATTGCTCGTGGTTACACTTTGGAAACTTTAATCAGATTTTAAGCGTGGGTTTATTTTAGGGTTGTGAGCATGTTATTTGATATTTTGGAAACTGATCAATTTTAAAGCCTTGAAAATGGACTGAGGTTCATATATTATTGTCTAGGAGCAGTTTTGCTTATTGTTTACTGCCATGTGTACCGAGGTACAGTGAAACACTTTTCATAAGTTCATAGTTCATGTGACAGGAGAAGAATGAAGCCATTCGGCCCATCAAGTCTACTCATCCATTCAATTATGGCTGATCTATCTTTCTCTCTCAACCCAATTCTCCTGTTTCTCCCCATAATCCTCATAACTCCCGATTCTATCTATCTCTGTCTTAAAACCTGTGTGCTATCCAGTCAGCGGTAAGATTCCACATGATTACAATCGAGCCATCCACAATGTACAGATACATGATAAATTGAATAAAGCTTAGTGCAAGATAAAGCCAGTAAAGTCAATCAAAGATAGTCCGAGGGTCACCAATGAGGTTTTAGCAGACTGCACATAAAAGCCACTACATCATAGTCATCTGCAGGTCAAATAGTGACCATCGCGAAATTGGACTTGACTATGAATAGTTCAGATTTCCCAGAATGCTCTGGAATAGAGGGTATTAGCTATAAGAAGAGGTTAAATAAACTTGTATTGTTTTCTCTGGATAGTCAGAGGTTGAGGGGAGACTTGATAGAAGTATATAAAATGATGAGAGGCATAAATAGGGTAGGATCTCTTTGTCTCAAGGTGGAAATGTCAAAGACTTGAGGCTATAGCTTTTAAGTTTTAAAAGGGCAACATTGAAAAGAGTTGTGCAGAGCTAGTTATTTTACACAGAGGGTGGTGGGTGCCCAGAGCATGCTGCCAGGGGTGGTGGTGGAAGCAGATATGATAGTAGATTTTAAGATGCTTTTAGGTAGGCATAACAATATGCATGGAATGGAAAGATATGGACACACACAGGCAAAGGAGATTAGTTTAATTTGGCATAACGTCTGGAAGAGCCTGTTCCTGAGCTGTACTGGTGGAGAGGTGTTGAAGTGTTGAGTGTTCTATGGGTAGCAGCCAGACTGCGACACGGCAGCTTCAAGCTCTGAAGATCGACACAAAATGCTGGAGTAACTCATTGGGACAGGCAGCATCTCTGGAGAGAAGGAATTGGTGAAGATTTTGGTCAAGACCCTGAAGAATAAACAAAACTAAAATAAACGAACTAGCTAACTAACTAACTAACACTAGCAGAATACATCCATGTCATATTCTTAAAATGATCTCCTTGCAATTTCCGGCCATCAACTCTACCCCACGCCCAATTCTACTGTCACCTGCCTACCTCAGGGGCAATTTACTGTAGCCAATTCACCTCCCTTTCAATGTGAGAGGAAATCACAACAGATCAAGGACACCCATGCGTGCAAACTCTGCAACAGACAGCACCCAAAGGCAGGATTGAACCTAGATCACTGGCATCAGCACTCTCTAGTGGGCCACTGGGCTACCCAGACACTCTGGCAGATGGAGATTGACAGGATCTTGATTAGAACAGGTGTCAAAGGTTATGGAGGGAAAGGCAGGAGACTGGAGTTAAGAGGGAAAGATAGATCAGCCATGTTCGAATGGCAGAGCAGACTTAATGGGCTGGATGGTCTAATACTGCTCCTGATTGTCTTATGGTTGCGTACCTGTTAGTCACAGAGTCATAGAGTGATACAGTGTGGAAACAGGTCCAACTTGCCCACAACGGTCAAAAATGTCCCAGCTACACTAGTCCCACTTGCCTGTGCTTGGTCCATATCCCTCCAAACCTGTCCTATCCATGTCTGAAGAAGGGTCTCAACCCGAAACGTCGCCTATCTCCTTCGCTCCTTAGATGCTGCTGCACCCGCTGAGTTTCTCCAGCTTTTTGTGTACCCTCGATTCTCCAGCATCTGCAGTTCCTTCTTTAAAACTATCCATGTACCTGTCTGACTGTCTCTTGAAAACCATGGCTCTTTCCAATTTTTACTATTTCCTTTCAACCTAACAGGGACATAAAGATTCTGTACTCTTACAATTTCCCCTTTAAATATCCTCCATTTCTTTTCTACATCCTTCCCATGAAACAAAGTGTCCCAATTCACTCCTTTAAAATCCTTACGCATTCCCTCAAAGTTAGCCTTTCTCCAATCAAAAATCTCCACCCTAGGTCCAGTTCTGACTCTCTCCATAATTATATTGAAACTAATGGTATTGTGATCACTGGTCCCGAAGTGATCACCAACGCATACCTCCGTCACCTGACCTGCCTCATTTCCTAACAGGAGGTCCAGCACTGCCCCTTCTCTGGTCGATACCTCTATGTACTGCTTGCAAAAAGCTATCCTGCACACATTTTACAAACTCCAAACCATCCAGCCCATTTACAGAATGTGTTTCCCAGTCTATTTTTGGAAAATTGAAATCTCCCACAATCACTACCTTGTGCTTACTACTAATATCTGCTATCTCCTTACATATTTGCTCTTCCAATTCTCGCTCCCCATTTGGCGGTCTATAGTACACCCCTAAAAGTGTTGCTACACTGTTCCCACTTCTCAGTTCCATCCAAATAGCCTCCCTAGACGAGCCCTCTAATCTATCCTGCCAAAGCACTGCTGTAATATCTTCTCTGACAAGCAATGCAGCACCCCCCCCCCCCCCCACCCCCCCCCCCTCTGGTCCCTCCAATTCTATCACACCTGAAGCAACGAAATCCTGGAATATTTAGTTTCCAATCACAGCCCTCCTACAACCATGTTTCACTGATTGCCACAACATCATATTTCCAGGTGTCAATCCAGGCTCTAAGTTCATCCACCTTACTTACAATGCTCCTAGCGTTAAATATACACATTTTAGAAACCCACCATCCCTTATTCTCTGTCTATTATCTTTTTCATCTTTCTCGAGTGCCTACATTGTGGGTCCGAGTGCTTCCCTTCTCTGCCTCCTGCCCCACACCCTGACCCCTAGCCCCCTCTACCCGAGTCCCTCCCCCCAGCCTTTCTAGTTTAAAGTCTCCCCAGTAGCCTTTGCAAATCTCCCTGCCAGGATATTGGTCCCCCTCGGGTTCAAGTACAACCCGTCCTTTGTGTACAGATCATGCCTTCCCCAAAAGAGGTCCCAGTGATCAAGAAACTTGAATCCCTGCCCACTGCACCAGTCCCTCAGCACGCATTTATCCTGCACCTCATTTCATTCCTACTCTCACTGTCACGCGGCACAGGCAGTAATCCTGAAATCGTTACCCTTTTGGTCCTTCTCCTTAACTTTCCCCCCAACTCCCTAAATTCTCCCTTCAGGCCCTTGTCACTTTTTCTGCCTATGTCATTGGTACCTATGTGTACCACAACATCAGGCTCCTCTCCCTCCCTTATCAGAATCTTTTGGACACGTTCTGACACATGCGAGACCCTGGCACCAGGGAGGCAAACTACCATCCGGGTCTCCCGACTGCGTCCACAGAATCGCCTATCCGACCCCCTAACTATGGAGTCCCCTATTACAATTGCCGTCCTCTTTTTGCTACCCTTCTGAGCATCAGGGCCGGTCTCTGTGCCGGAGGCCCAGCCGCTGTTGCTGCCCCCAGCTAGGCTGTCCCCTCCAATCGTACTCAAACCCGAGTACCTATTTTCCAGGTGTACGGTCACAGGGGTACTCTCTAGCCCCTGCCTCTGCCCCTAACTGTGACCCACTTGTCTGCCTCCTATGGTCTGTGACCTCCCTGTAGCTCCTCTCTATGACCTCCTCACTCTCCCTGACCAGACGGAGGTCATCGAGCTGCTGCTCCAGGTTCCTAACACAGTCCTTTAGGAGCCCCATCTCGACACACCTGGCGCAGATGTGGACGTCTGGAGGGCTATCAGATTCCCTGACCTTCCACATCTGACATGCAGAACAGTACACTGCCCTGGCCTTCATACTCCCCCCTTACACAGGATACAATATCAACACAATATAAAATCATTACAAACTGCTGAAATCTGACTGTAAATCAGCTGTTTACCCTGGTCCACTTCCCACCAATCAGCTGCTTACCCTAGTCCACTTCCCACCAATCAGCGACTTCCTCAAAAAAACCAACTTCTCCAAATGGAAGGTTATGGATTTAGGTAAGCCCCGCGCTTGATTTTAAACCTTATCGGTCGGGTGTTGCTCCTCCCCCTCCTTCTCTTCCAACGGCTCCTGTGGGCCTCTGAAAAAACAAGCCTCGCGCTTGATTTTAAACCTTACCGGTCGGGTGTCGCTCCTCCCCCTCCTTCTCTTCCAACGGCTCCTGTGGGCCTCTCTTGCCTATTGTCTATTGTCGATTGTCTATTCACCTTGAACCTGTGTCCTCTGGACCTCAATTCCCCTTCTCTGGGCAAGAGAGTATGCATCTACCCAATCTATTCCTCTCGTGATTTTGTATACCTCTATAAGATCACCCATCATCTGACTGCGCTCCAAGGAATAGAGACCCAACCTACTCAACCTCTCCCTATAGCTCACACCCTCTCGTCCTGGCAACATCCTAGTAAATATTTTCTGAACCATGTCAAGCTTGACAATATGTTTCCTATAACATGGTGCCCAGAACTGAACACTATATTTTAAATGCGGTCTCACCAACATCTTATACAACTGCAACATGACCTCCCAACTGCTAAACTCATGCAATCAGTCACAATCAATGGCTCATCTATTTGCTGACTGTTGTAACTCAATGAACCCTACACCTGACCTCAAGCATTCAGCATAAATAATGGAATGTCTGGGCTTGTATGCACTGGAATTTACAAGGACGAGAGGGGATCTTATAGAAACATATAAAATTATTAAGGGATTGGACGTGCTAGATGCAGGAAACATGTTCCCGATGTTTGGGGAGTCCAGAACCAGGGGCCACAGTTTAAGAATAAGGGGTAGACCATTTAGAACTGAGATGAGGAAAAACTATTTCACCCAGAGAGTTGTGAATCTGCAGAATTCTCTGCTACAGAAGGCAGTGGAGGCCGACTCACTGGATGCATTCAAAAGAGAGTTAGATAAAGCTCTGAGTCCTAGTGGAATCAAGGGGAGAATGCAGGAATGGGGTACTGATTGTGGATGATCAGCCATAATCACGTTGAAAGGGCCGAATGGCCTAAGCCTGCATCTATTTTCTATGTTTTATGTATTTTTGAGTCCACTGCAATCTGTCAGTGGTACTTAGAGTCAAAGAATTGTAGACCTACACAGTATGAAAAAAGACCCTTCAGCCCAACTTGCTGACTAAATTGCCATTTTGGGCTAATCCCATATCTTTAGGTTTCAAGTTAGGTATGGGATTATTATTGTCAGGTGTATCGAGGTACAGTGAAAAGCTTTCTTTTGCATGCTACCCAATCAACACAGATAATACATACATAAATACAATCAAGCCAAACTCAAGTACATTAGATAGAGCAAAGGTAAAGATATAGAGTGCAGAACATATTTCTCGGCATTGTGGCACATCAGTTCCAGAGACAAAGTCCTATGTGCACAATGGGGTAAAGGTGAATCAGATAGAATCCCAGCTTCTGGAAGGACCACAATATTTGCTTCATATTCTTCTAAACCCTTTCCATCCATATATCTGTCCAAATGCCTTTAAAAGGTCATAATTGTATCTGTTTCTATACTTAGCTAGACTGACTAAGATATGCATCCTTATCCATGACTAATCCGTGTCAATGTTTATTTTGGTACACTGAACATTTAACTATGCTTTTTGCTTGAAATTATTTGCTTTACAACATTTCCACGAGTGGCATATATGCCATATCAATTCAATGCATTTATTGTTTGACAAGCAGTATCCACGGAGGATGTTGGTAAAGAGTGTTTCAGGTCAAGGCCCTTCTTCAGTTTCAAGGTCCAAGTGGCTTCAATATCTTCTAGGCTGTCCTGTGGCATTTTTTTCTGTGGATCTACCCTCTTTAAAAAAAACTGAGATACCTTTGGCAAATGATCTTGCCTTCATACATGTAATAACATTTTATGTTTTCTTTGCCTTGAGGCACGCTGATGATATGTGCTTTCCAGTCCTGTAGTTATAACGGTTTGCTATTTTTGATTGGCATCCGTAGTTTAGTTTAGTTCAGTTTATTAATGTCACCAAAGTACAGTCAGTGAAAAGACTATATATGATTACAATCAACCATGTATCGTCTTTTGTACCTCGGTACACGTGGTATTAATAAACTAAGCTAAACTCAACTACGCATGCCAGTCCAAAATAGTAAACTGTGTAGATGGGTTTGGTTACATCTGTAGTTGTTAATCATGCCTGTTTTACTGCCTAATCATATGATTTTCCTCTGCTCTGAGGCTGGAAACTACAATCACAATGACACTTTGTCATTAGATTATATTTCGCAGCATTCCTTGAAGCTATCTCCATTGACGTCAGTTTTGCGTGCCAGATCAAATGTGAGTTTCTGTGGCTTAGTAACTGTTATTGAATTATCTCATTGATTAAACTGCAAAACTGGTCACGATGCAGCGTCTAAGAAGATGCCAAAGATGCAGTCCCAAGATGGGTCTTGGATCAGTTGGTGCACTGCTGAGTATCTGTTCCTCATCTCAAATTCTCCACATTCTCTGGTTCTCTGTAACTTTCCACTGCTTCACTAAACAAGTTGTGAAGCCTCACTAGCTTCACTAAACAAGTGCAGTTGTTTTTACCTCCAAGGGTAGCTCGTTCCACCACCGAGTGAGTGAAAATGTTGCTCCTCAGGTTCCTATTATATATTTCCCTTCTCACGGCTATTCCTTGAAATTCCATTTCAAGCAGGGTGCAAGGCTACCAAATTCAAGTACAGTTTCTTACCACTTCAAGCAGGGTGCAAGGCCACCAAATTCAATTGCAGTTTCATACCATTTCAAGCAGGGTGCAAGGCCACCAAATTCAGGTGCAGTTTCCTACCATTTCAAGCAGGGTGCAAGGCCACCGAATTCAAGTGCAATTTCATTCCACCAAGCAGGGAGGGCCACCAAACTCAAGTGTAGTTTCCTACCACTTCAAGCAGGGTGCAGGGCCACCAAACTCAAGTGCAGTTTCCTACAACTTCAAGCAGGATGCAGGGCCACCAAACTCAAGTGCAGTTTCATGCCACATCAAGCAGGGTGCAAGGCCACCAAATGCTAGTGCTGTTTAATGCCATTTCAAGCAGGGTGCAAGGCCACCAAATGCTAGTGCAGTTTCACACCACTTCAAGCCCTGGCCCTCTTGCAGCTATGTTTCAGTAATTCCCATAACATCATAGTTGCCAGTTTCTAACTGAGCCTCAAGCTCGTTCACTTTATTCTTTATACTTCGCGCATTCAATACTGCACTTTCACCTCCGTATTCACTTCCCCCCTCGCATCGCTCGCAATTGGCCCTGACCTTACTCTGTTGTCCCTTCTCGAGCTTTCCTTCCCATTAATTCGACAATCTTTTGTAATTTTTCCTGTAGTCACTTCCCCTTCAACTCCATCTTTATACTCCCAATTTGTCAATCCCTCCCCCCCCACTATTTAGTTTAAACCCACGCGTGTAGCCCTAGCAAACCTGCCTGCCAGAATGTGGTCTCCCTCCAGTTAAGGTGTAACCCGTCCCTTTTGTACAGGTCACCCCTACCCCAGAAGAGATCCCAGTGGTCTATAAATCTAAATCCTTGCTCCCTGCTCCAGCCCCTTAGCCACACATTCAGATCCCCTATCTTCCTGTTCCTTTCCTCACTAGCACGAGGTACTGGAAGCAATCCAGAGATAACCACCCTAGAAGTCCGGCATTTCAGTCTTCTTCCCAACTGTCTGAAGTCATGTTGGAGAACCTCCTTCCCCTTCTTCCCGATGTCGTTTGTGCCTTCGGGTACTCCGGGTACTCCGGTTTCGTCCCACATCCCAAAGACACGCGGGTTTGTAGCTTAATTGGCCTCAGTAAATTGCCCCCAGTGTGTAGGGAGTGGATGACTAAGTGAGATAACATAGAACCATATGAATGGTCGGCGTGGGTTCAGTGGGAAATACCTGTCCAGACAGCACCCATAGTCAGGATCGATCCCAGGTCTCTGGTGCTGCGAGGCAGCAACTCTACCGCTGTGCCACTGTGCTGCCCGGACGTGTTCAACACATCACAGCAAAATCTGATACAAAAAGATACCAGAAATAATGGCACATCAGAGGCTATCCTTATTATTAATGCTTATGGAGTTGTGTTGATAGTTACTCATTGCTTCACCTTTTGAGATCCATGCTGGTTGATTCTGACAAGCTAAAATGACAAGCTAACATTTGTCTGAATGCTCAGCTATTCTATTTGAACAGATTAGTGTCACGGAATCCTAGAGTTGTACAGCGTAGAGGCAGGCCCTTCAGTCCACCAGTCTATTCTGACCATTATACCTATCTATACTATCTATGCTAGCCTGCATTAATTTACGTTTAAGTGTTGGTTTATTATTGTTTCATGTACTGAGGCACAGTGAAAAGCTTTGTTTTGCATGCAGATAATACATACATTAATATAATCAAGTAAAACTCAAGTACAATAGGTAAAGCGAAGAAAAATGTACAGAGTGCAGAATACAGTTCTCAGCATTGTAGTGCACCAGTTCCAGAGACAAAGTACATTGTCCACAATGGGTAGAGGAGAATCATTCTGTATTCTCGGAAGACTGTTCAGAAGTCTGCTAATATATGGGGACAAACCTATGTCTGAGACTGGTGGTATGCGTTTTCTTGCTTCTGTATTTACTGCCTGACAGGTGCAGGGAGAAGAAGGAAAGACCATGGTGTGGTCTTTGATTATGTTGTTCATATCCTCTATGTTCATTCAAGCACCTATTGTTACTGAACCTGCCTCCCCCACCCCCCTCTGGCAGCCCATTGCAGATACCAACAACACTATGTGAAAAATGTACCCCTCAGAGCCGCTTTAAAGCTCATCTCCGCTTTAAACCTACGCTAACTTAATCCTATTTCGGAAAATTGTCCGAAGAAGGGTCCTGACCCAAAATGTCACCTATCCATTCTCTCCAGAGTTGTGTCGGTAGGAAATCCAGATGCTGGTTTACACCAAAGACTGACACAAACAGCTGGAATAACTCAGCGGGTCAGACAGCATCTCTGGAGAAAAGGAATAGGTGACATTTCGGGTTGAGACCCTCCTTCAGACCCAGAGATGCTACCGGACCCACTAAGTTACTCCAGCACTTTGTGTCTATTTTTGGAAAATAGTCACTGATATTTTTACCCTATCTATGCCTTTCATAATTTTAAATACCTTTATTGTCTCAACATTTAGCTTCCTTCACTCCAGGAAAAACAGTCCAAGCCTTTCAATCTCTCCTGATAACTACAATCCAGGCACCATCCTTGTGAATCCATTAGCTTAATCACATCCTTCCTCTAGTGTGGTGACCAGATTCTTCCCCAGCAACTGAGTCAAAGTGAGAAGTGTTCCCTGACATCCCTGGTCTCCGTTGTTCAAATGAGGGACTGATATTAGCAATTTAAAGTGGCCATGGTAGTATAGTGATTAAATTACTGGACTAGCATCGAGAGCAGCATTAATGTGCGGCTGTCATGTTCAAATCCCACGATAACGGCAGTGATTTTAAATGTGATTAATTAAACAAATCTGATATAATAAAATTGTATTAGTCACTGTGAGCATGAAATTTGGGATTGTATAGGATAGTTTTTATTCCCTGCCTGGTTCCATTTAAAACAGGCCTGTAATTAAATTATTGCACGCTGTGTAAAAAGGTTGTCACTGGAGTCATATGGTAAATGGCAAACCTCGTGGCCTAAAGAGGTGGCTCAGTGGCGCAGTGGTAGAGTTGCTGCGTTAGAGCACCAGAGACCCTGTTCAATCCTGCGTACAGATGCTGTCTGTACGGAGTTTGAACACTCACCCCATGACCTTGTGGGTTTTCTACAGGTGCTCTGGTTTACTCCCACATTCCAATGGCATGCAGGCTTGTTAGGTTAATTGGCTTCTTTGAATTGCCCCTGGTGTTTAGGATAGAACTGGTCGGTGAACTAAATAGAATAGAAGTAGATCTTTGGTCGGTGTGGACCCAGTTGGCCAAAGAGCCGGTTTCCATGCTGTATCTCTAAACTAAATTAAACAAAACTAAACTAAACTATTCTGTGCTGGAATACCTTTACTTAAGAATGACAGATTACAGAAATCTTAATGTAAGAGGTGATACAACAATATCCTTCTCTTTCTCTCCACTTCGCTATACTCTGAGCTCAATCCTGTCAACGCTCATAACCTTGGAGGGTAATGAGGGGACATAACTTGTGATGACCGATTGGGTCAACCTTCTCTGACTCAATCCCCTTGCTTAGGAGTCCCTCTAGCTGATTACCCAAGTCTCCTTTTTCTCAATACAGTGTCTCACTGCATCAAATGCAGAAAAAAGTGACAATTCTTGAATCCTGAAGTTATCGTCCAAATGCTGAGAGCTTTGGATGGGGCAAAGTTTAAAGGAGATGTGTGGGGCAAGACAGAGGGTTGTGGGTGCCTGGAGCACTGTGGTGGTGGAGGCAGTAAATATAGTAGCATTTGAGAGGCTTTTAGATAGGCACAGGGAATGGAGGGTTATGGATCATATGTAGTTTATTTTGGCATCATATTCGCCACAGATATTGTGGACCAAAGGGCCTGTTTCTGTCGAAGATAGACACAAAATGCTGGAGTAACTTAGCGGGTCAGGCAGCGTCTCTGGAGAAAAGGAATAGGTGACGTTTCAGATCGGGACTCTTCTTCAGGCTGCGAGTCAGGGGAGAGGGAAACTGGAGGTCTGAAAAGGTACAATGAATGAAAGGCGTGAAAAGAACAAATCAAAACCAGCAACAATGATGCTGTACCGTTCTATTTTTTAAATGCTCTATGGTGACTAAAGCATCTATTGTTTTCTGTTTGCTTTGTTTAATGTCCAGAAATTTCTGGAGATTTGCCAATATTCTTCCTTAATATTTATTTCCATTATCTCCCTCACAGTTGTATTAAACTCAGTTTGTGTTCAATTGATTTATTTTCAATTTATCCTCCTTTCGGCTGACTTACACAAAATAATTATTTAGCAAATTCAGCATTTTGTTATTTTCAATTACAATATCATCTGCGTTTCTTAATTTCCTGCTTCTCTGAGTTTAGTTCATAGATACAGAATGAAATTGGCCCTTCGGCCAGTTCACTATTTACAGTGACAAAATTAGCCCAGCTAACTGCAACCCTTTGCGATAGAGTCAGAGAGGCATAGATTCATTCAGCACAGAACCAAGCCCTTCAATACACCCTGTCCATGCCAACCACGATGCCCCATCTAAGCTAGTAGCATTTGCCCACATTTGACCCATATCCTCCTAAACCTTTCCTATCCATGTACCTGTCCAAATGTCTTCTAAATGCTGGTATAGTAGTCAGAAGAGTCAAGAGTGTTTTATTGTCATATGTCCTGAAAATGAGCAATGAAATTCTTACTTGCGGCAACACAACAGATATGTAATCATATTACTCTGCACTCAACTACTCTACATCATCCACTGTGAAAAAGTTGCCATTTGGGTTCCCATTAAATCTTTCCCCTCTCACACGTAGACAAGTGCAGAATAGGATAGGCTTAGAGTGATGTGAACCAAACGCAGGCTGATGGGACTAGTGTAGATGGGACCTGTTGGTCGGTGTGGGCAGGTTGGGCCAGAGGGACCGTTTTCACATTGTATGACTCTTTATGTTTCTATGATGCTATGATTCTCATCTTCAACCTATATCATCTGGTTCTTGATTCTCCTACCCTGGGTAAAAGGCTGGAAGGAAACCAGAGCACCTGGAGGAAACATACACGGCCACAAGGAGAATGTGCACACTCCACATGGGTGGCATCCGAGATAAGGATTGAACTCAAGTGGCAAGTGCTCTGAGGCAGTGGTTCTATTAGCTGCCCGCAAATGCCTCAGAAGTCCATGGTGCGTTAATTCAATGATAGTTGGTGGAAAGGGGAAATGGAGGTTAAAGCAAGATCATGCCCAAACAAGGCGTCTCTCTGCATGCTGGTCCCAGAAGTCATTCATTACAATCACTCCACTCTTTCAAATCTCTACTCTAATGTCATCATTTACTTTACAGGACTTTACCTTGCACTAAACATTATACTCTTTATCCTGTATCTGTACACTGTGGATGGCTTGATTGTAATCATGTATAGTCTTTTTCGCTGGGTACACAAAAGACTGGAGAAAAACAGCGGGTACAGAAGCATCTAAGGAGCGAAGGAGATAGGCGACGTTTCGGGTCGAGACCCTTCTTTAGACTGGTCAGGGATCAGGGAAACGAGAGATATAGAGGTGATGTGGAGAGATAAAGAACAATGAATGAAAGATATGCAAAAAAGTATTGATGATAAAGGGAACAAGCCATTGTAAGCTGTTTGTAGTGTGAAAATGAGTAGCTAGTGCGACTAGAGTGGGGGAGGGAGATAGAGATAGAGGGAATGCCAGGGCCCGAGGGCTGAGGGAGAGGTGGGAAGGGGAGGAGACAGCAAGGGTTAACAGAATTGAGAAAATTCAATGTTCAAGCCCAGAGGATGCAGACTCCCCAAGAGGAATATGAGGTGCTGTTCCTCTAACTTGTGGCTCACTCTGCCCTGGAGGAGGCACAGGACCGAGAGGTCGGATGCAGAATGGGAGGGGGAGTTGACGTGCTGAGCCACCGGGAGGTCGGGTTGGATATTGCAGACCGAGTGGAGGTGTTCCGCGAAACGATCGCCAAGCCTCCGCTTGGTCTCACCGATATAGATCATCTGGCATCTGGAGCAGCTGATGCAGTAGTTGAGGTTGGAGGAGGTGCAGGTGAACCTCTGTCGGACCTGGAAGGACTGCTTGGGTCCCTGAAAGGAGTGGGGGGGGGGGTGAAGGGACAAGTGTAGCATTTCTTGCGGTTGCAAGGGAAAGTGCCCGGGGAAGGGGTAGAGCGGGAGGGAAGGGAAGAATTGACAGGGGAGTTGCTTTTTCGCTGACTGGTTAGAATGCAATAAAAAGATTATCACTGTACCTCGGTACACGTGATTAATAAATTAAATTAAAACTAAAACTATGAGGAGTATTTTGTGGAGTATCTAAATATTGGAGTGAGGTATCACAGTTGCATTGACACGGTTTGAGTCTGGGCTGTAACTGAGCCATGGAAGGGGTTAAGAGTTTAAAGAAAGCTAGAAGAGAGGAATGGCAGGACAAAGCCTGGCAAGTAATGGTGGATATAGGTAAGGGGGAGTGTTGGTAGGCAGATGGCAGAACAAAGGCCAGAGATGAAAAGACACAAGGAGTGAGATAGGGATGGAAGCGGTGTGAACTGTGCAAAACAGAGGAAGGAATATAAGTAGAAGGGGAAGGGGGAAAGGGGTAGGGGATGGGGGAGAGATGTAGGTGTGAGCCCAGGTGGGGCTAGGGAAGTCAAGGGGGGTTTAGGTTAGTTACTTAAAATTGATAGATCCAATGTTTATACCCTTGGGCTGTAAGCTACCCTAGCTGAATATGAGGTGATGTTCCTCCAGTTTGGTTGTGGCCTCACTCTGGCAATTGACTGGACAGAAACATCAGTATGGGAATCTGAAGGGGTGTCAGCAGGCTCAGAAATGGAAAGGACTCGAATGCAGACTCACAAAGAAGTACTGAAGAAAACCCCAAATGCTAATGCAATGGAACCGAAAGATGTAGACCTGGATCCCACAGAACTCAGAACTGCTATCGAACCGACAGAATGCAGAACTGATTAGTCAGCACCCAATTGGTATTGATCTCAGGTATTTATACTAAGTGATAAATTATGGGAGCAGATTAAATGCAGATGTAACTCTTAATAGCTCAGGGGACGAGTGTGGAAAGAGTATCAAGTGTCTAGAGGCGTGGAAAGTGTGACAAGGGGAGTTCAAATGGTTTGCAAACAGGCAGATCCAATGGTGCCCTGGAGGACCGAGCGCAAGTGTTTGGTGAAGCAGCTGCCAAGTCTATGTTTGGTCTCGTTGATGTAATGGTGGCCACAATGAGAACACCGGATGGAGTTGATGAAGTTGGAGGAGGTGCACGTGAACCTCTCTCTTGTCTGGAAGGACTACTCAAGGGTCTCGGGCCGAAACGTCGCCTATCTCCTTCGCTCCTGAGATGCTGCTGCACCCGCTGAGTTTCTCCAGCCTTTTGTGTACACTCAATTTATTTCTCCTGACAGATGCTGCCTGACCTGCTGAGCTCCTCCAGCAGTTTATTTTTTTCATCCAGATTCCAGGATCTGTAGTCTCATGCATCTCTTGCGGAAATATAAACTCTTATCTGGATTCCACTCACTGGAATATCATTGTAATGTTGGCAGGAACTGGAAGAAAAACAACTGTGTTTGGGACTTTAACCGACATTGATGATGCAGTTAATATTTGTTAATTAATCGTAACGAGGGTGTGTTTCTGCAAAAAACGATATCAAATGCCTTTAATATTGATTTAATGATTATGTAGCTTTTCTAAATGACATAAACTGTACAGTGTAATTACTGAAAGGCCCAGTAACAAATGGATCTTTATCTGTAGTCCAGTCATTACTCAACATCACAAGATCCTTTGCAATATTGCACAGTAGACAGTAGTCTGTGACTGAAAGTTGTTGCCCATCACTACCTTATCACTTTGAGTGGACAGATTCTCATTCAAATTCCTGTCAAATTGAAGCACAGTATGTCAGGCAAATAGCTATAGGGTTTTGCTAGGTGAAGTTAGCTATGTTACAATCTGTGAAGCAATCTGGCGAGTCAATTGCCCATTTACTGTCATTCCTACTTCCTGAGGAGACTGAGGAAATTCATAAACATCCCCAGTGACTCTCACAAGCTTCCACAGATGCACCATAGGGAGTATACTAGAAACATAGAAAATAGGTGCAGGAGAAGGCCATTCGGCCCTTCGAGCCAGCACCGCCATTCATTGTAAGCATGCCTGATCGTCCCCTATCAATAACACGTGCCTGCCTTCTCCCCATATCCCTCGACTCCACTAGCCCCTAGAGCTCTATCTAACTACTGTTAGGTTGCATCACAGCTTGGTTTGGGAACAGCTCTGCCCAAGACCACAAGCGAATGCAGAGAGTTGGAGTTGCTGCCCAGTCCATCACACAGACCAGACTCCCACCATTGACTCTACCTACACTTCACGCTGCGTCGGCAAAGCAGGTCAATGTAATCAAAGTCTTGTCGCACCCTAGTCATTGCTTCTTCTCCCTGCGCTGCGTCTCTAAAGCCTAGTGTATAAAAGTCTAAAGTTTGTGGAAGGGGTTGGGGAGAAGGGTCATGTCAGAGAAGGGAGGGAGGATGCAGATGAATGTTGCCTGCAGCACCACCAGTTGAAACACTTTGAGCAGAAGGCCAACAGAAGTAAGATTGCCCGTCCTGAGAGTGACCTACGAAAAGCAATTGGCCCTGGCCCTGGCCATTTCCTTCGGACATGCACGGACCAACTAACGGGAATGTTCATGGACATTTTTAATCTCTTCCAACTCCGTTCTGACGCACCCTCCTGCTTCAAGAAGAACACTATCATCTCGGTACCAATGTAAAGCAAGATCTCATGCCTTAACGACTACCCTCTAGTGGGCTTGGCATCCACCATCTTGATGTGCTTTGAGAGGCTGGTTATGGCACACATTAAAATCCAGAACACCAACCAACCTCAATCTATTACAGATCGCCTACCTACAAGAATAGAGAGGAATAGGGATGAATTTCAAAACAGTTGTCCCAAAGCTAGATCCTCATGCATTCAGTGTAGAAAGGAACTTGAGATGCTGGTTTATACTGAAGATAGACAGAAAGTGCTGGAGTAACTCTGTGGGTCAGGCAGCATCTCTGGAGAAAAGGAACATGTAACGTTTCAAGTTGGAACCTTTCTTCAGACTAGAGTCTGACCCACTGAGTTTGCTCCAGCACTTTGTGTCTATCTCATGATTTCAGTGCCCTGTTTCCCTCTGCTGGCTTGCTCCTTTAAAACATCAATAACAATACTATTGTCATCTGCCTTGAATCTTAATGCAGTTTGTATCTAGTAGTAACGCTCATCATCAATTACTGTCAAGAGTATAATTTTGCTGTAAATTAATTAAATTGGCAAAAGGCTAAAGTTAACAAATACTGGCAGCGGCATAAAGTCATAAGGACATTGTCTTGACCAGAGAATTTCTGCATTAAGGGTAGATTAATAGTAAGATTAAATGAGAACTTACCAGTTTGAAGTTTGATCTTTATTTTATGAGGAGTTACGATGAGGGATTACGTGAAGACCCCGCCAGCACGCATGCGCGACATTCTTCAAAGCAGTGGTGTGAAATCACAGATACCAGAGTAGACTAATATAGTAAGATAAGAGAGAACTTCCATACCAGTTGAACTTTATAATAGAGGGTTTTGGGAGCGGAGGGCACGTAATCCCTCATCGTAACTCCTCATAAAATAAAGATCAAACTTCAAACTGGTAAGTTCTCATTTAATCTTACTATTTTACTTCGGAGTCACGTGAGTGACTACGTGAAGATTTCAAAGCTCTGTGATTTCATGCCCTGGAACGAGACCATGCTCACACACTGCCATTCTGGGAAGGAGGATGAACGTATTTCACACACGACACTGTGCTGAAAAACAATAAAGGTATTATTCATACCTAAAATAATATGCCCCACATTGGGTAATTTATTTTACTGAACTTAATTTTTCCCTGCAAAGGTCTCAGGATCGGCATACGGGTTTATTATAAAGCATTGAATGCGTTCATTGCTCCACCCCGCTGTGGCAAGGATGTGGTCCATAGGAACTCCCATCATCCTAGCGTCCGATGTAGATGCAGCCCTGTTGGAGTGAGATTTGAAACATTAGTATCCACCACTGCACGTAATACCTCCCTAACCATCTGGATATGGTTTGCACTGTGACCTTAGGTGAGGGCATTTATGGCTAATGAGAAAGCTCTCTCCGTGCCCATAAGTGTCTTGGTGACTATATATTGGAAAATATGTGTCACTATGCAGGGCCAACTATCTGCAGGATAGGCCAGAACTCTAATATTGGCCAGAGGAACCGGGCAGTCTTGTTTAAGTACCCCTGTATGTAGCAGGTTATCTGCCATTTGTGACAGACATGACGTCCTATACTAGCTTGTGTAAGGACTGGACCCGTTGTGCTGATCCAAGTGCCATAATCATTCCCATCTAGGATATTAGTTTGTCCAGAGTGAGCCCCGATATTGGTGTCCATCCTCGTAACATGGTGTACTACCTATGTCCCATATATAGGTGTATCTGGGCCTGGGGGGGGATAGAGTACAAATACCCCTCATTCGTTTAGGTACTAGTGGGTGTGATCCTATAGCCAGGTGATCACTCCCTCTGCCCAGATATTAGATAGGGCACTCCTTGCACAATAATGGCACTGTAACTCAATCCTTCATCAAAATGAAGGGTGGCAAGAACTCCAGCACTTCAGTGTTGGTGGCTGAGCCATATGTAGTGTTCGTCCTGGTGCAGAACACTTCCCATTTCCTGACATATGTCAGGTACTGTCTTCTCGTGGACTCCCTGCACGACGCTGAGATGGCATTGATCGTCCTGTCGGAGAGTCCGTATCCCAGAAATGGCCTGTTCAGAAACTGCAAATCAACAAGTTCATACAGTCATGGCACGGATACTTTCCCGCACGGGGTGTGCCAACCTCCTTGGCCGTTGTTGATCCAGATGCAGGGTTCTGAGACCATCTTTGTACTGTTGGGAACCATGGTACCCGTTGCGGCGTCTTGTTTAATTATTGTAAGACTCGCCTGATGTGGCAGAAGGGGAAAATGCATAGCAAAACAAATCCCACCCCCCACCAATGCAGCGAGAAATCGTCCATCGCTGCTGCCCCTGGGTCTGGTTCCCAAGCAACATATGTTGGTAGTTGGTGAATTCGTCTGGATGGGAAAAAAGGTCGATATCTGGTGTCCCATACCGGTCTATAATATCTGTAAACACTTTCCGATCCAACATCCATTTAATGTTGTCGTTGAATTTACGTGACCTGGTGTCTGCCACTGTATTTAGCTTACCTGGAAGGTAAGTGGTTGAGATCCAAATCTCTCTCCCAGACACCAGTGCCAGATATTATAAGCCAATTCATCACATGATATCGACTTTATTTCACCCATATGATTATATATAGGCTCCCACTGTGGTATCAATTTGTACCGTACATGCAACTGGTGCTCATCTGAGCAGTAGGCCCCGAGTCCATGAAACGCTCCCAGCATTTCTAGATAATTAATTCCTAGTGCTTTAAACAGAATAATTTTTGTGCACTCATCTGCCACCACAACTTGCAGTGGTATTAGTTGCTCCCCAACCTTTAGCACTGGCATCAGTCTGTAATGTACCCTAGGGATATAGAATGGGGTGATGGGGTTAGGATAATGTTGAACATTTCTATCCACCAGTTGAATTCTGATTTACTTTCCCTGGTAGTTGCATAGGCCTATTGAAATGGCCTGCATGATTTTTGAGAGCTAAAATTTCCCTCTTCCAGGTTTTAATAATGGAGTGGTCCAATTGTGCTGCTGGGAACGCAGCCACCAATTTCCCAATCACTCTTGCTCCTTGCCGAATGGATGGTTCCCTGATGCCAGTGAGGCTTTTGCATACTCCCATCAAGTCTGTCACTTTGTTTGGTGGCAAGGTGATAGACATATGAACAGAGTCAATAGTGAACCCCAAATAATCCATGGTAGTGGAGGGTTCCAATTTTGATTTATCTGGATGTACGTTAAATCTCTGTGTTGTGACTGATACCACCAATGTAGCCAGCTCCAATTTTCACCTACAATGAGAATATCATCAAGGTAAGCCATGACGATATGGTTATGTTTCTTTAAGTATGCTAAAGCTGGTTTTAATAAATTTGTAATAGCCTGGGTGCTGATGACAACCCATTGGATAAGGCATACTGCCATAGCTGTCCCATCCAGATAAATTTCAGGTATTTACGATGATCCTGTGTGTGACAAACGTGTCTATTTTGAAATGGGCATACTGAACGGAAGTATTTAGTTCGGTCAAATCTGTAATGATACGGCAACCACCATCTTTTTAGTTTTTATAAATATATTTGATACGAACTCTTGAAATTCTCTGATTGTTTTCTCAATCCCTTTTGTGTTTAGTCTTAACAGTTCAGCATGGCCTGCTGTTCTCTCTTTTTGTGAAGTTCCTGCTAGGCGTATGCTGAACTGGGACGGTAGTTCGTATACAAATTCAATTTTGTAATTCTGAATACTTCCGAGTATGTAAAAGTTCAGAGGTAAAAGTGCAGCACACATGATGAAACAAGTGCAACCGTCCCCCAACTTTTGATGAATCGGACATGCAATGTTTTTTAAGACAACCAGACCCACCTACCTCCATGGTTACCGGTGTTGTGTGGGTTGTCTCCGCAGTTGTTTCTTCTGGTATTGTGTTGCTGCGTTGTGGGGTTGGCGCATTTTCCATGAAGGCCGGGCTGGGCCATGGTCTGAAAGACCGCTGTGCAGGTGGGCCGGCCTTCGAGCTTTCACCATCAGATGGTCTTCCATAGTACCAATGTCTGGTGGGTGTGTAGGGGTGCTGCCGCTGTTGATAGTGGGTTTTAGAGGTGCTTGGCACCTTGATCAGGCCTATAGCCTTGGCTTTCTCATGCAGGTCTTTCACCTGCTTCGGGAGGTCCCCCAACAGCAATTTTGGCGCCTGTGTGCTACTTGTCTTGCATAATTCCGCACTTCTTGATGATGCTCTTCCTGTAACTGTTAATCTCCACTGAGTATTACACAGTCTGCTAGAGCATCTAGTAACTCTTCAGGCAAATCAACCCCATCAGTTGTCCTGGTACTGCTGTGATTTTAGCAGCCAGCAGTTTCCTCTGGAGCTTCCCCTCCTGGCTCCTTATAGATGGGCTCCTGTTGCCCCAGATGGGGTCATAGACTGCTGGTACTTTAAGAGAATGGAGTTCTCTGGAGCAATGTACTTCCCAGCCATAAAGTTAATGGCTTGCTCCTGTAGCTGGTTTGTAGCCATGTATTTTGTACTGGCTTGCAGCTTTGTATAGGCAGTCCTTCCTGAGTTGGTACAGCATGTGTTCCCACAATTCTTCTGCTGCTCTCTCTTCTGGTACCCCTCACAGTTGACTGTTCAGCCATTGCACCTTCTTCAGGGTCAGCCCAGCTCTGACCACTAATGCACCCCTGCGAAGAGGGTGAGACATTTGGCAGTCCTTGAAAGGATACTGCCGTGGGTCTGCGAGGAGACCCACTGTGACTCTGCCCCTGCATAAGCAGGTCACGCTGGAGCACTGCTCCCCATCCGCTCCCGCGGGAAAGACGCCTGCCGTCCCTATCCGGGAACGGGGTGTCTTCAGGTCCGGACCCAGCCGAGTCAACGGTCCTGTCCGGCTTCCGGGTGGTTTTGCCGCCGCCCGCGGCACACCTGCGGTCTGTAGCGGCGAGAAGCCGGGAGCTGCTGGCAGCACCTGCAGCTCTGGAGAGACGGCACGCTGCTGGCTGCTTCCACAGCAGCGGTATCAGCTGCTGCTCTCCCTTACGCGACTCCATGGTGCTTCCTCCTGAAAAAGAAATTACACCGAGTCGCCACGCTCACCAGAAAAGGTAAGACTTACCTTCAGTAAGTTTTGAAAACTTGCGCTGGAGGAGCGGCGCTCCTCCCGACTGTCGCTTCCGCAATGCGTTCGACGATATGTCGCGCATGCGTGCTGGCGGGGTCTTCACGTAGTCACTCACGTGACTCCGAAGTAAAATTTGTCTGGGATTGTTTTTTTTTAAACAGAAGATGCTACAGTTTTCAACAACCAGTGGACATCAGTGTGAGAGGGGATAGATTGTATAGGAACCTGAGGGGCAACTTTTCCACACAGAGAATGATGGATATATTGAATGCGCTGCCAGAGGTGGGAGTTGAGGCAGGTACTATCACAATATTAAAAATACATTTGGACAGGTACATATGTAAGAAAGATTTAGATGGATATGGGCCAAACACAGGCAGGTGGGACTAGTGTAAATGTGACATCATGGTCGGTGTGGACAAGTTAGGTCGAAGGGCCTGTTTCCAAGCTGTATGACTAACATTTGATGAGAGTATTAAGAGGGATTGCATACAAGAACAAGATACAAGATAATTTATTGTCATGTGTCCCGGATAGGACAATGAAATTCTTGCTTTGCATCAGCACAACAGAATATAGAAGGCATGAATACAGAACAGATCAGCGTGTCCATATACCATTATATATATAAATATATACACACATGAATAAATAAAACAGATAAAGTGCAAATAAACAGATAATGAGCTATTAATATTCAGTTTTGTTTGCGTTGAGTTTAATAGCCTGATGGCTGTGGGGAAGAAGCTGCTTCTGAACTGGATGTTGCAGTCTTCAGGCTCCTGTACCTACTACCTGAAGGTAGCGACGAGATGAGTGTGTGGCCAGGATGGTGTGGGTCCTTGATGATGCTGCCAGCCTTTTAGAAGCAGCGACTGTGATAGATTCCCTCGATGGTAGGGAGGTCAGAGCCGATGATGGACTGGGCAGTGTTTACTATTTTTTGTAGTCTTTTCTGCTCCTGGGTGCTCAAGTTGTCGAACCAAGCCACGATGCAGCCGGTCAGCATGCTCTCTACTGTGCACCTGTAGAGGTTAGAGAGAGTCGAATTGCAGAGAGATACGCATAGACCCAGTTCTGCGAGTTTGGTAACCAGCTTGGAGGGGATGATTGGTAACCAGCTTGGAGGGGCGACCAGCTCTGTACTGTCCTCACCTCTGGGGGTGCGCTCTTCAATTGCTGCCTGTACGCAGGAAGAAGCAGCACTGCGGTATGGTCAGATTTACCGAAGTGAGGGCGAGGGATAGAACGGTAGGCATTCTTGATGGTGGTGTAGCAGTGGTCGAGGGTGTTTGGTCCTCTGGTGCAGCAGGAGACATGTTGGTGGAGGTTAGGGAGCGATTTCTTGAGGTTTGCTGTATTGAAGTCCCCAGCAATGGTGGTAAAAGCCTCGGGGTAAGACGTCTGGTGTTTGTTGACCACGGCATGCAGCTCCTCCAGTGCCAGGTGGACGTCTGCCTGGGGTGGGTTGTAGACCGCGGTCAGGATGATGGAGGAGAATTTCTTCGGAAGGTAGAAGGGACGGCACTTCACTGTCAGATGTTCGAGGTGTGGAGAGCAGGAGTTGGAGAGGACTGCCACATCTGAGCACCATGTAGAGTTGACCATGAGGTAGACGCCCCCTCCTCTCCCTTTCCCAGATGCCTGCGTATGGTCCATACGGTGGATGGAGAACCCTTCAGGCTGGATCGCTGAGTCTGGGGAGCTGGGGGTGAGCCATGTCTCTGTGAAACAGAACACAGAGGTCTTGCCCTTAAATCCTCCACTTTATTTTCAAAGGACCAGTTGGCCAGTAGGATAGTAGGGAGAGGGGGCCGAAGTCCCCTGTGCTTCAGTCTGACCTGAAGTCCTGCCCGTCGGCCACATTTCCGGACACAATGGAGGCCTCCCTGTAGTTTACAGCTACTTTACTTACTGTACCTGCTGTTTCTGCGAACCTGCGCTGGTAAGGGGATTCCCTTGCAGACAGCAGCTCCAGTTCCGTTCCGATTGGGGATTCCCTCCCAGACGGCAGCTCCAGCTCCGTTGCTCCCGGGAAGTCCTGCTCCAGGAGGAGGTGTTTCCACATGGCCGTCCGAAGGGGGGGTGCGTTGGGTGTGACCGCACCCCCCCTTTTTTCCCCCAATGTAAGAAAAAATCCCCCCAAAAAAAATCTGAAAAAAAAAATTTCGGAAAAGAAAATTCTGAAAAAAAAACAATCGGAAAAAAAAAATCAGCATTTCCACTTTGTCGGAAAAGCGCCCGAAATTCTGGTTCCGGCCAATGGATGATTTGGGAGAAAAAAATGCGACCATCCCTGCCTGCACAGTTGGGGAAGCGACGCAAAATGACGCCCTCTCTCCGCACGTGCGCAATGGGCCCGGGCGGGATCAGACCGCCATTTGCACTTCACACATTGAGCTCGATGCCTCGTGTTGTCTACTCCAGGTCATTAGTGGAATATTGCATTGGAGGAGGGGGGGAGTCTGTTTTTTATCCTGGGTTCAAACTACCCATGAGGGGGTCTAATCTGGCCCAGGAGATAAGAGAATGCCCATTTCTCTGGGCCCGGGGTGGGAGGGGGGTGCGGGGTGCGGTGTCTGCCCGCCCGGTCCAGCGTCTCCATCTGCGGTGTCGGAGCCTCACCAACGGCCAGCCTGGTGACCAGAAAACCGTTCTCCCATCGCCGGGAGTGGCTGGATCTGAACCCAGCGGCTGTAACCCCAACACCAGACGCCGCTGTGGCGGGGCCCGCTCCCCTCGTCGCCGGGGCCCAGGTCATCTCCCCCCACGCCACTCCCGCTGGGCCCACGCCACTCCCGCTGGGCCCACGCCACCTTCATCGCCCCCCGCTCGCTGGGCCCCTGCTGGGCCTGCGCCACTTTCATCTTTGCCCCCCCCCCCCCGCCAGAAAGAGGGGGGGGATGTGGGAGGGGGAGAGAGAGAGGGGAAGGGAGGTGAGAGAGGGGAAGGGAGGTGAGAGAGGGGAAGGGAGGTGAGAGAGAGAGGGGGAGGGGAGAGAGAGAGAGATGGGGGAGGGAATAGGGAAAGGGAAATATCTTTAGTGAGATAGCAAAATTAAGGTAGGTTTTAGAGCTATTATTATATTTTCTCCACCATATGAATAATTTTAAACAATTGGAGCTGCTGTCTTTTCCTCAATAACAATACTGAAAAATATGAATTCCATAGTTAAATATACATTTTAATGGGATCATTATATTTAGATGTAACATTTCCATTTCAAGATCGGGGGGGGGGGGGGGGCAAATATGTGTCAAGCCGATAGCCTAATCGTTAAAGAGTTAAAAGATAGCCTAAAGAGCTGAGAAGACGAATCAGAGCTGCCAAGGAAAGGTACTCTGAGAAGTTGAGGAGCAAGTTCTCAGCTAGTGACTCTTCTTCAGCATGGAAGGGCATGCAAGAAATCACCAGCTACAAGAGGAAAGCCCCCCGCTCTTTGGACAATCGTCAGCTGACGAACAACCTGAATGAGTTTTACTGCAGGTTTGAAAATCAGAAGGTAACCCTGGTACCCCCTCCCCAACAAACACAGCCAGACACCAGTCTGCAAAGGTCTCTCTCCTTCCCATTCACCACTTCACACCTACTTAAGGCAAGACTCCAGTATGAAAAGTGTGGACCCTTTCCCACCCCAACCAACACTTCACACCCAATTACTCATTTTTAACCAGTCCCTGCAAAGATGCACTGTCCCTGCCTGCTTCAAAGTCTCCACCATTGTCCCTGTACCCAAAAAGGTAAGGATTACTGGTCTTAATGACTACAGGCTTGTCGCACTGACCTCTGTAGTCATGAAGACCGTTGAAAGGCTTGTGCTGGCCAAGCTGAAAAATATCACAGTCCCTCTGCTGGACCCTCTGCATTTTGCATATTGGGCCAATAGATCTGTGGATGACGCAGTCAAGTCAATCTGGGCCTACACTTTCTGAATTGACTGTGCCTGAACCCCTCTGTCGGTGGATCACCAGCTTTCTGACAGACAGGAAGCAACATGTGAGACGGGAAAGCATATCTCGGACCCACAAATGCTCAGCATAGGAGCACCGCAAGATGCGTACTCTATTTCATGCGTACTCTATTTCACTGGGGCTCTATTTCATGGAGCACAGGAGGATGAGGGATGACCTAATAAACGTGTATAAAATAATGATTTGAATAGATATGGTTGTCTTTTGCCCAGAGTAGGTGAATCGAGGAGCAGAGGACATAGGTTTAAGGTGAAGGGCAAAAGGTTTAATAGGAATCTGAGGGGTATGTTTTTCACACAAAGGGTGGTAGATATATGGAACAAGCTGCCAGAGGAGGTAGTTGAGGAGGGGACAATCACAACAGTTAAGAAACAGTTAGACAGGTACATTGATAGGACACGTTCGGAGAGACATGGATCAAACGTGGGCAGGTGGGGCTGGTGCAGATGGGACATGCTGGGCTGAAGGGCCTGTTTCCACACTGTATCACTATATGACTCTATCTATCTTTCCCTCTCAAACCCATTTTCCTGCCTTCTCCCCATTATCTCTGACACCCATATCAATCAAGAATCTATCAATCTCCCCCTGAAAAATGTCCATTGACTTGACCTCCACAACTGTCTGTGGCAATGAATTCCATAGTTCACCACTCTCTGACGTAAGAAATTCCTGCTCATCTCCTTCCTAAAGGAATGTATTTTAATTCCAAGGCTGTGGCCATTGCTCCTAGACTCTCCCAATAGTGGAAACATCCTCTCCACATCCCCTCCATCCAGATTTTTGGCCAGGCTGGGACAGACGGCAACAGCTTCACACCGTGTCCCAAAGCTTGTGTCCTGTCCTGCATCACCCAAGGTAGCAGACACGTTATAGAAGAGGGCAAACACCGTAATAAAGTACATCACGATGGTTTGGGTAACGTTCAGGAATGTCTATGTATGTCACATCATGAATATTACTGAAGAACGGTCTTGACCCAAAATATAATCTATACCTTTTCTCCAGAGATGCTGCCTGACTTACTGAGTTACTCCAGCACTCTGTGACATGTCATCTATCCATGTTCTGCAGAGATGCTGCCTGACCCGCTGAGTTACTCCAGGACTCTGTGAAACGTCGCCTATTCATATTCTCTGCAGATGCTGCCTGACCCACTGAGTTACTCCAGCACTTCGTGTCTATTTTCCCTTCACCCATCTGCTCAAGCCCACTCTCCCCCCTCCTTTCCTATGTTTCCTTTCCACCAATAAACCTCTCTCTGCCTTTACATTTCACTCCTCTTTCAAATCTGCTCTACTTATCTACATGCATTTTTCTTCTTAACTTTTTAGTCATAGAATGATGCAGTGTGGAAACAGGCCCTTCAGCCCAACTTGCCCACACCGACCAACATGTCCCATCTAAACTAGTCCCACTTACACACGTTTGGCCCATATCCATCTAAATCTGTCCTATCCATGTACATGTCCAAATGTCTCTTAAACATTAGGATAGTCCTCAGCTTTAACTACCTCCTCTGGCAGCTCGTTCCATACACCCAGCACCCAGTGTGAAAAAACTACCTCTCAGTTTCCTGTTAACTTTGGAAATATTGGTCATGAATTTGGTGCACAAATGCTCCAAAATAAGGCTCAGAACGCATCAGAGAGTATCTAAAACCCCAGAGCTTCCAGGGCCCTGGACCCCGGCATCGAGGGACTTCACGCTTCGCGCACATTATTTCACATTACATTTTTTGTAATCCTGTCATGCCACCCCCCTTTTTGGAAAGCTTTGTACGGGCCTGTTCCAGGTACAGTCTCTTTTATTTCCCAGTCGGGTCGGGTTCTCTCCAGCGGACCAGGGAACGCTTGCAGTCGTTTGCTCCCGCAGCTGCGGGTGAAGGCAAAATCGCTAGTGCTTCCAGAGGCACTAGCAGCTTGTCCGTTACGGCGCCAATTTCTGCCGTTTTTCCGATCCAGGTAAGTTGCTTGTAGCTGTAAGTAATCCTCTTTTGTTTGGCTGTTAGCAAAAATCGCTGCTGACTGGCGCCACCTTAGGTACACTTTTTTTAGGAAGGGTCCAATATATCAAAAAGAGGTCAATAATAGGAAAGATTCAAAGTTTGTAGGATTCAAGGGGAAATCAAAGGATAATTTTCTCACCCAGAGAGCTTTGGTGTTTGAAACTCATTGTCCGAAAAGTTGATGGATGCAGAAATCATCAAGGCATTTAGATAGTGACAACAGATAAACAGGGATTGTGTCAGGTCTTTGGCTCTTTTTGAGCCTTTGGTCATGACAGGCCAAGTGACCTCTTTCCATGCATTAAACTTCTATGCTTAGAGATGGACGAGCTGGATTGAGATCAGATCAAGTGGATTGAGATGGAAGTGACGAAGAGCAATGGGCTACGGAAAGACAGTTCTAAACCAACTTGAACACGCAGCCTAAGGGAGACAATGGTTGCAAAACCAAAGCAATCAGCTCAGTCTTTGAATGTTTCTTTGACTAGTTTGTGTTGGGAGAGACTTACAAAGCAACAGATTCTCTATTCCGAGAAAGGAAATAGTTTACTTTGCTGGGCTCCAACGGTCAACATGAGGATAGTGGGAGCAACAGTCCCACCTCTCCCTCCACCAGATAAACTGGCAACGTTCTGTCACAAGTATTGACTTTGCAGGATGGCAATTCAGGCAGAGGTTTCTGGCATTTCTGATAGCATTGCCATAGAGTCATTGGCTTTTAGAATCATAGACTCCTTAGACCAATTTACCCACACTGGCCAACATGCCCTCTCTATTCTAGTCCCACCAGCCAAAGTTTGGCCCATATCCATCTCCCTCCCCCTCCCTTCCCCCCACTCCCCCCTCTTCCCTCTCCCCTTTTCCCCCTCTCTCCCCCTCATCTCTCTCCCCTCATCTCTCTCCCCCTCCCCCTCCACCCCCTCCCCTACCCATCCCCCCACCCCATCCCTTTCCCCCCATTTCCCACCTCTCCTCTCTGCCCTCTCTGCCCTTCCTCCCCCTCTCACCCCCCTCCCCCCCGTGTGTGTGGGGGTGGTTAGTGTGTGTGTGTGTGTGTGACACCGCAGACCCCACCCCCGCAACCGCACTTTGAGGGGGCGGGACCCAACGTGTCCCCCTTTGTCTAGTATCCATCTAGACCTGTCCTATCCATGTATCTGTCTAAATGTTTCTTAAACATTGCAATAGTACCTGCTAAACATTGCTATTGTACCTCACTTCAGGCAGTGCATTTCAGAAACCAAAACTATCTGGGTAGGAGTGTTAAAGAAGGAACTGCAGATGCTGGAGAATCGAGGGTACACAAAAGGCTGGAGAAACTCAGCGGGTGCAGCAGCATCTAAGGAGCGAAGGAGATAGGCGACGTTTCGGGTCGAGACCCTTCTTCAGACTGGTCAGGGATCAGGGAAACGAGAGATATAGACAATGATGTGGAGAGATAAAGAACAATGAATGAAAGATATGCAAAAAGTATCGATGATAAAGGAAACAAGCCATTGTAAGCTGTTTGTAGTGTGAAAATGAGAAGCTAGTGTGACTTGGGTGGGGGAGAGATAGAGAGAGAGGGAATGCCAGGGCCCGAGGGCTGAGGGAGAGGTGGGAAGGGAAGGAGACAGCAAGGGTTAACAGAATTGAGAAAATTCAATGTTCAAATCTAGGAGACCTTTGGACTACACTTAATTGGACTTTACTGGAATTTATCTTGCACTAAATGTTATTCTCTATCATTTGTACATTGTTTAGGAATGAATTTGCAGGAAGGAACTGCAAATGCTGGTTTACACTGAAGATAGATACAAAATGCTGGAGTAACTCAGCGGGACAGGCAGCATCTCTAGAGAGAAGACATAAAGAAGCGCCTCGACCCGAAACATCACCCATTCCTTCTCTCCAGAGATGCTGCCTGTCCCGTTGAGTTATTCCAGCCATGTGTGTCTATCTTCGGCTTCTTTGTAATCATGTATAGTCTTTTCTACGACTAGATAGCATGCAACAAAATGGTTTTTCACTATAACCCAGTACACATAACAATAATAAACTAAATTAAAATGAATTATCTCTCAATTCTCCATGAATTATATATGTTTTAAATGATTGACTTTTTTAGGAATATTGGACCCTTCCTTTCGATGCAATCTCTCACAATACCCTCAACAAATCTTGGATTCATAGTGTCATACAACTTGGAAACAGGCTCTTCAGCCCAATTTTCCCATCATACTCACCACAAGGCCCCATCCACCGTAGTCCCATCTGCCCACCTTTGACCCATATCCCTCTAAACCTTTCCTATCCACGTACCTGTCCAAATGTCTTTTAGTTCAATTTTGCCAGCAGCAAATAGAAGGATGAGAAAACCCACAAAATATTCCACCTCATACCTACAGATGCGATGGCATTGTGGACCCATAATTGGGATACCTAGATTCAATATGCAGCAATTAATTCACATCTTGGGAAATTAGCTTCAGTAATAATGGCCATGGAAATAAGATTGTTGTAAAAACCCATCTGTTTGATTCAAGGTAACTTAGAGGAGATTTCTTATTCATTCCAAGTCTGATCTAAATGTGAATGTAAAGGCCCCTGTGATTACATTAACTCAATGTTGGCCAAATACTCAATGTTGGCCAAATGTACAATGTTGGCTCTCAAATGATGAGGACATTGTTCTGTTCCCCACCTTGAGTCAGTTTTTGAAAGATTACTGGCCCATTTTGAAATCTGGTTACCCAAAGGATCAAATTTAAATGTGCTATCTCTTTCATCAGGTTTCCTTTCTCACATAGACTCATATAGTTTTACACCATAGAAACGCCATTTGGCCCAACTTGCCCATCTGCACTAGTTCCATCCTCCTGCATTTGCCCACATTCCTCTAAACCTGTCCTATCCATGTACCTATCTAAATGCTAAGGTAGACAAAAGTGCTGGAGAAACTCAGTGGGTGCAGCAGCATCTATGGAGCGAAAGAAATAGGCAACATTTCGGGCCGAAACTCTTCATCAGACTGATGCTTAAATGCTAAATGCTAAAATGCTAAACCCGTTCTATCCATGTACATGTCTAAATGAACATTAACCACGCCCAGTCTAGTTGTCTGTCATGGCTCAACTGGTAGCAAACTTGCTTTTGAGTGGGAACATTGTGGGTTCAAGACTCAGTCCAGCAAGTGAACCAAAACAAAATCTTGGTTGACCTTCGGATGAAGATTTACAGAAGATAATTTTCAAATGAAACATTAAAATAAGACCCTATCAGCTCTTCCAAGTGGATGTAGAAGATCCAATTTTGAAGCGAATCAGGATTATCCCCAGTGCTCTGGCCAACACTAATCTGCCATATAATATGACTCGTACCCAGATAGAGGCATACAGCACAGAAACAGGCCCTTTAACCCACTTGCCCAGGCCGACCAACATGCCCCATCTACACTAGTCACACCTGCCTGTATTTGGCCATATCCCTCTAAACCTATCCTATCCATGTACCTGTCCAAATATTTCTTAAACGTTATGAGATTACCTGCCTCAACTACCTCTTCTGGCGGCTTGTTCCATATACCTACCACCCTTTGTATCAAAAAGTTGCCCCTCAGGTTCTTATTAACTCCCCCCTCCCCCCTCCCCCCTCCCCCACCGCCACCCACCCCACGAACCTGCGTCCTCTCATTCTTGACTCCCCTACTCTGGTTAGAAGCTTTGTGCATTTACCATATCTATTGCTCTCATGATCTGATCCACCTCTGTAAGATCACCCTAAGGTTCAGAATATCCCACATTGACAAGATGGAGTTCTAGAAGGAGATAGTTTAATAGCATGTTCTCAAGACTTCTCCCTAGATGACAGAAAAATGACTAAGCTTGTTATCGACTTCAGGTAGAGGGATGGGGTAGATACTCCAGTATATATCAAGGGTACTGAAGTGAAGATGCTCAAATGCACATGCGGTACGGTGGCACAGCGGTAGAGTTGCTGCCTTGCAGCGCCGGAGACCCAGGATCCTTTCTGACTATGGGTGCTATGTTCTTCTCATGACCATGTGGGTTTTCTCCGAGATCTTCGGTTTCCTCCCACACCCCAAAGACGTACAGGTTTGTAGGTTAATTGGCTTGGTATAATTGGAAATTGTCCCTAGTGTCTGTAGGATAATGTTAATGTGTGGGGATCGCTGGTCGTTACGGACTCGGTGGGCTGAAAGGCCCGTTTCCACGCTGTATCTCTAAACTAAACTAAACTAAATATTTAAAGTTCCTAACTGTAAACATCAGCAATAATCTGCCAAGAAAGCATACCAAAACTTTTACTTCCTCCAAAGGCTGAAACTTCGTTATGTCTCCAATGACTTTCATCAATTTCTACACATGCACCAGAGAAAACATCCTTTCAGGATGCATCACAGATTGCTTTGCCAAGTGCTCTGCCCAAGACCGAAATAAATTGCTGAGTTGTGAATGCAGCCCAGTCCATCAGGGAAATCAGTTTTACCCCCACTGCTCCAATTCCCATTTCCATCAACTTCATCTATACTTCACACCAGTTCAGGAAAGCAGTCAATATAATCAAGGACCACTCACCCAGCTCATTCCCTCATCTCCCTTCTCCCACTGAGCAGAAGATACGAACCTTGAATGCACGAACCACCACATTCGAGAATTGTTTCATCTCCACTCTCATCAGACTCATGCACAACCTCTCAAATGTAATCCAGAGCAGCCAGAGAAAGCCCACGTTGTCCCACTATCCTATCCCCTTTTCCAGTCCCTGTCCCCATCCATCTACAGTGGCTTGCAAAAGTATTCATACCCCTTGAACTTTTCCACATTTTGTCACGTTACAACCACAAACGTAAATGTATTTTATTGGGATTTTATGTGATAGACCAACACAAAGTGGTGCATAATTGTGAAGTGGAAGGAAAATGATACATGGTTTCCAAATTTTATTACAAATAAAAAACTGAAAAGTGTGGCGTGCAAAAGTATTCAGCCCCCCGAGTCAATACTTTGTAGAACCACCTTTCGCTGCAATTACAGCTGTAAGTCTTTTGGGGTATGCCTCTACCAGCTTTGCACATCTAGAGACTGAAATTTATGCCCATTCTTCTTTGCAAAATAGCTCAAGCTCAGTCAGATTGGATGGAGAGCATCTGTGAACAGCAATTTTCAAGTCTTGCCAGAGATTCTCAATTGGATTTAGGTCTGGACTTTGACTGGGCCATTCTAACACATGAATATGCTTTGATCTAAACCATTCCATTGTAGCTCTGGCTGTATGTTTAGGGTCACTGTCCTGCTGGAAGGTGAACCTCTGCCCCAGTCTCAAGTCTTTTGCAGACTCTAACAAGTTTTCTTCCAAGATTGCCCTGTATTTGGCTCCATCCATCTTCCCATCAACTCTGACCAGCTTCCCTATCCCTGCTGAAGAAAAGCATCCCCACAGCATGATGCCACCACCACCATGTTTCACAGTGGGGATGGTGTGTTCAGGGTGATGTGCAGTGTTAGTTTTCCACCACACATAGCATTTGCATTTAGGCCAAAAACTTCAATTTTGGTCTCATCAGACCAGAGCACCTTCCTCCACATGTTTGCTGTGTCCCCCACATGGCTTGTGGCAAACTGCAAACGGGACTTCGTATGGCTTTGATTCAACAATGGCTTTCTTCTTGCCACTCTTCCATAAAGGCCCGATTTGTGGAGTGCACGACTAATAGTTGTCCTGTGGACAGATTCTCCCACCTGAGCTGTGGATCTCTGCAGCTCCTCCAAAGTTAACATGGGCCTCTTGGCTGCTTCTCTGATCAATGCTTTCCTTGCTCGGCCTGTCAGTTTAGGTGGACGGCCATGTCTTGGTAGGTTTGCAGTTGTGCCAGATGATGGATTGAACAGTGCTCCGTGAGATGTTCAAAGCTTGGGATATTTTTTAATAACCTAACCCTGCTTTAAACGTCTCCACAACTTTATCCCTGACCTGTCTGGTGTGTTCCTTGGGCTTCATGATGCTGTTTGTTCACTAATGTTCTCTAGCAAACCTCTGAGGCCTTCACAGAACAGCTGTATTTATACTGAGATTAGATTACACACAAGTGGACTCTATTTACTAATTAGGTGACTTCTGAAGGCAATTGGTTGCACTGGATTTTATTTAGGGGTATCAGAGTAAAGGGGGCTGAATACCTTTGCACGCCACACTTTTCACTTTTTTATTTGTAAAAAAATTTGAAAACCATGAATCATTTTCCTTCCACTTCACAATAATGCTCCACTTTGTATTGGTCTACCACATAAAATCCCAATAAAATACATTTACGTTTGTGGTTGGAATGTGACAAAATGTGGAAACGTTCAAGGGGTATGAATACTTTTGCAAGCCATTGTATATCCCTCCCTCATGCTTGACATTTTACTCCTCCTCTCTTTTTAGTTTAGTGGCGAGAAACAGTGCGGAAACAGGCCCTTCGGCCCACTGAGTCTGCACCGACCAGCGATGCCCGCACATTAACACTATCTACACACACGAAGGACAATTTACATTTACAATTAACCGACAAAACCTGTACGTCTTTGGAGTGTGGGAGGAAACCGAAGATTTCAGAGAAAACCCACGCAGGTCATGGGGAGAATGTATAAACGCCATACAGACATCACCCGTAGTCGGGATCGAACCCGGGACTCTGGCGCTGAAAGGCAGCAACTCTACCGCTGCGCCATCGCCACTGTGCCGCCCCAACACTCTTAACCGACATTCTTTTTTTATCTTGTCCCCTTCTTGTCTCCCTTAGTTCCCTGGTGTCTCCTTGTCATCTCTAGCTTTTGTCATCCCATCTGTTAATCTAAAACCTCTTTACACCTGTATGTACCTAGTGTAGACTAGGCGTCCATTACGCTAAATACTTGCGCTCAGTCCGTCAAGGTCAGCTGGATCCCCTAGTTGCTAACCATGTTAAAACCCCATCCTATTCCCATACTGATGTTTCTGTCCTGGACCTCCTCCATTGCCAGAGTGAGGCCACACACAAACTAGAGGAACACCACCTTTTATTCCGCTTGGGTAGGCTACAACCTAACGGTATGAACATTGAACTCTCTAATTTTAGATTACGGACCTAAAGATTGTACAACTCACCATTTACAGTAGTAGACACAGCAACCTACAAGTCTTTAGGATAGAGTGCAGTCACATAGTCATACATCAAAGAAACTGACCCTTCAGCTCAACCTGTCCATGCTGACCACAATCCCCCATCTAAACTAATCCTATTTTGCCTGCATTTGCCTCATAACCTTCTATCGCCACTGCCCTTCACACTGCAATGAGCCATCTGGAACACCCGGGGAACCATGTAAGGATTATATTTATTGACTATAGCTCAGCTTTTAATATGATCATCCCTGACATACTAGTCAACAAGCAGTCATACGTATACTTCCCCCCTCTCACCTGCACCTGGATAAAGGACTTTCTTACTAACCGCCAACAAACAGTCAAAATGGGCCCCCACTGCTCCTCCACCCTCACTCTCAGCAATGGTTCTCCACAGGGCTGTGTGCTGAGTCCACTCCTCTATGCCAGGAAAATAATCAAAGACCCCTCCCATCCTGGACAGTCACTGTTAAACCTCCTGCCCTCTGGTAGGCGGTACAGGTGCGTCAAAAGCCGGACAGACTCAAGAACAGTTTTTTTCCCTGGGCCATCAGAACTCTAAATTCTTCAAATATCCACACGACATGAAGAGATGCTGTCATCCATTCCACTATAAAACAGACCACTCATTTTACTTCGGAGTCACGTGAGTGACTACGTGAAGTACCCCGTCCAGCACGTGCGTCATTACGTCAGACGCATTGGTGCAGGCGACCGGTTGGAACAGCAGAGCTCCTCCAGCGGTAAGTTTAAACTTCAGGTAAGTTGTATTTCTTACCTGTTTTAGGTCTCCTGAGGGATACTCGGTTGTCAGAGCTTTTTGCCGAATGTTTCGCGACGGCCGACGAGGGAACCAGCTAAGGGCTGTGGGGAAACCTTGGTCCGACCGCGGAAGCGGGGAGCTGGCGAATGTTGGGTTTCGCAATCGGAGTCACTGATAAGACGGTCAGTGACTCTAGACGTTGGGTTCACGGGGAGGGGAAATCCAATAGTATGCGGTTCCCAGACCGCAGTAGTCTCCAGAATATGGGGTTAAACTGACCTGAATGGTCAGCCCGGGTGCCGGGAGGGTTACCGCGGGTATGTACATGGACGCTGGGTTTCCCAGGGAGGGGAAATCCAGCAGCAATGCGGTTCCTAAACCGCAGTGGTCCCCAGGATATGGGGACAGCCGATAAAAATGGTCAGCCCGGATGCCAGGAGGGATCCCCTCCGGGAATGTGAAACATTTTGGAGGTTTGCCAGGATGGAGCTTCTAATAGAGAGGACGCTCCATCTAGATACACTCCTACAGCAGGAGTTGTGCCAGCGCGGGTCAATGTGAGAGCCTTTGCACAGGGTTGCTTCATGTGGATGCCGAGGCTATGGCAGTACTGGCCTATGAGAAAGGCCGCGCCAGCAGCACCTTAGACAGGGCTGCTTAGTGCGGATGCCAAGTCTATGGCAGTGTGGCCTAAGGAAGAGGCTGCGCCAGCAGTGCCTTGTAACAGGGCTGCTTAAGGTCGGAGGTATTGCAGAGCAGCATACCTCAAGGCATGGACGCCACTGTGTCAGTATTAGTCTGACACCGAGTCCATGGCAAAGTTGGCATATTGCTGACGCCGCACCAGCAGCTCCTTATGGCAGGGCTGCTTAATGTCACCCTCATGTAAGAGGAGAGCATGCCGGGTCAGTATTAGTCTGACGCCGAGTCCATGGCAAAGTCGGCATATTGCTGACGCCGCGACAGCAGCGCCTTGTGGCACGGCTGCTTAATGTCTCCCTCATGTAAGAGGAGAGCATGCCGGGTTAGTATTAGTCTGACGCTGAGTCTGAGGGTATAGCCGTGGAGCATGCCCAAGGGATGAAGGGCACATACCAGAGGTACCATGCCTGGCAGCAAGGTTGCCATCCCAACACATATGCAGTGAACACCGCTATCAGGGGGACATTAGAGCCGGCCGCTGAATCTTCTATTCAAGTAAGACCTATTCATAGGCGAAACCTGGAGGACGAAGCACAAGCTATCGGACCAAGTAAGGCCAACAACGAGTAAGACTTCATAGTTTCGATGACAACGCACCTCGACAGTAAGCGGTTCACTGAAGCTGGTGGCAGCAGGAAAGCTGGCCAGAGGTTCCACACACTCTACCTGTGCTACTCTACCACTAAGAGACCACTTACAAATTGGTAAGATGTACACTTGGTTGTACAATACAAATGATGATACATTATCATCTACTTTGAGGGATCTAACCATGTGAAACTGGACAATACTAGCATTCCAAGCAGGTTGGAATTAGGCAGGCTCAGTATAATGGCCAAGATTGTCTTGCAAGACTGGCTCGGAAATCGGGCCAGAGTTGCTGTTCACGGCAGACACAAAATAATGGCAGGCGTGGCCTGTTCATTATGAAAGATGGCTGATTAACAACTGATTTTATAGTGTATCCCATTTACAGTGATCATGGGGGATATTAGGAGGAAGCATTGCTATGATAAGGCAATATAACAGAATGAAGACAAGAAAGCATTCAAAGAGGACTACTCAGAGTTCAAAAACACTGGTTATGTATTGTCTCGATGATATTTTAACCGCTGTATTTTACTAAAATCCACTGCTTAAATTCTCAAACTATATTTGAGAAATTGGGCTCCTCTATCCAGTTAAGATTAAGTTGTTATCAAATAGACTTGTTGGATATTTGGAATTTACCTTTAGCTATTCAATTGGCCATTGACGCTGGCCTGGGCAACAGTTTGCAGTCAATAGACTCCTGTATCAGCCTTGTTGTTATAAAGCAGCCTTCTATTCATTAAGACTAATTGGCAATATAATAAATGTGATTCAGCTGTGCAAGTGGGAGAACTGTCACCCTGCTAAATGGTAAACTATAAAGTGCCATGTAGGGCATTGTTAACATAACTTTGTTATTACCAGCTGAAGCTACCAAAGTCATAATGATGGACAAATAGTATTCAGTATTGCTCCAGTAGTTTGTTCGGTAAATATTTCACTATATTGCAAAATGATGCTAATTGCCCTAAGATGGGAAATTGTGAATATCATCTCTAGTTTGGTGGAGCAGATTTGCATGACTTACCAATTCTTCACTTATTGGTATCAACTATCTATAGACCCTACGGGCATTGTATGAGTTAAAGAGTGATTGAGCGAATATGCATATCTGCAGGCTCAACTTCATGTTGATACATTATGATGGTTGCATATGTTAGTCACATGGGTGCAATCAATTAAAGACTCCTGTAATGGTTACATAATCTCGTTTGCCACAGGAGAATCATCAAGTATAGGTCAATGACAACACAGAATTGGTGTTGAATCACACCGTATTTATGAAACTCTGGTTCAATGGAACACCAAATATAGATATGTTTGTTTTCATGCTTATTCACAAGTTGCAAAATATGTGGCGTAACAGTGGCGAAAGATACATTCTCGCTACAAGGAGAAGGAAGGTCTTTTATGTCTTCCTCCATTTTGCTTCATCAATCAGGGCTTCAAATAACGTCATTAAGAGCCTGCTTTGGGTTCCTATTGTGTGATTGGCTTATGCAACTTTGATTCCCAATTTGTCGGGAATAATAATACAACCTTACACGGTTATTTTAAACGTAACTTTGCTGATTCAGCCTGAGGCTTGGGAAATCAGCCGTTGCATGATAAAATCAAATTATGTTCTGCAGATTCAATAGACTGCCCTACGGCTTGGGTTGTTACATCGATCCTTCTATGTGTTCAGAGTGCTTGGATAGCATCAAAAAGCAGGACTTTTCTTTTCAAGGAGATGAAAAGAGTTTGTTTAATGCTCATGTTACATTGAAAACGGTATAGATTACAGATGGCCATTAACTGTGCCAATGTGCCTTCTCATTGAACTGGCTGCAGCAAACGAGACCAGCTCTGTCGGGTTCACCCCAGATATCAAGTTTGTAATATATCTTTAACACAAGGTCTCCTAGGACCAGTATAATGCCATATGGGATGTTGACATTTTGTGAACACTATTTCACCAGGGGGCTCCAGCTACATCCTTAACTTTGGCCGGAGCTCATAAGGTAGCTATCCTCTGGCGCTGGTTTGGCGCGGCAGGTTCAGTCGCTACATAATTCCGACGGTACAGGATGATTACATCTGTAAATAATAATATATAATATTTTATGTTTATAATTACTTAAGCAGAGCAGAAGGGGTGTCAGGTCTCAAAATAGTTAAAGGCATGCCAGGGGACTTTTGGTAATGTGAGCACACACATATACAACAATACGTCAAGGTCACCAAGAGCCTTCGAGGCTCTGAACTAGCAATATCTGTTAGTCACAAAAACCTAGAAGAACGTACCTGTTCAGGCCACTCCAGATGATAAAACAGAGTTTGGTTTATGCAGGAGTAGACACTGATTTCCAGATCTCATTTCACCAGGGTTGCTACAACATCAGCAGCAAGGGTATGTATGTCCCACTGGACCACATCCTTACGGCTACAGCATGGTCCAACGAACGAATCTCCAAACATTTTATAATAACCCATTGCTAGACCAGGGGTATTTGTCAACTCTATTTGACGTTCTAGTTATAGTTTCCATCCAGGTGAGAGATGTGAATATTATTATTACTTCATTTAAACAGCATCAGCATGTTTTAAATCTATGTCATGACTGTTTGCATTGTGAATGTTTTTCCCTCAGTTGTCAATGAAGCAGTTGTAGTTGTGTAGACTTGTTTATCTCAGCATGAAATCACAGAGCTTTGAAATCTTCACGTAGTCACTCACTTGACTCCGAAGTAAAATAGTAAGATTAAATGAGAACTTACCAGTTTGAAGTTTGATCTTCATTTTATGAGGAGTTACGATGAGGGACTACGTGCCCTCTGCTCCCAACCCTCATAAATGTCATATGGTAGTTCTAGTTTTCTGTTATCTTACTATTATACTTCACTCACTATTACCTGTGATTTCACACCGTTGCTTTGAAGATTGACGCATTTGCGGCTGGACAGAATTCTTCACGTAGTTCCTCATCGTAACTCCTTAGAAATTAAAGATCAAACTTCAAACTGGTAAGTTCTCATTTAATCTTACTAGTTTATATTTCTTCTTTTTTAATTCTTTTAAAGGATTTATTAAATTGCAATATTTAGTGCAATATTCTCCAAAGTGCAATGTTCTACCGATGTGTGATAAATATAATTTATCCACTATTTCAAGCAGTTAAATAACGTATTGAATGTATTGGAGCTGTGTGTTTATCTTGTTTGGACTTGTTTTGATTGCACTGATCAGGAGTAGCTCTCCTAATTTTGTTGTATTTCTAAATACAATGACAATAAAGGCTTATTATTATTATTATTATTATTATTATTATTATTATTATTATTATTATTATTATTAAAATTAAAGAAGAAGGGTCTGAGGAAGGGTCCTGACCTGAAACATTACCTATCCATGTTCTCCAGAGATGCTGTCTGATCTGCTGAGCTGTTGGTTGATTGAATTGATTGAAAGATACAGTATGGAAACAGATCCTTTGTCCAAACCAAAATCATGCCAACCATTCATTGCCCATTCACACCAATTCTATGTTAATTCACTTTCACATCCACTCTCCACACACTTGGGGCAATTTACAAAGGCCAATTAACCTGCAAACACACACGTCTTTAGGATGTGGGAGGAAACCGAAGCATCCGGACGTCACAGGGACAATGTGCCAACTCCATGCGTACAGAACCCATGGGCAGGATCAAACACGGGTCTCTGGTGCTGTTACTTCAGCACTTCATGTCATTTTTTGTGAACAAGCATCTGCAATTCTTTGTGTCTCCATCTATCACTTTCCAAGCTTTGTACCACTCCCACCTCTCTTTTCCAGCTTTCCCTTCTTTAGTACAATCCATCTGAAGAAATGTCCTGATCTGAACCATCACCTAACCAGTCCTCCATAGATGCTGCCTGACCCGTCGGCCCAACCTGCCCATGCCAAACAACATGTCCCATCTACACTTGTCCCACCTACCTGCATTTGGCCCATATCCCTCTAAATCTGTCCTATCCATGCACCTGTCTAATTGTTTCTTAAATGTTCCTGCCTCAACTACCTCATACGGCAGCTCGTTCCATACGCCCACCACCCTTTGTGTGAAAAAGGTACCCCTCAGATTCCTGTTAAATCTTTCGCCCTTCACCTTAAACTTCTTGATTCCCCTACTCTGGGCAAGAGACTCTGTACGTCTACCCGATCCACCCCTCATCCAAGGAATAGTGTCCTAGCCTGCTCCAATACGCCCTATCGTTTTGTCTTTCCGCTGAACGGTTAGCATGCGACAATAGCTTTCCACTGTACCTCGCTACACATGACAATAAACTAAACTAAACAAGCTTCGACCCTCGAGTCTTGGTGACATCCTCGTAAATCTTCTCTCTACCCTTTCCAACGTGACAACATATTTCCTCTCACATGGTGCCCAGAACAGTGTAATCATGAAATTGTACCTACTTAGTATTTATGCCACCTTATTGTTACCTTTCACCACGATGATTTACAACCTTATTTAATTGGAGGCAGCGCAGGAGCAGAGTGCATGTTTAGCATCCTGTTCAGCTACTGTGAGCAGCTGGCAGGTAACGTGTGTGTGTGTGCACCTCTGACATCAGTGCAGTCCTGCGGGAAGGACTTATGGAAATGCGCAGAATGCCATGAAGAAACTTGTAGCTCCCAGGCCATCTGGAGGAGAACCCTCAAAGCCCTGATGGTGAACTCTTGGAGCAGTGCTTTATCCCAACTCCCGTGATTGGTACTATCGAGATCCACCCACAGTAAACATAACACCCATTGAATCTGACCTCCTCTGTCACTTTTCCTACTTAGGGACCATCATTGTAGCCTCAAACAGTTTAATGGTCCAAGGATCACAAGATATAAAAAAAGATGCAAAGAGTGGGAGTAACTCGGCGATTCAGGCAGCATCTCTGGAGAACAAGGATAGGTGATTATAAGAGAGAAAGACAGGGACACTCCACCTAACTGCTGCAAATAGCATAAAATAATGTGACCTGTGTGAAGAACATCAAATATAGTACAGTGGACAGGAATAGTATCAAATATAGTACAGTAGCACAGGAACAGGCCCTTTGGCCCACAATGTCTGTGCCGAACATAATGCCAAGATAACCTAATCTCATCTGCCTGCTCATGGTTCATATCCCTCCATTCCCTGCAGATCGCAGATAAATTGTTATTCATCCTCTTTAACCCGATTCCATCATTGTTAAATCATAATTAATTTCATAACTCCTTTTACTCTCCTTGATACGTGTGTCCTTTCAACAAAAATCCACGGCCTGACTTTGAATATGGAATATTCTCTGAATATTCCTGATTTTCAATATTGGTGGCACGGTGGCGCAGTGGTAGATTTGCTGCCTTACAGCACCAGAGACTTGGGTACGATCCTGACTATGGGTGCTGTCTGTATGGAGTTTATACGTTCTCCCCGTTTTGTCCGGGAGCTCCAGTTCCCTCCCACACTCCAAAGACGCACAGGTTTGTAGCATAATTGGCTTAGTAAAATTGTACATTTTCCGTAGTATCTGTAGTTAGTGTATGGAGATCGCTAGGTGGTCCAGACTCGGTGGGCTTAAAGACCTTTTTCTGCATTGAATCTCTAAACTAAACTAAACTAATCTAAGCTAAACTAACCTAAACCAAACAGAAGCAAAACAAGAGCATGCCCCTTAGTCCACAGTGCCTTTGCTGAACATGACGTCAAATTAAAGTAATCTACTCTGCCTAAGCATGATCCTTATCTCTCCTTTCTTTGCATATCCATTTGCCTATCCAAAACCCTCTGAAATGTCACTGTCGTATCTGCTTCTACTACCAGTCCAAGCAACGTGTTCTAGGCACTCACCACTCTCTGTGTAACAACCTGCGGCACAGTGGAGCAGCTGGTAGTGCTGCTGTCTCACAGCACCAGAGACCCGGGTTCGATTCTGACCTCGGGTGCTGTCTGTGTGGGTTTTGCACGTTCTCCCTGTTACCACGTGGGATTTTCTCCAGGTGCTCCGGTTTCCTCGCGCATCCCAAAGACGTGCAGGTTTGTAGGTTAATTGGCCCTCGGTAAATTGTCCCTACTGTGTCGGGAGTGGATGAGGAAGGGGGATAGCACAGGACTAGTGTGATTGGGTGATAGATGGTCGGTGTGGACTCGGTGGGTTACAGGGCCTATTTCCATGCTGTATCTTTGAGTCAATCAATCACAACTTTAAACTCAGCTTAAAGCCTTTGATACTGTTTTTTTTTAATTCCTTAGGGTAGAAGATGCTGAGACAATAAGAAAAGCTTAACTTAACTATTCACATTATCCCAAAGTGCTTTGTAGAAAATGAAATTGTTTTGATGTCTAACTAATGTTGTAATTTTGATAAAGTGTTGGTCAAATTGTCATTGTAAGCTCCATCAAAGAGCAAGGTGATAAGAAAAAGACAAGAACATTCCATTTCAATAATTATTACGTGGATAAATATTGACCAGGATACCCTTATGACTCTCTTTCCTGTCTTCAAAGTAGATCCCTGGAATCCTTTACATCCATCAGAAAAAGTAAACGGGTGTCATCTCACTGGAAACCTGTCATCACTAACAAGGAATCATCCCTCAATATTGCGCTGGTTCGTCATATCACTGGACTAAGACAAATGCAGTATCTTCTGGCTCAGAGAAGAATGATTTACCGGAAGGAACATTAATCATGTCTTTGGGAGAGAGAAGTTGCATAATTTGTTCGCCTTCATTGCAAAAGCCGGGTCAATCAGTCACAGCATGCATTGTTCCCACAGAAAACATTGCATAAAACGTTCTCACTGTACATTAGACTTTAGAGTTTAGAGTTACAAGACGGAAAAAGGCCCTTCGGTCCACTGAGCCCGCACCGACTCCATACACTAACACTATTCTACACAAAATAGGAGCAAGAGGAGGCTCTGCTTCAATGATTCAATGTTACTTTATGGTCACAATGAAATTCTTTGTTTTTGCATACAATGCACAAAGTGTGCAAAACGTCGCCACGTATTTGGTGCTAAAAAAGTTACAAAAGTACTTAGAGATGGTCCCTCTTTGTTCCCTACGTCCCCCCTTCATGCTGAAAATTTTTCCGCAAGTAAAAATTGGTCAGCATGATTCTTTTGAACTCTTATTGCAGTGGAGTGGGGTCGCTAGGCAGTCGAGGTAGCCTTAGGCAATCTCCTTTTGCTGACCGGGCATTTTAATTGGCTCATTGGAGTTTTCAGAACCAAGGAAAACCAACCGTTAATGTTAAATGCCCGCTAAACTTTATTAAAAGTTGTCTGGCTTCTTAAAAGTGTCTCCACTGCTTCTCCCTCTCTTCTGCCCCCTTATCTCCACCCGTGACCTCTTCTCTCCCCCTCCCCCCCCCCCCCCTCTAAAGGACTTACCGTACACTGTGCCAGCCGTCTTTTACCTTCCTGTTCTGCCCCGCTTTCACTGGCCCCTGCCTTTGCGATGTGTTTGTGTGTGTGTGCGGTCAATCCAGCTCGCGGTTTCATCGCTGACGGTCGATCCAGTTCGAGGTTTTTAAGGCGAGTTCCCTCGAGCTTGAAGGTCGAAGACAGTCGCTGAAAAGTCGCGTTAGTGGGACAGGCCCTTGACCTTGCACTAGACGGTATTCCCTGTTATGTATCGGTACTCTGTGAATGGCATAATTGCAATCATGTATTGTATTTCCGCTGACTGGTTAGCATGCAACAAAAGCTTTCCACTGTACATGTGACAATAAACTAAATTGAACTGATGATCCACCTTCAACTGCTTTCCAGAGCAAAGAATTCTAGTGATTCAATTCCCTCCACCGGAAGAAATTCCTATGCAACACACAAATAACAATTGAAACAATGCTTCCCTATTTCTAAACTTCAACCATCTTGAAATGGAGGCATTTGCCTTTTGGACCATTCGCTGTACATGTTTGCTAACTTCCTCCATGTCACGTACAAAAGAATACCTAGAACCCTCTGTACTTTGCTCATCGCTATCTTCCTTCATGTAGAGAATAATCTGACTGAAATTCCTCTCGCCGAGGTCTATTAGCTCAAACTTTCCCCATGTTAAACTCCATGTGCCAAGTTCTGAGACATTTACTCAATATATAAATTCCTTTGCAGCCAAAATCTGCATCGCATGTGTCCATTCTCATTAACTATTCCCCAGTTCCTACCATTCACCTACATACCAGTGAGATTTGCAATATCTTCGCAGGAAGCTTAAAGTTGCTGCCTTACAGTGCCAGAGACCCAGGTTCGATCCTGACTACAGGTGCTGTCTGACCGTTCTCTGTGGTGGGTGTGTGGGTTTTCTCTGGGTGCTCCGGTTTCCTCCCACATTCCAAAGACGTACAGGTTTGTAGGTTAATTGGCTTTGGTAAATTGTTCCATGTGTAGGATAGTGCTAGTGTATGGGGAGCGCTGGTTGGCACGAACCTGGTGGGCCAAAGGGCCTGTTTTTGCGCAATATTTCTAAACGAAACTAAACAAATGATAAATGGAGTTTAATTCAGAAATGTGCTCTCCCACCCATTTTATTAGCCTCAGGATACTTCAAAGACTTGCAAAAAAAAATTGGTTATGAAACACTTTGAAATACCTAAGGATACAAAAAATAACAAATGAAAGATTATCCTCACAGAAATAAATGGTAATTTTCCCTTTTTGCTTTTCTTACACACGGGGGTAATTATCTTGCTGAATACATTTGTGTTTGAAAAGAACGAATAACAGCCCGATCTGATATCCCCCACTATTTCGTTGCTACATCTCATCCATTTGTAAATTGTGCCTTCAATAACAATTTCTCTGAGGTGAAAAAGACTCCCATTCTCTTCTGATACTTTCCAATTTATCATAATTGTCATGCAGTAGTTAGTTACCTGCTTCTTGGATTTCAATTTGCTGTCCCATTTATTTGCTACTTAAGTTATTTTTCATTTAAAAATGAGACTGCTTTCATCATAAATTAATATTTAATTGTACATCATCGGCATTTAATTAAATGTTCTCAGATTTACTCAATGAGCTGCTATTTAAGACCCTCATTTATTTACTTCAATTGGTTTGAAAACAGAGATAAATGGCTTGCAATCACAAAATAATAAGTGCTTTGCATTCTTGACATATTTATAGATCAGGGATTCATTGGTAAGCTGCCAGATAATAATAAAAAGCTTTGTCCCAACTCCGTCAATGACATTCTGCTAAAAGTAAATGACTAATACTTGAGTAGTGCATCGCCATTTGGCCTAGTTAGTTCTTTGAAAGCACTTTCTTATTTAATCCCAATGCCTTGCTCCTTCAAAACACATGCTTTCACTTTTGACGAGCAGAGATCAAGTTTCACCTTTTAATCGGTACTTGAATCCATTCTAAACCTCTCTCAGATATTCAGGATCATGTCAACTCATAGCGGGGAAAAAATAGCACTGGGGCTTCCAACTGATTCTAATTCTGTTTTCTTTGGACTCTGACCCACTTGCCTTTATGAAGCAATACATATTTCATAAAACCCTTCATTTTATCTTTATATTTTTACCCTTTTTTGGTGTGATTTTCCAATTTATAATGAGCCATATCATTCCAGAACCTGAACTCACTGCCCACAGATCACACCTACACTTCACAGCTGCTAGAGTTTGGCAAGACAAGCTGAACTGACCCTTTCTTATCCAATAAGCAGTGTGGGCCCCATTCTGTCTTGTTCATTGGATTGTGAAGTTCGGCACCAGGATGCAATCTGAGAGAATTTGTAAACCTGTTCAAATCAGTTTAAATAATTAACAGAAATAAATATGGACAGTTTGCTCAGAGATTGGTGGGTATATGGAACGAATTGCCAGTGGAGGTAATTGAGGCAGATACTATAACAGGGTTTAAAAGAAACTTGGACAGGAATATGGAGAGGAAAAGTTTAGAGTGATATAGGCCAAATGTGAGCAAATAGGATTAGCTTCGATAGGGCATCTTGCTTGAAATAGAAGTCAAATTCGCCTCTTGTGTGCAGTCTCGTTGGACTATTTCTGTATCTTTGCTGTTCGGGGATGTGTTTAATTTTATTTTATTGTCACGTGTACTGAGGTACAGTGAAAAACTTTTGTTGCATGCTATCCAATCAGCAAAAAGACAATACGTGATTACAGTCGAACCATCCACAGTGCGCAAGTACATTATAAAGGGAATATTGTGAATATCGTTTATTGCAAGAGAAAGTTCAGTAAAGCCTGATTAAAGATAGTCCAAGGGTCTCCATTAGGGTAGACAGTAGCTCAGGACTGCACTCTAGTTGTTGGTAGGATGGTTCAGTTGCCTGATAGCAGCTGGGAAGAAACTGTCCCTGAATCTGGAAATGTGTGCGTTTTCACACTTTTATACCTTTGGGTGAGGGGCGAAGAGGGAATGGCTGGGGTGCGACTCATCCTTTATTATGTTGCTGGCCTTGCCGAGGCAGCAGGAGGAGTAAATGGAGTCAATGGAAGCGAGGATGGTCTGGGCTGCGTGCACAATTTCTGCAATTTCTTGCGGTCTTGGATGGAGCTGCTCTCAAACAATGCTGTGATACATCCCAATAAAAGGCTTTCTACAGCGCATCTGTAGGAGTTGGTGAGACTTGTTGGGGACATGTCAAACTTCCTCAGCCTTCTAAGGAAGTAGAGGCATTGGGTGCTTTCTTGGCCAGGTTAGGGTCGAACCTGGATCTCCACCACTGCGCCACTGTGCTGAAGTGAAATGATTTTCATTCAGAGGACTGGTTCGGCTTCAGAGACCAATGGGCTGTTTCCATTTAGCATGTTTATTGCATCACCTTTCATCCTGATTTCATCACTTTTATGTAATGCTGTCTAGAAGCACCAGAATTAGATTCTTGAGATGAATTTTCTAGCTATTGATTTAGAAATGGATAATTCATGCCTGCAAACCCAGATTTTGAGAGTATTTAGTATTTGTGTTCAACATTTTAAGGCTCTTCTTGATGAGCCTTAAAATGTTGACCATGCAGAGTTGACCATGGGGCATCTGCCTCATGGTCAACTCTGCGTGGTGCTCAGACGTGGTCGTCCTATCCAATTCCTGTTCTCCACACCTGGAACGCCTGGCTGTGAAGTGCCGTCCCTTCTACCTACCGGGGGAATTCACCTCCATCATCCTGACCACGGTCTACATCCCACCCCAGGCTGATGTCCGTCTGGCACTGGGGGAGCTGCACGCCGTGGTCAACAAGCACCAGACAGCCTACCCCGAGGCGTTTACTACCATAGCCGGGGACTTCAACAAAGCCAACCTAAAGAAATTGCTCCCTAACTTCTACCAACATGTCTCCAGCAGCACCAGAGGATCAAACACCCTCGACCACTGCTACACAACCATCAAGGATGCCTATCGCTCTATCCCTTGCCCTTACTTCTGTAAATCTGACCATACTGCGGTGCTGCTTCTTCCTGCCTACAGACAGCAATTGAAGAGCACACCTGTAGATGATATGTGTATACACCTTTAATTGATAGTGACGATGTCCATGCTAACCACTCCCCCACCAGTTAGTATAATTGCAACCCACACGCCCCTAGCTCTCTCTCTAATGATCGTGACAGACCACGTACAGCCAGGGCTATATATAATGTATGCTTAATAAAGTAGTGAAGACTTTAAGGTGTCTGTGTACCTTCTCTACAGCACCCCAGAGGTGAGGACTGTACAGATCTGGTCGGTGGTGGGAGAGGGGGGGGGGGGGGGGGGGGGGCAGAAGAAAAACTCCAGGATTGTTTGGAGTCTGTAGACTGGGCAATGTTCAGAGTCTTTGGAGTCTGTAGACTCGGCAATGGACCTGAACGAATACGCCACAGTCTTCATTAAGAAATGTATGGAGGACTGCATCCCAACAAAAACCTTCTGAGTGTTTCCTAACCAGAAGCCTTGCATGAACCATGGGATCCACACTCTTCTGAAGACCAGATCCCGGGCATTCAGGTCTGGAGATTCAGAGGTCTACAAGACGTCCAGATACGACCTTGGTAAGGCCATCAAAAAGGCCATAAGGGACCTCTGCTGGAGGATGAGACAGATGTTCGGCAACTGTGGCAGGGCTTGAATGCCATAACCACCTACAAGGCGTAATCAGGAGGCAGCTCAAATGTCAGCGAAACATAACTCCCTGATGAGCTCAATGCGTTTTATGCATGCTTTGATAAGGAGAACACTGATGTGCCTTCCCAAGCTCCAATTTGGCGTGATGGTATTTCAGTCACAGTCACAGAGTCCGACATCTGAAGATCCTTCAGGGGCGTGAACCCCCGGAAAACGCCTGTACCTGATGGCATACCCGTTCATGTTCGAAAAATCTGTGCGGACCAACTGGCTAGAGTTTTTGCGGACATTTTCATCCTCTCACATCTGAGGTCTGAGGTTCCCACCTGCTTTAAAAGGGCATCAATAATACCGGTGCCCAAGAAGAGCAAGGTGACGTGCCTCAATGACAATCGACCAGTGGCACTAACGCCTGTGGTGATGAAGTGCTTTGAGAGGTTGATTATCAGCTCCTACCTCGACAAGAACCTCGACCCACTGCAGTTCGCGTACCGCCACAACAGATCAACTGTGGATGTGATCTCACTGGCTCTCCACTCCGCTCTGGACCATTTGGACAACAAAAACTCATATGTCAGGCTGTTAGTCACTGACTACAGCTCGGCATTTAATACAATCATCCCCTCCAAGCTGGTTACCAAGCTCTCAGATCTGGGTCTCTGCGCATCCCTCTGCAATTGGATCCTCGACTTCCTCATTCACAGACCACAGTCTGTCCATATTGATGGAAATGTGTCCTCCTCGATAACAAACAGCACGGGAGCACCTCAAGGCTGCGTGCTCAGCCCCCTGCTTTACTCACGCTATACTGCATAGCCGGACATAGTCTGAACTCCATCATCATGTTCGCCGATGACACCCTGTTGTGGGATGATTCACTGATGGGGACGAGTCAGGGTATAGAAGTGAGATCGACCGATTGACCAAACGGTGCCAGCACAATAACCTGGTTCTCAACACCAGCAAAACCAAGGAACTGATTATGGACTTGGGAAGGGGTAGGATAGAGACCCACAATCCCATTTATATCAATTTATATGGTGGAAAGGGTCAAGAACTTCAAATTCCTGGGCGTGCATATTTCCGAAGATCTTTCCTGGTCCCTGCGCACTGATGCAATTATAAAGAAAGTACATCAGTGCCTCTACTTCCTGAGAAGATTACGGAGAGTCGGTATGTCAAAGAGGACTCTCTCGATCTTCTACAAGTGCACAGTAGAGAGCATAGTGACTGGTTGCATCGTGGCTTGGTTCGGCAACTTGAGCATCCTGGAGCAGAAAAAAATGCATAAAGTTGTGACCACTGCCCAGTCCATCATCGGCTCTGACCTCCCCACCATCAAAGGGATCTGTTACAGTCGCTGCCTCAAAAAGGCAGCCAACAACATCAAGGACCCACACCATCCTGGCAACACACTCATCTCTCCGCTACCATCGGGTAGAAGGTACAGGAGCCTGAAATCTGTTGCAACAGGTTCAGGAACAGCTTATTCCCCACAGCCATCAGGCTATTAAACTCGTCAACAAACAGACTCTGAACTGTAACAGCCGATTGCACTTTATCTGTTTATTTATGTGTATATTGAACTGAACTGTTCTGTATTTATGCTTACAATATTGTGTTGTGCTGTTATAAAAGCAAGAATGTCATTGTCCTGTCTGGGACACATGACAATAAGCTCTCTTGACTTGACTTGACTTGACTTCTGTCTAGCACCAGGTTTCAATGTCCTTCAGTGTGTAAATAGTTTAAAGATTAAGTCCTTGAAAAGGCCCTTTTCTATCTCTTCCACCTCTTTTAAACTTTGCCCCTCTCACCTGAAAGCTGTGCCCCCTAATATTTGATATTTCCACCTTGGGAAAAGGTTCTCACGGTATATTCTATCCTTGCCCCTGATAGATGTAGAAGCAGATTTGTTTAATGATGGAATACCATAGTATTTTGGGGGGTTGAAGGCACATCTGCCAATTGTTGAGGAATTAAATTCCAGAAGAAATCATGATTGGTAGGCCATAGGTTTTTTTGGGGTTGTAGGATGGAGATTCCAGCCAAAAAGGCACATGGACCAAGGAACATAGCATTTTGGAGCCAAGACAGCAACCTCCCCCTCAATGTCAGCAAGACAAAGGAGATAGTGATTGACTTCAAGAAGGAAAGCTGTACAGACACCCCGTCTACATTGATGCCGCTGAAGCTCAGATGGTCGAAAGCTTCAAATTCCTAGGAATAATTATCACCAATAATTTATCCTGTACCAGCCATATCTAAGGTAAGGCTAATAAAGCACACCTTGACTTCCTTGGAAGGCTTAGGAAGTTCAGCATATCTCCAACAACACGGTGGAGTTGCTGCCTTACAGTGCCAGAGACACAGGTTCAATCCCGACTACGGGTGCTGTCTGTACAGAGTTTGTACATCCTCCCCGTGTCCTGCGTTTCTCCGAGATCTTTGGTTTTCTCCCACACTCCAAAGACGTACAGGTTTGTAAGTTGATTTGCTTGGTGTAAATGTATAAATGTAAAATTGTCCCTGGTGCATGCTAGAGTGTTATGGCCCTGTCTCACGGTGCGAGTTGACCCACGAGGTACCCCGAGTGAAAGACTCGTGGTTGTGTACGAGACTTCAAGTTTATGTTCAAGTGTTTAACCGAGTTCCCACGGGTATGTCATTTCTGCGATGTTCCAAGTTCCTCCTCCGAGTTACCAAGTTCCTCTCCCGTTACTCTTGAGCCAACCGTGAATTAAGGTATGTTTTAATAAAGCAACAATGTTAAAAGACATCTCCATCCTGTGGCTTTGAGTTATATCAGCGCGGCCGCATCTATTGATACGACCTACAAAGGGAAAATACGCACCCTCCAGCAACCAATAATGTGGTAAGTGCATTTCTTGGTGCTTTATGTTTTTAAATACTGTATTTCCCGGGGTGGGGGGAGAGCTCAGTTCATAGTATTTGGGGAGTCTGGCGTTGTGAAGGAGGGGATTGGGGTCAGTAACCCACTTGCCACGCTCCAGTCTGAGTGCAGGTAGATGGGACTAGGTGACAGTAAACGGCACGGAGTAAAAGGGCAGAGATGGCCTGTTTCTGTGCTGTCATTGCTATATGGTTTTATTGTGGCAGGTGAGTGAATTAGCTTGGGTGGCTGCCGCAGCGCTCCGGGCACGGACAGCAGAACTGGCCGCCACTTCCGAGGAAGGAAGCAGCTCAGGTGACTGACTTTGAGCAGCCGCCGGGACCCGACGGCAGACAGATACACACAGACAGACAGAGAGACACACACAAATACACACCAATACACACAGATACACACAGACAGCAGAACCGGCCACCACTTCCAAGGAAGGAAGCAGCTCGGGTGACTGACTATGAAGCGGCCGCTGGGACCCGACAGCAGACACACACACAGACAGAGAGACAGACACACAAACACACACACACATATATTATATTATATATATATATATATATATATATATATATATATATATATATATATATATATATATATATATATATTATATATATGTGTATATATATATATATATATATATATATATATATATATATATATATATATATATATATATATATATATATATATATATATATGTATATATATATTAGATTATATATTATATATATATATATATTTCGCAGAGTTACCCAGCAGTAGGCAACCCAGGAACCACGCAAAGTATATATACAAATACACATACACATATACATATACACATACACATATACATATACACAGGTCTGGGGAAGACAGAGAGGGGAACAATGAGGACACAGAAGTTTAGTGGGGAACCTCATTGGTTATTATGTGGGAAGGAAGTCCAGATGCTGGTTTAAAGATAGACGAAATGCTGTGGTAACTCAGCGGGACAGGCAGCATCTCTGGGTAGTGGTCTAAGGAAGGGTCTCGACCCGAGACATCATCATTCCTTCTCTCCGGAGATGCTGCCTGTCCCACTGAGTTACTCCAGAATTGTGTGCGTGCGAGAGTTACCCCAGCATATGTGTGTGTGTGTGTGTGTGTGTGTGTGTGTGTGTGTGTGTGTGTGTGTGTGTGTGTGTGTGTGTGTGTGTGTGTGTGTGTGTGTGTGTGTGTGTGTGTGTGTGTGTGTGTGTGTGTGTGTGTGTGTGTGTGTGTGTGTGTGTGTGTGTGTGTTACCCCAGCATTGTGTGTGTGAATCATGAATTGCCAAGACACAAGGCACTGTAGATACAAATAATGTCATACGCAAGAAAGGGCAGATGCTAGTTGAAAAAGGTGAACACATGGGGCTGGAGAAATATGGAAATGTCATCCTGTCACCCATTCCTTCTCTCCAGAGATGCTGCCTGCCCGCTGAGTTAAAAGAGTTCCCACGGTAGACTCACGAATCACTAAGGTAAACGCACGGGCCACCACGTTATAAACGAGTTTAAAATGTTTCAATTTTTAACTTGAACTGTAAATTTGACTCGTGGAAAAAATCAAACATGTTTGATTTTTTTCACGAATTACCAAGTTTCACGGGTACCTGCCGTTAGCGCCACGAGTCGCTAAGTTGCTCGCAAGAGTTCCGACGTTCCCGCTACGTTTAGTGTACGTGATTACCGCGAGTGACAACTCTGGGTCACTCGTGGGTCAACTCGCACCGTGAGACAGGGGTTTTAGTGTGTGGGATCGCTGGTCGGTTTGGACTCAGTTGACTGAAGGGCCTGTTTCCACGCTGTATCCAAGCTAAACAAAACTAAACTAAACCTTCACCAACCTCCATAATATGCCGTAGAAAGCATCCAATCAGAACGTATTGCAGCCTGGTTTGGAAACAGCTCCATCCCAGACCACAAGAAATTGCAGAGTTGTAGACCTGGCACAGACCATCACACAAACCAACCACCATTCTATCAAATCTATCTACACTTCACGATGCCTCAGCAAAGCCACCAGTATAATCAAGAGCCAGTCTCACCCAGACACTCCCTCTTCTTCCCTCTACCATCAGGCAGGAGATACAGATGTTTGAAAACGCATATCCCCAGATTCAAGGACAGTTTCTTCCCAGCTGTTAACAGGCAACTGAACTGTCACTATCACCAGCTAAAGAATGGCCCTGACCTACCACCTACCTCATTGGAGACCTTTGAACTATCTTTATTCGGACTTTATTGGACTTCAATGTTACATCTTTGCATTCAATATTGTACCTTTTATCCTTTATTTTTGCTCTACGGACAGTTTGATCGTTTTCATGTGTTGTCTCTTTTTTTGACTGGATAGCACACAAACAAAAGTTTTTCACTGCATCTTGGTACATTTGACAATAATAATAATAAACAACATTAAGAAAATAGAGAGTGGTGTGCCATTGATAAACAAGAGTAATATTAAAGCCGATGTTTTGCTCAACTGGGACCTGGTGTAAATCAGTAAAGACAAGGGTAACAAATTAAGAGAATGCAGTGTAAAATAGGAGGCAGGCAGTAATGTGTGTAATAAATGTTGCTTTACAGATTGTAGAAAGACTTATCAAGAATAATTTCAACCAAGGCTCTTCAAAGTCAAAGGTGCACAAAATGGAACTTGCTTCCATAAATCAGTTTAAAAAGCTGCAGTCCTTTAATTACATGCTAAGTCTCATCAGGTAAATTAAGACGAAAGACCCTGACCTTATTAAAGGAGAGAATTCTTCAGCAGTTCAGATAATCTGCATCCAGCTTTCACGAGTTGGAGTGTCTTAACTTACGTAAAAGTGACAAAGGAGTAACAAAGTACATGTACATCAATATTATGTAACTGATAAGACTGATGAACTGCAACCACAAAGTACCACATGGGATAATGAAGCCATTGAAATATTGATTCAGGATGATGTTCTAAGTAGAAGGGATTTATTTAATGTTTCTGGGAGAACAGGGGATGATTCACAGCATTTTTGGCAGATCTCCATGGAATAGGCAAATTAATTTCACAAATCTCACAAAAAGAAGTAATATTAAATGCTCCTTATAACGTCTAATACAATGTAATGTGATATGAATAATCATAATAATAATAATAATAATAATAATAATAATAATAATATATCATTAATAATAATATGTGATCTTCCAAAATTAAATATGGTGGAACAAGAGGGATTAGGAGCCCAGATTACACTACAGGAAATAGAAGAAACAATAAATTTGTTGAAGAATGGCAAAACGCCAGGTCCAGATGGCTTTAGTAATGAATTCTATAAACGATTCTATGAGATAATTTCCCCACGCCTGCAAGGTTTATATATATACGCTTTTAAAGAAAATAAACTACCAGAAACACTAACTGAGTCAACGATTATACTTATACCAAAAAAGGATAAAGATCTAGAAGACCCAGGCTCATATAGAGCTATTGCACTCCTAAATTCAGATAAAAAAATATTAGCAAAGACCCTAGCGAGAAGATTGAGTAAATATGTTAGCAAACTAATAAACCCGGACCTAACAGGGTTTATACCAAAGAGATACTCTTTTAACAATTTGAGATGGCTGTCCAATATAATGTACTCACATAATACTGAGGAAGAACTAGCAATTATTTCATTGGATGCAGAAAAGCCTTCGATCAAGTAGCATGGCAATATTTATTCAAAGTATTGGAAAAATTTAACATGGGAGATAACTTTATCTCATGGGTAAAATTATTATATGATAAGCCGACGGCTAGAATACTGATTAATAATATATTATCCCCGAAATTCCAATTAGCAAGGGGCAATAGGCAGGGGTGCGTACTATCGCCCCTGCTATTTGCACTAGTGATAGAGCCTTTAGCAGAAAGTATAAGAAGTCATCCGAATATTCATGGATATAATACCAAACACTCAAATAATCAAATTTCATTATATGCAGATGACATATTATTATATATTACAAATTCACAAATTAGCATACCAAATATACTAAACTTAATAGAGGAATTTGGTTCTTTTTCAGGACATAGAATAAATTGGAATAAAAGCGAAATTATGACGATAAAACCTCAAGAGCCGACACATTTTTTGAAATTCCCCTTTAGAATTGCAACAGAAAAATTTAAGTATTTGGGCATCCAAATCACTAGGAAATATAAATCATTACTCAACGCAAACTATACGCTTTTATTAACTAAATTAAATGGGTTGATTAAATTTTGGAAAACACGGCCGATGTCCTTAATGGTCAGAATAAACGCAATAAAAATGATCTTCTTACCACAAATATTGTACCTATTTCAATCAATACCAATATACTTACCTAAAAAATTATTTAAAAAATAGATTCTGATATTATAAACCTCATATGGGATTATAAATCACACAGATTAAAAAAAAAAACACTTGTGTAAATCTAAAGAATCAGGGGGACTGACACTTCCTAACTTATTTTATTATTATTGGGCAGTGAATATTAAAAATATAACCTTTTGGTTGGACAGTTCTGCCCAATAGGTAGATTGGATAAGAATGGAGAAAGACGATTGTTCCCCTTATAATATAGGAGTGATCCTTCTTTCCCCGATGAAACTGAACAATATAATATATAAGAAGAATCCAATTATTCACAGTAGAATACGAATTTGGAAACAAATAAAACTATCTTTAAAATTAAGAAAAATATCGCTTCTTTCTCCAATAGCTAATAATCCCTCATTCATTATTGATAAAACGTTTATCCATTGGGAAAGAATAGGAATTAAAACGATGGGAGATATGTATGAAATGGGAAAACTTTTATCATTCCAACAATTACAAAAATATATACAAGGATATCAAACTTTAACCCCAGATTTATTGGAGGAAGGAATGAATAGAAAGGCAGAATCAAGCAATGTAATATCTTACTTATATAATACAATTCTAAATATAGAAACACCAATGACAGAGGCTATTAGAAAGGACTGGGAACAAGAGTTATTGATAAAAATTCCGAACGATAGATGGGAAAAAAAAATATTATATGTAAATAAATGTTCAACTAATGTAAGACATAACCTAATTCAATTTAAAATTTTACATAGACTATATTATTCGAAAACTAGACTGAATAAAATATTTTCAAATGTTTCCCCCATCTGCGACAAATGTTTAACTCAAAATGCCACTATAGCACATTCCTTTGTCTCTTGTATAAAACTGTATAAATTTTGGAATGAAATTTTTTGAATTTTTACAAAACTATTTAACACAAAATTGAACCCCAATACAGAACTGATTATCTTTGGATCAATGGAAGAGGGAAGTAAACTAACTATATTCCAAGAAGCTTTTCTTAATTACGGTCTAATAACAGCAAAAAAAATTATACTCAAATTTTGGAAAAACGCAACCACGCCAACATTCAAAATGTGGATTTCAAACAAGTCTGAAATGTTACATCTTGAAGAAATGAGATTCCTCCTACTAGGCAAAGTAGACCTATTCTTAAAGACTTGGTCTCCTTTTATCAACTTTTTACAAGCAGATGGTGCAACATAAGAAATTAAATGGTTTAGAACCGGGTGACGGATGGGCAAAAATAGGAAATAGGTAGATCTCTCCTAATCTCTCTTTTCTTTACTTTCTCCTTTTCTTTCAATCTTTTTAGCTTCTTATCTCTGCCTTGTATTTCTTTGGCTATCTGTTTCTACTCGCTTGTCTATCTATTCCGACACTCTTTATTTCTTTTTTCTCTCACTGTTCTTTTATTATTAAATCAAAAGTATGAAGTTGTACAAGAATGGAAATATGTATGTATGTATTAGGTACTCAAGAACCACACTACTGTACTTACTTCTAACAAAAATAAACAAAAAAATGTAAAAGAAATATTGATTCAGGATGATGTTGCAATTCTAAGTAGAAAGGATTTATTTAATGTTTCTGGGAGAACAGGGGATGATTCACAGCATTATTGGCCGATCTCCATGGAATGGGCAAATTAATTTCACAAATCTCACAAAAAGGAGTAATATTAAATGCCCCTTATAACGTCTAATGCGGTGTAATGTGATATGAATAATAATAATAATAATAATAATATGTGCATTAATAATAGATATAATGTAATAATATTAATATATGTAACAGCATGAAATGTAAAATGTAATAATATTAATATGTAATGTAATAGTAAGATTAAATGAGAACTTGCCAGTTTGAAGTTTGATCTTTATTTTATGAGGAGTTACGATGAGCAATTACGTGAAGAAGCCCGCCAGAGCGCACGCGTGTCAATCTTCAAAGCAGCGGTGTGAACTCACAGCTAACAGTAATTGAAGTGACATAGTAAGAATAGAAACTTAGAACTACCAGATGACCTTCATGATATGAGGGTTGGGAGTGGTGGGCACGTAATCGCTCATCGTAACTCCTCATAAAATAAAGATCAAACTTCAAACTGGTAAGTTCTCATTTAATCTTAGTATTTTACTTCGGAGTCACGTGAGTGATTCAGTGAAGATTTCAAAGCTCTGTGATTTCATGCCGTGGAAAAGTCCATACAACTGCATAAATTGACCACAGACAAGTGAAATATTGATAAAATGCATACAGACATGACATGGATTTAAAACATGCTGATACTAATTAAATTAACAAATAATAATAATAGTAACCCCTCTCATCCGGGAGAAACTATAAAATAGAACGTAAAATAGAGTTGGCAAATACCCCCGGTCTGGCTATGGGTTATTACAAATGTTTGGAAAGATTGTTCGTTAGACCATCCTGCAGTCACCAGGATGTGGTCCAGCAGAACGTACACAACCCTTGCTGTTGTAGCCACCCTGGTGGAGTGAGATGAGAAAATATCGGTATCCACTCCTGCATAAGCCATAAACCCCGTTTTAACCACCTGAAGATGGTCTGAACTGATACCTTCTTATGAGGTTTTTTGTAAATAACAAACATTGCTAGTATCAGAGCCTCTAAGGCTCTATGTGACCTTGACATATTGTAGTAAATAGGTGACCACACATAACCAAAGGTTCATGGGGTATGCCCTGAGAAGTTTGAGACCTGATGCCCCTGGCCTACTCTACTTAACTAAATCATAAATGCAAAATATTATATTATTTGCAGGTGTAACCATCCTGTCCAGTGACAATTTATGCAGTGGGTGGACCCGTTGCGCCGAGACCAGCGCCCTGAGGATAACTACCTTATTAGAGCCAGGCCAAAGATAAGGATGTAGCTGGAGCCTCCTGGCGAAGTAATGTTAACACAATGTCAATATCCCATACTTCCGTGTGCTTGGGCCTGGGAGAACTTGTGTAAAAGATATCTTTTATAACTGGATATCAGAGAGTGAGACCCGGTAGAATGGGTCCCTCTTGCTGCAGGAAATATGATGAGAAGGCTCGTTGGGCTCAGTTAATGGTTTTATAACTTAATTTATTGTCAATGACCCATTTGAAATGAACTCCAAGACGTCAGTAATCCGTGTCGTATTGAATATAACATAGTATTTAAACAAAAACACTTTCCATCTCCTGAAGAGGAAATGTACTGATTTTCTGGTGCTACCCCTGCACTCTGCATTGAGCACATACATGGATCGGTCTGACAACCCGAGCCACAGGAACAGTCTTCTTAGAGTCTGCAAGTCAATGAATTGATTTTCTCATGCAGGGGCTGATTTCCTGATGCACAGGCTTAACCTGCAAATTGTATGTTTAGAATAACCATATAAGGTTCTACTATTGAAGTTAGCCCATTTTGCAACGCTTTAACTGTTATCATTGTCCCATTCAAATGTCTCCAATGATCACTGAGAATGGAAATCAGTTGTTTAACAGGAACAAGATTCCACATTCTGAAAGGTCTCTGTTGCACATACGAGTTAAATCAATGATGAACCGACATCCTTCATTCGCAATGAACAGGCCACACCTGCCATAATTCCGTGCCTACCTCGAACGACAACTTTGACCAAATTCCCGAGCCTGTCTCGGAAGGTAATTCTGGCCATAATACTGAGTCTGCCTTAAGACAACTCCAGCCATAATTTTGAGCCTGCCTCGAAAGACAAATCTGGCCATATTTCTGAGCTTGTCTCGGAAGGCACTCCTGGCTGTCACACTGAGCCTGCCTCGAAAGCCAACTCTGGCCCTAGATCAAGCCATGCTTAGAACTCTTGTATACAGTGCAAAAGTAAACCAATCACATGTTATCAATGAATCTGAATCTCATGTTATCATTGTTATTTGTACAAAAAAACAAGCGTAAATATTACCAACTTCTAAATGGTCCACATACCCCATGTTTCGGAAGAACCAGACCCACCTACCTCCATGGCTACCGGTGGTCTTATGGCAAGCCCAAGGGCCCCTGATGTGGGTTCTATTCCAGTCCTTGATTGAAGAGTAGGACTGGTAGGGTGTGTGGATTCCATATTTCCTGAGACCGGCTTGGACCTTGGCCTGAAAGACCTCTGCCCAGCTTTCAAGCTGCCATCAGCTTCAGTGAACTGCTTACTGCCAATGAGGCGTGGGGTGTGTCGTCGCTGAAACGATGAAGCTTTGTTCGTCGTTGGTACCTTGATTGGTCCGACAGCTTTTGCTTCCTCATCCAGGTAAACCTGTTGGAATAAGCCTTACCTGAAGAGAAGCTTCGGCGGCTGGTTTATTTTCTCCAATGTCAGCCCTGATAGCGCTGTTCACTGCCGGCCGTGAGGGGAAGTCTGGCCCCTTCTGGGTTTTCTGCCCATGGCAGTAACCCTTTCATGTGCGAGTATTTCCTTGAAGCCATATGCATGTGCCACGGACATACGTTGAATTTAAAGTCAGTTACACACTGACCATCGCTCTCCCCTCCACAGAAAGGGAGATTCGTAGGCAGCCCTGAGAACAGGTGCTGCCGCAGGTCCCTGAGGATACCTGCGCTGACATGGCCCCTCTTACGGACCTATGTCAGGATTTTTGCTGCGAGTCAGACTCAAACTGACCCCGAATGCTCCCCTCCTTGGAGAGGGAGACATTGTGCAGTCCTGAAAAAAGGTGCCGATGCCATGGACTCCCGCGGAGACCCGTGCTGATAACTCCCTCCTTTGGAGTATATCATTGTGGAGCACCTCTCCATCAGGTGCTCCATGTGGGTTTAGAATATTCAAAGACGTTACCCATTGAAGGAGGGGATCCTCTCCATCAGGAATCCTCCTGGCCCGACTCGTTTGAGTTAAAGGGTGTAGATGGTATGTGTATACACCTTTAATTGATAGTGACGATGCCCATGCTAACCACCCCCCCACCAGTTAGTATAATTGTAACCCACACACCCCTAGCTCTCTCTCTAGTGATCGTGACAGACCACGTACAGCTAGGGCTATATATGATATTTGATTAATAAAGTAGTGAAGACCTTAAGGTGTCTGTGTATCTTCTCTACATGGCATCAGAAGTGCTTCTTTCTGCTTCTCCAGTCTATCGTGTTTTATTTTCTTAGTCCCAGTACCCCCTCCCTACGCCGTGATGGCTTCTGCCTGTCGTAAACCTGACATCCTAGTCTTTGATGCAGACATCACTCATCGCTGGAGTGTGTTCCGACGTGACTTTGAGCATTATGTTGCCATCGCCCACCCTGCTGTGGCCCCCGCTGTCAAGGCTTCCCTGCTGCTTAATCTAGCTGGTCCCGAAGCGCTCGAGCATTCGGAGTCGTTCATCTATGGACAGGGTGAGAGTATCCAGGACCCGGTATGTCTGCTTGCTAAATTTACGGTGATGTGTGACCTTCCCACTAACCACATCTTAGAGCGTTTCAAACTGATCTCTAGATGCTAAAACCCTGGGGAATCTATTGACAATTTCGTGGCCGCGCTGCGCCAAGTGGCTCGCCGATGTGACCTGCATGTTCTGACCCCTGATAATTTGACCCGTGACATCTTGGTCTTTGCTCTACAGGATGATAAGCTGCACTCTGAGCTGCTGCATAAGCCTGATCTGACATTCGATGAGGCATTGCATGTCTTTTGTTTAGCTGAGGCTGTCTCCTCCGCTGCACCTGACCCTGTGGTCCACGCAGCCAGTCTCGCTGGTCGCCAGTACAATGCTCCCTGGCGACAGAGGGTAAGATCACTGCAGGGCTTCAGACCACCTCAACGATGACCAAATTGTAACTTTGTTTCACACCGTTCTAATGTGTGCCTGGCGTTGGAGAAAGAGCTGCTGGCTGTTGTCTTTGCTTGCTCCAAATTCAAAGACTATATCCTGGGCAACTGCTTCACTGTCGAGACGGACCACCAGCCTCTGGTCACCATCCTCAACAAGCCGATACACATGGCCTCTTCCCGGCTCCAGCGCATGATGCTCCAGCTACAACGCTTCACTTTCACAGTGGTTTATCGCAAGGGCAAGGACATGTTTGTTGCTGACACGCTGTCTCGGGCGCCTCTCTCATCCACAACCCGACATCCGTACGAGACGTCCGATCTGATAGTCCTAAACGTTAACTTCGTGCCCTCCAGTCAGTTGAAGTCCCTAGCCGAGCACACGGCGGCTGACGCTTCGCTACAGCAGCTGGCTGCGATCATCAAGCAGGGCTGGCCAGACCGCTGTTCTTCCCTGCCAGCCGCAGCGGTGCCTTACTTCTTGGTTCGTGACGAGTTGGTGCTGCGTGATGGTGTGATTGTGAAGGGGCACAAGGTGGTGGTGCCCGCAGCATTACGAGAACAATACCTCAAAACCGCTCATCGTGGCCATGGTCGAGGCGACCCTTTCCATCGCTCAGAGCCAGTTTTTCTGGCCTGACATGCCTCGCTACTTCCGGGATAGGGTCTCCACGTGCCCTACCTGGAACAGCCTCGCTCCACAGCAACAGCGGCAGCCGCTCCTGCAGCAGCCAGCTGCTGACCTGCCATGGTCTGCGCTAGCAACCGACATCTTCGAGTGGCACGGAAAGCACTTCCTGGTGCTTGTCGACTCTTACTCCAGCTGGTTTGAAGTTGACCAGCTCCACTCCCTCTCTTCCGCCGCGGTCATCGAGAAGTTGCGCCGCCACTTTGCCACCTTCGGGTCACCGGCCAGCCTGCAGTCGGACAACGGCAGCCAGTTCACCAGTGCCGAATTCCGCGCTTTTGCCGAACGATGGAACTTTCGTCATTACACCAGCAGCCCGGAATACCCGCAGAGCAACGGACTGACCGAACGCTCGGTCCGCAGTGCAAAAGGATTGTTAGAACGTTGCCGTCTATCCCGCTCTGACATCTACCTGGCCCTGCTGAACCTCCGCAACATCTCCCGCGACCATGCCCTGGGCTCCCCGGCTCAGCGACTCATGTCCCGAGTCATGAGGCCCCCGGTCCCGGTGTCTCAGCAGTCCCTGTCCCCCTCCGTCTTTAAACCTGCCTTGGTCCGGAAACGCATTGCCCAAAAACACAGTATCCAGAAGCGTTCCCACGACAGGTCCTGCCGTGTCCTCCGCCCTCTTCTCCCCGGCCAGGTCGTCCGTATGAGGTCCACTTCTGGCCGTTCCAAGCTGGCCGTGGTCGTCGGTTCTGCCGGTTCCCCTCATTCATACCTTGTCAACCACGACGGAAGGGTGTACCGCCGGTCCCGTCAGCATTTCCGGCTCGTGAACGAGCCTTTCCCTCCCCCGGCGGCTCCGTATTCCCCCCCGCTGCCACTGTCGCGGCCCTGTGTTTTGCCCGTTCCTCTGGGGCCAAGCCCCTCTCGTCCTCCTCCTGTCCGCCTCTCGGCTGCGGTCCCGCTTTCTCCGGCTTCCTCGCCCTTCTCTTCGCCGTCCCCCCCAATGCCTTCGTCGCCAAGGAGTTCTCCTGTCCGTAACCTCCACCATGCCCCAGCGTCCCCGCTTGTTCCCGTCGGGAAGGAGGTGTTGGCGAGGTGCGGACACAGTCTGGTCGCCTGGTCAGGCCGCCGGTCCGTTATGGCGATTGCGTGTGATTCTGTATTCCCGTGCTTTACTGTTTGCATTTACCCTAGCGCATGAGACGTGGTTGCCCTGTCACTCACTGTTTATTTTGGTAGAGGAAGGATGTAGATGATATGTGTATACACCTTTAATTGATAGTGATGATGTCCATGCTAACCACCCCCCCACCAGTTAGTATAATTGTAACCCACATGCCCTAGCTCTCTCTCTAGTGATCGTGACAGACCACGTACAGCTAGGGCTATATATGATGTATGATTAATAAAGTAATGAAGACCTTAAGGTGTCTGTGTACCTTCTCTACAAAGGGCCTCTTCCCTACGCTCGCCTCCTCGGAGAGGGAGATATAATTTTGTGGCTAACCCTCCAAGCGGGATTGCCTAGGTGCTACCGGCACCAGTCTGAAGCCGCTGGCTCCACCGCTAGCGACTCGAAAGCGAAGTCGACCGCCGCCCGCTACTCGCACTTCCGCGGTCTCAGTAGCGTGTTCCCTGTGGTCCGTGGTCAGAAGAGTAACATTAGATGCCAGGGAGGAGTATTATTAGATGCCCTTCATTATTCCCAGTGTCCAATTCATAACCATGACTAAGATCAATTTATGAAAATTGGTATTTATGAAAATTGGTATTTATGAAAATGAAACCAGAAAATGGTGAAGATCCAAATGCTCCAAAGGGATAAATCAGCACTGTCCTGCAGCAGGTAGTGCAGCTGTCTTACAGCTCCAGTGACCCATGTTCAATCATGACACCAGATGCTGTCTGCATGAAGTTTGCATGTTCTCTCTGTATAGTTTTCCGCATGGGTTTCCCCCGGGTGCTCCAGCTTCCTCTCACACCCCGAAGGTGGGCTCTTTTGCAAATTATTGGCTAGTGTCTTTTACCTCCATCATTCATGGGGGAGTGGGTGAATCAGAAGACGGTTTCTGGGCAGGTGAGAGAATAAGTTACAAAAGAAGAAGTGGTGAAATGGCCTAACAGTGGGCCAAATGGCCTCTTACTATGATGTAATGGGCACTCACTATGATGTCTGGGCACTCACATCTCAGAGGACCTCACATGGTCCACCAACACCGCTGCGCTGATCAAAAAGGCACAGTAACGACTGTTCTTCCTAAGAACATTGAATCGGACTGGTCTGCCCCAAAAGTTGCTGACGACCTTCTACCGCTGCACTACAGAGAGCATACCACACAGATATGGCATATCTGTGTGGTATCTCAGCTGCACGGAGGCGGAGAGGAGAGCTCTTCAGCGCGTCATCCACAGAGCGCAACAGATTATTAGGACACCGCTACCAGCCTTGGAGGGCATCTACCACAGACGGTGCCTCAGGGAGGCTGTCAGCAGACATAAAGACTCCTCTCACCCTTGTAATGGACTGTTCAAACTACTACCTTCTGGCAGATGTTACAAGGCCTTCTACGCCCGCACCAGCAGACTCAGGAACAGCTTCATTCCCAGAGCTATAGCGGCTCTGAACCGGCTCTGCTGACTACCCCCCCACCCCCATGGACTGTCTCCCCGGCCTCGCCCTTTAGTCTGTGTTGATTTTACTGGTCTAATGTTCGTTTTTACAAACCTTGTTCTCAGGGTATTTAAACCTAAATTGTATTTGTCGATTAAGTTATGACATCGGATGGAAGTTGCAAACCAAATCTCGTTGCACTTATGTGTAATGACAATAACATTTATTATTATTATTATTATTATTATTATTATTATTATTATTATTATTATTATTATTATTATTATGAAAAATGAAAAGATGTTGGATCTTGGATAGACTGCAAAAATAAATTATAAGATAAGGCGGTTGCGGAGTTAGGATAAGTATACCATTTATACTGTAGTTATTGGCCTATGCACGTGTTCAACCATGAATATGCAGCATGAATCAATGGCCTCATGTTCTGGAAGTAGACCTACAACATTATGGACAGAAAACAGGAAAATGGACTACCCTTGGTTGTTCTTTTAAAGAGAAACACAATGAACTGCAGATGCAGGAATTTTGAGCAAAACACAGAGTGCTGGAGGAACTCAGCAGGTAAGGCAGCATCCGTGGAGAGAATGGACCAACAACACTTTGGGTCAGGACCCCTCATGAGTCTGAAGAAGAGTCCTGACCCAAAGCTTTGCTCATCCATTTCCTCCACTGATGTTGCCTAGCCCGCTGAGTTTCAACAAATGAATCTGTCCTTTAGTGAAACAATGTCCACTTTACATATGAAACACAGCTTTGTGTTTTGATACACCTCGTCTCACCCACCAGGCAAGAGGTAGAGAAGTGTGTAAATGTACACCTCCAGATTCAGTGACAATTTCTTTGTTCGGGCCTTTACTTACCTCCAGTCCCCTCCCCACTACTTTCAGTCTGAAGAAGGGTCCCAACCCATCCTTTTTCTCAAGAGATGCTGCCTGACCTGCTGAGTTACTCCAGCACTTTGTGTCTATCTTTGGTAGAAACCAGCATCTGCAGTTCCATTCTACACAGTTTCTTCCAAGCTGTTATCAAGCAACTGAACCATTCTATCAAAAACTAGAAAGCAGTCCTGAGCTACTATCTACCTCATTGGAGATCCTTGGACTATCTTTAATCAGACTTGACTGGAATTCATCTTGCACTAAACATTATTCCCTTTGTCGTGTATCTGTACACCGTGATTTGTCTTTCCACTGACCCGCAACAAAAGCTCTACGGTACAAGCGACAGTAAGCTAAACTAACTGAACTAACTGATAACTCCTCTGCTTCCTTGCTATTTTACCAAAGTTAGGACGCGCACAAAAGTATATGGTAACATTGTGGTTGCACTACTAAACTAGTAATCCATGGGTTAAGGTGAATGAACATAAATTTAAATCGTACCAAGGGTATTTTTAAAATAAATTTGCTATTCAAGAATTCTAGCTTTACTAATGGTACCAATGCAATTAAAAATCAATCTTGTTCAGTACGGGTCTTTAGGGAAGGAAATTGGCTATTCGTTTCTGGTATACATACGACGTCCAAACACACAGATGGAAGAATAACTCCGTTCAAGGGCAATAAAAGATGCACAATAAAGATGTACTGACTGGTGAGGCGCACTTCCCCTGGTGCGTATAAAAGAGGGGTTTTAGATTACAATCTTATTTTATCCTGAGCGAATCAGGAGTTCACTTTGCAGTGAATCAAGAGATGAAAACACTAACAAAAGTGCTGGTATTATAAGCAGTGAACATGAAATTTCACAGCTCACATCTGCCATGCAACCCAATTAGTTGTTTCAATTCCTGACGTTGATTGACCAAGCCATATTAGCGCTGAGAGCTTCGCAAATTTTCCAGGTATTAATGGCAAGTTATTTGCATGCAGGAGTTGCGCGCTGAACATCATTCCTCGGCTTAGCTGCAATGTTTGTTTGGCAGTGCAATTAAAGAATCGCATGTTGATGAAGTCCCGAGGTTAATGAGTTGCAACGTGTAATCAAAGCGCAGAAACCATTCCCTGCAACGAGCAGATGTTAGTGCTGTAATTAGCTCTCCGAATACTCAAAATGTTAAGCAAGTTTAAAATTAAAATCTGTTGTAAAAGATTACGACACTATTCAGGGATTGTGATGAAGCCGATGTTTTAATATTTGAGACTGTGCTAAGTACGATGTCTGAATGTCATATAATCCATAAGACTGCATAATTCTCCAGTGTTTGTGTAGTAGCCACCTGACTCAACAACATATCATACAATCCATTTCCTTGCCTGTGACTGCCTTGTGATCAGCTACATTAAACAGTGATAATATGGCAATGAGAATTTGCCATTCTTTTTATTCAGCCGAGTTAACTATTTTAAGACACGCAACTAGCAGTTATTATCAGGGCTATTAAGAACATAGAAAATAGAAATAGGATGAAATCATTTGGCCCCATCTGTCTGCTTCCTCATTCAATAGGGACATGGTTGATCTTCTAACTGCGTGTAGTTCTGGTCGCCCCATACAGGAAAGATGTGGAGGTTTTGGAATTGATACAGAGGAGATTTACCACATTGATGCCTAGATTAGAAGGGTTATTAGCTACAGGGAGAGGTTGGACAAACTTGGATTGTCTTCTCTGGAATGGCAGATGTTGAGAGGAGACCTGATTGAAGTATATACAATTATAAGAGCCATAGATAGCATAGACGGTCAGGACCAATTTCCCAAGATGGAAATATCAAATACTAAGGGGGTATCGTTTTAGGGTGAGAGGTGCAAAGTTTAAAAGAGATCTGAAGAAGGGTTTCAGCCCAATACGATGCCTGTTTCCTTTGCTCCATAGATTCTGCTGCACCCGCTGAGTTTCTCCAACATTTTTGTGTACCTTCAATTTTCCAGCATCTGCAGTTCCTTCTTGAACAAAAAGTGTAAAAGATGAACAGTGGGACAGGTTTTTTATTAAACAGAGGGCAGTGAGTGATGGTGGTGGTGGAGGCCGATACAATAGTGACATTGAACAGCCTTTTGCAAAGGCACAGGTGTATGGATTATGTGCTGCAGATAACGATTGGTGTTAGCATCACGTTGGGGACAGGCGTGAAGGGGCTGTTTCTGTGCTGTACTGTTCTATGTTCTACATTCTATGTCTAACTTGGGGGCACTTTCCTAGCTTAATCCCATATCACTTGATTCCTTCAAGGCCTACACATCTCTGCCTTAAATACATTCAAAGATTTAGCCTCTCTAGCTTTCTTAGTTAGAGAATTCAAAAAATGTTGGTCTCTGCTGGTGATGAAATTTCTCGTCTCTGTTCTGAATAGCTAACCCATTATTTTGTGTCTGTGAGCCCTTCAGTAAAGGAAAGCATCTGCATCTTCCTTCTCGACTCCTGTAAGAAATATGCACAACTTAAATTTTGCCTTCTGCGAAATTCTAGGTCTCCCTGTTCAATCTGTCTTTGTGCAATAAACTCACCATCACAGGAATGAATCTGGTGATCCTTCACTGCACTCCAAGTATTTCCTTTTTTTGGAGACCAGACCTACACGTAATATACCAGGTGCACTCTCAATAGGTCTCTGTATAATAGGAAAAAGGTAATTCCAGCTTTGTACTTTGATCCTCAGGGTACAAAGACCAACATATTAAGTAAACACCAAATGCTGGAGTAACTCAGTGGGTCAGGCAGAATCCCTGGAGAAGAGGAATAGATGATATTTCAGGTTGTGACCCGTCTTCAACACATTGTTGGCCTTCCTAACAGTTTAGTTTATTTGGTTTGGTTTGGTTTAGTTTAGTTTAGCTTAGTTTAGTTTATTGTCACTTGTACCAATGTACAGTTAAAAGCTTTTTTGTTGCGTGCTATCCAGTCAGCGAAAAGACTATACATGATTACAATCGAGTCATCCACAGTGTACAGATATAGGATAAAGGGAGTAATGTTTAGTTATAAAATGCAGTAAAGTCAGATTAAAGATAGTCTGAGGGTCTCCAATGAGGTAGATGGTAGGTCAGAACCACTCTTTAGTTGATGATAGAATGGTTCAGTTGTCCGAAAACAGCTGTTGTGTCTGCAAGTTAACTTGCAGTGACTTTTAGCTTCCACACTCCTCTGAGCACAAGCATCTTACAACCTTTCACCATTTCAAAAGTTTAACAAATACTCCATCTTCTAGCTTTTTTCACCAATGTGGGTGATCTTATCTATTGCCTCAGCACTTCCTTAGAGGAAACCATTCAGCCCATTTATTCCATCCCACCATATTCTTGTTATGCAGCCCCAGAAGTTCTTAATTAGTTTTTTCAGGACTTCCGGTGGCGTCAATGGTGGGGTGAGAGACGTCGCTGTTTCGCTCTGCTCCCGAAGAATGTTTTAATGTGCTAAAATATGAGTTGGAAGACGGGGGAGTTCTGAAAATAACTACCGGAGCTGCTATTTAATTGTGTGTTATCAGAAATCCTGCTGATAACAGAGAATAATTGCAGTTTTAAATGAAAAGACAGAAACCTTGCCAGAAGCCTGCAAAAGCAAAAGCCGCTTCAAGACCTGCTACAAGAGCCTACTTGAAAAAAAACTGAAAAGACTCCTCAATCCCCTCAAACATCAGCTGGAAATTCAGAAGAAGAAGTTGATTCCCAAAATCCTTCTACAGAATTGCCTTTAATGGAGGAACAAATGGAACATCTGGAAAAGTCAGTATTAGCTTCAGGTCACTGAAGTTATTTCAAAACTGATACGAGAGGAGAATCTCGTGCTGGACAAAAGCCTCTCTGAAAAAAATAAACAAGGTAATGATACGCTGATGGGGAAAATTTATGATTTAACCAAACGTGTGGTCGAAGTTGAGGAGGATTTAAACAAAAAAAATTAAGCGGGTTGATGAGGATTGTAATAAAAAACTGGATGCAATGCTAAAATCTACTGAGGCGGCTATGGAAGGAATGGACAATACGATAACTGAGATGGCTAAAGAGATAAAGAGGCTAAAACAGGAACAAGAAAGTACTGGGAGGGAGCTTGCTAAAATGAAGTATAAATGTACGGACTTGGAGGCAAGATCAAGGAGACAAAATTTGAGGATAATTGGAGTAAAAGAAGGAAAGGAGATTGGACAAAACTTTCAGGAGTTTGCTGCCAATTTACACAAACAAGTACTTAAGCTGCCTGAAGCCCCGAGAATAGATATGGCTCACCGGGTCCGACGTAAGGCTCAAGCAAGCTTAACTGCCCCCCCCCCCCCAAGACAGATTATTCTGAAATTCTATGACATTTCAACCCTGGAAGGAATTATGTAAAAGATTCCATATGGAGTGAATTTGATGTTTGGAGAAGACAAACTAAGATTCTTCCGTGATTTTCCAGCTGAAGTCATGGAAAAGAGGAACAAGTTTACAAACACGAGAAGACTACTGAAAGAGGTCTCGGGAGTAAGATATGGGATAGTATATCCCGCTAAATTGAGAATTTCTTATAACCATGTTGAACGTGCATTCACGGATACAGAAGAGGCATTTAAATATGCACAAAGTATCACAGAGGAGGTCTACTGATCGTTAGGAGTTGGTCTCCTACAATAACATCGAGGAGAAACGACAAAGAAAGGATTGTGCCTCTTTTTTTTTAACATACAAAAAAGACTGCTCTTGTTAAAATGGCATACCTTCCCCGTGGCACTGTCTAGACTTTTTATCTTTGGAATGTTAATTCAAGGTCGGATTTTATGTTTCATCTCAACAAAGGACTGACAAAGAAGAGAAACTGTGGCGGGGAAAATGAATTGAGAATATAGTGTAATATAGAATATTATCACTGGACTTGTATATAGAAATTTATGATCTAAGAAACATATAATTACATACTAACATAAAATATAATTAATAAAATTGGGTAATATTAAGGCATAGCTTAACTATAGCTGATGTTTATTTCATGATGTTAATTATTTGCTAATAAGAATAACGAGTTAAATATGATTGATAAGTATTAATACATTTTATGGATACAGTAGACAATCTAGATTGCGCGTAAAGGGGGGGAGGAGACTCAGATACTTGGAAGTTATCCAAGGGTCTGAATCTGGTTAACCCCTTGGAACCTGCTGTTGTCTGATACAAAAGTTTGAAACTTAATTGTAATAAATCTAGGCATATTGATAGATATGGATATATAATTAACATAATTACTGTTATATCTAAGTATATAATTAATGTTGGAAACTACTTTTTATTTTGTTTTTCCTCTTTGAAGATACATTTCTAATCTAGCTATTGGAGTACGTTTTATTTTATATATAATTTTGAACTTTGTATCGCTCTCCCTTCCAATTAATAATAATTGGTCAAGGGGGCAGAGCGAAACATATAAAAACATCTACGGAAGTCAATAAGAATTTTTCTACCACCTGTTGGTGGTTTGTTTTTAATTATATCTTTATTTTTGGATATTATAATATCACTTTTTGTTTGTTAATTATCTTTTCACGACTCTACACTTTCTGGTCTTTTTCAAGGTTTATTCTGAAGGGGAGATGCCAACAAAACGTAACAGCTGGGGATGACCATCCTTCATCTGGAGCTATAAGGTTCTTGGTGGCACCATATGAAGTAAAGGTATTAACATGATTCATAATGCAAGACGATAAACAAAAGAAAACTGGAGGAATCACATTTTGTAGTTGGAATATAAGGGGCGCTAATGAACCAATTAAAAGGGGTAAGATCTTTGCCCAATTAAAAGCCAATCTTTGACCAATTAACAGTGACATTATTTTCTTACAAGAGACGCATCTGAAATATCAAACACAGATAAGACTGAAGGCAAATTGGATTGGGCAAACATACTACTCTTCATTTACTTCTAAATCTAGAGGCACGGCTATTATCATTCGTAAAGGTATACCATTTAAATTAAAGAATACTATAGCAGATAAAGAGGGGAGGTACGTCATAGTCACGGGAGAAATTTATTCTACTCCACTTACTTTGATAAATATTTATGCTCCTAATTTTGACAACCCCCAATTCTTTAGTAAAATTTTGGATATATTTTCAGAACTTAATCATCAAAATGTGATAATAGGGGGGATTGAATTGTGTTTTAGATCCATATTTGGATAAATCAGCAAAACAAAAAAGGACTAACATAAAATCTAAAACGAGTGAACTCATAAATACATACATGAAAAATACTAATATAACAGATGTATGGAGGATCGCTAACCCAGTAGGTAGGGAATATTCATTTTATTCAACAGTACATAAAACATATTCACGTATTGATTATTTCTTAGTGGACACAAAACTAATTCCATATACATATAATTCTAAATATCATAATAGTATTATTTCTGATCATTCCCCGTTAACTTTTTCTTTAAAATTAGCAGGAATGCCTGATAAAAATTTGTTTTGGAGGTTTAACCCCCAAATTTTAAATAACTCACAAGGTTGCACATATATAACGAGCAGATAAGATTCTTCTTTGAGACAAATGATACACCAGATATTTCACCCCCCTTATTATGGGAAACTTTTAAGACATTTATTAGAGGAACTATAATCTCATATCAAGCTTTCCAAAATAAGAAGAATAATACTGAACAATTGCAGGTAGAACAAGAAGTTAGACAATTAGATTTAGAAAATGCCAAAGAACTAACTACAGATAAACATATTAAGGTAATAATACTAAAATATAAATTAAATAAAATTTTATCGGCCAGAATAATAAGATTATTTCAAATTACAAACAAGAAAATTTTGAATTTGGTGATAAACCTCATAAACTCCTAGCACACCAACTGAAAAAAAGGGACACAGAAAATACAATTACTAAAATTAAATCAGACAAAGGGGAATTACTAACACTACCTAAAGATATTAATAAAAGATTTGCTCAATTTTATCAAAACTTATATACATCGAAAACCTCTGCAAATAATACTCAAATTACAAATTTCTTAGATAAGTGTAATCTTCCAAAATTAAATATGGTGGAACAAGAGGCATTAGGAGCTCAGATTACATTAAAGGAAATAGAAGAAACAATTAGTTTGTTGAAGAATGGCAAAACGCCAGGACCAGATGGCTTTAGTAATGAATTCTATAAAAGATTCTACGAGATAATTTCTCCACGGTTGCAAGATTTATATATATACACTTTTAAAGAAAATAAACTACCAGAAACACTAACTGAGTCAACTATTACACTTATACCAAAAAAGGATAAAGATCTAGAAGACCCAGGCTCATATAGAGCTATTGCACTCCTAAATACAGACCAAAAAATATTAACAAAGACCCTAGCGAGAAGATTGAGTAATTATATTAGTAAACTAATAAATCCAGAACAAACAGGGTACATACCAAAGAGATACTCATTTAACAATTTGAGACGGCTCTCTAATATAATGTACTCACATAATACTGAAGAAGAACTAGCAATTATCTCATTGGATGCAGAAAAAGCTTTTGATCAAGTAGTATGGCATTATTTATTCAAAGTATTGGAAAAATTTAACATGGGAGATAATTTTATTTCATGGGTAAAAATATTATATGATAAGCCGACGGCTAGAATACTGACTAATAATATATTATCCCCAAAATTCCAATTAGCAAGGGGCAATAGGCAGGGGTGCGCATTATCGCCCCTGCTATTTGCACTAGTGATAGAACCTTTAGCTGAGAGTATAAGAAGCCATCCGAATATTCATGGGTATATTACTAAACACTTAAATAATAAAATTTCATTATATGCAGATGACATATTATTATATATTACAAATTCTCAAATTAGCATACCAAATATACTAAATTTAATAGAGGAATTTGGTTCTTTTTCAGGATATAGAATAAATTGGAACAAAAGCTAAATTATGACGATAAAACCTCAAGAGCCGACACATCTGTTGAAATTCCCTTTTAGAATTACAACAGAAAAATTTAAGTATTTGGGCATCCAAATTACTAGGAACTATAAATCATTACTCAACGCAAACTATATGCCCTTATTAACTAAATTAAATGGGTTGATTAAATTTTGGAAGACACTGCCGATGTCGTTAATAGGCAGAATAAACGCGATAAAAATGATCTTCTTACCACAAATATTGTACCTATTTCAATCAATACCAATATACTTACCTAAAAATGTTTTCAAAAAATTAGATTCTGATATTATAAACTTCATATGGGATTAAAAAAACCACTTGTGTAAATCTAAAGAATCAGGGGGACTGACACTCCCTAACTTATTGTATTATTATTGGGCAGTGAATATTAAAAATATAATCTACTGGTTGGACAATTCTGCCCAACAGGTAGACTGGATAAGAATGGAGAAAGAGGATTGTTCCCCTTATAATATAGGAGCGATCCTTCTTTCCCCGATAAAACTGAACGATGTAATATACAAGAAGAATCCAATTATTCATAGTATAATACGAATTTGGAAACAAATAAAATTAACTTTAAAATTAAGAAAATTATCGCTTCTTTCTCCAATTGCTAATTCAAACCATCCAATTCCTCATTCAAACCATCCATTATTGACAAAACGTTTATCCATTGGGAAAGAATAGGAATTAAAACGATGGCAGATATGTATTAAATGGGAAAATTTTTATCATTCCATCAACTACAACTAAAATATAATTTGAAAAGTAATCAATATTTCAAATACCTTCAAATTCAAGATTATTTGAAAAAGTATATACAAGGATATCAAACTTTAACCCCAGATCTATTGGAGGAAGGAATGAATAGAAAGGCAGAATCAAGCAATTTAATATCTTACTTATATAATATAATTCTAAATATAGAAACACCAACGACAGAGACAATTAGAAGAGACTGGGAACAAGAGTTATTGATAAAAATTCCGAACGATAGGTGGGATAAAAATGTATTATATGTAAACAAATGTTCAATTAATGTAAGACATAACCTAATTCAATTTAAAAATTTACATAGATTATATTATTTGAAAACAAGACTGAATAAAATATTTTCAAATGTTTCCCCCATCTGCGACAAATGTCTAACTCAAAATGCCACTAAGAGACATTCCTTTGTCTCTTATACAAAACTGTATACATTTTGGAATGAAATTTTTGGAATGTTTACAAAACTATTTAACACAAAATTGAACCCCAATATCGAATTGATTATCTTTGGATCAATGGAAGAGGGAAGTAAACTAACTATATTCCAAGAAGCTTTTCTTAATTATGGTCTAATAACAGTGAAAAAACTTATACTTAAATTTTTGAAAAACGCACCTACGCCAACATTCAAAATGTGGATCTCAAACATGTCTGAAACGCTACAAGAAATGAGATTCCTCTTACTAGGTAAAGTAGACCAATTCTTAAAGATTTAAGAAAAATATGAGATAGGTAGATCTCTCCTAATCTCTCTTTTTTAAAAATTTTTTTTACTTTTTCCTTTTCTTTCCATCGTTTAACTTCTCATCTCTGTCCTTTATTTCTTTTGTTTTCTGTTTCTACTCGCTTGTCTATCTATTCCGACACTCTTTATTTCTTTTTTCTATCACTGTTCTTTTATTATTGAACCAAAAGTATGAAGTTGTACAAGAATGAAAATATGTATTTATGTATTAGGTACTTAAGTACTACTGTACTGACTTCTAACAAAAATAAACAAACAAAAAAAAAAAAAAAATTTAAAAAATTGTTTTTTCACTTCTAACTAATTTCCTCGGGTCTTCTATTCGCCCCCTCTCCCCCAATCACCCTCCATTTACATATGTTGCCCGACCTTTCCTGAATTCCAAATCCTCGGGCTTAGTATCTCTTTGTCAACATAAAAAGTATTTTCATTTTAACCACTAACACTATCTTTGATAGATATTGATTACAACAACAAGGCTATTTTTCCTGTTGCTTTTCTTTGCCATAAGGTGAAATTTATTTATTGTAAATTAAAAGTAAATCAATCTACCATCAACAAAGCTTCACTCATGTCTTCATGGCTTGCTTTATTCAGATTACATGGATTAATTACAGTTTTAATCACATAATCGAACAAAGTAATTTGAATGGTCCAAAGGAAACTACTTCTTAATAAATTCTAATGATGATATCAAATAGTAAGATTAAATGAGAACTTACCAGTTCAAAGTTTGATCCTTATTTTATGAGGAGTTACGATGAGGGATTACGTGAAGAAGTCCTGCCAGAGCGCATGCTTGTCATACTTCAAAGCCGCGGTGTGAAAACACAGAAACACAATAGCCGAAGTAACATAGTAAGGCTTTTAGAAGACTAGAACTACCAGATGATCCTTTAGATTATGAGGGTGGGAGCGGAGGGCACATAATCCCTCATCGTAACGCCTCATAAAATAAGGATCAAACTTCAAACTGGTAAGTTCTCATTTAATCTTACTATTATATAGCATTTGGACATTAGCAACAATGGCAGAAAGCAGAACAATGTGAAAGTATAGTACAATGGTCAATGCATCAATAAGAACAAAATCTGGCTCTCCAGATGGTTTGCACAGATTTCCCCTCTATTCTGGTGCGGAAAAATGCCAGAAACCCTGGTCGTTCTCTATAGAAACAAGGACCTGCAGATGCTGGTTTACAATAAAAGACACAAAGTGCTGGAGTAACTCAATGGGTCAGGCAGCATCTCTGGAGAGCATGGATAGGTGACGTTTCGGGTCACCTGCTCAGTCTGAAGAAGGATCCCAACCCAAAATGTCACCAATCCATGTCCTCATGGGATGCTGCCCGACCCATTGTTTTACACCAGTCCTTTGTGCCTTGTAGTTCTATGTTTAGTTTAGTTTAGTTTAGTTCAGAGATACAGCATGCAACAGCCACTTCGGATCACCGAGTCCGCGCCAACCAATAATCACTCCATAGACTAGCAGTACCCTACAGACTAGTGACAATTTACAATTTACAGAAGCCAATTAACCTACAAACCTTTACGTCTTTACAATGTGGGAGGAAACTGGAGCGGTCATGGGGAGAATGTATAAACACCGTACCCAACACCCTGTCACCCTTAATCACTTAAGTAAGGCAAAAGTAGATTTGGAACAGGAAACAGTGGAACGTAAATAATTTGTGCAAGAAAAGTTCTGAACAATAAGTATTTATTAGAGGAACTCAGCAGGTCAGGCAGCATCGAGAGGACATTGACAGGAATCATTTCTGGTCAGAACCCATCTCAAGATTTTTTGTTCAAGGTTTCAGCATCTGCAGTGTCATGCTTCTTTGTTGGTATACAACCATGCAACAAGTATATTCACAACTTGCGTGTGATGCCTTAGAGTTAATGTCATACAGTGTGAAAACAGACCTTTCATCCCAACTTTCCCACGTTGACCAATATGATCCATCTACACTAGACCCACCTGCCCTAGCTTGGCCCATATCCCTCTAAACCTAACCTATTCATATACCTGTACAAATGTCTCTTAAATGTTATGATAATACTCTTCAACTCCCTCTTCTGGCAGCTCATTCCATAATCCTCTAACCACCCTCTATTGCCCCTTAGTTTCCTATTAAATCTTTCCCCTCTTACCTCAAACCTATAACATCTGGTTCTCAATCCCTCTACTCAGGTAAAAAGACTCTGTGCATTTGCCCTGTCTCTTCCTCTCATGATTTTGTACTGCTCTATAAGACCATGCCACATCCTTCTGCACTCCAAGGAATAAAGTCCTAGCCTGCTCAACCTCTCCCCTTAGCCCTCGGGTCCTGGCAGCATCCTTGTAAATCTTCTCTGCGTCCATTCCAGATTTGAAAACATCTTTCCCATAAGCTGGTGACCAAAACTGGACACTATACTCTAAATGCGGCCTCATCAATGCCTTATACAACTGTAACATGACTTGCCAACTTCTATAATTGAAAATATGGAATAAGAACATAATTAAATACACGATGGATAATAGTCAAGAAAGAGACAATTGTGCTTCCATTGTGTACATTAATGAACAATGAGGGCAACTAAACTCAATTTCAGGAAAAAGCCCGTTGATATTGTCTAGAGAGTGAAAAAGATTCAATACGTATTGGGTAGCGCATTAACTTTGATCACAGACCATAAATCTTTAGTTATAATGCTTGGTCCTAGGTAGACAGCATTGTGAACACAAAGCTGGTTCATTTTTCTGTTTCTTTGAGATTAAACTGTCAAATGTATAATCAAATGTAACATGCATTATTTATTAATTAGTTAGTTAGTTTAGTTTATTGTCACGAAGTACAGTGAAAAGCATTTGCTGCGTGCTAACCAGTCAGTGGAAAGATAATACATGATTCCAATCGAGCCATCCACAAAGATACATGATAAAGGGAATAATGCTTAGTGCAAGGTAAAATCCAATAAAGTCTGATTAAAGCAAGTCCGAGGGTCACCAATGAGGTAGATAGTAGTTCAGAATTGCTCTCTAGTTGTTGATAGAATGGTTCAGTTGCCTGACAACAGCTGGGAAGAAACTGTTCCTGAATCCCGAGGTATGCATTTACACAATTCTATACCTTTTGCCTGATGGGAGAGGGGAAATGAGGGAGTGACTGGGGTGAGACTCATCCTTGATTATGCTGGTGGCATCGTCAAAGCAGTGTGAAGTGTAAATGGAGTCCATATAAGCGAGGTTGGTTTGTGTGATGATCTGGGCTGTGCCCACAATTCTCTGCAATTTCTTGCGGAATTGGATGGAGCTGTTCCCAAACCATCAAGGTTAATTAATGAGGATCTATTCATAATATTTGAAAGCATGATCACTTCATGATATTTCAAAGTGCGGTGCAGTGGTGCAACTGGTAGAACTGCTCCCTCCGAGGGCCAAAGACCCGGGTTCAATCCTGACCATTTGTGCTGTCTGTGCAGAGTTTGCATGTTCTTCCTCTGAGCTTGTGCATCTCCAATAGGTGCTCCAGTTTCTTCGCACATCCCAAAGACATGCAGGATGGCAGGTCAATTGTCCTCTGTCATTTGCCCCTAGTGTGCAGGGGATGTATGCGAAAGTGAGATAATATAGAATAGTAAGATTAAATGAGAACTTACCAGTTTGAAGTTTGATCCTTATTTTATGTGGAGTTACGATGAGGGATTTCGTGAATACCCCGCCAGTACGCATGCGTGACATTCTTCAAAGCAGCAGTGTGAAATCACAGATAGTAACATTGACTGGAGATAGTAAGATTAAGAGGAACTAATATACCAGTTGACCTTATGATAGAGGGTTGGCAGCGGAGGGCACGAAATCCCTCATCGTTAAAATAAGGATCAAACTTCAAACTGGTAAGTTCTCATTTAATCTTACTATTTTACTTCGGAGTCAAGTGAGTGACTTCGTGAAGATTTCAAAGCTCTGTGATTTCATGCCGTGGACCAAGTCCATGCTCACACACTGCCGTAATAACTGATGGAGGAAGTATGTTAACGTATTTCAGACTTGAAACAAAGCTGAAAAACAATAATGTATTTATTAATACAAAACAAAAACCCCTGACTTTGGGGAACATTTGGGGAACAGTACTTAAAACAGTATCTGCAAACGTTGCGGGAGCGGCCACAGATTTATTATAGAAACGTTGAAATGTTCCTTCATTGGCCCAGCCCGCTGTTGCGAGGACATGTTCCATGGGTACCTCCATGATCCTCGCCGCTGATGTGGATGCAGCCCTAGTAGAATGAGATTTGAAAATATCAGTGTCTACCCCTGCTGCACCCAACACCACCCTGAGCCACCTGGAAATAGCCTACAGAGGCGCATCGAATTCCAATTTAAAATAGGCTGCATCGTTACGGTGTTTAAGTAACTCATCTATGAAAAAGGTTACTTTGATAGGGGTCAAGACCATCCTGTCCAGTTTTAGTATATGGAGGGCCTGGACCCGTTGAGCTGTGATGAGTGCCATTAACATCACCACTTCGTAGGTGAGTTTAGCCAGCGGTAGTTCTGAAACTGGTGACCAACTCCTGAGTAGGGACAACACAACCCCAATATCCCAGGTCATATTATAGCATGGTCTAGGAGGGTTAGAATTAAAAATACCCCTCATGAGTTTCGACACCAGCTGGTGGGATCCTACTCCGATATTGAGGTAGGACGACAATGCGCTTCTGGCATTGTTGATGGCAATATAGCTCAGGCCCTCATCATAGTGAAGGCCCGCGAGGAATTCCAGCACATCTGTGATGGTGGCAGAGTTGTGGGTGGTATTAGTCCTGGAACAGAAGGCTTCCCATTTCCTTATGTGGGTAAGGTACTGCTTCCTCGTGGACTCTCTGCACTACGCCGTGATGATATCCATGGTCCTTTTTGACAGCCCGAATTCCAGTAAAGGTCTCTTCAGAACCTGCAAGCCAACAGGTTCAGATGACCATGGCACGGATGACTTTCCCCTGATATGGAATGTGTCAGTAGGTTCGCGCATTTAGGAACCTGCACCCATGGTTCCTTCACCATGTCGAGGACCACCGGGTACCATGGCTGTGTGGGCCAGTCGGGTATTATCAGAATCCATGATGCAGAATCTAGCTGGATTTTCTGCAATACCCGACTGATGAGGCAGAAAGGGGGAAATGCATAGAAGAACAACTTCCCCCAATGTAGCGAGAATGCGTCCATCGCTGCTGCCCCAGCATCTGGTTCCCAAGAGACATATGTTGGTATCTGATGGTTCAACCTGGACGCAAAGAGGTCGATATCTGGTGTTCCATATTTAGCTATAATGTTAGCAAATATTTGGGGGTTCAACATCCACTCGGTGTTATCATTGAATACCCGTGACCTGGTGTCCACCACTGTATTAAGCTTACCCGGAAGGTATGTAGTCAAGATCCAAATATTTCTTTCAATGCACCAGTGCCAAATTATGTTTGCCAATTCATCGCAAGATATTGACTTGATACCACCCATATGGTTTAAAAATGCCACCACTGTGGTATTGTCTATCTGTGGATGGACATGCGTATGATGCATATTCGTGCAGTAAGCCCACAGTCCGTGAAATGCTCCCAGCATTTCCAAATAGTTTATACCCTGTGATTGGAGTAATGTAGATTAGTGCAAATCCCATCTGCCGCCACAACTAGAAGTGGTGTCCGTAGGTCCCCAGCCCTGGACGCTTGCATCGGTTTGTAACACGACTGACGGGTTTCTAACTATGATGGGATTGAAGCAATCTCGAATGTTGCTAATCCACCATCGTAGCTCATCTTTTGCTTTGTTTCGTAGCTGCATAGGTCTGTCAAAATGCCCAGCATTGATTTTGAGTGCTGAGATTTGTGCTCTTTGCAAATTTTAATAATGTAATGGTCCAAATCGTGCAGCTGGAAATGTAGCTACAAGTTTTCCAATCACCTTGGCAGCATGTCGAATAGTCGGTTTCCTGGCGCAAGCAAGGCTATTACATGCCTCTATTATGTCTGTTGCTTTGTTCTCTGGGAAAATGACAATCATACAATTGGTGTTAACCATGAATCCCAGATATTCCATAATGACAGAAGGGTTAAACTTTGATTTGTCTGGGTGGATGACGAACCCCAGCTTTTCAAATAGTGACTTGGTGACTGTCACAGCTAATTTAGCTAATTCCAACGTTTTCCGCACAATCAGAATGTCATCAAGGTAGGCCATGACTATGTGGTTTTGTCTTCGTAGAGACGCCAATACTGGTTTTAATATTTTGGTAAATAACCTGGGGGCTGTTGTAAGTCCAATAGGCAATGCTTTATATTGCCATAGCTGCTCCATCCAGACAAATGTTAAGTATTTACGGTGATGTTTACGTATAGGTACTGAATAGTATGCATCTTTTAGATCGATGTAGGCCATGAAGTACCCTCTGGAAAGCAGTTGCTCGGCAGTTTCAAATGTTTTCATTTTGAAATGGATATATTGTACAAAATTATTCAATTGAGTTAAATCAATTATGATACGACATCCACCATCTTTTTTAGTTTTGGTAAATATGTTAGATACAAACTCAAGAGGTTCATGTATCGTTTTTTCTATAACCCCCTTGGTATACAACCTTAACAGTTCTGCGTGTCCTTCCACTTTCTCTTTGTGAGAAAGTACGAATTTCCGGCTAGGTACATGTTGAGCTGGGGGAAGTTGTCTGTTTACGAATTCAAATTTCGTAACCTTGAATACTTTGCAATATAAAAGTGTCAGAAGTTATAGAACTCCATGCATCCACAAACAGACGCAATCTACCTCCCACTAGTGAGGTTGTGCATGCAGCATTCCCAAGGGAACCAGACCCCCTTACCTCCATGGTTACCGGTCGGGCTTGTTCTTCTGTTCTTTGTTCTTGGGTTGCTGTGGTGCTGTGGTGGGGGGTTGCTGCATTTTCCATGCTGGTCGCTGTGGGCCTTGGCCTAAAAAAGGCCTCTGATGATAAGGCGCGACCTTAGGGTTTGCTCCAGTCACTATGTCGGGTTGAACCCAAGGCCTGTTCGCTGTTGCGTATGGATGCTGCCGTCGGTACGCCGGTTGTTTGCCAGAGGAAGGCGGTTTTATCAACCCAACTGCTTTGGCTTCCTCGTCCAGGTCTTTTACCTGTTTGGGCAGGTCATCACCAAACAACTGTCTTGGTGGTGGCCTTACCGCAAATTTGGGGTTAAGTGTAGGACGGATAGAGCTTTTCCAAAAACAATTGATTTCATATTGGGTATTGCATAGCAGAGCTAATGCATCCTGTTGCTCTTCCCGTCATGTCCGTACCGTCGACTGACCTGGCAAATGCCATGATGCCCGAGGTCAGTAGTTTCAGGATTCTTTGGATTTTTAATTCCTGTGCCCTTATCCCAGGGCTGATGTTTCCCCATATGGGGGTGTTTACAGTAGGGACATTCAGCGACACGCAATTTTCCTGAACCATGTATTTACTTGTTGTCTCCGAAATTACCTGCTCCTGTAGCTGGTGAGTTGTCAGGTAATTTATGCTAGCCGCTAACCTCGGCTGAAGAGGTTGCCCTTTCTGGGATGGTTGAGCGAACTTGGATACCATCCCCAGAAGTTCCTCTTCTTGTATCTCTTGCAATTGTGGGTCTTCAACCAACCCCTCTTCGAAGTCAGCTAATCCCTGACTTCTTGCGCTCCCTACTGCGGAGGGAGAGATGTTGGGCAGTCCTGGTAAAGGGCCTGCCATGGATCTGCGTGATCCTTGTGACACCTGCTCCTGCTGGAGTAGGTCCTTCTGGAGCAGCTGCTCCATCATCCGTTCCATGCGAGCTATGCGACCGCCGTTGCTATCTGCGAACGGCAAGTCGTCTTCCCCAGATTCTGATGAACCTATGGGGCCTCTACCACCAGTCCGCACCTCGTTGAGGTGATGTCTATGGGACTGAAGTAGGCAGTCGGTGCCAGCCGCTCCTGCGGGGCTACACGACTCCCGCGCGGATCTGTCGCTTGTCGCCGGTTTTCCGGACTGAAGCAGTGGATAGTCGGTGCCTGCCGCTCCTGCGGGGCTACACGACTTTCTGGTAGATCTGCCGCCTGTCTGTTTCGACTGCGGCGGTGAGGAGTCGGTGCCAGCCGCTCCAGCGGGGCTACACAACATCGGCGCGGGCTTGCCGCCAGTCCGGGGTCTCCGTGACTGATGCGAGGCAAAGTCGGTGCCACCCACTCCTATGGGGCTACACGACTTGTGTGTTGTTTTGCCACCGGTCCGCAATCTAGCAGACTGAAGCGGTGGAGAGTCGGTGCCAGCTGTTCCAACGGGGCTACACGACTTTGGTGCGGTTTTCCCACCGGTCTGCCCTCTTGCGGAGTGATGTGGTGGAGTCGGGGTGTGCCGTTAAACCGGGCCCTGTCTTCCGCACCTTTTTACCACTGGTCTGTTCCCGTACAGACTGAGGCGGTAGGGAGTTGGGGTCTTGGCTACCCTGCTCCCGCACGGTCCTACCGCCAGTATGCAGCTCCTTGGACTGCAGCGGTGGAGAGTCGGGTCTTGCCGACTGAGCGGGGCTCCACGACTTCTGCCCGGCCCGTGGAATGGGTGCTGCTGGTTCTGTGGTCAGCTCCGGGGATGTTGGCCGCTGACTTTGCTCTGAAGTCCCGCGGTCCTGAAAGGCATGCTTCAGCGCAGCCTTCTTTTAAGATCTTCTCTCCATAGTTTTCCTGTAGGAATAATCAAGTACAGAAAAACTAGCCAGCTCAAGGTTAGTGAAAACTTACCTGAGGGCCTTTGTGAAGCTGCCGGCAGAGGAGCGCACTCCCCCCCTAGCTTGTCGACTGCAAATGCAAGTGACGATATGTCACGCATGCGTACTGGCGGGGTCTTCACAAAGTCACTCACGTGACTCCGAAGTAAAATTAATGTGAATAGGTGATGTCTGATTCAGTCATTGATTTCAAGATAATATTATGCAATCCTTTTAGAAATTATATCTTTGGTTTCTTAAATGAAAACTGAAAATGCTCGAAATACTCAACAGGTCAGGCAGCATCTATGAAAAGCTAAATATATATTTAATACAGCAACTCATTTTTTTTCCATTGGAACCCGTATTTTTTAAATTTTGATTGACTAGACACAGCATGGAAACAGGCCCTTCAGCACACCGAGTGCACGCTGACTATCGATCAAGCAGCCAATATCATTAAAGACCCACACCTTCCTGGCCACGCTCTTATTTCACTCCTGCCATGCAAGAATCTGAAAACTGTGACCACCAGCTTCAAGAATAGCTTCCCAGCATCCATGATGCTCTTGAACACTACACCACATTAATGTCAGCTATGAACTATGAGCTTTAGTTGCACAGAGGACTCTGTGTTTTTGAACCAGTGATATGGTTATTTCTTAAGAAAGTCTGAAGAAGGGTCTCGACCCGAAACATCGCCTATTTCCTTCGCTCCATAGATGCTCCCTCACCCGCTGAGTTTCTCCAGCATTTCTGTCTACCTTTGGTTGTTTCTTAATATAATTTTTGTTTATTGAATATTAACTGTATGTAATGTATTTACATGCCTGTTATGCTGTTGCAAGTAAGAAATTCATTGTTCTGTTGTCAGTACATATGGCAATTAAACACTCTTGACTTGAGTATTGACTCTTGACTCAGATGCTCTGCAGAAGTAGTAAAGATGGATATAATTGTAAGGTAGAAAAGAGAACAAATAGGTTTTAAAAGGAAATAATTTTCTGGGTTATGGAGAATATGTAAGAAGTGGAAGTACCCAGATTGTTCTGACAGTGTTAGTATGAGCTGAATGGTCTCATTCCATGCTGTTAGCATTCTGTGATTCAGAATGGATTGAGGTGAAATGTATTGGGTCCTGTACAAAATATGGATGGCACAATGGCACAGCTGGTAGAGCTGTACCCTCACAGTGCCAGCGTTCTCAGTTTGATCTTGATCTATAATGCCGTCTGTGTGTAGTTTGCACATTCTCCCGGTAACTACATGTGTTTCCTCCGGCTGTTTCCTCCCAAGTCCCAAAGATGTATGGGATTGTAGGTTAATTGGCCTCTCTAAATAGCCTCTAATGTGTAGGGAGTGGATGTGAAATTGGGATAACAGAACTAGTGTGGGAAGTGATCAATGATTGATATGAAAGTACACAAAGTGCTGGAATAACTCAGCAGATTCTTCAGACTGAAGAAGTGTCTCGACCCAAAACGTCACATATCCATGTTTTCCAGAGAGGCTGCCTGACCCTGCCACGTTGCTCCAGGACTTTGCATCCTTGTGTGTATTAACTAGCAACTGCAGTTCTTTGTTTTGAAATGATGGTTGAGGTGAACTCAATGGACTGAAGGGTCTGTTTTCATGCTGCACACTTAACATTAACTAAATAAATGTCTCTGAAAAATTTGGACCCATTTTGTTTAATGACGACCTATCAAAATATCTACGTCGGTATAGTTAACATTTTTGTTCATTCCATTTTTTTATTTGAGCTTACTATGAAACTAAAATGGTATTAAATACACACTTGCTTTGTCGTATTATCCAGCATCAAATGGTGCAGAGGAGAGATCAGTGATCATGGTCAGAAAAGCTCGAAGCAGACGTTAAAAGAGCGGTCAGGTTTAGCAATGAGTCATCTGCTGGCCAATGTTTTGACAGCATATATCACAATGGTTTATGCTCCTGCAGTGTGATGAATGTGTAGAAGACTTAACATGATTGAGCTCAATTCAACTACATCTTCAGGTGAAAGTGGAAGAGGAACAGTTATGGCAGAAATAAAATTATTACTCAAGGCATGGAAAAAAACAATTCAAACAACATTGTGGATGTATCCCAGTGCATTACACAGATCAAACTCTCCACCATTAACTCCATCTACACTTCACACTGTCTCAGGAAAACAAACAACATAATCAAAGATACAAAATGTTGGAGTGACTAAGGCAGCATCTATGGAAACAGCGAATGTGTGACGTTTCGGGTCGAGACCCTTCTTTAGACTGAGTTTGAAGAAGGGTCTCGACTCCATTGTTTTTTTACATGGATATACAGGGAATGGATGGATAGGGATCAAGTGCAGGCAGAGATTAGTTTAACTTGGTATCTTGTTACGTGTGTTCTGTGGTGTGCTGTATGTTCAATGCACAATGTTCTACGAATTTTTGTTAAACTCATTTACTAATGAATATATCCTATAGGTAAGGAAATTAAAAAATAGTAAGATTAAATGAGAACTTACCAGTTTGAAGTTTGATCTTTATTTTATGAGGAGTTACGATGAGGGATTACGTGAAGAACCCCGTCCAGCTGCACGTGCGTCAATCTTCAAAGCAGCGGTGCAAAATCAGAGGTAATAGTGACTGAAGTATAATAGTAAGAAAACAGAAGACTAGAACTACCAGATTATATTTATGAGCGTTGGGAGCGGAGGGCACGTAATCCCTCATTGTAACTCCTCAGAAAATAAAGATCAAACTTCAAACTGGTAAGTTTTGAAACCTGACACCCCTTCTGGTCTGCTCAAGTATTTATAACATGAAATATTATATATTATTATTTACAGATGTAATCATCCTGTACCGTCGCAATTATGTAGCGACTGAACCTGCTGCGCTAAACCAGCACCAGAAGGATAACTACCTAATGAGCCCAGCCAAATTTAAGGATGTAGCTGGAGCCTCCTGGTGAAATAGTGTTCACAATGTCAACATCCCATCCGGCATTGTACTGGTCCTGGGAGACCTTGGGTTGAAGATATCCTTACAACTTGATATCCGGTGTGAACCTGACAGAACGAGTCTTGTTTGCTACAGCCAACTCAATGAGAAAGCACGTTGACACAGTTAATGGCCGAATAACTCAATAATTAACAAAAGATCATTTAACATGAACTCCAAACGTCAGCACTTTATACCGTTTTCAATGTAACATGAGCATGAAACAAACTCATCTCCTGGAAAAGAAAAGTCCTGCTTTTTGGTGCTGTCCAAGCATTTTGAACTCATAGAAGGGTAGATGTAACAACCCAAGCCTTAGGGCAGTTTATTAAATCTGCAGAACATAATTTGAGTTTATCATGCAACGGCTGATTTCCCAAGCCTCAGGCTGAACCAGCAAAGTTACGTTTAAAATAACCATATAAGGTTATATTATTATTCCCGACAAATCGGGAATCAAGTTGTATAAGACAATCACATAATTGGAACCTAAAGCAGCCTCTTAATGACTTTATTTGAAGCCTCGATTGATGAAGCAAAATGGAGGCAGACATAACAGATCTTCCTTCTCCTTGTAGCGATAATGTATCTTTCGCCACTGTTATGCCACATATTTTGCAACCAGTTAATAAGCATGAAAAACAACATATCTATATTTGGTGTTCCATTTAACCAGAGTTTCATAATACGGAGTGATTCAACACCAATTCTGTGTTGCCATTAACTATACATGATGATCCTCCTGTGGCAAACGAGATTATGTAATCAATGCAGGGGGTCTTTAATTGATTGCACCTTCGTGACTAACATATGCCACCATCATAATGTATCAACATGAAGTTGAGCATGCAGATATACATATTTGCTCAATCCTCTTTAACACATACAATGCCCATAGGGTCTATAGATCATTGATACCAATAAGAGAAGAATTGGTAAGTCATGCAAATCCTCCAACCTCGAGATGATATTCGCAATTTCGTGTCTGCCATAAACGGCAACTGTGGTCTGATTTCCGAGCCACTCTTGCAAGGCAATCCTGGCCCTTATACTGAGCCTGCCCAATTCTAACCTGCTTGGAATGCTAGTATTGTCCATTTTTACATGGTTAGACCCCTCAAAGTAGATGATAATGTCTCAATCATTTGTATTGTATAACCAAGTGTACATCTTACCAAGTTGTAAGTGGTCCCTTAGTTGCGCAGGTAGAGTGCGTGAAACCTCTGGCCAGCTTTCATGCTGCCACCAGCTTCAGTGAACCACTTACTGCCGATGAAGATGTGGGGTGCGTTGTTGCCGAAACTATGAAACCTTACTCGTTCCAATAGCTTGTGCTTTGTCCTCCAGGTTTCGCCTATGGAAAGGTCTTACCTGAATAGAAGATTCGGCAGCCAGTTCTAATGTCTCCCTAATAGCGGTGTTCACTGCATATGTATTGGGATGGCAACCTTGCTGCCAGGCATAGACCTCTGGTGCGTGCCCTGCACCCCTTGGGCATGCTCTACAGCTATACCCTCAGACTCGGCGTTAGACTATACTGATCCCGCATGCTCTCCTCTTACATGAGGGAGACATTAAGCAGCCCTGTTACAAGGTGCTGCTGGCGCGGCTTCAGGAATACATCGACTTTGCCATGGCCCCAGCGTCAGACTAATATTGGCATGGCATGCTCTCCTCTTATATGAGGGTGACATTAAGCAGGCCTGCTACAAGGCACTGCTGGTGAAATTTCCCATTTTAGGGCCATTAGCATCATTGTGGAATAATGAAATATTTACCTGGATCAGTAATGAATACTGTTTGTCCATCATTGTGACTTTAGTAGCTGGCATAACAAATTGTGTTAACAATGACCTATATGGCACTTTACAGTTTACCATTTAACAGGATGATAGTTCTCCTACTTGCACAGCTGAATCACATCTATAAAATTGCCAATTAGTCTTAATGAATAGGAGGCTGCTTTATAACAACAAGGCTGTCACAGGAGTCTATTGACTGCAATCTGTTACCCAGGCCGGCGTCAACGGCCAATTGAATAGCTAAAGGTAATCCCAAAGTCCAACAAGTCTATTTGATAACAACTTAATCTTAACTGGATAGAGGAGCCCAATTTCTCAAAATATAGTTTGAGACTTAAACAGTGGATTTTAGCACATACATAACCAGTGTTTTTGAACTGTGAATAGTCCTCTTTGAATGCTTTTTTATCATCATTCTGTTATATTGCCTTATCCTAGCAATGCCTCCTCATCGTCCATGATCACTGTAAATGGAATACCCTACTAAGCAGCCTATTCCCATGAAGCAACCCTGAACAAGGTACTGCTGGTGCCCATGAAGCAGCCCTGAACAAAGGTGCTGCTGGCGCAGCCTTTCCCATAAGCCAGTATTTGCCATAGATTTGGCGTTCTCATGAATCAGCCCTACGCAAAGGTGCTGCTGGCACAGTTCCTCCAATAGGCTAGCCTGCCATAACTTGGCATCCCCATGAAGCAGTCCTGAGCAAAGATACTGCTGCCACAGCCCCTCCAATAGGCTGACACTGTCATAAACTTTACTGCTGGCGCGGGCTCTCACATTAACCTGCGCTGACCCAACTCCTGCTGTAGGAGTCTCTAGATTCACATTCCCAGAGGGGAACCCTCCCAACATCTTTCTTTATCGGACTGAGCATTTTTGTCAGTTGTCCCCATATCCTGGGGATGACTGCGGTTTGGGAACTGCATTGCTGGATTTCCCTTCCCCGGGAATCCATATATATGGATTCCCGGGGAAGGGAAATCCAGCAATGCAGTTCCCAAACCGCAGTCATCCAAGCATATGTGGTTCTCATACATATATATATATATATATATATATATGTATATATGGTTCTCATATATATATATATATATTATTGGGTTTCCCCTCCCCGGGAACCCAACGTCTAGAATCACTGACCGTGTTATCAGTGACTCCAATCGCGAAACCCGACATTCGCCAGCTCTCCGCTTCTGCGGTCGGACCAGGGTTTCCCCAAAGCCCTTAACTGGTTACCTCGTCGGCCGTCGCGAACATCCCGCAAAAACCTCTGAAACCGAGGTTCCTGCAGGAGACCTAAAATAGGTAAGGAATAGCACTTACCTGAAGTTTAGACTTACCGCTGGAGGAGCTCCGCTGCTCCACCGGTCGCCTGCACGAATGCGTCTGACGTAATGACGTACGTGCGGCTGGAAGGGGTTCTTCATGTAGTCACTCACCTAACTCCAAAGTAAAATTACACAATGCTCTTAATGAAAGTTCCACATGATTATAGCAAGAGATCTAAATCTTATGCTCTCATAATAAAGGTGAACATTCCAAAGACATGAAGGTTTGGAGGTTAATTGGCTTCTGTAAATTGTCCCCAGTGTGTTGGATAGAATTAGTGCAGGGGTGATTGCTGATCGGCGCAGACTTGGTGAACAGAAGGGCCCGTATTCACACTTTATCTCCAAAACCTAAAAACATACTTCAGAGACACCTTAGAAATACAGCCCATAAACAGTTCCTTTGGCCCATCGAGACGAGCCAACCAGCGATCACCCCATACACTAACACTACCCTACACACTATCACCACAAACCATGCAGATGGCACCTGTTTTCAGGATTAAACTGGGGTCTCTGGCACTTTAAGGCAGCAACTCTACCGCTGCGCTACTGTGCCGCAATTTTTTTTTTTAAACGAAAACGATATAATTTGCCTTTCTTAAGGCTTGTGGGACGTGTGCATGACCTTTCAATGACCTGTGTAGCAGGGGACCTAGCTCCCTTCAATCACCAGAGTTTACAAATCTCTCACCATTTAAAAAAAAACTCAACATTTCTCATTCTACTGAAGCAGTTAACCTCACATTTTTCACTTTGTCATCCATCCATCCATCCATCATGTTGTTACCATTTCACTCAGCGAGGCCATATCCCCAAGTACTCTCTTTGCTCCCTCCTCATGCTCCCACTTTAGTAGAGAACATTGATTAAATAAATAAGTTGCAGCGGCTCAGTGTCACTTTAAGTAACTACTCCCTACCTCCCACACTCCTCCTCCTCTCATTCTATTCTCCCTCCTCACCTCTTCCTTCTTTCCCCTCTCCTCTTCTCCTCCCAATCCCTCCCTCACCTCTACTATCCCCTATCCTCCCTCCCTCCCTCCCTCCATAACCACGCACCTCCCTACCCTCCTCCTATGCCTCCACCTCCCCCACTCTCCCTCCTCACCTCCACCACTTCCCCCCCTCTCCCTCCCTACCCCCTCCTCTCCCACAATCCCCCACACTCCCTCCACACCTCCCCATTATCTCGAGGTTGCCGCTCCTCTCCCTTCTTGCGTACCCCAGAGGAGCATCAGCCATCGGCGCCCTGAGAGCCAGGCTCAGCACTCAGGCCTCGAGATCCTAGGCTCAGCCCCGGAGCACCAGCAGCTCCGGCAGCACCAGCAGAGGCCGCGCCGACCTCCAGCCGCTGCTGACCGACTGATAGCAGACGCAGCCAATCAATGCAGTGATGGTGCAGGAAGGTGTCGCCGTCCTGGCGGTGATTGACAGTGGACGCGGCCAATCAATGCAGCGATGGTGCAGGAAGGGGCATCGCTGTCCCGGCAGTGACTGAAAGGAGAGACCAATCTGCGCTTGCACGTTTTTTAAGGTTTTTAAACCTTAATAACTTTTTAAATATACCACCGGTAGGAACAAAACTTGGTGCAATCGTAGCGCTATCGTATACCGTTTTGCGCAAATGTAAAAAAATGCAAACCGGAGGATAATAAGATGAGAGTTTTAGTTATATATAAATATATAAATATAATATCTATATAATTAAAAGTCTAAACTTGACCACTTCCTGTTGGCGCTGTATATTGATTTCAGAAAAAACGCGACCACTTACAGATGTGATCTTTGTCCATCGTACTCCTCCGCTCATCAGGTGCAGAGGATTTTTCCCATCGATGAAAAAAAATAAAAAATAAAAGACTGGACTTCCGGTGGCGCCATGAACCAACAAAGGCACAGCATCGAGCTCTGCTCGCGCTAAATCTCGAAAAAAGTCGGGCTGGAGGACGGGACCAATCTAAAAATACTCACCGGTGCCGTTTGAAGTCCCGTAAGTGACGTCATCGGACATCGCCGCTAAAATACTGAGTTTACCGGCAGTTTTAAATGAAAAGAGGGAAACCTCGCCAGAAGACTGCAAAAGCTGCTGCAAGACCTGTTACAAGAGCCCACTTGAAAAAATTTGGAAAGACTCCCCAATCCCCACAAACATCAGCTGGAAGCTCAGAAGAAGAAGCTGACTCTCGAAATCCTTCTACAGAAATGACTTCAATGGAGGAACAAAGGAAACAAATGGAACAACTGGAAAAGTCAGTAACAGCTTCAGTAACAAGTTCAGTCACTGAAATAATTTCTAAAGTGATACGAGAGGGGAATGTCGCGCTGGACAAAATCCTCTCTGAAAAAATTAAACACGGTAATGATACACTGATGGGGAAAATTGATGACTTAACTAAACGTGTGGCTGAGATTGAGGAAAATTTAAACAAAAAATTAAGCGGGTTGATAAAGACTGTAATAAGAAGCTGGATGCAATGCTTAAGTCTATTGATGTGACTACAGAAGGAATGGATAATTTGATGACCGAGATGTCTAAGGAGATAAAGAGACTAAAAAAGGAACAAGAAAGTACTGGGGGGGAACTTGCTAAAATGAAGAATAAATGTCTGGACTTGGAAGCGAGATCGAGGAAGCAGAATTTAAGAATAGTTGGAGTAAAAGAAGGAAAGGAGAGTGGACAAAACCGTCAGGAGTTTGCTGCCAACTTACTTAAACAAGTACTTAAGCTGCCTGAAGCCCCGAGAATAGATGTGGCTCACCGGGTTTGACGTAAGGCTCAAGCAAGCGCAGCTGCTCCCCCAAGACAGATTATTGTGAAATTCTATGATATCTCTACCCTGGAAGAAACAGATTCCATATGGAGCGAATTTGATGTTTGGAGAAGATAAACTAAGATTCTTTCATGATTATCCAGCTGAAATCATGGAAAAGAGGGACAAGTTCACAAAGACAAGAAGGTTACTGAAAGAGGTTTCGGGAGTAAGATATGGAATAGTATGTCCTGCGAAGATGAGGAATACTTATAACTCTGTTGAACGTGCCTTCACGGATCCAGAAGAGGCATTTAAATATGCACAAAGTATCACAAAGGAGGACTACTGATTATCAGGAGTCAGTCTCCCACAAAAACACAGAGGAGAAGCGGTGAAGAAAGGACTGTGTTTCTTTTTTTTTAATATACAAAAAAGACTGCTCTGGTCAAGATGGCAAACTTTTCACGAGGCATTGTCTAGACACTTTACCTTTGGAATGTTAGCTCAAGGTCGGGCTTTATGTTTCACTTCAACAAAGGGCTGGAAAACTAGAAAAACCGTGGTGGGGAAAAAAAATGGAATTTGGGAATATGGAAAAATATTATACTTGTATACAGAAAATTATGATTTAAGAAACATACAATTATATACTAACATAAAATATATAACTAATAGAAATGTGTAATATTAAAGCACAGCGTAATAAGGACTGATTTTTATTTCATGATGTTAATTATTTGCTAAGTATAAGAATAATGATCGATAACTATTAATAATATACTAACAAATTTTATGGATATAGTAGATCTAGTTTAAACTGTGCATAGGGGGGGGGGGGAGACTCAGATACTCGGAAGCTATCCAAGGGTCTGAATCTGTTTAATAGTAAGATTAAATGAGAACTTACCAGTTCGAAGTTTGATTGTTATTTTATGAGGAGTAACGATGAGGGATTACGTGAAGAAGCCCCGCCTAGCGCTTGATCGGCATACTTCAAAGCAGTGACATGAAAAACACAGAACATAATAGCCGGAGTAAGATAGTAAGGCTCAACATAGATTTAGAACTACCAGATGATCATTTATTTTATGAGGGTCGGGAGTGGAGGGCACGTAATCCCTCATCGTTACTCCTCATAAAATAACGATCAAACTTCGAACTGGTAAGTTCTCGTTTAATCTTACTATTTTACTTCGGAGTCACATGAGTGACTACGTGAAGATTTTGTAGCTTCTGTGTTTTTTATGTCGTAGTCTCATTCCATACGACAATCTGGCTCAATCAACACAGTAATGAGCAAATAACACATTTTTTCCCAAACATTGCCTCAGTTTATGTGATGAATTTTTTCCCATTATAAAAGAATGAAAGTAATGCTCTTTCCATTGAAAGGCAAATTTATCACCAACATATCAATTGATAATATAATTTGATAGTATAAACAAAGCAACAATTACAGACATTCCGTGTCCAATCCTGACACCATGACTGGTTCCTTGTAACTTTAATATTTATTTTACACCTTCCTGCGGCCTTGAATCTTTGCTCAAGCGGCCCATCCTGTGCCATTCCTGTGAATGTATTTACCTCCTTAATGGAGTGATTTTCCACATCTCAATGTCTAGTTCCACTGAGTTTTAAACATGTTTTAACCATCTAGAATATAATTATCTAGAACCATCAGTTTTTACAGATACTTAATGTGTTTTTTGTGTGTAATAAGTAGTGCTGTCTCACCACCACAGAGACTCTTACCTACTTTAACATATTGAGTCAATGTTGACCCACACACAATTTTTGGCCGACAGGATATGCTTAAATTTTACATTGATTCCAGCTCTTCTTGGTCTGCTTTGTTTGGTAAATTCATAAACATATAAGATAATGTAATCTGTAGCCACATGCAATTATATATCGTAACATTTGCAATGTTTGCACTCTTATGATGATACTAAAGTCATGAGCATTATTACTTTCAATGTTAATTTTTTTGAATCATTGATAGAATTGGAGTCCATTGCCTAAGACAAGTCAGGACTATGCTGATCTCCCAACTTCTGTATTTCAACTTTGGACAGATTACATATATATCCCTTTTTCATATCGGCATATTACGAATGAACCCGATAACTTATTGGTCAGCAATTTGTCCTAAATAGGACGATAAACAGTATGAGCTCTATTATTGGCTCTATCACTTAGATGCTGAGAATAAATGCAATCCACAAGGAACTCCCATATCTAATATGATAAAATAACTTTTACTGTCTGAAAAAGACTTCCAATTTCTTACAAACAAAATATTGTTTTTTTAAAACTATTTCTCCAAATTGCAGGTATAACATTCCTTTTGTACATAATTGTTATATTGTTATATTAGTTAAAACATTCATAGACCTCTTTAACCGTCAAACTGTTATAATGGTCTGGTCAAACCTGCAGATAACCAAATTCATATCTTCATGCCCTGGATGAATTTGTACAACAAGCTTCCGGTGGCGCTATGGAGGGCTAAGGAGTAATGCCAGCCAGCTCCGTGAGAAAATACGCTGAAAAACCGGGGAGAATATGACCTACCTGCTGCCTGCTGCTTCTGTACCGACTGCTGTGAGTGACGTCATCAGGCGTGCGACTTATCATGTCTATGCAGCGCAGCCCCCTCCCGGAGAAACCGACAACTCATGCTGTTGCTAGGCAGAAAACGGTGGAACAAGAAAAAGGCCCGACTGATGCCTCGGGCTCAGGTAGGACGTTATCCCAAGAAGATGTGACGAAAAAAACGACGAAAAAATCGGAAAGTGAAGAACTTAAAACTTTTATTGCACGTGAAATTGCTGGTTTAAAGGAAGAAATAAACCAGATGAATGTTGAAATGAAAGACTTGAAATTTGAAATTAATACCAACATTGATACTAAGACTAAGAAAATATCGGATGATTTGAAGAAAGAAATCGCAGAAATTATGATTGGAATGTCAAAGGGGACGAATGATAAGATCAAAAATGTGAAAACTGATTTTGAAGAAAGGCTGAATCCTGTGGAGAAGGCACTGGACCAACAGACGGCTGGCATAAAAAGCCTTGAAGAACTAGCCGAAACAAGTGCTCAGACTACAGCAAAGCTTATCACAGAAAATGCTTGCCTAACGGATTTATTGACCAAAATAACCGATAAATGTACTGAACTGGAAGGTCGCCAGACCAGACAGAACCTAAGAATTGTGGGTATTCCTGAAGGGGGAGAGAAAGATAAAGATCCCCGAGAATTTACTGCGAATTTACTGCAAAATGTTTTATCTCTGGAACAAAAGCCTTTGCTAGCCCGAGCACACAAAGTAATGAGACGTCAGACAAGATCAAATGCTCCCCCAAGACAAATGATAATAAAAGTACAATACGGCCACGTCTTGGGGAAGATAATGCAAAAAAACATCAAGAAATAGAAACCTTACATTTGAAGGACACAAGATCAGCATCTATCGAGATTATCCAGCAGAGGTCTCCAGGAAACAAAAAATGTTTAATGAGACTAAAAGTCTCTTGAGGGGGGTGGAAAACTTGAAATATGGCCTGAACTACCCAGCTACTCTAAGAGTCACTTACAACAAGAAAGAACATTTTTTATCCAACCCTATGGAAGCACTGGACTTTGCCCGGAAGATTAAGGCTTGAGAAGGCCTCACCATTGAATACACTGACTTTGCAGGACTGGATGGAACTGGATAGTACTGGATGGAAGCTGGAGAAAGATGTGGATTGGAAACCCTCCCATGGATACTAATAATTAGTATAACTACACTACCAATACAAATAACTAATAAATACTAAAATTATACCGTGGTATCTTCACTAATCAAAGTTAATCATTATGACACTAGCTACACTACTAGTATAATAACTAATAAATATTAAAATTATACTGTGGTATTTTTACTAATCAGAATTAATCATTATTACTAATGACTAATGTTTACTTATATTGGAATGATTAGAGTCAAATATAGAGTCTGACTTCATTTGTCCTCTTTGGAAACCTTTCTTTTGTACTAGTAATTTTCATTTTTATTTTTTATTTTCCTTTCTTTTCGTGTGTTTTTTATAATTAGATTTTCAAATAAGTTTTAAATATATGTATTCTCACATTTTCGACTATTATAACCCAAATATTTTAAATTTAATATCCCCAGTAAAATACCACTATGGAATAATAATTCCAAAAAACCAGGGAGCTGGTTAAGTTAGTAACATCAACTATGGAAGTCGGTAGATGGTTAGCCATGCTATGCTAACCATGCTAGATGGTTAGCTAGCACTAACTACACCAATACTAGATGTAGTTTTTCCTTTTTTGTGCACAATACTAATTTCTTAATCTATCCTCTCTTCTTTTCTATTATAAACGATTATTGTTATTTTCAGTTTGAATGGAGTTATATACTGGATCAAAGGAGATATACACATGAGAGACATTCAAGGGACTTAAAATTCGTCTATTCGGAGTTCGGGTGTAGTCGGGTCTGTCGAACTGAACCATTGGCTCTATTACAGACCCCCATAGACATAAGATGCAAGATTTAAAAATGAATATGGGGAATGAAGGAATAACGTTTTGCAGTTGGAATGTTAAAGGTATTAATGAACCAAGTAAGAGAGGTAAAGTATTAGAACATTTAAAAGCAATTAAAGCTGATGTGATTTTCATTCAAGTAACTAATTTAAAAAAAGATGTTAAGCATAGGCTGAGAGCTAAATGGATAGATAAAATGTATCATTCATCTTTTACACACAAATCAAGAGGTGCAGCAATATTATTTCGTAATGGCACTTTATTCAAACATACATCAACTATAACTGATAATGATGGCAGATACATTATTGTAATAGGAGAATTAAATGCACAAAAAATGATTTTTGTTAATGTATATGGACCAAACTTTGATAGTCCATTGTTTTTCAAGAAAATATTTAACACCATTCTGGAAATAACACAACATAACTTAATAATTGGAGGAGATTTAAATTGTATATTAGATTCTTACTTAGACAGATCCACAAGACAAAGGAAAATTAAATCCCATTCCAGTGACATTAAATGCATATATGGAAAGTACTAATATTAAAGATGTTTGGAGAGTAGAAAATCCAACTGGACGAGAATATTCCTTTTATTCACCTGTACATAAAACTTACTCAAGAATAGATTGTTTTTTTGGTCGATGCCAAACTTATCTCATTCACTTATAATTCAAAATACCATAATATTATAGTCTCAGATCACGCACCTTTAACATTTAAGATTAAAATAAATGGTAAAATGGAAAAACGGGGACAATGGAGATTTAATCCACAAATTAAAAAAACAAAGCAACTCAGGAATATATTACAGAACAGATCAAGATTTTCTTTGAAATAAATAATAAACCGGAAATATCTTCTTCCTTATTATGGGAAACTTTCAAAGCATATGTCCGTGGACTTATGATTTCCTCTCAAGCATTTTATAATAAAAAGAATCAGAGGGATCAACAGGAACTGGAAAATTAGATTAAACAACTAGATACAGAGAATGCAGCTAATCCATCCATAACAATACATAATAAAATCGCAGCACTGAAATATAAATTAAATATAATATATTCAGATCAAGTTGTAAAACTCTATCAAAATACTAAACAATTACAGTTTGAATTTGGGACAGAGGTTTCGGGGTAATGTGAGGGGAAACTTCTTTACTCAGAGGGTGGTGGCTGTGTGGAATGAGCTTCCAGCAGAAGTGGTGGAGGCAGGATCGATTTTAACATTTAAGAGTAAAGTGGATAGGTATATGGACGTGAAGGGAATGAAGTGCAGGTAGCTGGGACTAGGGGAAAACAAATGGTTGGCACAGACTGGAAGGGCCGAGAGGGCCTGTTTCCGTGCTGTAATTGTTATATGGTTATATGGTTATATGAATTTGGAGATAAACCTCAAAAATTATTGGCTCGCCAATTAAGGAAGATGGAGGGAGGAAAAATAATCCATAGGTTTAAATCACATAATGGCGAACCCCTAGTGCAACCTAAAGATATTAATGAGGGATTTTTGCAATATTATAAAAAATTATACTCTGCTAAAACGATAGAAAACAGGATAGGAATAGAAGCATTTTTTTTTAAATGTAATCTGAATGGGTTGGATTCACAAAATAGAGAATCATTAAATGCTGAAATGTCAGTAAAAGAAATCCAAGAATCTATCAGATCATTAAAAAATGGTAAAACACCGGGACAAGATGGTATTGGCTCGGAATTTTATAAAACATTTTATGATCTGATTGCACCACTCTTGAAGACACTCTATGAATATATTTATACCCAGCAGAAACTACCAGAAACATTAACTGAATCTATTATAACATTTATACCTAAAATAGACAAAGATCTGGATGACCCAGGATCATTTAGAGCTATAGCTCTTTTAAATCCTGATCAAAAGATATTAACTAAAATACTGATCAAAAGATATTAACTAAAAATCTATAGTGAAAATCTGATAATAGAAAGTGGAATACGTATTTGGAAACAAATAAAGAAAACATTAAAACTGAAATCTATACCACTAGCCCTTACCATTGTAAATAACGTTATATTTAAACCTTCAATGATGGATAAAGGCTTTTTACAATGGAAAAACAAGGGAATTATTAAGATGGGTGATCTCTATAAGGAAAACTCTTTCCTTTCATTTCAAGAATTACAACAAATTTATGGACTACATTCTAAAGACTATTTTAGATATTTACAAATCAGAGACTATGTAAAAGCAAACACACAGGAAATTAGAAATAGAAAGATAGAAATTTTAGATGAATGTCTAAATAAACATCCGAACACAGAAAAAATGATTTCATATATATATAACACCTTATTGGAAAATGATGTCCCATCAACAGAAATATATAGACAATCTTGGGAAAACGAACTAGGTCAAATTATCAGACCAGAAGTACGGGACGAAAGTTTACAACATATACACCATTGTTCGTTAAATGCTAAACACTCTCTTATACAGTTTAAAATACTACATAGACTACATTATTCAAAATCCAAACTACATAACATCTTTCCAAAAGTGTCTCCCATATGTGATAAATGTCAACATTTAGAAGCTAATCTGACACACTCATTTACAAATTGTGTAAAAATTGCAAAATTCTGGATAGAAATATTTAGGATAATTTCGAATGTTGTCAATATAACTCTGACCCCTGATTCAAAGTTAATAATATTAGGAATACTGGAAACAGACCAATTAATAACAACGAATCAAAGAACCTTCATTGATTATGGTTTAATAATTGGGAAAAAATTAATACTAAAATTCTGGAAAGGTCCTACATCCCCCACCATCAAAATGTGGAATACAGAAATGTCGGAGACACTCCATCTGGAGAGATTGAGGCTTGTCCTAATGGACAGGTTGGATCTCTTCAGAGGGATATGGTCTCCATATATTGAATATTTACAGGGTCAAATTGGCTCAGTGCGAGGGCTTGACTGAGGGCTGAATAATAGAATGGATGAAGAATTATACATAATAAATCATGCTTATATCTCCAATGACGGATTATTGATTAATACTCCATTCACTTCCTTATTTTCTACATTATTTTTCTCTATTTTTTTCCTACTTTATAAAAAAATTTAAAAAAGTGTATAGAAGCATAAAGTCTTAAATCTTAATATTAATATTAATAATATTATGATTGTATCTAATCATGTATTTTTTATTAATATGTTTCTACAATAAAAAATATTGAACAAAAAAAAATATTAGCACAAAGGCTAAGTATAGTTATTAATGAATTAATCCACCCCGATCAAACAGGATTTATACCAAAACGATATTCCTCATATAACCTTAGATGTTTATTCAAAATTATATACTCGAAAATAGGTATTAACAAAGATCTAGTAGTTATTTTGTTAGATGCGGAGAAAGCCTTCGACCAGGTGGAATGGTCTTTCTTGTTTTCGGTTATGGAAACTTTTAAACTGGGAGAGAAGTTTATTACTTGGGTCAAATTATTATACGCTAATCCAACAGCCAGAATAATAACAAATCAAATGCTATCAACTAAATTCAATCTATCTCGAGGCTGTAGACAAGGTTGCCCTTTATCCCCACTACTATTTGCACTTGCAATAGAACCATTAGCTCAACATGTGAGATCACACCCTGAAATATATGGGTATGATACCAGAGATACTGAAAATAAAATCTCCTTATATACGGATGATGTATTACTTTATATTACAAAACCGAAAATTAGTATCCAAAATTTATTAAAATTAATAGCTGAATTTGGATCTTTTTCAGGAAATAGTATTAATTGGAATAAAAGTAAACTCATGCCAATAATGGTAAATAACTTACATATATTACAATAATTTCCTTTTAAGATAACAAACGAAAAAATTAAATATCTTTGAATTTATGTAACAAAAAGATTTGATTCTTTATTTAAATCCAACTTCCCACTCTTATTGAATAAATTAAATAAGAACATTTTAAATTGGAAAACTACCCATCTCAATGCTAGGTAAAATTAATGTAATAAAAATTATTTTTCTTCCACAATTACTATATCTTTTCCAATTGAATCCGATATATCTTCCTAAAAATTCATTTAGGAAGGTGGACTCTTTAGTTACCAACTTTATCTGGGATTATAAGAGCCATAGAATAAATAAAAAACATTTATGTAAATCAAAAATAAATGGAGGTCTAGCACTACCAAACTTTATGTTTTATTACTGGGCAGTTAATATTAAAAATATGAATTTTTGGTTAGTAGAGACAGATAAACAACCAATTTGGTTAAAAATGGAAAAAGAAGATTGTTCGCCTTTTGAAATAAGTTCAATAATATTTGCCTATATTAATCTAGGTAGAAAACCTATATCAAAAATCCTATAATAGAAAGTGGAATACGTATCTGGAAACAAATAAAGAAAACATTAAAATAGTAAGATTAAACGAGAACTTACCAGTTCGAAGTTTGATCTTTATTTTATGAGGAGTAACGATGAGGAATTACGTGAAGAAGCCCCGCCTGGCGCTGGAACGGCATACTTCAAAGCAGCGGCATGAAAAACACAGAACACAATAGCCGGAGTAAGATAGTAAGGTTCATCATAGATTTAGAACTACCAGATGATCATTTATTTTATGAGGGTGTGGAGTGGAGGGCACGTAATCCCTCATCGTTACTCCTCATAAAATAAAGATCAAACTTCGAACTGGTAAGTTCTCGTTTAATCTTACTATTTTACTTCGGAGTCACGTGAGTGACTACGTGAAGAGTTTGAAGCTTTCTGTGTTTTTCATGTCGTAGAATTTATTCCATACGACAGTCCGGCTCATTTAACACAGTAACGAGCGAATAACACATTTTTCCCCAAACATTGCCTCAAGTTATGTGATAAATTATTTCACATTATAAAGAATAAAAGTAATACCCTTTCCATTGAGAGGCAAGTTTATCACAAAATATCAATTGATATATATATTTTGATGGCATGACAAAGCAACAATTATAGAGAACCCAACACTGCGTGTCCAAACCTGACACCATGACTGGTTCCTTTTACTTTAACATTAATTTACACCCTCCTGCGGCCTTGCATCTTTGCTCGAGCGGCTCATCCCGTGCCATTCCTGTGAATGTATCTACCTCATTAACAGAGTGATTTTCCACCTTTCAGTGTCTAGTTCCACTGAATGTATCCAATTTCTAACCATCTAGAATACATTCCTCTAGAACCATCAGTTTTTACTGAACCTAATGTGGTTTTTGTGTGTAATAAGTAGTGCTGTCTCATTACCACAGAGACTCTTACCTACTTCAACATATTTCATCAATGTTCACACACACACACACACACACACACAACTTAAGGCCGACAGGATATGCTTATAGGTTTACCTTGGTTTCAGCTCCTCTTGGTGTGCTTTGTTTGGTAAATTCATAAACATATATGATAATGTAATCTGTATCCACATGCAATTATAACGTAATATTTGCAATGTTTGCACTCTTATATTGATACTAAAGTCATCAGCATTATTATTTTCAATGTTAACTCTTTTTTTTTTTTTTGAATCATTGATAGAATTAGAGTCCATTGCCTAAGGCAATTCAGGACTATTTATCTCCCGACTTATATATTACAATTTTGGACAGATTATATATATATATATATATATATATATATATATATACACACACACATATATATTTATATTAATATCCACATATATATCCCTTTCCATATTGGGATATTATGAATGCACCTGATAACTTCTTGGTTAGTATATTGTCCGTTAATAGGACGGTAACACTCTATCAATTAGATACTCAGAAAAATGCAATCCACAAGGAACTCACATATATCTAATATGATAAAATAACTTTACTGTATACACAGACTTCCAATTTCTTATAACAAATTTTTTTTTTTTTTTTTTTAACTTATTTCTGCAAATTACAGGTATAACACTTCTTTTATACATAATTATTTTATTGTTATGTTGTTATATTAGTTAAACATTCCTAGACTTCTTTGACCATCAAACTGTTGTAATGGTTTGGTCAACCTGCAGATAGTCAAATTCATATTTTCATGTCATGGATGCCTTTGTACAACAATAAATTACTGCAGGGTTACATAAAACTGGAGAACCCAGCGGGTGCAGCAGCATCCAAGGAGCGAAAGGAGACAGGCAACGCCTTGGGTCGAGACCCTTCCTCAGACTTCAATAAATTACTGCAACTATGAATCATCACAAGTGGCTCAACATCACTCAATATTAATGAAACCATGAAGGATCCGTATTGGGCCACCAAAATGCCTCTGGCAGTGTCCTGCTACATTTTCATCAGACACTGCCCTATCAACAAAATGAGGAACACAAAAGAACATCTTTTCCTCATGTAATTGAGAGAAAAGCATCCACCTTTCCTGTACTTGGTTTACCCACAAGAACATTTGAAAGATTGGTTATTTAACCTGTATGCAACCAGATTAATCGTAAATAATCCCTAAATTTGTTGTCTCCGATACCATTGTCTCTTCCTTAGAGATAAACAGCTGGACTAAAACTTTTAGAATATGCCACATCTGTTTACTCAGATAATCCCATGATTATTATTTGACTTATCTTGTGTGTTTTAACATATGCCACAGCCGTGGTATTGTTCACCTTGATATGACATGGACACTTCCATAATAAAACAATCGATATTTAATCCATAACTCCTTATACTTCAATAATTAATACAAATGTTTGGAAAAATTTTTAGGACAATCCATGTATGCTCACCTGGTATTATTGTCCGCAGTCCCAACAAGAGACGTATCACCAAACATTCACAGAAGCTGTACATCATCTGTAACACTTGCTTCAGTTTAAAGTTGAAGCAGCTTGTGAACCTTTTTTACATTACTTTAATAATGATAACGTATCATTTGATATTTGCATAAGCCTCTCACAAAGGCATACATATTCTTATAAGCTTCTATACTCCTTCTTTTGGAGCTTTATTTACTCTTTACCTAACCTAATGGAGGGACAAAGTATGTCAACAACAATGAGACATATTTGTATCATGGAACAATTTTCTCCCTCTTATGGTGCTGAATTACTCCTAAATTCAGAATAGTAATTTATGAATATTTTATTAATGCCTAAGCATACGCTTTATGTAATGGGTCAGGTCCTTGCCTGCCAACAGATTTGTAATTTGCAGCACTAATTTGCAGCTGACTCTTATAACCTTCCAATTTAAATGTAATCAAGATAACCCATGATCATGACCTCATTAGTGCAAGTGCTGATCTTTCATCAGCATAATTGTTCTTCCAGTATTCTGTTTAACAGCCTTGAACTGGTTTAATCCTTTGGACAATGTTTTAACTTGCACAGCTTGACCCATATTAATTAATTTCAAGCACCTGTAATATTGATTAACAATTTGTTAATAGCAACTGTAGTTCAATGTTCAAGATGTTTCCATTTTAATAAAATGTTCTTACACTGTGAAAGTGTATATAAAATGATGTTTTGTATGGATTATACCATCAAATCTTTACACTGAGGTAATTTTATAATATATATGTACGTACCCCTTCTTTATTGGAGTTACTTTTGAGTGCAAACCTAAAATCAATTTTTAAGGTTTTCTTATACAGGTGAACCAATCCTTTCTTAGTTATATTAAATTAATGATCATAATACACCTGTAATCCCCCACAATTGGAGATCTCATGAACTTATTTTGTAACAAGATGTTTGCACCTCTTCAACGTACTTCAAGCCTTCTTTCCCCATTATATGGGTTTGGATAAGGCTATGTTGGATTATACCACTTCTGCCTTGGTTTTGATCCATTATCAAATCATTCTTTGGATCATAGTTTTTTCCCCCAAAGTTTAAAGATCTTTGCCTTTGTTTTGATCCTTTATCAAATCTTTCATTGGATCATAGTTTTTTCCCCCAAAGTTTAAAGATCAGTAGTCTTAATCTTTTGTAATCAATATATTTGATTTATCATAAGGCAGGTTTATTCCATAATCATCAGGAGTTTAACATAACCTGATTTGTATTAATCTGCGAATCTAGAGTGCAGATTTAGTAATTAATATTCTATATTTCTTCCCATTGAGCTCCACAAACTGATGGCAATTTATTTTATTTTAAATATTTTTATTTTAAAATATTAGTTATTTTACAACGTTTTATTTTATTTTATTTTCCTTTTTTTTTTTTTGAATAGTAATGCCATGCACCAGTTTGAAATACTTTGAAATTGTATTTCCTTATATCTCATATAATTTGAGCCATGGATATCATAAACGGATTCACCGTTGATATTTTTATAAAACATAAAGTTTTAGCATATTCTGCTGTTTCAATCATTACAGCTTTGGTGAGTTTTTTAGTTTCCATGTTTACTTTTCATGGCCTCACTCATTATTTGTTCTGCTGTTTTAACCATAACAGCTTTTAGTGAGAAACCAACTAATTTTGGTTCCCATGGTAATTTTCCATGGCCTCACTTCTTATTCAGGTGTTGTGCATTCACCTGTGTATATATATATATATATATATATATATATATTTTGGTGCTGTGGTGGGTACTTCATGACCAGCCACCACTATCAGTGCATTTTTAGGGTCAGTTTTTCCATTTTATTTTTCACTGCCCTTGTTTCTCCTGAGTTTTGTTTTTTTTTCCTCAAGGAGACTACCTTCAGAAAAATCTGAGGTAGATATTCCCACCATATTTCATCATTTTTTTTTTTTCCTTTTATATGTAAAACCCCCTTAGGGTAGGTTAGGGAATATTTCCATTATTTTCCGTCTGAAGGCCTTTATTAACTTTTTTTTTTGTTAAATTATGGCCTTTCTGACATTTAAAATTTCCCCCCCTGCCAAAAGTTTGTGGAGCATCTAAAACTCCCTAACATAATTTTAACGGTCACCAGTATCGGAACCGGCTCCGTAATTTATCTCCCGTCCCGATCGCTGGGTATTCCCCCAGGACGTTCTTTTTTTTAAACTCCGTTGTTTTATACAGAATATTTCTGTTCTATTTTAATCTTTTATTTTATTTTTGTTTGTAAATTCATTTTAAATCCTGGTTCAATACACCAGGCACAGAGTTTTCCAGACCCTAAAAGTTTTTCAACTGCACTTACCTGCCGGTTCCATACCTACCGCTGTCGACGAGCTAGCCTCTGCAGCTCTTGCTTCTGCCGTCAGCGTCGACATAATGCCGTTCCAGCGCCAGGCGGGGCTTCTTCACGTAGTCACTCACGTGACTCCGAAGTAAAATTGGAATGTATACCACTAGCCCTTACCATTGTAAATAGTGTTACATTTAAACCCTCAATGATGGATAAAGGCTTTTTACAATGGAAAAATAAGATGGGAAATATCTACAGGGAAAATTCTTTCCTTTCATTTCAAGAATTACAACAAATTTATGGATTACATTCAAAAGATTATTTTAGATACCTACAAATTAGAGACTATGGAAAAGCAAACACACAGGAAATTAGAAATAGAAAGGCAGAAATTTTAGATGAATGTCTAAATAAACACCCGGACACAGAAAAATTGATTTCATATATTTATAATATTCTATTGGAAAATGATGTCCCATTGACAGAAATATATAGACAAACATGGGAAAATGAATTAGGTCAAATTATTAGACCAGAAGTATGGGATGAAAGTTTACAACATATACACCACTGTTCGTTAAATGCTAGACACTCTCTAATACAATTTAAAATATTACATAGACTACATTACTCAAAATCCAAACTACATAACATTTTTTCAAATGTATCTGCCATATGTGATAAATGTCAGCACTTAGAAGCTAACTTGACATACTCATTTACAAATTGTGTAAAAATTACAACATTTTGGACAGAAATATTTAGGATAATTTCAAATGTTGTTAATATGAATCTGATTCCTGATTCAAAGTTAATAATACTGGGGATACTGGAAACTGATCAATTAATAACAACGAATCAAAGAATTTCTATTGATTATAGTTTAATAATTGGGGAAAAAACTAATATTAACATTCTGGAAAGGTCCTACATCCCCCACAATCAAAATGTGGATTACAGGAATGTCGGAGACTCTCCATCTGGAAAGATTGAGGCTTGTCCTAATGGACAGGTTGGATCTTTTCAGAGGAATATGGTCTCCATACATTGAATATCTAAAGGGTCACAATGGCTCAGTGCGAGAGCCTGACTGAAACCTGAATAATGGAATAGATGAAGAAATACGTATAACAAATCATGGATATATCTCCAATTATGGATAACTTTTTAATATTCCATTCACTTCTTTATTTTTGATTTATTATCTCTATATTATTTTTCTCTATCTTTTCTTACTCATAAAAAAGTGTATAGAAATATAAATAAGTCTTAAATGTTAATATTAATAATATTACAAATGTATGTAAGAAGTATTTTCTATTTTACTTCGGAGTCACATGAGTGACTACGTGAATAGAAGCCCGTACAGCCGTTGGTGCGTCATGACGTCAGACGTTGGTGCAGTCGGCCGGTTGGAGCAGCAGCACTCCTCCAAGCGGTAAGTTTAAACGGAGGTAAGGTTTTTAAAAATTTTTTTACCACAGGTCATTTTCTGCGACGGTTTCGAGTTCTTGGAGATATGTTGCAGAAAGTGAAGAAGGTGTTGGCGAGGCGCTCCGGGGGTAGAAAGGAAAGTGGCCAGGAGAGTGTTGAGGATGGAGGCCTGTCTGGTACACCTGGTCCGGTGCTGGCTACACAGCCAGTGGTTGCGGACCCACTGTCGGGGGGCAGTGGAGGCTTGCCAGTAGGGCGGAAGGCCACTGGCAAGTCTCTGTGGCCCGTAGATGAGTCGGGCCTGGAGGTTATACTCTCCATAGGAGAGTCCGTTTGCTCACGGCTCTCCCACGTCGAGATTTTACTACAAAAGAATGCTCGACAGGGACCAGTTCCGTGAGGAGGAGTGGTGCCCAAGCCAGGCTGATGGAGAGCTTGTGCTAGCAGCACCTGTTTCAGGGCTGCAGAACTATCCTGCCTGTGAGGAGGATGTTCTATCAGTGCAGTTTGCTGACACTGATTCTATGCTGGGGGAGAGCAGTAAAGAAGTTCAGTTGGAGGTAATTCCGAACATTGCTGGGAAGTTTGCTGAGCCTAGAGAGGCAGGAGAGGCGATTGATGGGGAATTGGCTGAAGCCATTCAGTATATGCTCTCCCACCAGTTACAGGAGCTAGCTATGGATGAAGCAGCAAAAAACTATAAAGCTCCTGTTAATTGTGATCTCCTGAAGGTACCGGTGGTTAATCACCAAATTTGGTCACAGATGGGTATGCCTGCTAGGGCTCAGGAGATGAAGTTCCAAAAAGTGCTTAAACTGTTGTCAGCAGGTATTACAGCTGTGGGGAAAGTGATTGATCCAAGCAATGTGGTTGAAGCACACCAGGACGGACTGGGATTCCATTGTAATGCGGTTTTTGAAATCAATAACATCAGGAGGGCCGCTATTAGGCCAGTGCTTAATCCGAATTTGGCAAGTTTGTGCAAACCAACCAGTGTACCACCACAAAATCTGTTGTTTGGAGGTAACCTTGCAAAAAGGGTCAAAGAATGTCATGAAGATGTTAAAACTATGGCCCTCATTAAGCCGGCTGGTAAGCAGGGCAAAAGGTTTTTTCCGTATTGGAAAATAACTAATGTGGATGCAGGAGAAGGAATGAGCCGTTCAGGTCTTCAATTTCGGAACTGGCAGGCTGCCAGCATGAAGGGGAAGGTGCCTTTCTCCACAAGAGGTCGAGGACAACAAGGTCCGCAAGGAAAGATGCAGGTAAGGAATATAACATTGACAGACGATGAATTAACTGATGTTCCTGTTCAAATTGGGGAAGGTTAAAATTGTTTCTCAAACAATGGCAGCAGTTGACATCAGATTTGTTCATACTTAGTAGTATTGAAGGGATGAAATTTGAATTTTACTCTAAGGACAGTCTACCTAATCAAGTATCAAATTTTCTAAGTCGTAAACTTATTTTTTCAGATGAGGAAAATGTGCTTATTCAAGCAGAGATTCAGTCGTTACATAAGAAAGGGGTAATTGAGCCTTCTGTCTATCAAAGTCAACAATTACCGTCAAGTATATTTCCCAGATATAAAAAGACTGGGGGATGTAGAATTATTCTGGATTTATCGAGTTTGAACAAATTTGTTTGTTATAAGCATTTCAAAATGGAGACCTTTACCACGGGCAAACATCTAGTGTCCAAAGGGTATTATATGGCACCCATTGATTTAAAGAATGCGTATTACTCAGTGTCTATTCATGGTGATGATAGAAGAATTTATTTGGATGACTGAGTTGTGGCAATTCAGGGCATTGACGAATGGATTAACTTCAGCTCCTAGATTATTTACTAAATTGGTAAAATCTGTGTTAGCATTACTTAGAGCTCAGGGCATGTGGTAATGGCCTATTTAGATGATATTCTGATTGTTGGAAAGACTCATGCTGAAACTCAATCATCAGTTTCAGTTGTTAAAATCACTTTTGAACAAATGGGATTTGTTATTCACCCAGATAAATCTAAATTATCACCAGTCCAAATTATTGATTATCTGGGATTTACCATTAATTCCAATCACATGTTGGTAACTTTGCCCAGGGATAAATTGAATCAGTTAATTGAGGACTGTGTTAATCTCGTTAGAGAACAACGGCCTTCGATTAGACAAGTAGCCAGTTTAATTGGGAAGTTTGTTGCAGCATTTCCAGCTGTGCAGTATGGTCCTCTGCATTATCAACAATTACAACGATCAAAGGAACAGGCACAGAGAATACAAAGGGGCCATTTTGATAGGCCTATGCAGTTGTCAGCTGGGGCAATTGCTGACATACAATGGTGGTTAGTACATGTTTCAAAAAGTTTAGGAAGGTTTTGGTGGAACCACCGTCACTGATATTACAGACTGATGTAAGTGCACTGGGTTGGGGTGCAACAGATATGTCTTCTAGTTGTGGAGGCAGATGGAATGTGGATGAGACATCGCTTCTTCAATTAAGAGGGATTAATTATTTAGAGTTGTTGGGCACCTGGTATGGGCTCAAAGCTTATTGTTCTACAAGCAGGGACTTGCATGTGCAGGTCCAGATTGACAACATCAGCAGTGGCATATGTAAACCACATGGGTGGAGTTAAGTCACTGTCTTGTGATAGACTGGCTAACCAGATTTGGAGCTGGTGTATTGACCAAAATATCTGGCTTTCAGCACTTTGTTTGCCAGGAAGATTCAACACTGTAGCTGACACTAGGTCACGTCAGTTTAATAACAACATTGAATGGATGTTAAATCAGGATGTATTTAACCAAATGATTGTTCAGTATGGATTGCCAGATATTGACTTGTTTGCATCTTGATTAAATCATCAGTTACCTAGATATGTTTCATGGGAACCAGATGCTGGGACAGTAGCAGTGGATGCGTTTTCGCTGCATTGGGGAGGAATGTTTGTGTATGTATTTCCTCCATTCTGTCTCATCAGCAGATGTTTACAAAAGATCAAGGAGGACTCCACTTCAGGGGTATTGGTAGTGCCAGATTGGCCTACACAAGCATGGTTTCCTGTTGTATTACAAATGGCTAGGGAGCCTTACATGATTATTCCCAAGGATAAAAATCTACTGGTAAATCCAGTCACTGGGGATCAACATCCTTTACATGATCGTATTGATCTGTTAATTTGCAGATTTTAAGGAGGCCATACCTGGGGAGAGGACTGTCTCATCGGACTGTGGATGTTCTCACGTTAGCCTGCAGGAATAGTACACAGCAGCAATATATCACCTATATAAGGAAGTGGGAGCAATTCTGCCTACAGCAGAATATTGTATATCACACTGCAGGGATCACGGACGTATTGGAGTTTTGTCAACTCTTTATTTCAGCCAAAAATTAAATTACAGTGCGATTAATTCAGCCAGAAGTACTCTGTCTTCTTATTTACCTATGAATGCAGAATTGCATACAGTAGGGACACATCCGTTAGTTTCACGATTCATGAAGGGAGTTTTCAATTCTAATCCTCCTAAACCCAGGTATGCCGGTATTTGGAATGTGGGTGAGGCTCTTATGGTTCTTCGCCATTGGGCTCCGGTTACAAGCCTATCTATAGCCAAATTAACTATGAAGGTGGTCATGCTTATGGCGTTGGTTTCAACTCAACGTGTACTAACATTGCAAAAGCTACAGCTAGATATAATGCATGTGTCGGCAGATGCCATTATATTTTATGTCTATGATTTGCTTAAACATAATAGAAGAGGCATGACAGGATGTAAGATTGTGTTTTCAGCATACCCCGCAGATGATCGCTTGTGTGTAGTCTCACATTTATCTCGTTAAATTGAGATTACTAAACCTCTGAGAGGAACAGAGTTGGCTTTGTTTATTAGTCACAAAAAACCACACAGTAAGGTGTCGGTGCAAACGATTTCAAGGTGGCTAAAGCAGGTCCTGGCAAGTGCAGGAATTGAGACTGATAAATTCAAATCTCTTTCCACCAGGGCGGCATCAACTTCCGCGGCAAGGGCGATGGACGTGCCAATAGACCATATCCTCGCGGCCGCAGGATGGTCCAATGAGCTAACTTTTCAGAGGTTTTATCACAAGCCGATTTCAAGGCTCGGGGTGTTTGCTGATTCTGGTTTCAGTACTGTTATAGTTTCCCCTGAGTTAGAGGGGTTTCTTATGATTTTGTTTGTAAATAAACTGTTATTCGTTTAACAAATGTATTACTGATGCATGATTGATTGCTAACGACTTTGAGTCAATCCAGGCAGTGTGAACGTCGGATTTGGGTCTGCGGCGTGAATTCACAGTGCTTTGAAGTCTTCACGTAGTCACTCACGTGACTCCGAAGTAAAATAGTAAGATTAAACGAGAACTTACCAGTTTGAAGTTTGATCTTTATTTTATGAGGAGTCGAGTTGAGGGACTACGTGCCCTCCGCTCCCACCCTCATAGATCTCATCTGGTAGTTCTAGTTTTATCATCTTACCGTTATGCTTCGGTCATTGTTAGCTGTGAATTCATTCCGCTGCTTTGAAGATTGACGCACCAACGGCTGTACGGGCTTCTATTCACGTAGTCCCTCAACTCGACTCCTCATAAAATAAAGATCAAACTTCAAACTGGTAAGTTCTTGTTTAATCTTACTATTAATATGTATTTACAATTAATAAAAATATTCATCAAAAAAGGAATTTGTACAACAATAAATTACTGCAACTATGAGTCATCATAACTGGTTCAACATCACTCTCAACATTAATGAGAACCATGAAGGTCCGGTTTGGGCCACAAAAGCGCCATGTATGTATAAAATTTGTCTTTTTATTTTAAATGTTTTGGTTATTGCACAATATTTTATTTGTTTTACATAAGTAGTGATGCCACGCACCAGCTTGAAATACTTTGAAATCGTATTTCCTTATGTCTCCATATAATTGAGACTTGGGTACCATAATCGGATTCACCGTTGATACCTTAATAAAACATACAAAGTTTTATCAATAACTCTGCTGTTTCAACCATAACAGCTTTGGTGAGAGACCAATTAATTTTGGTTTCCATATAACCATGTAACCATATAACAATTACAGCACGGAAACAGGCCCTCTCGGCCCTTCCAATCCATGCCGACCATTTGTTTTCCCCTAGTCCCATCTACCTGCACTCAGACCATACCCCTCCATTCCCTTCACGTCCATATACCTATCCACTTTAGTTTTAAATGTTAAAATCGATCCTGCCTCCACCACTTCTGCTGGAAGCTCATTCCACACAGCCACCACCCTCTGAGTAAAGAGGTTCCCCCTCACGTTACCCCTAAACCTCTGCCCCTTAATTTCCATGGTCACTTTCCATGGCCTCACTCCTGCATTCAGGTATCATACCTAGTACACCTGTATATATATTTGTGCTGTGGTGGGTACTTTATGACCAGCCACCACTATCAATGCACCTTTAGAGTAATTTTTTTCATATTCTTTTACTGCTCTGGTTACTCCTGAGTTGTTCCTCAAGGAGACTACCTCCAAAACAATCCGAGGTAGATATTCCCACATTGATAAATTCCACCATATATATTAATATATGGAAACCCCTCGGGGTCTGTTTTTGGGAATATTCTGGGCCTTTTTAAACCCTTTAGTTGAATTTTTTATTTTTGGAGTCTTTCTCCATTAATTTTAAGCCATAAAGCTTTTTTGTCTGGAGGCCTTTTTATTAGAACTTTTTAAATCATGGCCTCTCTGACTTTTATATTTTTTCCTCCCTACTGGAGTTTTTCCATCTGGAGTTTTTTCTTTTCTTTTTAACTTTTAAACTCCGTTTTTTCACCCAGAGTATTTATTTTCCTTTTTAACTTTTTAAACTCCATTATTTCCCCCCGGAATATTTTCTTTTCTTCATAGCCAAAAGTTTGTGGAGCATTCTCCCTAACGGTAATTTTAATGGCCACCGGTATCGGAACCGGCTCCGCACTAGTCTGCCGTCCCGATCGCTGAGTTTTCCCCTGGGACACTTTTTAAGCTCCGTTTTTTTCCCCGGGGTTTTTTCTTTTCATTTTAACTTTTATTTTATTTTTTCTTTTAAATTCCGTTTCTTTTTAACTCCTGGTGGCTCTATACATCAGCCACGGAGTTTGGATATGCCCTGTAAGTATTTCAACTGCACTTACCTGCGGGCCCGTACCTACCGCTGTAGTGGAGCTGCCTCTGCAGCTCTTGCTCTGCCGTCAGTGTCGACGTAATGCCGATCAAGCGCCAGGTGGGGCTTCTTCACATAGTCACTCACGTGACTCCGAAGTAAAATCCCTTCGAACCTGCTGTTGTCTAATACAAAAGAATGAGACTTAATTGGGGAGTGAATGTAATAATTCTTGGCATATCGGTAGATATGGATATATAAGTAACATAATTACTGTTATATTTAAGTATATACTTAATGTTGGAAATTTGTTTTTGTTTGTTTTTCCTCTCTGAAGATACATTTCAATAGATAGATTTGAAATGCGTTTTATTTTATATATAGTTTTTAACTTTGAATCGGTCTCGCTTCCCTTTAATAATAATTGGTCAAGGGGGCAGAGCGAAATGTATAACAACAGCTACGGAAGTCAACAAGAATTTTTCTACTGGGGTACACAAAAAGCTGGAGAAACTCAGCGGGTGCAGCAGCATCTAAGGAGCGAAGGAGATAGGCGACGTTTCGGGCCGAGACCCTTCAGTCTGAAGAAGGGTCTCGGCCCGAAACGTCGCCTATCTCCTTCGCTCCTTAGATGCTGCTGCACCCGCTGAGTTTTTCTCCAGCTTTTTGTGTACCCTCGATTCTCCAGCATCTGCAGTTCCTTCTTTAAGTCAACAAGAATTTTTCTACTGCCTGTTGGTGGCTTTTTTAAATTATAATATCTTTATTTTTGGATATTATAATATCACTTTTTGTTTTTTAATTATCTTTTCATGACTTTACACTTTCTGGTCTTTTCTAAGGTCTATTTTGAAGGGGAGATGCCAACAAAACTTAACAGCTGGGGATGACCATCCATCACCTAGAGTTCTGAGGTTCCTGGTTGCACCATATGAAGTAAAGGTATTAACATGATCCACAATGCAAGACAATAAACAAAAGAAAACTGGAGGAATCACGTTCTGTAGCTGGAATATAAGGGGCGCTAATGAACCAATTAAAAGGGGTAAGATCTTTGCCCAATTAAAAGCACTCAACAGTGACATCGTTTTTTTACAAGAGACGCATCTGAAATATCAAACACAGATAAGACTGAAGGCAAATTGGATTGGGCAAACATCTACTCTTCATTTACTTCTAAATCTAGAGGCACGGCTATTATCATTCGTAAAGGTATAACATTTAAATTAAAGAATATCATAGCAGATAAAACGGGGAGGTACGTCATAGTCATGGGAGAAATTCATTCTACTCCACTTATTTTTATAAATATTTATGCTCCTAACTTTGTTAACCCCCAATTCTTTAGCAAAATTCTGGATACAATTTCAAAATTTAACTGTCAAAATGTGATAATAGGGGGAAATTTTAATTGTGTTCTAGATTCATATCTGGATAATTCAGCAAAACAAAAAAGGATTAACTTAAAATCTAAAACTAGTGAACTCCTAAATACATACATAAAAAACACAAACATAACAGATGTATGGAATATTCATTTTAATCAATGGTACATAAAACCTATTCACATATTGATTATTTCTTAGTGGATACAAAATTAATTCCATATACATATAATTTTAAATACCATAATAGTATTATTTCTGAGCACTCCCCATTAACTTTTTCTTTAAAATTAGAAGGAACGTCTGATAAAAAATCATTCTGGAGGTTTAACCCCCAAATCTTAAACAACTCACAAGGTTGTACATATTTAAAAGAGCAGATGATATTCTTCTTTGAGACAAATGATACACCAGATATTTCACCCTCTTTATTATGGGAAACGTTTAAGGCATTTATTAGAGGAACTATAATTTCATATCAAGCTTTCCAAAATAAAAAGAATAACACTGAACAATTGCAGATAGAACAAGAAATCTGACAATTAGATTTAGAAAATGCCAAAGAACCAACTATAGATAAACATAATAAGATAACAATACTAAAATATCAATTAAATAAAATTTTATCGGCTAGAATAATAACATTATTTCAAATTACAAAACAAGAAAATTTTGAATTTGCTGATAAACAACATAAACTCTTAGCACGCCAACTGAAAAAACAGGAAACAGAAAATACAATTACTAAAATTAAATCAGATAAAGGAGAATTATTAACACTACCTAAGGATATTAATAAAAGATTCGCTCAATTTTACCAAAATTTAGATACATCGAAAACCTCTGCAAATAATACTAAATTTACAAATTTCTTAGACATTTGTAATCTTCCAAAACTAAATATGGTGGAACAAGAGGAATTAGGAGCTTAGATTACACTTCAGGAAACAGAAGAAACAATAAATTTGTTGAAGAATGGTAAAACACCAGGACCAGATGACTTTAGTAATGAATTCTATAAAAAATTGTACGAGATAATTTCTCCATGCCTGCAAGATTTATATTTACACGCTTTTAAAGAAAATATACTACCAGAATCACTAACTGAGTCAACTATTACACTTATACCTATAGAGGATAAAGATCTAAAAGACCCAGGCTCATTTAGAGCCATAGCACTCCTAAATGCAGATACAAAAATATTAGCAAAGACCCGAGCGAGAAGATTGAGTAAATATGTTAGTAAACTAATGAACCAAACGGGGTTTATACCAAAGATATACTCATTTAACAATTGGAGATGGCTGTTTAATATAATGTACTCACATAAAACTGAAGAAGACCTAGCAATTATTTCATTGGATGCAGAAAAAGCTTTTGATTAAGTAGAATGGCAATATTTATTCAATGTATTGCAAACATTTAATATGGGAGATAATTTTATCTCATGGCTAGAATACTAACTAATAATATATTATCCCCAAAATTCCAATTAGCAAGGGGCAATAGACAGGGGTGCACATTATCGCCCCTGCTATTTGCACTACTGATAGAGCCTTTAGCAGAAAGTATAAGAAGTCATCCGAATATTCATGGATATAATACCAAACAGTCAAATAATAAAATCTCATTATATGCAGACGACATATTATTATATATTACAAATTCACAAAAATTGGCATACCAAATATACTAAATTTAATAGAGGAATTTGGTTCATTTTCAGGATATAGAATAAACTGGAACAAAAGTGAAATTATGACGATAAAACTTCAAGAGCCGGCACATCTGTTGAAATTCCCTTATAGAATTCCAACAGAAAAATTTAAGTATTTAGGTATCCAAATTACTAGAAAATATAAATCATTACTCAATGCAAACTATATGCCTTTATTGAATAAATTAAATGGGTTGATTAACTTTTGGAAAACACTGCCGATGTCCTTAACAGGCAGAATAAATATGATAAAAATGATCTTCTTACCACAAATACTGTACCTATTTCAATCAATACCAATATACTTACCAAAACAATTATTTAAAAAACTAGATTCTGATATTTCAAACTTCATATGGGACTATAAATCACACAGAATTCACAGAAAACACCTGTGTCAATCTAAAGAATCAGGGGGACTGACACTCCCTAACTTATTGTATTACTATTGGGCAGTGAATATTCAAAATATAATCTACTTGTTGGACAGTTCTTCCCAACAGGTAAATCGGATAAGAATGGAGAAAGAGGATTATTCCCCTTACAATATAGGAGTGATCCTTCTTTCCCCGATGAAACTGAACAATATAATATATAAGAAGAATCCAATTATTCACAATGTAATACAAATTTGGAAACAAATAAAATTAACTTTAAAATCAAGAAATTTATCGCATCTTTCTCCTATAGCTAATAATCCCTCATTCAAACCATCTATCATTGATAAAACGTTAATCCATTGGGAAAGAATAGGAATTAGAATGATGGGAGATATGTATGAAATGGGAAAACTTTTATCATTCCAACAATTACAACTAAAATATAATTTGAAAAGTAATCAATATTTTAAATATCTTCAAATTTAAGATTATTTGAAAAAATATATACAAGGATATCAAACTCTAACCCCAGATTTATTAGAGGAAGGAATGAATTGAAAGGCAATTTAATATCATATCTATATGATATAATTCTAAATATAGAAACACCAACAACAGAGGCAATTAGAAGGGACTGGTAACAAGAGTTATTGATAAAAATCCCGAACGACAGATGGGAAATAAAATTATTATATGTACATAAATGTTCAATTAATGTAAGATATAACCTAATTCAATTAAAATTTTTACATAGATTATATTACTCGAAAACTAGACTGAATAAAATATTTCCAAATGTTTCCCCCATCTGTGATAAATGTCTAACTCAAAATGCCACTATAGCACATTCCTATGTCTCTTGTACAAAACTGCATAAATTTTGGAATGAAATTTCTGGAACTTTTACTAAACTATTTAACACAAAATTGAACCCCAATACAGAACTGATTATCTATGGATCAATGGAAGAGGGAAGTAAACTAAATATATTCCAAGAAGCTCTTCTTAATTACGGTTTAATAACAGCAAACGGTTTAATAACAGCAAACAGCACTTATACTCAAATTCTGGAAAAACGTGACCACGCCAACGTTCAAAATGTGGATTTCAAATATGTCAGAAACGCTACATCTTGAAGAAATTAGATTCCTCCTACTAGGCAAAGTAAACCAATTCTTAAAGACTTGGTCTCCATTTTTTTGTTAAATATTTGTATTAATTGTAAGTACATATTAATAGAATATACTTCTTACATACATTCGTAATATTATTAATATTAACATTTAAGACTTATTTGTATTTCTATACATTTTTACAAGTAAGAAAAGATAGAGAAAAATAACATAGAAATAAGAAATCAAAAATAAAGAAGTGAATGGAGTATTAAAAAGTTAACCATCGTTGGAGATATATCCATGATTTGTTATACGTACTTCTTCATCTATTCCATTATTCAGGTTTCAGTCAGGCTCTCGCACTGAGCCACTTTGACCCTTTATATATTCAATGTATGGAGACCATATTCCTCTGAAAAGATCCATTAGGACAAGCCTCAATCTTTCCAGATGAAGTGTCTCCAACATTCCTGTAATGCACATTTTGATTGTGGGGGATGTAGGTCCTTTCCAGAATTTCAATATTAATTTTTTCCCAATTATTAAACTATAATCAATAAAAATTCTTTGATTCGTTGTTATTAATTGATCTGTTTCCAGTATTCCCAGTATTATTAACTTTGAATCAGGAATCAGATTCATATTAACAACATTCGAAATTATCCTAAATATTTCTGTCCAAAATTTTGTAAATAAGTGTGTTAAGTTAGCTTCTAAGTGTTAAAATTTATCACATATGGCAGATACATTTGAACAAATATTATGTAGTTTGGATTTTGAATAATGTAGTCTATGTGATATTTTAAATTGTATAAGAGAGTGTCTAGCATTTAACGAACAGTGGTGTATATGTTGTAAACTTTCATCCCATACTTTTGGTCTAATAATTTGGCCTAACGAATTATACGACTTGGTCTCCTTTTATCAACTTTTTATAAGCATATGGTGCAACATAACACAACCTTAGAAATTAAATGGTTCAGAACCGGGTGACGGATGGGCAAAAATACGAAATAGGTATATCTCTCCTAATTTCTCTTTTCTCTACTTTCTCTTTCTTTCTCAATCTTTTTAGCTTTTCATCTCTGCTCTTTATCTCTTTCGCTATCTGTTTCTACTCGCTTGTCTTTCTATTTCGACACTCTTTATTTATTTTTTCCTTCACTGTTCTTTTATTATTAAATAAAAAATACGAAGTTGTAATAGAGCGGTAATGTGTATGTATGTATTATGTACTCAAGTACCACACCAGTGTACTTACTTCTAACAAAAAAAAATTAAAAATTAAAAAAAATTAAAATAAATAAAAGACTTATTAATGTTTAAAAAATGTTGAGATTCTCTCTCCTGTCAATCACGCCTTGAAGGCCACGCCCCTTTCGGTGGGTGGGGGCAACTATAAAACCTGGAAGTGTGGACATGGCTCAGTCGCTGCAAGATGGGGAGGAAGAGGTCACGACTCTCAGTCTGAGCTGTGACTCGACTGAACACTGAACACGTGTCTACTAAACTGTGAGTGTGGTTTTATGTGGTTTATTTGGAACTGTGTTTAGAAGGAATTAATGTTTTATGTGCCTTTTAACTGTGCTTTTTAACTGTGCCTGCGGCGATTGGAAATGCGTGGCCATTGGAAATGTGTGGCCATTGGAAATGTGTGGCCAATTGAAAATGTGTGGCCAATTGAAAATGTGTGGCCAATTGAAAATGTGTAGCCAATTGAAAATGTGTGGCCAATTGAAAATGTGTGGCCAATTGAAAATGTGTGGCTATTGGAAAAGTGTGGCTAGTGCAACTGTCTGGCTGGAAGGAATAAACACTTTATTAGGTCCGACCGTGTTTACTGCAGAAGTCCCGCTCATTTCATGATTTCCGCTTAGTGGACAGGTCACGCTGATTGCGTCATTTCTGATGAGTGCAGAAGTCATGATGAATGCAGAAGTGTTGCTGACTGCGGAAGTGTGTGTGTGAGTGTGTCTTTGTGTGTGAGTGTATGTGTGTGTGTCTGTGTCTGTGTGTGTCTGTCTGGGTGTGTGTCTGTCTGGGTGTGTGTCTGTCTGGGTGTGTGTGTGTCTGTCTGTGTGTGTGTCTGTCAGTGTGTGTGTGTGTCTGTGTGTCTGTGTGCCTGTGTATGTGTCAGTGTCTGTGTATGTGTCAGTGTCTGTGTGTGAGTGTCTGTGTGAGTGTCTGTGTATGTGTGTGTCTGTCTGTGCGTGTGAGTGAGTGTCTGTCTGTGTGTCTGTGAGTGTGTGTCTGTATTTGTGAGTGTGTGAGTGACTCTACGTGTGTGTGTGTGTCTTTGTGTGTGTGTGTGTCTTTGTGTGTGTGTGTCTTTGTGTGTGTGTGTGTGTGTGTGTGTGTGTGTGTGTGTGTGTGTGTGTGTGTGTGTGTGTGTGTGTGTGTGTGTGTGTTTGTGTATATCTGTGTATGCGTGAGTGTCTGTGTTTGTGTCTGTGTGTGTGTTTGAGAGTGTCTGTGTGTGTGTGTGTGTGAGTGTATGTGTGTGCTTGAAATGCTGTGAAATTGGATTTGCTGGCCTGCACTCTGCTTGGAGTGCTGTGAGGTTGAACTTGCTGCAATGCACTCTGCTTGGAATGCTGTGAGGTTGGACTTGCTGCCTGCACTCTGCTTGGAGTGCTTTGAGGTTGGACTTGCTGGCTTCTCTCTGCTTGGAGTGCTGTGAGGTTGGACTTGCTGCCTGCACTGCTTGGAGTGCTGTGAGGTTGGATTTGCAGCCTGCACTCCGCTTCCAGTGCTGTGAGATTGGATTTGCAGGCCTGCACTGAATGATGACTTTTGAGGTAAATTCTCAGATTTTCTTTGTTATAATTTGACCGCTCAATATTAAAATTGTCTTTTTTTTAATAACAACAGCAAAGAGGCATCAAGAGGCAGTGAGCAGCAGAACACAACAAGAGATACAATAAGAAATAATTTAATAAATCTCATCTTTAACATTTAAATTGTTGTTATATTTTAAGAGTCAGTCAAAGTCATTCCAAAGCAAGAGGCACTGCAATCCTAATTCGCAAAGGTATACCATTTAAACACAAATCCACTATAGCCGATAAGGAAGGTAGGTACATTAGGAAGGTAGATACATTATAATATCTGGGGAACTACACTCAACCCCACTGACTATGGTGAACGTTTATACTCCTAATTTCAATAACCCACAATTCTTTAATAAAATATTTAATATAATTTCAGACATCTGTCAGAAGAATCTGATAATTGGAGGAGACCTACATTGTGTATTAGATCCATATTTAGATAAATCTTCACAGCAAAGGAGAAATACTTCAAAATCAAAATCCAGTGAACTTTTAAATAGCTACATAAATAATACAAACATAACCGATGTATGGAGGATTGCCAACCCATCCAGAAGGTGTTTTTTTTTTATTCAGGTGTTCACAAAACGTACACATGAATTGATTATTTTCTGGTGCAAAACCCTTTTACCTTTAATTCCAAATTAAAGGTAAATCCCTTTTACCTTTAATTCCAAATACCATAATAACATCATTTCTGACCACTGTCCATTAACCTACTCCTTAAAACTAGAAGGAATGTATTTAAAAAAAACGTTCTGGATATTTAATCTACAAATACAAACTGAGCCAAGTTGTTGTGACTATCTGAAGCAACAGATGGAATTATTCTATGAGACAAATGACACACCCGGTATCTCGGCTACATTATTGTGGGAATCTTTCAAGGCCTTTATCCGAGGCTGCATTATCTCGTACCAAGCTTTTCAAAATAAGAAAAACAGGTCGGAACAATTAGAATTAGAAAAACAGATTAAACAGCTTGACTCAGAAAATGTGTTTGACCCAACTACTGCTAAACATAATAAGATAGCAGCACTAAAATTTAAATTAAATCAGATCCTCCCTGCAAAAGTTATTAAGATATTTCAATATACTAAGCAAAAAAATGTCAACTTTGGTGATAAACCACATAAACGTTTGGCACGCCAACTGAGAAAAAAGGAAAAAGTGGTAAAACGCCAGGTCCAGATGGGTTTAGTAATGAATTCTACAAACAATTCAATGATTCAATTTCCCCATGTTTACGTGCCCTTTATATACACGCTTTTAAAGAACAGACCTTACCACAAACCCTTGCTGAATCAACCATTACATTGATACTTAAAAAAGATAAAAATCTTGAAGAGCCTGGATCATATAGTGCAATAGCTCTTCTAAATACAGATCAGAAAATATTAGCCAAGACTTTGGCAAGAAGACCAAGTCTGTACATCAGTAATTTAATACACCCAGACCAAACTGGGTTTATACCTAAGTGACATTCGTTTTATAATTTGAGATGTTTGTTTAATATAATCTATTCACACAGAAAGATGAACAAAGACTTAACAATTATTTCTTTAGATGCAGAAAAAGCATTTGACCAAGTGGAATGGGCCTATCTCTTTACAGTTTTGGAAAAATTCCAAGTAGGAGAAAACTTCATTTCATGGGTGAAGCTGTTATATAACAACCCGACAGCCAGAATATTGACAAATCAAATTCTGTCACCTAAATTTCATTTATCCTGGGGTGATAGACAAGGATGCGCCCTTTCACCAATGTTATTTGCCTTAGCCATAGAACTTTTAGCAGAAAGCATCAGAGTACATTTGGGTAATCATGGATATAACGCTAAACATACCAATAACAAGATTTCATTATATGCAGATGATGTACTCTTATGTATCACAAACTCCCAAGTTAGTATCCCAATTGCATTAAACCTTATAGAACAATTTGGTGCCTTTTAAACTAGAATAAAAGTGAAATTATGCCAATAAAAGCTCAAGATCCTTCACAACTCCAATAATTTCCCTTTAGAATTGTTACTGAAAATTTTAGATACCTTGGAGTTTACGTGACTAGAAAATACACTTCTATTTCAAACAAATTTTCCACCATTAATTATTGAACTAAATGCCCACATTCAATTCTGGAAAACACTCCCTATTTAGTAGAGTAAATGCCATGAAGATGACCATCCTTCCACAACTATATTTATTTCAATCAATACCAATATGTCTCCCCATAAGTTTTTTTTTTAATTGACTCTATTATCAAAAAATGTATTTGTGATAATACAAAACCCACAGAATACACAAAAGACATTTGTGTAAATCTAAAGAAAATGGAGCATTAGCACTTTCTAATTTTCTTTTCTACTACTGGGCGACTAATATTAAAAACTTAATCTAGTGGATAGATGATACATGTCAACAGGTAAATTTGTTAAAAATGGAGAGGTAAGATTGTTTGCCTTTTAACATAGGTGCGACTCTTCTTTCTCCAATACATCTGAATAAATCAACGTATGAGCAAAATCCTATAATACACAGTACCCTACGTATCTGGAAACAGTTGAAATTGTCTCAAACTGAGAAACTTCGCTCTCCTTCTACCAATCACTAACAATCCCTTGTTTAAATCGTCTACTTTAGAGAAGGCGTTTTCACAATGGAAAAACTCAGGAATTAAAACGGTGGGAGATCTCTATGAGAAGGGGATTTTCCTCTCGTTTCAAGAACTACAGGAGAAATATCATTTGAAAGCAAGCAATCTTTTTAGATATCTTCAAATCTTTTTTTTAAATGTTTTTATTAGAAGCATTTCATATTATCTAAGGTACAACAGTACTTCAAATACAAATTGGACTTATCACAAACGTTGTACAGATGTTACGGGATAATTTATATATGCTACTGTTTTTGATTTTTTTTGGGAGTGTAAAAAAAAGTGAAAGTATAAATCAATAATCAAGACGTTGTGATTAAATACTAATGATTATATAATAAAAAATTTAAATAAAAAAGAATAAAGATAAACAAAATTAAAAAAACAATTATTATATAATTAAAAAAAAAAAAAAAATAAAAAATAAAATAAGGAATACATCTTAACATTGAATTGAACAGTTTCATATAACAATATCTATTGAGACGTGTATATATCCCAATACATCTTTTAATCTAATCCTACACCAGGATACTTATTGAGTTACGGTGCTGAGCTCAGCTACCCCTTTAAATAATCAATGAATGGAGACCATATTTGTTCAAAAAGTTCATATTTGTCCATTAGGACAAACCTAATTCTCTCCAAATTGCAACGTCTCCGACATTTCCACAGTCCACATTTTGATTATGGGGGATAAGGTTCCCTTCCAGAATTTTAATATAAATTTTTTTCCAATTATCAAACAGTAATCAAGAAAATTTCTTTGATTTACTGTTAATATTAAGCTAGAGTCAGGAACTCCTAATATTATTAACTTTAAATCAGGGTCCAATTTAGTTTTAAGAACCTCAGAAATAATTCCAAAAATATCAGCCCAATAACTATTAAGTTTGTACATGTTACAAAAGATATCTTCAAATCTGAGATTATGTGAAAACATATACACAAGACAGTCATTTTATGGGTCCTGATATACTAGACGATTGTATGAATAGACATGCCGACACAAGCAAGTTCACATCCTACATTTATAACACTCTTTTAATTGCGCATACTCCATCTTCTGAGATGTCTAGGCGAGCATGGGAAGACAAGTTGGGTTTATTAATTTCAAAGGATATCTGGGAGGAAAGCTTACTATACATACATTACTACTCTCTCAATGTCAGGCACTCCCTGATACAATTTAAAATACTGCATAGGCTTTACTATTCAAAGGCTAAATTGAATAAGATCTTCACAACCGAGTCCCCTATTTGTGATAAATGCCACCTCCAAGAAGCAACTTTAATCCATTCTTTTGCTTCCTGTATAAAGATACAAAATGTCTGGAGGGGAATATTTGATATCTTCTCTAAAATACTTAAAATTAAACTGGAACCAGGTATAAAACTGATCACATAAGGTATGTCAGAGGCCTGTTCTAAGATAACAATATTTCAAAGACATTTCCTTGACTACGGCCTAATAACTGGGAAAAAAACTCGTACTCAAATTTTGGAAAAAGACAACAGTTCCCACAGTGAAGATGTGGATTACTGACATGTCTGAGACACTACATTTAGAAAACATTGGGCTTGTTTTGGCTGACAAAGCAGATCAATCTCTCAAAACACGGTCTCCTTTCACTGAATTTCTGCAACAACAGAATGGTGGAACACAAATTTAAAACCGATGCTAGGGATGGGTGAGGGGGGGAGAGGAGCTATATCTCCATCTTCCTTTTTCTTATTTCTCTTCTTTCCTCTTGCACTTCTTTGGTAGTTTTGGGGTCTTTTCCTTCCTTTCTCTTATTTCTTTTTCTTCTCTCCTATTTTCTCTTTTTTTATTCAGGTTTCAATGTTAAAAATGAAGCTGTACAAAAATTGTATAACTCATGTCGATTGCCTTATTCCTGTACAATTGCTTCTAATAAAATAAATTCCAAAAAAAAGAGTAATTCACATTTTAAACTTTAATAAATCCTTTTTGCACTTGCCATGCCTGCGTGTTCTTCATCACAATGGCAACCTAATAAGCAGGAATGGCTGCGCTGTCGGAGAGCCACTAAGTGTGCATGGGGGGGAGGTTGAGGGGAGATGGACTGAATGCATTGGGGGGGAGGGGAATGGCAAGGAGCAGAGTGGGGGGTGAAGGGAGGAGGGGTGACTGAGGGAACTGCCACCACACCATCCGTGAGTGACTGGAGTGCCAACCCACCAGCCATGAGTAAGTGAACTGCCAGCCCACCAGCTGTGAGTGACTGAACTGCAAGTCCAAGAATCTGTTCAGTCCACAATATCCATACTGGACCTCTGGAAACCAGTCCCTTCAGCACACAACACCCATACTAGCGTTCCAGAGATCCACGCAAGGATAGACTTTCCTCCTTCATTGCTGTGATCTGTAAAAAAAGATGAAAATGTCTAAAATGGATTGTCCACCCTCTCCCCCTTCTCTCTCACAGAGTCTGTCACCTATTTTCAGCAGAATTATCTGGCAGTTTCTAAGCTGCCAGCCCGCCAGGCCTGAGTGACTGAGCTGCCTGGCCTGAGTGACTGAGCTGCCTGGCCTCAGTGACTGAGCTGCCAAGCCTGAGTAACTGAGCTGCCAGCCGAAGAATCCATTCAGCCCACAATGTCCATACTAGCCCTCTGGAAACCAGTCCCTACGGCCCGCAACACCCATACTAGCGCTACAGAACCCCCCGCCCCACTGGCCAGTAATATTGGAATTGGTGGAGAGGTGGAATATTGCTTTGGGGGACCAGCCCTCCCATGTAATGCTGTGTCTAGTAATATAATAACACTTAGTCTAGTAATATATATAATACAATATATAATATAATAGGTAAAGGTAATAGTGGAGAGGTGGAATATTGCTTTGGGGGACCAGCCGTCCCGTGTAATGCTGTGTCTAGTAATATAATAACACTTAGTCTAGTAATGTATATAATACAATATATAATATAATAGATAAAGATAATAGATAACCCTTGTGCACTTTGTATTGTCCAAAGAAAAATTATGGAATGTGTGTATATATACAGATTACAGCTACCAGCGTTACTTTCCATTTACACATATTGCCATAGGCTATAGGGAAAAACAGACAGCATGAAATCCAGATAATCATGCCATTCACAGCCACTGAGGGCAACTACTGTAATATCTTAGGGCTAGAGTCTTGCATGTGACAACAGAGCATCCCATTTAAAACTTTAGTTGGACAACAACACAGATATACTTCAGGCAAATATCCAGAGCAATATTCACCAGGCGTGTTTTTATTACCTTTGGTATTCTTCCAGCAGGTGGGTTGGCGCAGTGGCGCAGCTGGTAGAGCTGCTGCCTCATTCCGCCAGAGACCCAGCTTCGATCCTGACCTTGGGTGCTGTCTGTGTAGGGAGTGGATGAGAAAGTGGGATAACATAGAACTAGTGTGAATAGGTGATCGATGGTCGGTGCGGACTCGGTGGACCGATGGGGCTGATTCCATTTGCTGTATCTCTAAACTAAACTAAACAATGATCTGCAGTCAATGAAGTATAGGTTCTCTTGAAATTTGGGGTTGCTCAAATACTTTTCTTCTTCCAATTTAGCTTTCTAGCACCGGCAACAGTTTGCATTCAAATCACTATATTTCCCATATTTTCTTACAATGCAGATGGTGGCTATTTGGCCATTGAGTCTGTGCCAGCTCTCAAAGCCATCCCCTCTACTCCATTCCCTTCCGTACTTCACAGTAGTTCACTCGCTCTGGCAGCAACTCTACGATTGCACCACTGTGCCGCCCCATTTATAGGTAGGCAGATGAGACTGGTTTATTTTGGCATTATGTTCGGACAGATATTGTGGACTGTTTATGTGCTGAATCTCCGACCTTGGATGAAGAATGCTCTGGTCAAGTCATTTAATTCTCTGACAGTCAAGAGGCCAGAATTAGTGCACGTTTATCTCAGAGATTGGAGGTGGTTACAGATAATGGCTTGGAAATTAAAAATAACGATAGACAGTATAGCGGGATAGACTGTTAGAACCTTTTTCCCAGGGAGAGAATGTCAAAGGCTAGAGGGCTTGGCTTTAAAGTGACAGGGGCACAGTTTAAATGAGATGTGCTGGGCATTTTTTTACATAGAGAGTGTTGGGTGCTTGGGACACGCTGTTATGCGGTGGTGGTGGAGGCAGATATGATCGTGACATTTAAGAGGATTTTAGAGAGGCACATGGGTATGCAGGGAATGGTGGGTTATGGATCAAGTGCAGGCAGATGAGATAAATTATGGTTGGGCAGCTTACAACCCAGCGATATGAATATTGATTTCTCTAATTCCAAGTGACTCCGGCACTCTCTTCACTCCCCTCTCCCCCCACCCTAGTCGTCCTACCAGTCCACTGTGGTATCCTTGTACCTCCCCTTCCCTTACCTCTAGGCCTTTTTTGAGACCCTGTTGCCAGCCCATCTGGCCACCCCGTCCGCCCCCACCCCCCACCCCCACTCCCTACACTCCCCAGTTCCCTCCACCTCAGCTTTCAGTCTGGTACAACCCAAAATCCTGACTTCCAGAGATCCTGCCTCTGTTTTTACAGCTTCCCTCAGTCCTTCTACACGAATTTAACTGGGATCATGTTAATTACGGGGCTCTACAACTTTTTTGAGGTAAAAACATTCATGAAGACCATCTAAGTTGAAGATAGCCAACTACCATTGAGTGATTTATTCTTTGGGATGGCAAAGTCTAATCAGGTCATTGATCCATTGTCCTATATTTTATATCCTGAGCTGATTTTACTCGGAGTCACCCGTGAAGAAGCCCCGCCTGGCGCTGGAACGGCACGTCGACGCGACGCCCCAAGAGCTCCCTCGTCGACAGTGGTAGGTACAGAACCAGCAGGTAAGTGCAGTTGAAAAACTTTTAGGGTCTGGAAAACTCCGTGCCTGGTGTATTGAACCAGGATTTAAAATGAATTTAAAAACAAAAATAAAATAAAAGATTAAAATAAGAACTGAAATACTCTGTATAAAACAACGGAGTTTAAAAAAGAAAGTCCCGGGGGAATACCCAGCGATCGGGACGGGAGATAAATTACGGAGCCGGTTCCGATACTGGTGACCGTTAAAATTACGTTAGGAAGTTTTAGATGCTCCACAAACTTTTGGCAGGGGGGGAAATTTTAAATGTGAAAAAGGCCATAATTTTAAAAAAAAAACAATATTTTGTTATAAGAAATTGGAAGTCTGTGTATACAGTAAAGTTATTTTATCATATTAGATATATGTGAGTTCCTTGTGGATTGCATTTTTCTGAGTATCTATTTGATAGAGTGTTACCGTCCTATTAACGGACAATATACTAACCAAGAAGTTATCAGGTGCATTCATAATATCCCGATATGGAAAGGGATATATATGTGGATATTAATATAAATATATATATATGTGTGTGTATATATATATATATATATATAATCTGTCCAAAATTGTAATATATAAGTCGGGAGATAAATAGTCCTGAATTGCCTTAGGCAATGGACTCTAATTCTATCAATGATTCAAAAAAAAGAGTTAACATTGAAAATAATAATGCTGATGACTTTAGTATCAATATAAGAGTGCAAACATTGCAAATATTACGTTATAATTGCATATGGATACAGATTACATTATCATATATGTTTATGAATTTATCAAACAAAGCACACCAAGAGGAGCTGGAACCAAGGTAAACCTATAAGCATATCCTGTCGGCCTTAAGTTGTGTGTGTGTGTGTGTGTGTGTGAACATTGATGAAATATGTTGAAATAGGTAAGGGTCTCTGTGGTAATGAGACAGCACTACTTATTACACACAAAAACCACATTAGGTTCAGTAAGAACTGATGGTTCTAGAGGAATGTATTCTAGATGGTTAGAAATTGGATACATTCAGTGGAACTAGACACTGAAAGGTGGAAAATCACTCTGTTAATGAGGTAGATACATTCACAGGAATGGCACGGGATGAGCCGCTCGAGCAAAGATGTAAGGCCGCAGGAGGGTGTAAATTAATGTTAAAGTAAAAGGAACCAGTCATGGTGTCAGGGTTGGACACGTAGTGTTGGGTTCTCTATAATTGTTGCTTTGTCATGCCATCAAAATATATATATCAATTGATATTTTGTGATAAACTTGCCTTTCAATGGAAAGGGCATTACTTTTATTCTTTATAATGTGAAATAATTTATCACATAACTTGAGGTAATGTTTGGGGAAAAATGTGTTATTCGCTCGTTACTGTGTTAAATGAGCCGGACTGTCGAATGGAATAAATTCTACGACATGAAAAACACAGAAAGCTTCAAACGCTTCATGTAGTCACTCACGTGACTCCGAAGTAAAATAGTAAGATTAAACGAGAACTTACCAGTTCGAAGTTTGATCTTTATTTTATGAGGAGTAACGATGAGGGATTACGTGCCCTCCACTCCACACCCTCATAAAATAAATGATCATCTGGTAGTTCTAAATCTATGATGAGCCTTACTATCTTACTCCGGCTATTGTGTTCTGTGTTTTTCATGCCGCTGCTTTGAAGTATGCCGTTCCAGCGCCAGGCGGGGCTTCTTCACGTAATCCCTCATCGTTACTCCTCATAAAATAAAGATCAAACTTCGAACTGGTAAGTTCTCGTTTAATCTTACTATTTTATTTCATTATTTCCAGCATTTGCAATTCTTTGCCTTTCAATTATTAAACAAAGACTGGCTGTGAGAACATGAAATCAAATGGGAAGTCAGGCAGAGAGTTTTTGATATGGGTGGTGAAATTTCAATCATGCAAGGATGTGGATGAATATTTTCCTGTCACAGTGTAAATTTACCCATAAAGCTTACCCCCTAGTCTAGTTTAGTAAAAAACACTGACTCAAGCACTGGACCAACTAATCTTTATTTTTAGAACGAACAGCAAATTCCTCTATACGATACCTAAACCACCATGGATTTGATCCTTGTCTCTGCCTGGCAAAGCCCATCAGGCTCGTGCAAGCAGACACTGCCGAAAATGTCACACAGTCCCAAGCACCCTTCCAGAAGATCGACACCGATCCAAAATGGGGCTACCTTTTATAGGTCCATGAACCTTGAGGGGCCAAATTACATAGGGGTGGTCCCCTTACAATCCAATCAAACGTATCAATTACATCAATACATTATTGACAGTTGCCCAATCCAATTACAGAGAGTTGAAAACAATGTTTCTTACAGAAGCTTCTGGAAGGAAGCTAGCCAACTGCATAATACAACATTTACCCTGGAACACAAAACTATTTTGCTAGGGCTTAACACTTTGGCCAATCAACAAACAGCAGGGTAACTGTTTTGCAGCATTATTTACATTATTTACATTATTTACAATTCCTTTGCAGCAATCCAATCATATCAATGCATTTAAGTTTATTTACAGAGTTTTAATACATATTATCAATTAAGGAGAAATGAAAAAAAAACCTGAATCTTTCACCATCCAGCATCTTTAATTTGACATTCCCCCATTTTATCATTTATGAAAACCCTCATCATTAATGATAACCCAAAATACAATAACGACTGCTTCACTCTAACAACTGTCCTAACATAAAGATGCTGATGTATTTTCCCAGAACTTCTTGAGTTTTCGTGGGCATAGCTTCATGATTCCCGTCTGATGAGTCTTCACCTCCCGAGATTTCGTGGGCGCGAATCCCATCCATTAATCTTGATAGTTCATCCGTGCTTGATCCATAATAGAGTGTAGCGTTCCTAAGATAATCTGGGATGAAGTAAGTTAACAGTCCATACTTTCACTGATACTTTTACATGATGGAAATGTACCCATGCATTCATTCCATCCACTTTCACTGCTGTTGGAGTCATTAGAAGAAGCTGGTAAGGTCCCTCCCAATGAACCTCCAATCCTTTCCTCACCAATTCTTTATAAGGATATAGTCTCCAGGATTCACTTTCCTGGGAGTTGCTAACAAAGGCATCTCGCTATAGGCTGCAATGTGAGTCCCTTAAGGCTCTAGTCAAAGCTAGAATGTAGTCGGCCATCTCCGCAGTCATATGGTGGAAGTTGATTATTTTCATCACATTCTCAGTCCAAAGTGTTTTTAAGGGTCTACCATAAACAATTTCAGCTGGGCTTCATGCAATTGCACAATGCCATTGCTGCTGGATCCCCAGCTGTTCACAATTTTTTTAATTGATTTGTCCAATGAAGTGTGGACAGTTATCTGAGCTAAGTCGAATGGGGATACCGAATCTAGGGACGATTTCTCCCATTAACACCTTGACAACATTAGCCACTTTATTATCAAGGGTTGGGTAAGCTTCGATCCACTAGCTTAATATATCGACTATGACAAGTACGTACTTATTCCCCTGGCACCTTTCTAATTCGATATAGTCCACCTGCAATGTCTCAAACGGACCCATAGCCAATGGCATTTTTCCCTCTTCACATCCTACTCCTTTCCTTGGATTGTATTTCTGGCAGACAAAGCAATTTCTGCTTACCCTCTGAGCTAAAATTTGTAATTTTGGATGCCACCAAGTAGCCAATAGAGTGTCCCCTACTGCCCTTGCACCACAATGGGTTGCATTATGCATGCACTCGATAACCCATATTGCCAATGAATCTGTCATGCAAGTCTGCCCTGCTGGAGTGGTCCACAGTCCAGTCATACAATCCAGTACACACCAAAGTTGTCTCCATCATTCCTTATCTCTTTAAGTAACCATATAACCATATAACAATTACAGCACGGAAACAGGCCCTCTCGGCCCTTCCAGTCCGTGCCGACCATTTGTTTTCCCCTAGTCCCATCTACCTGCACTCAGACCATACCCCTCCATTCCCTTCACGTCCATATACCTATCCACTTTACTCTTAAATGTTAAAATCGATCCTGCCTCCACCACTTCTGCTGGAAGCTCATTCCACACAGCCACCACCCTCTGAGTAAAGAAGTTCCCCCTCACGTTACCCCGAAACCTCTGTCCCTTAATTCTCATGTCATGCCCTCTTGTTTGAATCTTCCCTACCCTCAATGGGAAAAACGTATCCACGTCAACTCTGTCTATCCCTTTCATCATTTTAAAGACCTCAATCAAGTCCCCCCTTAACCTTCTGCGCTCCAAAGAATAAAGACCTAACTTGTTCAACCTTTCTCTGTAACATAGTTGCTGGAACCCTGGCAACATTCTAGTAAATCTCCTCTGTACTCTCTCTATTTTGTTGACATCCTTCCTATAATTAGGCGACCAAAATTGTACACCATACTCCAGAATTGGTCTTACCAATGCCTTGTACAATTTTAACATTACTTTCCTACTCCTATATTCAATGCTCTGATTTATAAAGGCCAGCACACCAAAGGCTTTCTTTACCACCCTATCTACATGCGATTCCACCTTCAGGGAACTATGCACAGTTATTCCTAGATCCCTCTGTTCCACAGCATTCCTCAATTCCCTACCATTTACCATGTACGTCCTATTTTGATTCGTCCTGCCAAGATGTAGCACTTCACACTTATCAGCATTAAACTCCATCTGCCATCTTTCAGCCCACTTTTCCAAATGGCCCAAATCTCTCTGTAGACTTTGAAAATCTACTTCATTATCCACAACACCACCTATCTTAGTATCATCTGCATACTTACTTATCCAATTTTCCACCCCATCATCCAGATCATTGATGTACATGACAAACAACAGTGGACCCAACACAGATCCCTGAGGCACCCCACTGGTCACCGGCTTCCCACCTGACAAACAGCCATCCACCATTACTGACATCTCCCATTCAGCCACTGTTGAATCCATCTTGCTACTCCGCCATTAACTCCCAAAGATTGAACCTTCTTAACCAACCTTCCATGGGGAACCTTGTCAAAGGCCTTACTGAAATCCATATAGACAACATCCACTGCTTTACCCTCATCAATTTCCCTAGTTACCGCTTCAAAAAATTCAAGAAGGTTTGTCAAACATGACCTTCCAGGCACAAATCCATGTTGGACTGTCCCTGATCAGACCCTGTTTATCCAGATGCTTATATATATTATCTCTAAGTATCCTTTCCATTAATTTGCCCACCACTGACGTCAAACTAATAGGTCTATAATTGCTAGGTTTATTCTTTGAACCCTTTTTAAACAATGGAACAACATGCGCAGTACGCCAATCCTCCGGCACTATTCCCGTTTCTAATGACATTTGAAATATTTCTGTCATAGCTCCTGCTATTTCTACACTAACTTCCCTCAATGTCCTAGGGAATATCCTGTCAGGACCTGGAGACTTATCCACTTTTATATTTTTCAAAGTGTCAGTACTTCCTCCTCTTTGAATCTCATAGTTTTCCATAGCTACTCTACTTTTTCCCCTTAACTCACAGAGTTCAATATCCTGCTCCTTGGTGAATACCGAATAAAAGAAATTGTTCAATATCTCCCCCATCTCTTTTGGCTCTGCAGATAGCTGTCCATTCTGGTTCTCTAATGGTCCAATTTTATCCCTCGTTATCCTTTTGCTATTAATATAATAATATTAATTATATTAATATTATTATATTTTGGGTTTACTTTCACCTTTCTTGCCAAAGCAACCTCATATCTTCTTTTAGCCTTCCTAATTTCTTTCTTAAGATTCTTTTTACATTCTTTATACTCCTCTAGCACCTCATTTACTCCATGCCTCCTGTAATTGAACAATTTCTTGGATGATTGGCATCAGTCTCTCCGAGGGGGACGTTCGTTATATTTTTAGTCTGCCTCATCATTTTGGGTACCACCATCTTACGTTCCCTTGATACTTTCTTTGCTACTAAGTCGGCATTACGATTTCCAATATCCCCTGGAGTTTGTCCTTTACTTATATAGATGTGTGGGGCATGTTTTTTTCACAGAGTGTGATGGAGGCCCGGAACACATTGCCAAGAGAGGTGGTGGAGGATTTATTAAACACATTAGTGTGGGTGTAAGAAGCTTTTAGATAGGCACATGGATTTTCAGGTGACGGAGGTGGCCCTGCAGTAAGCCCAGGGCTAACCTGGATCAGGAATCGCTCCAGGGCATCGAGTACATTGAGTCTGGACTTTGGACTTTTGCAATTGATGCCAAAATATGGCAACTTGTGCAGGTGTGAGCTATGCAAAAAATAATTTTGGTGTGCAGTGCATATGCGACAATAAAGAACCAATTTAATTTAGTTTTAGTTTAGTGTATTATTGCCGCATGTACCGAGGTGCAGTGAAAAGATTCTAGTAAGTTCTTTGACTGCGATCCAGTCAAAGAAAAGATGACATCATTACTATCAAGCTGCCCACAGATGTTTACAGATACAGGATAAAGGGGATAACATTTAGTGTAGCTTGTTTCAGTCACATAGCACTGTAGTAGTGACAATAATCAATGGCTCTCTCAGGCAGTTGTGTTCAAAAATAATTTTGGAGTGATAAAACCAGTTGAGAGATTTAGTAAATAAACAAAAGGTGGTATGAACAATAGAGATTGTCACTGGACACCTTCTGCCAGCATTGGCATCAATGGCAAGCCAAGTTAACACAGCGTTACGAACTTTAAATAAAGCTAAGCCTAGTTTTCTGTTGATTTTAAATGCTCCTGGCAAGATCTCATCGTTCATGTGAACCTGACGAGGAGATCAAAACAGGCACAGCCAGTTAAATAAATTAGTAACAGTTTCTCTATCACTGGAACGGATTGCTTTAAAACTACTTTGTAACTAAGGAAACTGTATTTGTTTATTTCAAAACAGGGATAAAGAGCAATAGGTTTAGAAGGGGAAGTAGGGATTTTGTTTTAGAATCCATGCAGAGGTCAAGAAAAGAATTACACAATGAACAGAATTCAATTATTTGTACAAATTTGTAAGATTGAAAAGACCAGGTCAGAACTACAATCCTGTTTTGCCCACAGCCCAGAAACTAAATCCCATCGCGAGGGTTTAGTTTAGTTTAGTTCAGAGATACAGCATGGAAACAAGTCTTATGGCCCACGCTAGAGGAAATTCACCAAACCCACAAACCTACACATCATTGAGATGTGAGAGCAAACCGGAGCACCCGGAGGAAATGCACTCAGTCACAGGGAGAACGTACAAACTCCGTACAGTCAGCACCCAAGGTCAGGATCGAGCCTGGGTCTCTTGCGCTGAAGCAACAAATCTACCTATTGCACCTTCAATCGGAAGCATAGTTTCTCTTTTCGCAGATATGTCTGATTTTAAGAATGTTTCAAGGAGTTTAGTTTAGTTTCGTTACGTTAAGAGATGCAGCGCAGAAACAACTCCTTCCGCCCACCAAATACGCGCCAAACAGTGATCCCCGTACATTAGCACTATCATACACACACTATTTACAATTTTACCAAGCCAATTGACCTACAAACCTGCACTTCTTTGGAGTGTGAGAAAACCGGAGCACCCAGAGAGTTGAAAACAGGGAGAGCGTGCAAATTCCATAGTCAGGATCGAACCTGGGTCTCTGGCACTACAAGGCAGTAACTCTACCACTGCGGCACCATGCTTACACTGGTGGGGTACTCTGGTATAAATTCCCATCTGACCCCTTCTCTCTGAGCCCATCACATCTCTTCACTGAAAGCATTGAACAGGATCCTCACTGTGTGTTAAGGATATGAATAGGCCCTTTGAATCCTCATCTTACGGGTCTCCCTTGGGGACCTGGCAATCTCCACAATCCTTTTACAGAAAATACATCAAAATGGCCCATGTAATTGGAACCATGCCTTGAGGTCATAATCATTGACATTATACATGAGTAGCAAGTACTAAATATGCCTTAATTCCCTAAGCATGTAAAGCCACCTCAGCTAGAAGGTGAGATATTACCATCGTGCTTTTGTATTTGGTAAATTGCCCCTAGTGTGTAGGGAGTGGATTAGAAAGTGGGACAATATAGAACCAGTGAGAATGGCTGAATGAACGATGGCCGATGTTGACTTGGTGGCCAAAGGGCCAGTTTCCCTGCTGTATCTCTAAACTAAAGTAAACTAAATTTGTTCTTCCCTGCTTATTTAAGAGCCATTGACTCTGGCTGGATTAGACCCATATATTCCCTGGAGAGTCCTTTCCCGTATCCTTGAACAATACAACCTAGAAGAAAGCCAGGCAGCAAATCATGGCTGTATTGGCTACTTGATACAAATCTCATTCCTCTCCTCTTTCCTAATGGGTCAGTATTTTAATTTCAAGTACTTAACTAATTGTCTTTGAAAGTTACTATTGATTCTGGTTCTACAACCCCTCCTACAGTGCCTTGTAGAATGCACCATCTTTGCAAATGCTTTCAGTTTGGTAAGTTCATCGATTTCCTGCCCCCAATTTGACACTGATGTCAAATGCTTTATTGAATTTCTGTGAAGATGAAACTCATCCAATCTTCCACCAAGCCAAGTAAAGGCAGTTGTTGATGTAGCAACAGAGAGCCTTAGTGACTACAACTGCATCTTCATAGCACCTTTAACCTTTAATCACTGAGGTACAATGAAACAAGCAACCAGGCTCAAAACAAAGAACCGCTACTTGGTAAGGTTCCAATAAGTTTGAGATAGGAAGAGAACGGTAGGGGTTTGAGCCCATACAAGGAATTTGGAAGGAAATTCAAGAAGACAGATCTTTGAAAACTGATAGTATGTCACATGTTGAGGGAAGCACAAAAACCCAGCAAACTGAATGGTGACTTCTGTAAAGTAGAGTGAGAAATGTTAATAACTTCAATACTTCCTCAAAAACCATCAGAATGGATGGAAAATTGATGACTTAATTAGGTTCCGCCTGATCTCTCAGATGGTTGTCAAAAAATTCCATTGCAGCATAGAACATAAAACATTGCAACGCAGGAACAGGCCATTCGGCCCACAATGTTTGCACCAAACATGATGCTTAGTTGAACTGATCTCAACTGTCTGCACATGATCCATATCATTCTATTCCCTGAAAATCCATGTGCCCATCTAAAAGCTTCTTCAGCCCCCACTGATGTATCTGGCTCCACCACTTCTCTTGGCAATGTGTTCCAGACCTCTGTGAAATAAACTTGCCCCACATGTTTGCACTAAAGGGGCTGTCCCACTTGGCGACTTAATCCACGAGATAAGAAGAGTGTCTTTGACCTTCAAGCTCAAGGGCACTCGCCTGGAAAGCCACGAGCTGGATCAGCCGTCCGCATTAAAACCACGAACTGGATCGACAGATGCACACACACACACACACACACTCACACACACACACACACACACACACACACACACACACACACACACAAACACATCGCAAAGGCGGGGACCAGGGAAAGCAGGAGAGCGCTGGCTGCGCGATGAAGAGGAAGGTAAGTGGCTGCCACAGTAACGGTAAGTCCTTTAGAAAGCACAGAGGGGGGAAGGGGACAGAGAAGGGGAGAGAAGGGGAGAGAAGGGGAGAGAAGAGGAGAGAATGGGAGAGAAGGGGGGAGAAGGGGGAGAAGGGGAGAGAAGTGGGGGGGAGAAGGAATGGAGGCACACTTAGGAACTACTAGACTAAGTGGGACCCATTGGGTCCCAGCTTCACACGGGAGGGCTGGTCTCCCAACGCAATATTCCACCTCTCCACCAATTCCAATATTGCTGGCCAGTGGGGGGGGGGGATTTTTGGAGAGCTAGTATGTGTGTTCTGGGTCAAAGAGACTGGTTTCCAGAGGGCTAGTATGGACATTGTGGGCCGAATGGATTCTTGGACTTGCGGTTCAGTTAGTCATGGCTGGTGGGCTGGCAGTTTACTAAATCATGGCTGGTGGGCTGGCAATTCAGTCACTCACAGCTGGTGGGCTGGCAGTTCACTTACTCATGGCTGGTGGGCTGGCACTCCAGTGACTCACGGCTGGTGTGGTGGCCAGCTCAGTCACTCAGGCCAGGCAGCTCAGTCACTCTGGCCAGGAGCTCAGTCACTCTGGCCAGGCAGCATTTTAGAACCAATAGAGACATTTTTGCAAGCATTTTAGAACCAATAGAGACACCCTTTGCAAGCATTTTAGAACCAATAGAGACACTCTTTCTGGAAGCATTTTAGAACCAAAAGAGACACCTCTTGCAAGCATTTTAAAACTAATAGAGACACTCTTTCTGCAAGCATTTTCGAACCAATATAGACACTCTTTCTGCAAGCATTTTAGAACCAATAGAGACAATATTTCTGCAAGCATTTTAGAACCAATAGAGACACTCTTTCTGCAATCATTTAGAACCAATAGAGACACTTTTTCTGCAAGCATTTTAGAACCAATAGAGACACTTGTTGCAACCATTTTAGAACCAATAGAGACACTTTATGCAACCATTTTAGAACCAATAGACACTTTTTGCAAGCATTTAGAACCAATAGACATTTTAGAACTTTGTAGCAAGCAATTTTAGAACGAATAGAGAGACACATTTTAGTGCAATCATTTTAGAACCAATAGACATTTTACAAGCACTTTTTGACACTTTTTGCAAGCATTTAGAACCAATAGAACCAAATTTTAGAATTGCAACATTTTGCAAGCATTTTAGAACCAATAGAGACACTTTTTGCAAGCATTTTAGAACAATAGAGACACTTTTTGCAAGCATTTTAGAACCAATAGAGACACTTTTTGCAAGCATTTTAGAACCAATAGAGACACTTTTTTTGCAAGCAAGAACCAATTTTAGAGACAATGAGACACTTTTTTGAGGAATTTGGTTCTTTCTCAGGATATAGAATAAACTGGAACAAAAGCGAAACTATGACGATAAAACCTCAAGAACTGACACATCTGTTGAAATTCCCTTTTAGAATTGCAACAGAAAAATTCAAGTATTTGGGTATCCAAATTATTATGAAATCATTACTCAATGCAAATGATATGCCTTTAATAACTAATTTAAATGGGTTGATTAAATTCTCGTAAACAATGCCGATGTCCTTAATAGGCAGAATAAATGCGATAAAAATGATCTTCTTACCACAAATACTGTACCTATTTCAATCAATACCAATATACTTACCAAAAAAATAATTTAATAATTAGACTCTGATATTACAAACTTCATATGGGACTATAAATCACACAGAATTCTAAGAAAACATTTGTGTAAATGTAAAGAATCAGGGGGACTGACACTCCCTAACTTGGGCAGTGAATATTAAAAATATAATCTATTGGTTGGACAGTTCTGACGAACAAGTAGATTGGATAAGAATGGAGAAAGAGGATTGTTCCCCTTACAATATAGGAGTGATCCTTCTTTCCCCGATGAAACTGAACAATATAATATATAAGAAGAATCCAACTATTCACATTATAATACAAATCTGGAAACAAATAAAATTAACTTTAAAATTAAGAAATGTATCGTTCTCTCCCCAATAGCTAACGCTCTCTCATTCAGGGTACACAAAATGCTGTAGTGGGTGCAGCAGCATCTATGGAAGCAAAGGAGATAGGTAATGTTTCTGGCCGAAACCCTTCTTCAGATTGATGGGGGGTGGGGGGAGGTGGGGGAAAGAAAGGAAAAAGGAGGAGGCGGAGCCCGAGGGCTGAGGGAGAGGTAGGAAGGGGAGGAGACAGCAAGGGTCAACAGAATTAAGAGAATTCAATGTTCATGCCAAGAGGAATCCCTCATTCAAACCATCTATTATTGATAAAACGTTTATCCATTGGGAAAGAATAGGAATTAAAATGATTGGAGATATACGTATGAAATGGGAAAACTTTTATCATTCCAACAATTACAACTAAAATATTATTTGAAAAGTAATCAATATTTTAAATATCTTCAAATTCAAGATTATTTGAAAAAATATATACAAGGATATCAAACTCTAGCCTCAGATTTATTAGAGGAAGGAATGAATAGAAAGGCAGAATCAAGCAATTTAATATCATATTTATATAATATAATGTTAAATATAGAAACACCAATGACAGAGGCAATTAGAAGGGACTGGAAACAAGAGATTGATAAAAATCCCGAACGACAGATGGGGAAAAAAATCTATTATATGTACAAAATTTTCGATTAATGTAAGACATAACCTAATTCAATTAAACATTTTACACAGATTATATTACTCGAAAACCAGATTGAATATAATATTTCCAAATGTCTCCCCCATTTGTGATAAATTTCTAACTCAAAATGCCACTATAGCGCATTCCTTTGTCTCTTGTACAAAACAGCATACATTTTGGAATGAAATTTTTGGAACTTTTACAAAACTATTTAACACAAAATTGAACCCCAATACAGAACTGATTATCTTTGGAACAATGGAAGAGGGAAGTAAATTAACTAAGTTCCAAGAAGCTCTTCTTAATTATAACAGACTCAAATTCTGGAAAAACGGAATGTGGATTTCTCTCTGCAATGGTGCAACATAACATAACTTGGGTAAGGTATATCTCTCCTAATTTCTTTTCTCTCTACTTTCTCTTTTTCTCTTATCTTCTTACATCTCTTTCGCACTCGCTTGTCTATCTATTTCGACACCCTTTATTTCCCTTTTTCTTTCACTGTTCTTTTATTATTAAATTAAAAATAAGAAGTTGTACAAGAATGGTAATGTGTATGTATGTATTAGGTACTTAGGTACCACACTACTGTACTCACTTCTAACAAAAATAAATATAAAAAAAAAAGATCAGACTTTTAGTAATATAGGTAGTAAATTTTATCGGGCATTTTACCTACCGGTCGGTTTTCCTTGGTCCTGAAAACTCCAATGAGCCACTTAAAATGCCCAGTCAGCGGAGGAGATTGCCTACGGCAGCCCTCGACTGCCGGTAACTAAATAGCGACCCCACTCCACTGCACTATGAGTCAAAAAGAACCATGCCGACCAAATTTTACTCGGGGAAAATGTTTCAACATAATGAGGCCACGAGTATTCGGGAACTTCCCTCGAGCATGAAGGAGGGTTCCAGCGACCTCATAGGACCTCCTAGGACCACGTGTCGACCATGCTGCAAGTTTGAAAGTCGAAGACACTCTTTTAAACTCACAGATTAGGTCGCCCAAGTGGGACAGCCCCTTAAACGTTTTCCCTCTCACCTTATAGCTATGCCCTCTAGTATTGGACATTTCTATCCTGGGACAATGGTTCTGACTGTCTATCTATGCCCCCATCATTTAATGTAGTGTCATAGTGTGGAAACAGGGTGTTTGGCCCAACTTGCCCACATCGGCCCACATGCCACATCTATGCTAGTCACACCTGCCTGTGTTTGCCCCATATCCCTCCAAACCTGTCCTATCCATATACCATATAAGTGCTGAATGTTTCTGAAACATTAGGATAGTACCTTCCTCATCTACCTCCTCCGGCAGCTCATTCCTTGCACCTGCCACGCTTTGTGTGAATAAGTTACCCCTCTGGATCCTAGTAAATCCTGCCCCCTCACCTATGCCCTCTGATCCTTGATTCCCCTACACTGGGCAAGAGACTCTGTGCGTCTACCCAATCTATTCCTTTCATGATTTTGTATACCTCTATAAGATCACCCCTCATCCTCCTGTGCTCCAAGAAAGAGTCCTAGCCTGCTAAACCTCTCCCTGTAGCTCAGGCTTTCGAGACATGGCGACATCCTCATAAATCTTCTCTGTACCTTTTCCAGCTTGACAACATCTTTCCTATAACTTGGTGCCCAAAACTGAACACAATGCACAAAATGCGGCCTCAGCAACGTCTTAAACAACTGAACATGACCTCCCAACTTCTATACTCAACACACAGACTGACTAAGGCCAATATGCCAAAAACCTTTTTGACCACCCTATCTACCTGTGATGCCACTTTCAACAACCTATATACCTGTACTCCTAGATCCCTCTGCTCTACACTACTCCCCAGATCCCTACTGCTCACTGCGTTGGTGCTACCCATGTTAGTGCTCCCAAACTGCACCACCTCACCTTTCCCTGTACAAAATTCCACTAACCGTTCCACTGCCCACCTGCCCAACCATTCAAGAACCTGCTATGATTTTTGTCACCCATCTTCACGATCCACTATACCACCAATTTTTATGTCATCTGCAAACTTGCTAATCATGCCAACTACGTTCTCATCTAAATCAATGATATAGATGACAAACAGCAATGGGCTCAGCACCGAAACCTGAGGCACATCACTGGTCACAGTATATTTCTTTCAATCTCCCCTCAACCACCGACGTTCCAGAGAATACAATCCAAGTCTATCCAACCTCTCCGTGTAGCTGAAGTGAAAAAGTTGCCCCGCAAGTTCCTATTAAATCTTGCCCCTCTCACCTTAAGCCTCTGTTTTCTGGTTTTTGATTCCCCTCCCCTTACACTGAATATTTTAAAATCAGCACTGCAAGGGAGAGCCAAGTATATTTTGTCAAACAGTGGGAGGTTTTCTCCACAGCTTATTTCTAATGCCTTTGGGCAAGTACATTTTGTGAAACATTTTGGAAATACTTTGAAGCTATTATTCAATCAATTGTACACTTTAAATAACTCAATTGCAGCTGCTTCATAAACATGATCATTCACTTTGAAGTGTCAGAACCTGTTAGCTAATGTTATAACATCATAATTCTGGTCAAACAATAGTGCTTCAGAACCAGAAACATCAGAAACTGCACAGCTTCCCCAGCCAACAATGGGCCATTATGGACTCCACCCTTCCTGAAGGTCAATTGTTCCTGGCCTTGTTTAGTTCTGACCTTCTCTATCTTTCAGTCTGAAGAAGGGTCTCGACCCGAAACGTCGCCTAATCCTTCGCTCCACAGATGCTGCCTCACCCGCTGAGTTTCTCCAGAATTTTTGTCTACCTTCGATTTTTCCAGCATCTGCAGGTCTTCTTAAACACTGAGTTATTCTAGTATTTTGTGTCTATCTCCATTATTACATTGATTTTGTTCATGTTGGAAAATCTCTTGGTAGGTAGACAAAATCGCACAACATGGTAATGATACAGTATCTTCACAGTATTGAGGTAGATGCACCTAGTTTTGTTGCGTTTACAGTGGAACTGACTGGTTCTGATTTATTTTCAAACTTTTTCAAGCAAAGATTGAACTGTTGCTTTTATATTTCCTTCTAAAACTTATTTGTAGCATCAATACTCTTCTTGACATCCCTACATGCTTAGTTAATGTCTTGCTCCTGTACCATTGCCAAATATTCTTCAGAGTTCTTCAAAGCTACTGATCCATTGCCGTGAATCTCTTTTCAGCTGCTGGGGTTTCAATTTCTCTGCCTTTTTACTTCTTCTAACAACTGCTTCTCCATTTCCATAAGTTCTTCAATGCCTAACCCTTCAGCATGAAACTCAAGCATGTCAGTGATTCATTAAACTCAAGATGAAGTTAATCACCCAGGGCCACAAACGTTCTCCTTCACTTCCTCTATCATCTTGGATTTTTTTTTAAAACGGGAGATCATGAACAAAGTCATTTCATTCACCTCAGCTCAATACTCTTCATGCATCATGAATTTTGTACGACTTCCAAAATTAGTTTAAACTCTTTGGCTGCATGGGTTACGATAATAGCTTGAGAAAATGCTTTGTTTGGTTTTGTTTATTATTGTCAAGGTACAGTGAAATATTTGTAGTTACGTGCTATCCACTCAGCGAAAAGACCATACATGATTTCAATCAAGTCGTCCACAGTGTACAGATATAGGATAGCGATGTTTCAAAACTTACCTTCAGCGGTGCTCCAGTTCTGCCACTGGCCATGTGCACGACTTTGGCGCCTTTGGGGATGGGGGGGGAGGGGGGGGGCGGGATTAAAATGCCGCTTTCTCCTGCTTGTCGGAGGCGAACTTCCTCGGGCTGCCAGCTGCTGCAGAGCAATCGATCGGACTTCCGTTCTCGGATGTTTTTTTAAATAATCACGGGCCAATTTAATCGCTGGAGTAAAATAAAAAGCCTACAACAGGACAGATCTCAAGTAGGAGACAAAACATAATGTAAGTCGTTTATTTTACATATAAACTTGCTTCTTGGGATGACATTAATCCAAATTTAATTGGCGAAAATTTGATTTTGGCCCCATGTTATTCATGCCGATATGGGGTTCAAATTCACCGCAACTGCAATGTTCCAATCAATCGCGTTCCACAAAAACCCATGAGCAAGATGATTTAAATGCCCATTAATTTACGGGAATTAAACATTAAATTTCTTCCATTTGGCCTATAAATTCATGACAATGAGATTTTAAAATCATGTTATATTGTGAATTCTTGTGTGAATGTTATTTGGACACTTAGGCTATTTGAAAATGTTAACCTTTTCTTAAGAAATGGAAAGATGTTTATATCTAGTAATTGAATTTGGTAATTAACAACAATTAGGTAACTAATTATATGCTTTAATTTCAGGTCATCCAAGTTAGATTCTTGCATCTTTGTTTCAGAATGCTTCAATCTATAATCACTGAATAATTCATTCAGTTCTCTTAATTTTTAAGAAGGTTATGGGCTTTTGATTGTCCTCGATCACAGCTATTGAGTTAAGTCAATAGAAAAGCAATAGGGAGCAAAATGCTAATTTCAGAGTATGAAAATGGCCATAACCTTTTTAATACTGAAGATATGAAAGTGAATTAGGTATAAAATTAAACTTCTTTTTATGCTTTATCTGATGGGATAAATTTCAGACTTGATTTTTTAATTTCAAAATTTTGTAACATTGCTATATAGGATAAAGGGAATAATGTTTTGTGCAAGATAGTCCAGTGAAGTCCAAATTTAGATAGTCTGAGGGTCTCCAATGAGGTTGATGGAAGATCAGGATTGTTCTCTTGTTGGTGATAGGATGGATTTTTCAGTTGCCTGATAACTGCTGGGAAGAAACTGTCTCTGAATCTGGAAGGATGTGTTTTCACACTTCTGAACCTCTTGCCTCACAAATGAAATGGTGTGTTTTCTAAAATGCAATTGCTCCTTGATGTATTGGGTGGAGAAAGGCGATGTGTTCAGGCACAAGTACACAACATTGGCATTTGGATGAAAATCATCCAAAAGTTCAAGACGCCTGGAGGCATAATCAAGACCCAATAAAATCCTCAATAACAAATTCTTGGAAGCAATGGATTTCTCTATCTGAGGAACGTGGGTTCAATTTGGTAAACACCCCAAATTGATTACTAACCCCATTACGGGGGAAAGTCACCCGTGCCATGGTCACCGAAACATGATGGCCTGCAGGTTCTAAAGAGGCCGCTTATCAAGGCCGGCATATCACCCAGATCCATGGACCTCATCTCAGCGTCGTGCCGAGCATCAACCGGGAGGCCGTACCTCGCCCAGGTCAGGAAATGGGAGGCATTCTGCTCCCGTACCAACATGACCTACAACTCGCCATGATCCCTGATGTCCTGGAATTCCTAGCGGGCCTTCATTATGATGAGGGCCTCAGCTACAGTGCCATCAACACCGCCAGGAGTGCGCTGTCCTCATACCTGGACATAGGTATAGGCTCAAACCACCTGGTGTCTCAATTCATGAGGGGAGTGTTCAACACCAACCCTCCACGACCTAGATACAACATCACCTGGGACATAGGGATAGTACTGACCCTACTGGGGAGCTGGTCCCCATTGACAGATTTACCACTCAATAAGCTCACCCTCAAAGTGGTGATGCTGATGGCACTGACTACAGCTCAACGAGTCCAGGCCTTACAGAAGCTGCGGCTGGATAGCATGGTCTCCACCCCTGCTAAGATAACTTTCTTTGTAGAGGACCTACAGAAGCAGCACAGACCTGGGGCTCTTGGGCTGCAGTTGGAATTTCGGGCATACCCCACTGATGCCACCCTCTGCATAGCCACCCATCTCCACCACTACATCAGAACAACATGAACCATCCGGAAGATGGAGCAGGGGCTCCTCATCAGCCACAAACCAACCCATCACCGGGTGACTGTGCAGACTATCGCAAGGTGGCTCAGGACGGTGTTGGGTGCAGCAGGAGTTGATACTAACATTTTAAAATCTCACTCTACCAGGGCTGCATCCACTTCAGCGGCGAGGGCCATGGAGGTACCCATGCACCACATCCTCGCCACCGCGGGTTGGGCCAGTGAAGCAACCTTCCAGCGGTTCTACACCAAACCACTGGTCGCCCCCACAACGTTCGCGGAAGCCGTGCTGGGAGCCGCTCCGTGAATGATTTGTCCCCGAATTAGTGGTCTTTTGCTGTGTTATTATTTGTGTTAACAAATGTGCATTATTTTTCAGCCTGTTCAGTCTGGAATGCATTAACAATCTTCCTCCATCGGTATTGCGGCAGTGTGATAGCATGGACGTTGTCCAGGGCGTGAAATCACAGAGCTTTGAAATTTTCACGAAGTCACTCACGTGACTCTGAATTAAAATAGTAAGATTAAACAAGAACTTACCAAGTTCGAAGGTTGATCTTTATTTTATGAGGAGTTGTGGTGAGGGATTTCGTGCCCTCCGCTCCCAACCCTCTATCATAAGGTCAACTGGTATGTTCTGCATCATTAATCTTACTATCTCCAGTCATGGGGCGTTCTGTGATTCCACACAGCTGCTTTGAAGAATGTTGCGCATGCGTGCTGGCGGGGTCTACACGAAATCCCTCACCGCAACTCCTCATAAAATAAAGATCAACCTTCGAACTTGGTAAGTTCTCGTTTAATCTTACTATTTTAGTTGGGCGCTCAGATGACTACAATGGATGCCTTCCAAATCCCTTCCAGAGGTCAAGGGTTCTTGAATCTTATGATTCTTTTCATTCCTCAGATAGAGAAATCCATTGCTTCCAAGAATTTGTTATTGAGGATTTTATTGGGTCTTGATTATGCCTCCAGGCGTCTTGAACTTTTGGATGATTTTCATCCAAATGCCAATGTTGTGTACTTGCGCCTGAACACATCGCCCTTTCTCCACCCAATACATCAAGGAGCAATTGTATTTTAGAAAACACACCATTTCATTTGTGAGGCGTGTGAAAACACATCCTTCAAGATTCAGAGAGAGTTTCTTCCCAGCAGTTATCAGGCAACTGAAAAATCCATCCTATCACCAACAAGCGAACAATCCTGATCTTCCATCAACCTCATTGGAGACCCTCAGACTATCTAAATTTGGACTCCACTGGACTATCTGGCACAAAACATTATTCCCTTTATCCTATATAGCAATGTTACAAAATTTTGAGATTAAAAAAATCAAGTCTGCAATTTATCCCATCAGATAAAGCATAAAACGTAGTTTAATTTTATACCTAATTCACTTTCATATCTTCAGTATTAAAAAGGTTATGGCCATTTTCATACTCTGAAATTAGCATTTTGCTCCCTATTGCTTTTCCATTGACTTAACTCAATAGCTGTGATCGAGGACAGTCAAAAGCCCATAACCTTCTTAAAAATTAAGAGAACTGAATGAATTATTCAGTGATTATAGATTGAAGCATTCTGAAACAAAGATGCAAGAATCTAACTTGTATGACCTGAAATTAAAGCATATAATTAGTTAGTTACCTAATTGTTGTTAATTACCAAATTTAATTACTAGATATAAACATCTTTCCATTTCTTCAGAAAAGGTTAACATTTTCAAATAGCCTAAGTGTCCAATTAACATTCACACAAGAATTCACAATATAACATGATTTTAAAATCTCATTGTCATGAATTTATAGGCCAAATGGAAGGAATTTAATGTTTAATTCCCGTAAATTAATGGGCATTTAAATCATCTTGCTCATGGGTTTTTGTGAAACGCGATCGATTGGAACATTGCAGTTGCGGTGAATTTGAACCCCATATCGGCTGGAAAAACATGCCGGTTCATATGGGGCCAAAATCAAATTTTCGCTAATTAAATTTGGATTAAAGTCATCCCAAGAATCATGTTTATATGTAAAATAAACGGCTTACATTATGTTTTGTCTCCTACTTGAGATCTGTCCTGTTGTGGGCATTGAGGGCATTAGAAGTAGCTTTTTATTTTACTCCAGCGATTAAATTGGCCCGCGATTATTTTAATAAACGTCTGAGAACGGAAGTCCGGTCGATTGTTCTGCAGCAGCTGGCAGCCCGAGGAAGTTTGCCTCCGACAGGCACTCACGTAACTGTGAATTAAAATAGTAAGATTAAACGAGAACTTACCAAGTTCGAAGATTGATCTTTATTTTATGAGGAGTTGTGGTGAGGGATTTCGTGCCCTCCGCTCCCAACCCTCTATCATAAGGTCAACTGGTATGTTCTGCATCATTAATCTTACTATCTCCAGTCATGGGGCGTTCTGTGATTCCACACAGCTGCTCTGAAGAATGTCGCGCATGCGTGCTGGCGGGGTCTTCACGGAATCCCTCACCGCAACTCATAAAATAAACATCAACCTTCGAACCTGGTAAGTTCTCGTTTAATTTTACAATTTTAGTTGGGCGCTCAGATGACTACAATGGATGCCTTCCAAATCCCTTTCAGAGGTCAAGGGTTCTCGAATCTTATGATTCTTTTCGTTCCTCAGATAGAGAAATCCATTGCTTCCAAGAATTTGTTATTGAGGATTTTATTGGGTCTTGATTATGCCTCCAGGCGTCTTGAACTTTTGGATGATTTTCATCCAAATGCCAATGTTGTGTACTTGCGCCTGAACGCATCGCCTTTCTCCACCCAATACATCAAGGAGCAATTGCATTTTAGAAAACACACCATTTCATTTGTGAGGCAAGAGGTTCAGAAGTGTGAAAACACATCCTTCCAGATTCAGAGACAATTTCTTCCCAGCAGTTATCAGGCAACTGAAAAATCCATCCTATCGCTAACAAGAGAACAATCCTGATCTTCCATCAACCCTCATTGGAGACCCTCGGACTATCTAAATTTGGACCTCACTGGACTATCTTGCACTAAACATTATTCCCTTTATCCTATATAGCAATGTTACAAACATTTCAAGATTTGGAGGACCACCGGGTACCATGGCTGTGTAGGCCAGTCGGGTATGATCAAAATGCCTGTAGCAGAATCCAGTTGGATTTTCTGCAATACCCGACTGATGTGACAGAATGGGGGAAATGCATAGCAAAAAATGGAGAGAAAAAGCATCCATAGCTACTACCCCAGGGTCTGGTTCCCAAGACACATACGTTGGTATCTGATGGTTCAACCTGGACGCAAAAAGGTCTATATCTGGTGTGCCAAAGTTAGCTATAATTTCAGCAAAAATTTGGGGGTTCAACATCCATTCGATGTTATCATTGAACACTCGTGACCTGGTGTCCGCCACTGTATTGAGCTTCCCTGGTAAATAGGTCTCTGTGATCCAAATATTTCGCTCAATACACCAGTGCTAGATTGTATTTGCCAATTCGTCACAAGATAATGACCTGATACCACCCATATGATTTATATAAGCCACCACCGTTGTTTTGGAGGCGGACATGTAAATGCTGTAAGTTAGTGCAGTATGCCCGCAGCCCATGGAAAGCCCCTATCATCTCCAGATAGTTTATCCCTTGTGTCTGGAGAGAGTAGACTCATGAGGGTCCCATCTGCCACCACAACTGGACGCGGTGTCAGTTGCACCCCAGCCTTGTGCGCTTGCATCAGTCTGTAGCACGACTGATGGGTTGCTAACAATGATGGGTCTGTGACACTCACTAATATTGTCAATCCACAATTGTAGCTCAGTGATAGCCTTAATTGGCAGCCGTATCGTTCTGTCAAAGTGCCCAGCATTTGCTTTTAATGCTGAGATCTTTGCCCTTTGTAAGTTTTGGTAATGTAACGGTCCAAATTGCGCAGCTGAGTAAGTAGCTACCAAATTCCCAATTACCTCGACCGTCTGTCTGATAGTCGGTACCCTGGCGCAAGCAAAGCTGCAGCATGCTTCTTTTATGTCTGAAGCTTTGTTGGTCGGATGGTGATCATCATTAGGTTTGTGTCAATGGTAAAACCCAGGTAGTCCATAACTTGAGACGGGGTTAGTTTGGATTTGTCTGGATGGGTCACAAACCCTAACGTCTCGAATAAAGATTCGGTCGCTGTGTCTGCCAGCTTTGCCAATTGGAGGGTCTGTCCCACTATAAGGATATCATCTAAGTATGCCATGATGATATAATTCTGTTGCCGGAGGATTGCCAATATTGGTTTGACTATTTTGGTAAATAGTCTGAGGGCTGTGGTTAACCCATTGGGTAAGGCTTTGTATTGCCATAACTGTCCCTTCCAGACAAATTTTAGGAACTTCCTGTGAGATTCTATGATGGGGACTGTATAGTATGCATCTTTTAAATCGATGCAAGCCATAAAGTACCCCTGATAAAGCAGCTGCTTAGCTGTTTCAAAGGTTTCCATTTTGAAATTGGTATATTGTACAAAAGTGGTCAACTGGGTTAGGTCTATGATAATCCGACATCCACCATCTTTTTTGGTTTTTGTAAAGATGTTGGACACAAACTCAAGGAGTTTGTGTGTAGTTTTACACATCACCCCTTTGGCTGCTACCCGTAGAATTTCAGCATGTCACTCCTTCGTCTCGTTTTGAGAGAACGTAAATGTGCGCTGAGGTTCATGCTGTGTAGGGGGAAGTTTCCCATCAATAAATTCTATGACATAACTGTGAACACTTTGTAGAATAAACGTGGTTATTGCATCCCAAGCACTACGAAAATGCCCGCAACGGTCCCCCTACTTGTGTGCTTACAATTGCTACTTCCTTAGACGAACCAAACCCCCTTACCTCCATGGTCAATGGCGGGTCTTTGTGTATGGCGTTTTGGGAGGATGTTGTGCTGCTTGTCGTGGCTGTGGCCACATCTTCCATGCGGGCCTCTGCAGGCCTTGCCCTAAAAAAGGCCGCTGCTGTTGGGGAACTGGAGGTGGATAGGTCCTTGGTGTCCTATCCAGCTGGCGAGGTTTCCAGGTAGGGTACGGTTGCTGTCGTTGGTATGGACGTACTTTAGCCGGTGGCGGTTTCATAAGGCCAATGGTCTTGGCCTCCTTGTCCATGTCTTTGACTTGTTTCGGCAGATCTTCCCCGAACAGCTGATGAGGTGGTGGAGTGATGGAGGTACGGCACAACCCTGCAAATTTTGGGTTGAGAGTGGGCCGGATGGAGCTCTTACGAAGGCAGTTTATTTCGAACTGTGTATTGCAGAGAAGTGCCAGGGCATCCTGCTGCTCACTGGTCACGTTATCCCCATCGAGGGTCCTGGCAAATGCCGTGATGCCCGTCAACAGGAGTTTGAGGATGCGCTGGAGGCGTACGTCCTGCATCTTGGTGGTAGTTCTCAAATTCCCCCAGATTTGAGCATTCACCGTAGGCTCACTCAAGTTGATGCAGTTTTCAGGCGGCTTGAACTTGTCCATGGTTTCATTGACTACCTGACCCAGAAGCTGGCGTGTGGTCAGATAGTCAAAGGTTCCCGCCAGTTTGGGGTGCAGCGGCTCCCCGGTGTGGGTAGCTGTGGCAAATTTCCTCACTACGTCCAGCAGGTCCGCACCTTGCACTGGATCTATGGCCTCCGGCATCCCTGGTTCGTCATCGAAGTCAGCGTCCAGGCAACTTCTGGTACGGCTGGCTGGAGAAGACGAGATGCTGGGCGGTCTCCTGGTGTGGCTCGTGGAGGCCCGAGACTGCCGTTCATTCCGGTCCATATCCCGTTGGACTAGTTGCTCCACCAAGAGCTCCAACCTGGCAATGCGACTGTCCCCGCTACTCGCGGCGGACAAACCGACTTCCCCAGGCTCTGCAATTTCTCCGGGGCTTCCACCAGCGGACCACACCTCCAACGGTGTAGACTAGGGTCCGGTGGTAAGTCATCGTGGGCAACTGCTCCTGCAGGCCCATACGACTCCCGCACAGACATACCGCTAGACGGCCTTCGAGCGGACTGTGGCGGTCCCCCTGCCTGGTAGGAAGGCAGTGGAGATGAAGCAGCGCCGGCCCCCGGTACCTGGCTCCCCGAAGTCCGTGCAGGCTTACCTCCACTTCTGACCATATATCTCCATGGAGATGCATGGTCGGCAGCTGCCAGAGCTAAGCTGGTCGACCGTCTACTGTTGCCACCGGCGCCCTTGACCGCAGCCTGACGCAGCGTTGTATCGGCAGCACCTGCTCCTGTAGGGCTGCTCGACGCAGCAGTAGCTCTACCGGCCTGCCGCACGACAGATATTCCCGCAGCTGTACGTGGCGTGCCGCGGCTGCGGGGCTCCCCTGTAGCGCAGTCGTTACCCGGCTCGGCCCCCGTGGATCCTGAACAACATGGGGTGATGCCGCCGACGGTGTGCGAGGCATGTTGCCACGTACCTGTTTGCTCCCCCGCTTCCTAGAGGATGGGGAAATGAAGTCAGGGTCTGGCATTTCCTGCTCCAGTGCGGACGTCCATTCTGGAGATAAGTTGGGCGCTGGTGTCACTGATGCGCCCAACTTCCATACCATGCTGCCGGTGGTTCTCGCAGCTCCGGAGGAGGTGGCCCTGGCCTGTCGGCGTCTCGTGGCTCTTGGGAAGTTTCCCCTTCCCTTTTCCTTTTACTTTTTTCCTTCCATCCTGCAACCAACTGAAGTGGACTTACCTTAACGGCCTTTTTGAAGGAGCTGTGGAGAGAGCGCACTCCCCCCCCCCCCCCCCAGCTTGTCGACAGCAAATGCGAGCGACGATATGTCGCGCATGCGTGCTGGCGGGATCTTCCAAATTAAAATGGCCAACATCACTCACCGTTTTGTTGGACTCCTAGATGACTGCTGATGATGCCTTCCAAATTCATTTCAGAGTTCAAGGGTTCTCAAATAGAAAAACACGCATAGAATAGTAAGATTAAACGAGAACTTACCAGTTTGAAGTTTGATCTTTATTTTATGAGGAGTCGAGTTGAGGGACTACGTGAATAGAAGCCCGTACAGCCGTTGGTGCGTCAATCTTCAAAGCAGCGGAATGAATTCACAGCTAACAATGACTGAAGTACAATGGTAAGATGATAAAACTAGAACTACCAGATGAGATCTATGAGGGTGGGAGCGGAGGGCACGAGCGGAGGGCACGTAGTCCCTCAACTCGACTCCTCATAAAATAAAGATCAAACTTCAAACTGGTAAGTTCTCGTTTAATCTTACTATTTTACTTCGGAGTCACGTGAGTGACTACGTGAAGACTTCAAAGCACTGTGAATTCACGCCGCAGACCGAAATCCGACGTTCACACTGCCTGGATTGACTCAAAAGTCGTTAACAATCAATCATGCATCATTAACACATTTGTTAAATGAATAACAGTTTATTTACAAACAAATCATAACAAACCCCTCTAACTCAGGGGGAAAATGTAACAGTACTCAAAACAGAATCAGCAAACACCCCGAGCCTTGAAATCGGCTTGTGATAAAACCTCTGAAAAGTTAGCTCACTGGACCATCCTGCGGCCGCGAGGATATGGTCTATTGGCACGTCCATCGCCCTTGCCGCGGAAGTTGATGCCGCCCTGGTGGAATGAGATTTGAATTTATCAGTATCAATTCCAGCACTGGCCAGGACCTGCTTTAGCCACTTTGAAATTGTTTGCACCGACACCTTACTGTGTGGTTTTTTGTGACTAATAAACAAAGTTCCTCTCAGAGGTTGAGTAATCTCAATGTAACGTGATAAATGTGAAACTACACACAAGCGATCATCTGCGGGGTATGCTGAAAACACAATCTTACATCCTGTCATGCCTCTTCTATTATGTTTAAGCAAATCATAGACATAAAATATAATGGCATCTGCCGACACATGCATTCTATCCAGCCGTAGCTTTTGCAACGTTTGTACACGTTGAGCTGAAACCAACGCCATAAGCATGACCACCTTAATAGTTAATTTGGCTATAGATAGGCTTGTAACCGGAGCCCACTGGCGAAGAACCATAAGAACCTCACTCACATTCCAAATCCCGGCATACCTGGGTTTAGGAGGATTAGAATTGAAAACTCCCTTCATGAATCGTGAAACTAACGGATGTGTCCCTACTGTATGTAATTCTGCATTCATAGGTAAATAAGAAGACAGAGCACTTCTGGCTGAATTGATCGCACTATAACTTAATTTTTGGTCAAAATAAAGAGTTGACAAAAACTCCAATACGTCCGTGATCCCTGCAGTGTGATATACAATATTCTGCTGTAGGCAGAATTGCTCCCACTTCTTTATGTAGGTGACATATTGCTGCTGTGTACTATCCCTGCAGGCCGACGTGAGAACATCCACAGTCCGATGAGACAGTCCTCTCCCCAGGTGTGGCCTCCTTAAAATCTGCAAATTAACAGATCAATACGATCATGTAAAGGATGTTGATCCCCAGTGACTGGATTTACCAGTAGATTTGTATTCTTGGGAATAAGCATGTAAGGTTCCCTAGCCATTTGTAATACAACGGGAAACCATGCTTGTGTAGGCCAATCTGGCACTACCAATACCCCTGAAGCGGAGTCCTCCTTGATCTTTTGCAAACATCTGCAGATGAGACAGAATGGAGGAAATACATACACAAACATTCCTCCCCAATGCAGCGAAAACGCATCCACTGCTACTGCCCCAAGATCTGGTTCCCATGAAACATATCGAGGTAACTGATGATTTAATCGAGATGCAAACAAGTCAATATCTGGCAATCCATACTGAACAATCATTTGGTTAAATACATCCTGATTTAACATCCATTCAATGTTGTCATTAAACTGACGTGACCTAGTGTCAGCTACCGTGTTGAACCTTCCTGGCAAATAAAGTGCTGAAAGCCAGATATTTTGGTCAATACACCAGCTCCAAATCTGGTTAGCCAGTCTATCACAAGACTGTGACTTAACTCCACCCATGTGGTTTACATATGCCACTGCTGTGGTGTTGTCAATTTGAACCTGCACATGCAGATCCCTCCTTGTAGAACAATAAGCTTTGAGCCCATACCAGGTGCCCAACAACTCTAAATAATTAATCCCTCTTAGTTGAAGAAGTGATGTCTCATCCACATTCCATCTGCCTCCACAACTACAAGACATGTCTGTTGCACCCCAACCCAGTGCACTTACATCAGTCTGTAATATCAATGATGGTGGTTCCACCAAAACCTTCCTAAAACTTGTTGAAACATTTGCTATCCACCATTGTATGTCAGCAATCGCCCCAGCTGACAACTGCATAGGCCTATCAAAATGGCCCCTTTGTATTCTCAGTGCCTGTTCCTTTGATCGTTGTAATTGTTGATGATGCAGAGGACCATACTGCACAGCTGGAAATGCTGCCACCAACTTCCCAATTAACCTGGCTACTTGTCTAATCGAAGGCCTTTGTTCTCCAATGAGATTAACACAGTCCTCAATTAACTGATTCAATTTATCCCTGGGCAAAGTCACCAACATGTGATTTGAATTAATGGTAAATCCCAGATAATCAATAATTTGGACTGGTGATAATTTAGATTTATCTGGATGAATCACAAATCCCAATTGTTCAAAAGTGATTTGAACAACTGAAACTGATGATTGAGTTTCAGCATGAGTCTTTCCAACAATCAGAATATCATCCAAGTAGGCCATTACCACATGCCCCTTAGCTCTAAGTAACACTAACACAGGTTTTACCAATTTAGTAAATAACCTAGGAGCTGAAGTTAATCCATTCGGCAATGCCCTGAATTGCCACAGCTGAGTCATCCAATTAAATTTCAAATACCTTCTATCATCCTCATGAATAGACACTGAGTAATACGCATCCTTTAAATCAATAGTTGCCATATAACACCCTTTGGACACTAGATGTTTGGCCGTGATAAAGGTTTCCATTTTGAAATGCCTATAACAAACAAACTTGTTCAAACTCGATAAATCCAAAATAATTCTACACCCCCCAGTCTTTTTAGATCTGGGAAATATATTTGACACAAATTGTCGACTTTGATAGACAGAAGGCTCAATTACCCCTTTCTTATACAACGACTGAATCTCTGCTTGAATAAGCACATTTTCTTCATCTGGAAATACAAGTTTACGACTAGGAAAATGTTGATTAGGTAGACTGTCCTTAGAGTAAAATTCAATTTTCACCCCTTCAATACTACTAATTTATGAACAAATCAGATGTCAACTGCTGCCATTGTTTGAGAAACAATTTTAACCTTCCCCCAATTTGAACAGGAACATCAATTAATTTATCGTCTGTTGGTGTTTTCCTTACCTGCATCTTTCCTTGCGGACCTTGTTGTCCTCGACCTCTTGTGGAGAAAGGCACCTTCCCCTTCATGCTGGCAGCCTGCCAGTTCCGAAATTGGAAACCTGAACGGCTCGTTCCTTCTCCTGCATCCACATTAGTTCCTTTCCAATATGGAGAAAACCTTTTGCCCTGCTTACCAGCCGGCTTAATGAGGGCCATAGTTTTAACATCTTCATGACATTCTTTGACTCTTTTCGCAAGGTTACCTCCAAACAACAGATTTTGTGGTGGTACACTGGTCGGTTTGCACAAACTTGCCAAATTCGGATTAAGCACTGGCCTAATAGCGGCCCTCCTGATATTATTGATTTCAAAAAATGCATTACAAAGAAATCCCAGTCCATCCTGGTGTGCGTCAACCACATTGCTTGGGTCAATCACTTTCACCACAGCTGTAATACCTGCTGACAACAGTTTAAGCACTTTTTGGAACTTCATCTCCTGGGCCCTAGCAGGCATACCCATCTGTGACCAAATTTGGTGATTAACCACCGGTACCTTCAGGAGATCACAATTAACAGGAGCCTTATAATTTTTTGCTGCTTCATCCAGAGCTAGCTCCTGTAACTGGTGGGAGAGCATATACTGAATGGCTTCAGCCAATTCCCCATCAATCGCCTCTCCTGCCTCTCTAGGCTCAGCAAACTTCCCAGCAATATTCGGGATTACCTCCACCCGAACTTCTTTACTGCTCTCCCCCAGCATAGAATCAGTGTCAGCAAACTGCACTGATGGAACATCCTCCTCACAGGCAGGATAGTTCTGCAGCCCTGAAACAGGTGCTGCTAGCACAAGCTCTCCATCAGCCTGGCTTGGGCACCACTCCTCCTCACGGAACTGGTCCCTGTCGAGCATTCTTTGCAATAAAATCTCGACTTTGGAGAGCCGTGAGTAAACGGACTTTCCTAAGGAGGGTATAACCTCCTGGCCCGACTCATCTACGGGCCTCACAGACTTGCCAGTGGCCTTCCGCCCTACTGGCAAGCCTCCACTTCCCCCCGGCAGTGGGTCCGCAACCACTGGCTGTGTAGCCAGCACCGGACCAGGTGTACCAGACAGGCCTCCATCCTCAACACTCTTCTGGCCACTTTCCTTTCTACCCCCGGAGCGCCTCGCCGACACCTTCTTCACTTTCTGCAACATTCTCTAAGAACTCCCAACCGTCGCAGAAAATGACCTGTAGTAAAATGTTTAAAACCTTACCTCCGTTTTTAAACTTACCGCTCGGAGGAGCGCTGCTGCTCCAACCGCCCGACTGCACCAGCGTCTGACGTCATGACGCACCAACGGCTGTACGGGCTTCTATTCACGTAGTCACTCACGTGACTCCGAAGTAAAATTCAGTTTGCAAGCTGCCACAGTGTTTCCTCCAAGCAATAGGGTCAATATCCCTTTTGTTGATTTGTGTCCTGAAGCCGTTTTTTTACCCCCTTGTAATATATGTATGTTCAGGCACATATTTCCAATATAATCCAGACTCATCCACATTGAACAGTTGTTCAGCACAATAACCCCCTCCTCCCTAATTATCTGAGCCAATGCAATAGGAAATATACTCACTGCAATATAGTCATGCTTGCAGCTTCCAGTTTCACATTAATGTGATTCAGATTCAGATTAGTTTATTGTCATGTAAACCAAGGTGCAATGAAACTCCTGGTCACATGAAACTCCCAGAGTGGGTCAAATCAAGTCAAGTTTAATTGTGTGGGAAAGAACTGCAGATGCTGGTTTACACTGAAGATAGACGCAAAAAGCTGGAGTAACTCAGCGGGACAGGCAGCATTTTAAGATTAGAAGGAATGGATAAATCTGAAGGAGCATCTCGACGCAAAATGTAACCTAATCCTTCTGTCCAGTGATGCTGCCTGTCCAGCATTTTGTGTCTATCCAAGTCAAGTTTATTGTCATATGCACAGGTACAAATGAGATACGGATACAATTAAAATCTTGTTTGCAGCAGCATCACAGGCACTCAGATACCACACAAAAACAAATATCATGCATTAATTACCCATAAAATCTGCAATAGAGTAACATTGAAAAAAAACTGCAAAAAAACAAGAGGTTAGTGCATCGCAATTGGAAAAGAACTCCACGGTAGTACAATAAGTGACCGGTTGCTGAAGTAAACAGTATACATGCAGTAATGTGAGGTGGTCTTGGAGAGGAGGATGCTCCTAAAACTATGGAGCATGCTGGACAATACAGCTCACCTCCTCCATGACACACTGGTCAACCTGAGGAGCACCTTCAGCAACAGACTAGTTCCACCAAGATGCAGGACAGAACGCCTCAGGAGATCCTTCTTCCCTGTGGCTATTAAACTGTACAACTCCTGCCCCTTCTGTTGTGGGGTAGACTGAGACTGACTCCTGTACCCCCCCCCCCCTAATCTTTGCACATCCTCAATCCTTTCCACTCGTCACTTTAATTTCATGTTTCACATATTTTGTGTGGTCTTGACTGATGACAGATCAATTTCCCTCCTGGGATAAATAAAGTTTTATCATATCATATCTTATCGTATTGTATTGTATCATATGTGCAGGAAGGAACTGCAGATGCTGGTTTAAACCAAAGATAGGCACAAAAAACTGGAGTACCTCAGCGGGTCAGACAGCATCTTTGGAGAAAAGGAATAGATGACGTTTCGTATCGAGACCCTTGTTCAGATGTCTATACTTGCAGTAATGATACACATACTACCCCTTACTTCAATTCTATCAAATCACCCTTCACCTGCAACACATTCTTCGCGTTGATTATAGAAACATAGAAACATAGAAAATACGTGCAGGAGTAGGCCATTCGGCCCTTCGAGCCTGCACCGCCATTCAATATGATCATGGCTGATCATCCAACTCAGTATCCTGTACCTGTCTTCTCTCCATACCCCCTGATCCCTTTAGCCACAAGGGCCAGATCTAACTCCCTCTTAAATATAGCCAATGAACTGGCCTCAACTAACTTCTGTGGCAGAGAATTCCACAGACTCACCACTCTCTGGGTGAAAAATGATCTTCTCATCTCGGTCCTAAAAGACTTCCCCCTTATCCTGCTTTTTGTTATCATGCTTTTTGTCTTCAAATATTTGAGCACCCAAACACCAACAGGTTTTTTCCCATCTCAATTATCAAGCCACTTCACTTCTTTGTAAATATGAAAACAAGCCTTTCGGCACAACAAGTCCATGCCAACAATCGATCACAGAAACAGGATCTTAGCCCCACTGAATCCACTCCAACCATCGATCATCGGTTCAGACTAGTTCTATGTTATCCCACTTTCACATCCCACATACTAGGGGAAATTAACAGTGGCCAATTAAACTGCAAACACGTACGCCTTTCAAATGTGGGACTATTCCTTTAATGACATTAACTTATTTTGCCTGGAGTATCCCGCAATACCATTTTGAAGGTCATTGTTATTAATAAAGCACATTGGCTGTGGCGTAATTCATGGTACATCATTTAATTGATTATTACACTTCTAAGGCAGAGCTACATCCAATCTTGCTTCAATCCATGAAGAAGAGAATTTGGAGAAATATCAAGGCCAATAGTTAATAACCAATGTTACTTGCCTCACTGCCATCGCATACCCCTGCTGTCTCCCTGGCTACACCCCCAGAATCAGTAACTGTAAGATACAATAGAGTTGCTGCCTTACAGCGCCAGAGACCCGGGTTCAATCCTGACAATGGGAGCTGTCTCTAAGGAATTTGTACGTTCTCCCTGTGACTGCGTGGGTTTTCTCCGGGTGCTCCAGTTTTCTCCCACATTCCAAAGATGTGCAGGCTTGTAGGTTAATTGGCTTCTGTAAATTGTCCCTAATGCGCAGGATAGTGCATGGGCAAGCATGGAGATTGCTATCAAAACATGGGGGGGGGGGGGGGAGACACAATTTCTTGGCAGCCGTGGGCCCTGTGGACGGTAACATCAGAAGTTGACCTGGTTGGTGACCAACACCGAACTCCAGCAACAGCAGCTTCGTTCGCCCCGAATTGTATGGCTTGAATCGGCCCGTTCTCGGGGCCTTTCATCAGCCGGCGGAGGGTTCAACATCGGGAGCCTCGATCGCCTCGATGCAGCAGTTTGGTGCAGCGGTAGAGGTGTACCATTTAAGCTGTCTAATGTTAGAACAGAATTGTCTCAAGATTTTTGAAATGCTGAGTGAAAGTTTGTCATTATCCTAAAAGTCACGCATACATGAAGACCCTCACCTGCTCAGCCTTACTTTTTTCCTCACTGTTCTGTTATCATCTTTATGAACCCACTTTGTACATTCTCTAGTTCCTCTATATCCTTTATAGAATGAGGGATTCAGAACTGGGCACGGATAGGAACTCAATTAAATTGGGAAGAGGGAAATCAATTTAGTGTTTAGTGATAGTGACAATAAAACTGAAATTATCTATTTGTCAACACCATTCCTTGACAAGTAATTGGTTTCCGTTTTAATGATCAGATGAGGAAAAACTTTTTCACCCAGATAGTTGTGAATCTGTGGAATTATCTGCTACAGAAGGCAATGGAGGCCAATTCACTGGATGTTTTCAAGAGAGAGTTAGATTTAGCTCTTTGGGCTAATGGATTCAAGGGATAGGGGAAGAAAGCAGGAACAGGGTACTGATTTAGGATGATATAGTCAGTATATATTCGACTAAGTTCCACAGAATTCCCTCTCTCATCTTTCATAAATAGCATAGGCTTTTCCCCAGTCCAAACAAAACTCAGAGAATCAGGTGAATTTGGGAAGACTATGATCTGGTGATGTACAATGATCTCACTAAGTTTCTCGACACTCTTACATCTTTTCTATTGTTTTAGCTGCATCCATAAGAGATTTCATTAATAGATAGGTAAGAAAACGGAACTAAACGTAAGATTATTAAACGAGTCATTATTCAAAAGCAAAGATTCAAATGAACGGATATGATCTTAATTCACTTCATCAATAATAAATTAACAGTGCAGAAGTAAGTGTGTGTACTCGAGCTACAACAATAAAAAACTTCTTTTGAATCCGCCTGGCGTCCGGTCTTTTCCTGACCTTGACCAGGCCACTACACTGGTGACCCCGCGTCGTTCATCACGCATCGTGATGGGGAATAAGGCTGTTGCGCTGAAGCTCCCAACTCTGTGGACCGAAGAACCCGAAACCTGGTTCCAGCAGGCAGAGGCACTGTTTGCTGTGTGAGGTATCACGCAGGATGAGACTAAGTATTATTAAGTGGTTGGCTCGCTTGACCAACTAACTGCGAGGCGAGTTAAGTCTATCCTCAGGGCCCCCCCGGTAACAAACAAATATACTGGCCTTAAAGAATTTCTCATTAGGAAGTTTGGCCTGGGTGACGCCGAGCGGGCAATTTCCAACCTAGCCTCAAGCTCGTCCATTTTATTTCTTATACTTTGCGCATTCATATACAACACTTCAACTTCGGTATTCACCTCCCCTCTCACACCAGTTCACTGTTGGCCCTGACCTTACTCTCTTATCCCTTCTCGAACTTTCCTTCCCATGAATTCGGGAGTCTGTTGTAACTTTTCCTGCACTCGCTTTCCCTTTAACTCTTTATACTTCCAATTTGTCAATCCCTCCCCCCCACTTAGCAATGTTACAAAATTTTGAGATTTTAAAAATCATGTCTGCAATTTATCCCATTAGATAAAGCATACAAAGAAGTTTAATTTGACACTTAATTCACTTTCATATCTTCAATATTAAAACAATTAAGGCCATTTTCATACTCGGAAATTAGCATCTTGTTCCCCATTGCCTTTCCATTGACTTAACCCAAGAGTTGTGATCGAGGACAGTCAAAAGCCCATAACTTTCTTAAAAATTAAGAGAACTGAAAGAAATTTTCAGTTATTATAGATTGAAGAATTCTGAAACTAATATGAAACAATCTTACTTGGATGACCAGAAATTAAAGCATATAATTAGTTAGTTACCAATTGTAGCTAATTACAAAATTCAATTACTGGATCTAAACATCTATCAATTTTTTAAGAAAATATTAACATTTTTTTAAAGCCTATGTGTCCAAATAACATTCACACAAGAATTCACAATATAACATGATTTTTAAATTTAATTGTCATTAATTTATAGACCAAATTGAAGGAATTTTGTGTTTAATGCCTGTAGATTAATGGGCATTTTAAACAGCTTGCAAGTGGGATTTTCTGGAACGCGATGGATTGGAACGTTGCGGTTGCGGTGAATTTAAACCCAATATCGGCAGGAAAAATACTGCCGGTTCGTATGGGGAATAAATCACCGTTTTGCAACGTGAAATATTGATTAAAGTCACCTAAACAAGCAAGTTTATATGTAAAAATTTTTATTTTACTGCAGCGCAGCTTTCACATTTACCTGCATTTTCCCCTAAACGCCAAAGTCGCGCACACGGCCAGCAGCAGAACTGCAGCACCGCTGAAGGTAAGTTTTGTAACATACCTACCCCACTATTTAGTTTAAACCCACAAGTGTAGCACTAGCAAACCTGCCTGCCAGAACATTGGTCCCCCTCCAGTTAAGGTGTAATCCGTCCCTATTGTACAGGTCACGCCTACCCCAGAAGAGACCCCAGTGGCCTATAAAGCTAAATCTTTGCTCCATGCACCAGCCCCCAGCCACACATTCAGATTCCGTATCTCCCTGTTCCTGCCCTGACTAGCACGAGGTACTGGAAGCAATCCAGAGATAACCACCCTAGAGAATGTTTAGAATTTTCTTCAGTTAGATAAGGTTTATTCGTGGACCAAACCATCCCTATCCCATTCCCACACTGACCTTTCTGTCCTGGGCCACCTCCACTGTCAGTGAGACCGCACACAAATTGGAGGAACAGCACATCATATATCGCCTGGGCAGCTTACAACCCAGCAGTATGAATATTGAGTACTCTCATTTCAAGTAACCCCATACCCTCTCTCTCCATCCCTCCCCCACCCTAGTCATCCTGCTAGTTTCACTGTTTATATCCCTTTGTTATCACCACCCCCTCCCCTACAGCCAACAATGGACCATTGTGGACTCCACCTTTCCTTGACCATTCGAGCCGGCTCTGATCTGTTCTGTACCTTTTCATATCTCTGGTTTCCCTGTCCCCTGGCTCTCAGTCTGAAGTAGGATCTCGACCTGAAACGTCACCTACTGTTCTCCAGAGATGCTGTCTGACCTGATGAGTTACTCAAGCATTTTGTGTCTTGCTCAGCCAGACATATTGGTCAGGTTGCACAAGTGGCCAATAGAGACTGTTTCCATGCTGTATAACTCTATCATTTGATGCTCAGTGATTGAATGTATTCAGAATAAAGATAAAAAAATATTTGTTTCCTGGGTATCAAGGATTTGGTGATAGAGCTACTAAATAAAGGTGTGGGCTTGAAGGGTTCTGTAGCCCACACATCCTCTTATAACTCCTATTCTTACCTTCTTAACAAATCGATCTCTGCAGTAAAGACCTGGAGACCTTTGGATACCGATTGTTTTTGGGATGATAACCAATTGGATACAAAGGTAACATCCAATCCTTGGTATGGGAAGACAAAATATTTTCTACTCTCATAAACAACGACTTGGGAATTGACTGAGAGGGCAAGTCAGTCTATTATCCATTTCACCATTTGGGAAAAGAGCACCACTGCCTTTAACAAAACACTTAACAGGGACTTTCAATCATTTTACTTCAGTGTTGCTTGACTCAGTTGTTAGAACTTTCATATTTAAGACATCAGGTTCGAGTTTCAAGCCCGGCAAATGTGATCATTAGTGGCAGAATGCTGTGTTGGGATAAGCTACCAAAACACTGGCTTGCCATCCAGCTCAAATAATGGACATTACATCAAGATCTGATGTATTGCAGACTGCTGTCTTTGCCAACATTTCTGTCGTTGGTTGTCAATACCGACCATGTTACACATATAGCCTCCAGTTACACACAACTCCAAGGGTAAGTTAGCAGTTCAGGCGGCATCTACTGAGGGAATAGATATGCAACTCTTTGGGTTGGAACACTTCTCCATACCTTCCTCAGTCTGGAGAAAGTCCTGACCCGAAACATCACCTATCCATTCCCTTCACAAATGTTGCCAGACCTGATCCAGCATTTTGTGTTTATTTTTATTTTTATTTTTTTGTTTTAGAGATACAGTGTGGAAACAGGCCCATTCGGTTCACCACGTCGACCAGGGATCACCCCATATGCTAAAGATAGACACAAACGGGTGGATCAACACAGATATCAACAGGCAGCATCTCTGGAGAAAAGGAATAGGTGACATTTTGAGTTGAGACCCTTGTTCAGACCCGACTCGTTTCAACCCGAAACATCACCTATTCCTTTCTCCAGAGGTGCTGCCTGACCCAATGAGTTATTCCAGCCTTTTGGCATATCTCTTCGGTTTAAACCAGCATCTAAAGTTCCTTCCTACACCATACACTAGTTCAATCCTACACATTAGAGACAATTTACAGAAGCCAATTTTACTTCGGAGTCATGTTAGTGACTACGTGAAGAACCCGGCAGCACGCATGCGCGTCATATCGTCTATCGCATTGCGCGACTGGCTGGCAGGCGCACTGCTCCTCCAGCGGTAAGTTTCAAACCTGAAGGTAAGTTTTTCAACTTATTTCCAGGTTCTGTTTTTCGAATCCTGGTCGCACTGCGAGGAACCAGTTGTGACCGCGGGGAATCCCGGTCATGGACCGCAGGGAGAACCGGCTACGAACCGCGGGGGAATCCCGGTGAGGGACAGCAAGGAGAACAGGCTACGGACCACGGGGAATCCCGATCACGGACCGCGGGGAACCGGTTATGGACCGCGGGGAAGCCTGGTCGCGGACCGCGGGGGAAGACCGGCTACGGACCGCGGGGAACAGGCTATAGAGACGGCGGAAGTGCGAGTAGCCGCCGGCCATCGGGTTTGCTACCCGAGTCACTGACAGTGCGGTCAGCGACTTCCGGGAGCCTCTTGAATCTGCGGTGGTTCCCCAGAAAGGGGGTAAAACCAAATGTAAGGCGGATAGGAACCGCAGTGGTTCCCCAGTTAGGGGGTAAAGCCAAAAGTAAGATGGATAGAAACCGCGGTGGTTCCCGAGTAAGGGGGTAAAGCCAAGAGTAAGACGGATAGGCCTGTCGAGATGGGAACGTCCTCGAACGTTTAACCCAGATGGAGCATTGATAGCGTCCTCGGGCGTTTATCCCACAAAATGTGATGCTCCATCCTGATATGGTCCATGGAACGGGGCCATATTAGCGCAGGTCTCCTCGGGGCCTGCAGCAGATCTGTTTCAAGGCTGCTTACAGATCTCCCTCTCTGTGGAGGGGAGTGCGAGGGGTCAGTGCGTAACTGACTCCAAACTGGGAAGGATGTCCGTGGAACATAATATTGTTCCTGACAATACCGGCAGTGAACAGCGCTATCTGGGGTGACATTGCAAGGGGCATGAAAATCCAGGAGATAAAACTCCAACAAATCTTAAAAATTACTGGCCTGGTGTTGATGTACAATGCATACTTCATAATGAACTGGAACGCCATCAGACCTGCCTTACAACCAAATTTGCAGGCTCATGTAAGGCCAGCAATGTCTAGCCGCCGAATCTTCTCTTCGAGGAAGACCTATCCAACAGGTAAGACCTGGATGAGGAAGCAAAGCTGTCGGACTAATCAAGGTACCAACAACAAGCAAAGCTTCATTTTTTCAGCGACATCACACCCCACGCCTCCATCGGCAGTAAGCGGTTGACTGAAGCTGGGCAAAGGTCTTCCAGGCCAAGGTCCAAGCCGGTCCTCAGTAAATGTATGGAATTCACGCACCACAGCAGTCTTTCTCTCCAAACTAAGGACGGAAATGGAACCCGCATCAGGGCCCTTTTGGGCTTACCATAAGACCACCGGTAACCATGGAGGTAGGTGGGTCTGGTACTTTCCAAAACATGGTGTAGGTGGACCATTACAAATTGGTAATATTTACACTTGATTTGTACAAATAACAATAATAACATGAAATTAGTATAGATATTTCAGCATAGGAAACTTCGTTCTGTCTAACAACTGATTTCCATAGGAATGCATCGATCTCAATGATATATATATTTTTCAGTCCTATTCACAGGGATCATCGGAGATATTTGAAATTTAACTGGATGGGGCAATAATAACAGTTACAGCATTGCAAAATGGGCTAACTTCAGCTCCCTGGTTATTTATTAAATTACTAAAAACCAGGGCTTGGGCTGCTCAGAGCCCAAAATCACTTGTTATGGCCTATCTGGAAGATATTCTAAACGCTGTATTTTGCTAAAATTAACTGTTTCAGCTGCAAGCTATATTTGAGACTCATCCATCCGGTTAAATTTAAGTTGATAGCAACTGGAGTTACTGATTATTGGGATTTACCTTTAACTCTATTAATTTGTCTGTGACTCCGCCCTGGGGCAAGAGATTAGAATTAGTAGAAGCGCATCAAGTGACCAGTGGAATTGGCAATATAGTGGCTGTGAATTTCAGCAGCGCAATTTGGGCCTTGCATTATCAGAACTTACAAAGGTGCAAAGGACCAAGCTCTTTAGTACCATTTAAGGTCTTTGTTAACAGACCTATGCTAGTACCAGCTGAAGCTATCAAAGTCACAATGGTAGCCGAACACTATTCAGCATTGCTAATAACTTTTGGTCAGTAAATCTTCAGTTATATTACAACCTGATGCTAATGCTCAAAGATGGAAAATTACTAATACCATCTCTAGTTACGGAGGCAGATGCGATTTGCATGAGTTACCAATTCTTCAGTTATATGGTATCAACTACCTGTAGACACTGGGTGCATTCTACGGGTTAAAGGTTATTATGCGCATATGCATAATCTGCTTGCTCAACTCCAAGTTGATACACTTTGGTGATGGCATATATAAATCACATGGGTGCAATCAGCTCAGTATCCTGTGATAGTTTACATAACCTCATTTGGCGCTGGTGTATCATCACGTAAAATCAATGATTACACAGAATGGATGTTGGATCATAAAGTATTTAATGACATTGTCCTAAAATCGAGATGTTTTGCAACCAGGCTCAATTGCCAGTTGCAAAAAATATGTGGCATGGCAGTGGCGATGGATGCATTTCCGCTACACTGGGAAGGAATGTCCTTTTATGTCTTTCCTCCATTTTGCCTCATAAGTCGGGTCTTGCAAAAATTCATGAAGTTCCCGCTTCAGGCATTTCTCGTAGTGCCTGACTGGCCTGTACAACCATGGTTCCTGCTGACGTTGGGAATGCTAATAGAACCTCATATGGTTATTTCTAGGCACAAAGTTTAGCCCGTGACTCGGGAAACCATCCTCTGCATGATAAAATCAATTCATTGACTTGCAGACTCCGAGACGACCATTCCTGCGGCTCAGGTTGTCAGACCGAACCATGGACGTGCTCACTGCAGATTGCAGGGATAGCACCAAAAAGCAGTATATTTCCTCATAAGAAGATGGGAAATATTTTGTTTACATGCTAATATTACATATAATTTGGCACGGATGACTGACGTCTTGAAGTTCAGTTTTATATGGGTCTTTGACAATCATTAAGTTATCGTGCCATTAACTGTGCCAAACGTGCCTTCTCATCATATTGGCTGCTGGGAGCAGGATCCACTCTGTCGGGTCTCACCCTCTGATATCTGAATTATGTAGGGTATCCTCAACTAAAACCTCCCAGGCCCGGGTATGCAGAAATATGGGATGTTTACATTGTGCTAATGCCGCTTCGCCGGTGGGCTCCAGATACATCCCTGTCCTTGGTCAAGCTCACTTACAAAGTGGTTATGCTCATGGCGCTGGGTTCAACGCAATGGGTCCAGTCATTGCATAAGCTGTGACTGGACAGGATGATTACATCTGCAGGCAAAATAAAATTTTATGTTTATGACTTAGTCAAGCAGAGTAGACCAGGTGCATCAGGTCTCAAACTAGATTTGTTGGCATATCCCATGGACCTTCGGTTGTGTGTTGTCACACATCTACACCAGTATGTTAAGGCCATTAAGAGCCTTAGAGACTCTGAACTAGCAATGTTTGTTAGTTACATAAAGCCTCATAAGAAGGTATCAGTACAGACCATCTCCGGGTGGTTGAAATGGGTTCTGGCTTCATTTTACAAGTCTCACTCCACCAGGGCTGCAACAACATCAGCAACAGGGTTATGGATGCTTCGCTGGGCCACATCCTAGTGGCTGCAGGATGGTCAAACGAACGATTTTTCCAAACATTTTAGAACTAACCCATTGCCAGACTGGGGGTATTTGCCAAGTCTATTTTAGATTCTGTTTTATAGTTTCCTCCCGGTTGAGGGGGGTTACTATTATCATTATTTGTTCATTAAAAAACATCAACGTGTCTTGTCTGAATGCATTATTAATGTTCACTCATCCTTGGTCAACTGATGCAGTGTGTGACACATGGACTCGTTTCCACGGCATGAAATCACAGAGCTTTGAAATCTTCACGTAGTCACGCACGTGACTCCGAAGTAAAATAGTAAGATTAAACGAGAACTTACCAGTTGAAGTTTGATCTTTATTTTATGAGGCGTTACATTGAGGGATTGCGTGCACTCCACTCCCAACCCTCTATCATAAAGGACAGCTGGTATGCTAGTTCTTTAATCTTACTATATTCAGTTAACCAACTGTCATCTGTGATTTCACACCGCTGCTTTGAAGATTGACGCGCACGCGTGCTGGCGGGTTCTGCACGTAATCCCTCAACGTAAATCCTCATAAAATAAAGGTCAAACTTCAAACTGGTAAGTTCTCATTTAATCTTACTATTAAACTGCAAACCTGCATGTCTTTGCGATGTGGGAGGAAACTGAAGCACCCTGAGAAAACCCACATGATCACAGGGAGAACGTATAAACTCTGTACAGGCAGCACCCGTAGTCAGGATCAAATTGCATCTCTTGCATTGTTAGGCAATGTCTTTACTACTGTGCAACAGTGCTGCGGTTTGTTTGTTTTTTATAGCATCTGCAGTTCCTTGTGACTCCAAAGGAAAGTTAATCTCTTCAAAGTCTCCTTCATTTGCGATTAGTTCTGCTCCCTGCATACAGCAGGGTCTGCCATATTGACCTGTGCAGCAGAATGGGGTGATCTTATAGAAATGTGAGGTCATCTTACAAAATCACGAGAGGAATAGATAAGGTAGATGCACACAGTCTTTTATCCAGAGCAGGGGAATCAAGAACCAGAGAGCGTGGGTTCAATGTGAGGGGTGGGGGGAGAAGATTTAATAGGAACCTAAGGGGCAACTTTCCCACACAAAGGGAGGTGGGTATATGGAATGAGCTGCCCGAGGAGGTAGTTGAAGCAGGTACTATCACAGTGTTTAAAAAACATTTGGACAGGTACATTGATAGGATAGGTTTAGAAGGATATGGGTCAAACGCCAGCAGGTGGGACTTGTGTAGATTGGGCATGTTTGTCTGTGTGGGCATGTTGGGCCGAAATGCCTGTTTCCACGCTGTACCGTGCATTCAGAAAGTATTCAGATCCCTTCACTTTTTCCACATTTTGTTACATTACAGCCCTATTCTAAAATGGATTAAATTCTTTTTTTTTATCATCGATGTACACATAATACCTCATAATATAATAGCTACAACAGGTATTTAGAAATGTTTGCAAAGTAATTAATAAGAAATAACTGAAATATCACATTTACATAAGTATTCAGACCCTTTGCTATGACACTCAAAATTGAGCTTTGGTGCATCCTGTTTCCATTATCCTTGAGATGTTTCTACAACTTGATTGGAGTCTATCAGTGGTAAATTAAATTGATTGTACATGTTTTGGAAAGGCACACACTTGTGTCTATAAGGTCCCACAGTTGACAGTGCATGTCAGAACAAAAACCAAGCCATGAAGACGAAGGAATTGTCCATAGACCTCCGAGGCAGGATTGTGTTGAGACACAGATCTGGGGAAGGTATAAAACAATTTCTGCAGCATTGTAGGTCACGATGAGCACAGTGGCCTCCGTCATTCTTAAATGGACGAACTTTGAAACCACCAAGACTCTGCATAGAGCTGGCCGCCCGGCCAAACTGAGCAATCGGAGGAGAAGGGCCTTAGTCAGGGAGGTGACCAAGAACCCAATGGTCACTCTGACAGAGCTCCAGAGTTCCTCTGTGGAGATGGGAGAAACTTCCAGAAGGACAACTATATCTGCAGCCCTCCACCAATCAGGCCTTTATGGTAGAGTGGCCAGACTGAAGCCACTTCTCAGTAAAAGGCACATGACAGGCCCTTGGAGTTTGCCCAAAAGCACCTAAACAAGTTTCCTGGTCTGATGAACCAAGATTAAACTCTTTGACCTGAATGCCAAGTGTCACGTCTGGAGGAAACCAGGCACCACTCATAACCTGGCCAATACCATACCTACGGTGAAGCATGGGGGTGGCAGCATCATGTTGTGTGGATGTTTTCAGCGGCAGGAACTGGGAGACTAGTCAGGATTGAGGGAAAGATGAACGGACCAAAGTACAGAGACATCCTTGATGAAAACCTGTTCCAGAGCGTTCAGGATCTCAGACTGCGGCAGAGGTTCACCTTCCAACAGGACAACGACCCTAAGCACCCTGCCAAGACAACGCAGGAGTGGCTTCGTGACAAGTCTGTGAATGTCCTTGGGTGGCCCAGCCAGAACCCGGAATTGAACCCGATCGAATATCTCTGGAGGAACCTGAAAATAGCTGTGCATCAACCTGACAGAGCTTGAGAGGATCTGCAGAGAAGAATGGGAGAAATTACCCAAATACAGGTGTGCCAATCTTGTAGCGTCATACCCAAGAAGACTTGAGGCTGTATTTGCTGCCAAAGTTGCCTCAACAAAATACGGAGTAAAGGGTCTGAACACTTATGTAAATGTGATATATCAGTTATTTCTTTTTAATTACTTTGCAAAAATTCTCTGTTTTCACTTTTTTATTATGGGGTATTGTGTATCGATTGATGATTAAAAAAATGAATGTAATCAATTTTAGGCTAAGGCTGTAACGTAACAAAATGTGGAAAAAGTGAAGGGGTCTGAATACTTTCTGAATGTATGACTATGAGTTTACATGGAGATGCTTCAGGAATTTATTAAATTACCCAACGTAAATTCAGCATGAAATTGGAGTAATGGTGCCAATTAAGAAACCACCAGGCAGTTTCCCCGTGACTGGCCATATGTCAGAACAGCCCATGAGGTTAGGAATCTAAAGCGGTGCCTTCCATTTTCCTTCCCTGTGCATCTTTTATAGATCCAGTGAACTGTAATCGGCATTAATTAACACCGCACACACTTCTTCTTTGCCCCAATGTAAAGATGGTATCAATGGAAATGGAAACCATGTGTTCTCCCAGAAATGGCACTGGGATTCTTTGCCAGAGCAAAGGAATTTTACAATGAAAATGCAGAATATGAAAATCAGAGCCACGTTCTAGTTGCAGCATAAAAGAAGAGACCCATTGGGTCCACAATGGGCCTATGTAAGAGCAATCTAGCTCATCCCACTCACCCGCCCTCTCTCCCTGGTGCAAGGAATTCTTTCAGATCTTTATCCAGCGTTCTCCTTTGAATGTTATGATTGCTTCTACCTTTACTCCTGACAGTACATTTTCGACATTAACCACATTTTGCACAAAGATCGTTTCCTTAGACTTTATAGAGACAGCAAGGAAACAGGCCCTTCTGCCCACTGGGTCTGTGCCAACCAGCAGTTACCCCATACGTTAGCATTATCCTATGCAGTAGGGACAATTTACAATTTTGTCAAAGCCTACAAACCTGTACATCTTTGGAGTGTGGGAGGAAACAAGAGCACCCAGAGAAAACCCACGCGGTCACATGGAGAGCAGACAAAGTCTGTACAGGCAGCACTCGTAGTCAGGATCAAACCCAGTTCTTTGGTGCTGTAAAACAGCAACTCTACCGCTACACTAGTGTGCCGCCCCTAGTTTTATTTTGTTTCTGCTTTCAATCTAGGTTCTGTTCCATTTAACAGGTTAATGGTTGATTTTACTTCGGAGTCACGTGAGTGACTACGTGAAGAAGGCCCGCCAGGCGCATGCGCATCATTACGTCCGCGCATGTCGCAACCGAACGGGCTGGAGGGCACAGCTCCACCAGCGGGTAAGTAGAAACTTGCAGGTAAGTGTTAAACAACTTTTTCTGCAGGTTATTTAGCTCCATAAAACTGGCTCGCGAAGTCAGTTGGAGTTGCAACATGGACTGGTCCGGGCAGAGAGTGAGCTCCAAGCGCGTGTATAGCGACGAGCCGCATTCTCGATCGGGTCGGGAGATGGTAACCAGACCTCCGGTTCCGATACCGGGGGCTGTTTCACCGTTACCACCAGTGGAAAGTGCTTCCAGGCCAGTGCCTAAAACTCAACAGGCTGTGGCTGCTAAGAGGCACAGCAAGGCCACAAGTAAAACAAACAGGCCAGTACTATCTGATTATTCAGATGACGGTGGTGATTCTCCCCCAGGGGCTAAAGAGATGTGGGGAAAAATGTAACAGATGGAACACATGCTGCAGCTTTTGGTACAGCAAGGGGCTAAAGCCACAGAGACTTCTCAGACAATTGAGCAGCAGGGATCCTGTGAAGAGGATTACCTGGAATACCGCCGTGGTGAATTCCTTCCAGCGCCTGTTATAGGACTGGGGGATGCCTCCCTAGAATATCAAATGGGTGATGTGGGGCAGGATGCAGCTGACCCTATGTCTGGTGTCCCTACTTATGTGCAAACACCAGAGCACAAGAGCCTTGCTCCGGGTGTACCGGAGATAGCAATGTCTTTTGCAATTCCGGAAGGAACAGGTGAGGCCATGGAGGAATACCTCGCAACTAATATAAATTACTTGGTTTCTCACCAGCTGCAACTATCTGTCATGCAGGAGACAAGCAGCAAATATAAAACACCTGTTAACTGTGCTTCATTAAAAGTGCCAATGGTGAACCCAGCAATATGGGCACCCATGAGTCCTTCCATGAGGGGGCAGGAGGTTCGTTATCAGCACGTCCTCAAACAGGTGGCGGCCACGATCACTGCATTTGGCACCATGGTCCGAGGGACCGTGTTATCTCCGTTACAGAAGGATATGTTAGCTATGATTTGTAACGTCTTTTTCGAAATTAACTGCATTCAGAAAATTGCCATCAGGCCTACTTTAAACCAAAAATTTGCTGCACTCTGTAAGGCGACCAATGTCCAGGCGCCTGAACTCCTGTTTGGCTCCGATCTGGTCAAGCAAGTTAGAGATATTGATGAGGAGGCGAAAACTATGGGGCTAATGAAGCCGGCCGCATCTCGTCCGTCCCTTCGGAAGTCGGGGATCGTTTACCGCAGGTCCGATCCGGGTGCTGGGCCCAGCAGAGGGAGGACAGGGTGGCAACAAGGGTATCCACCACGTCAGGTTCCCTATAACCCCAACACGGCCAGACAACAGGTTTCCAAAACACCGACAGAGGTACAGGGACTTTGTGTTACGAATTCAGGTGTGCAACCTCCTATTGGAGGTCGGTTACATTTCTTTTATAACGAGTGGTGTTGTATAACGTCTGATATCTTTATACTAATTACTGTGTCAGGGTCAACCATTGAGTTTATCTCAGGGATAGATCCTCCTTTCCAGACTAAGCCTAGTAAAGTGTTGGTGTTTTCTGTTCCGGAGACTGAGCAAACCAATGTGGAGATTCAGAATTTGTTCCGTAAAGGTGTGATTGAAAAAGCAGTTCATCATCCTCAACAATTTGTGTCTAATATTTTTCCCAGACTCAAAAAAGATGGTGGTTGTCGAGTCATTCTGGATCTCACTCAATTGAATACTTCAGTTCTTTATAGGCATTTTAAAATGGACACATCTGTTACTGCAAAGCAGCTGATGTTCCAGGGTTGTTATATGGCCACCATTGATTTACAAGATGCTTATTATTCGGTGCCAATTCATGTTGATTATCGAAGGTACTTGAAATTTAATTGGATGGGACAGCTGTGGCAATATAGAGCATTGCCTAATGGGTTAAGTTCTGCTCCTAGGTTATTTACTAAATTGGTTAAACCTGTGATAGGGCACTTGAGGGCCCACAATCACATTGTTATGGCCTATTTAGATGATATCTTAATTGTTGGCAACACCAACAAGTCAGCTGCAGCTTCTGTTACAGCAACTAAGAATCTCTTTGAATCATTGGGATTTTTGGTCCATCAAGTTACAGCCAACCCAGCAGATTGAGTATTTGGGGTTTATTCTGGATTCAGTTCATATGACAGTTACATTACCAGCAGCCAAGGTAATAGATATTGTTAATGTCTGTATTCGTCTTACACAAACCCAATATCCTTCCATCCGAGACGTTGCAAAGGTTATTGGGAAATTGGTAGCAGCCTTTCCTGCAGTACAGTTCGGGCCTTTGCATTATCAACATTTGCAAAGAGCAAGAGAACAAGCATTGAAACAGAATGCAGGTCATTTTGATAGGCTTATGCAGTTACCCACCACGGCTCTTGCAGAATTGCAGTGGTGGATTGTTAATGTTAGCCAAGCCACCAATTACATTTTGGTGGATGAACCTTCAGTAATTTTACAGACTGATGTTAGCGCTCTCGGATGGGGGGCTACAGACAGAGTCTAGCTGTGGGGGTAGATGGACTGAGTAAGAGGACTTGCTTCTTCACACACATGGTATTAATTACCTGGAGTTATTGGGTGCTTTTTATGGGCTAAATGCATATGTTTCCACCATGTCAGATTTCCATGTTCAACTCCAGATTGACAACACCACAGCTGTGGCATATATCAATCATATGGGAGGAACTCGATCGGTGTTATGTGATAATTTGGCTAATACTATCTGGGATTGGTGCATTTCACACAACATCTGGGTTTTGGCCATCTACCTACCAGGCATAGATAATGTGGTGGCAGACTTTAGGTCGAGAAAGTTTAATGACAATATAGAATGTCAGCATATTTCAAACCATTGTTGCAAGATTTGGATTGCCAGATATTGACCTCTTTGCATCCAGGCTGAATCACCAGTTGCCTAAATATGTCTCCTGGGAGCCAGATCCAGGTGCAGTAGCTGTGGATGCGTTCTCGTTACACTGGGGACACTTATTCTTTTATGCGTTTCCTCCATTCTGCCTGATTCCGAAATGTCTTACTAAAATAGAGCGGGACTCCGCCAAAGGAGTTTTGGTGGTCCCAGATTGGCCAACACAATCATGGTTCCCATTGGTCCTGAGAATGATGGCACGGCCATTCATGCGCATTCCCAGCAGCAGTCATTTGTTGGTGCATCCGGTTACAGGAGAAAGTCACCCATTACATGACAGTATCAATTTGTTGGTCTGCAGGTTCTGACCAGACCATTTCAAGGCCTTGGATTATCGAACAGGACCATGGAGGTTATGACTGCAGGGTGGAGAACTAACACTAAAAAGCAATGCCTTGTGCACATTAAGAAATGGGAATGCTTCTGTGTACAGTCTAATATATCATATGATACTGCTAGTATAAGTGATGTGTTGGAGTTCCTTGCTACTTTGCATTTTGATGAGCAACTTAGTTATAGTGCTATTAACACTGCTCGCAGTGCTTTGGCCTCTTATTTAGGGCAGTCTTCGGCACGACAACCTATTGGGTCTCATCCATTGGTATCCAGGTTTATGAGTGGAATTTTTAACAAAAACCCTCCTCAACCTAGATATACCGCAATCTGGGATGTCAGTATAGTTCTCACACTGCTGCGGCAATGGGCTCCAATTGCGTCATTATCTTTGCAAAAATTTACTCTTAAAGTGGTTATGTTAATGGCGTTGGTTTCAGCACAACTTGTCCAAACATTGCACTTGTTAAGAATAGATTATATGCATTTTTCTCAAGATGATGTTACATTTTATGTCTGTGATTTACCCAAACAAAGTAGTCCAGGCAGGTCTGGAATCAAGGTGATGTTTAAAGCATATTCTGGTGACCAACTGTTATGTGTCATTAAGCATTTAACCCAATATATTGAGTTAACCAGGAGTCTGAGAGGTTCTGAGTCAGGACTTCTCATTAGTCACAAAAAGCCATATTAGCACGTGTCCGTGCAAACTATTTCTAGATGGTTGAAACAGGTGCTCAGTTCATGGGTATCGACACTGATGTGTTTAAATCTCACTCCACCAGGGCGGCATCTACATCCGTGGCGAAGGCTCAGGACGTGCCGCTAGATCAAATCCTCGCGGCCGCAGGGTGGTCTAGAGAGGCAACTTTTTCTCGGTTTTACGATAAACCAGTTCAGGCAGAGCCACGTTTTGGGCCTGTTGTTTTGGGTTCCCTTTAATTTTATTGCTTTGTTAAATCACTTATTGTTTGTAATTTCCCCCTGGGACAGAGGGGTCATTACTATGTTTGTTATTATTAAAATCGTTATTGAATTATTCATGCAATGTTCAATATCTTCTTTATTGTACTACCGTGTCAACCGAAGCAGCTTGTCGTATGGAGTGCATCTGCGGCATGCAAACACAGAGCTTTGAAATCTTCATGTAGTCACTCACGTGACTCCGAAGTTAAATAGTAAGATTAAACGAGAACTTACCAGTTTGAAGTTTGATCTTTATTTTATCAGGAGTGACGTTGAGGGATTACGTGCCCTCCGCTCCCACCCTCACAATCTAAGAGATCATCTGGTAGTTCTAGTCTTCTACGAGCCTTACTATGTTACTTCGGCTATTTGTTTTCTGTGTTTTCACGCCGCTGCTTTGAAGTGTGACGCGCATGCGCCTGGCGGGCCTTCTTCACGTAATCCCTCAACGTCACTCCTCATAAAATAGAGATCAAACTTCAAACTGGTAAGTTCTCATTTAATCTTACTAATTCCTACCATGCTAGAAAAAGAGCAGTAGTGATATTAAGTCTTGATTCCATGTTTTGTTCGTTGGTCTGTGCCATTCATGATGGGTTGCTTGCTGCACCTCTGTACAATGTGGATTTTTGTTTTAGTGAAACAGGAACTTACAACTGGGCGGCACGTTGGTGCAGCAGTAGAGTTGGTGTCTTACAGCGCATGCAGCTCCGGAGACCCCGGTTCGATCCCGTCTACGGGGGGATCGTCTGTACGGCGTTTGTACATGACCGCGTGGGTTTTCTCTGAGATCTCTGGTTTCTTCCCACACTCCAAAGATGTATTCTTTGTGATTCTGCTGTGTGGGGATGTTTTATGTTGAACTCTATCGTGTGTTGTGTTCTTTATTTTATTGTATGGCTGTATGGTGATCACATTTCACTGTGCCAACTGGCACATGTGACAAATAAATATATCTTGTATCTTCTATATCTTGTATATCTTGTACAGATCTGTAGGTTAATTGGCTTGGGTTTGTATACCTGGTATAAGTGTAATTGTCCCTAGCGTGTGTAGGGCAGCGTTAATGTGCGGTCGGTGCGGACTCGGTGGACTGAAGGGCCTGTTTCCGTGCTGTATTTCTAACCTAAAAAACTAAACAGACTCACGTTAACCTCTCATCCAAAATATAGCTGGTTGCTAAATTGGAACTCAGTCCCACTGTGCATTTATTTCTGTGCCTTGGTGAGAAGAGAGCAGAAGAAAACATACTAAGACAAAAATATATTTGAGTATTGGTGTTTGTCAAGAAAAACCTGCATTAAGTAAAACAGAGACCCAAGAGACTTACGAGGTTGGAAACAGGAGCAACAAACAAATTTGCTGGACGAATACTGATTTAGCATCTGGACCTGAAATACCGACAAGGGCAGCACAGTGGCGCAGCGGTACAGCTGCTGCCATACCATATAACAATTACAGCACGGGAACAGGCCCTCTCGGCCCTTCCAGTCCGTGCCGACCATTTGTTTTCCCCTAGTCCCATCTACCTGCACTCAGACCATACCCCTCCATTCCCTTCACGTCCATATACCTATCCACTTTACTTTTAAATGTTAAAATCGATCCTGCCTCCACCACTTCTGCTAGAAGCTCATTCTGGTACCGCACCAGAAACTCAGGTTCAATCCTGACTACGAGTGCTGTCTGTACCGTGTTTGTAAGTTCTCCCCGTGACCGCATGGGTTTTCTCTGGGTGCTCCAGTTTTCTCCCACATTCCAAAGACGTACAGTTTTGTAGGTTAATTGACTAGTGTGTGTAGTATCATGTTAGCGTACAGAGTGAATGCTGGACAGCATTGACTCGGTGGGCTGAAGGGTCTGTTTCCGTGCTGTATCTCTAAAGTCTAAATCTAAAGTCTAATTAATTTCCCCCCCCCCCCCCCCCCCCCCATGGTCTCCTGTTCAACTCTTTGAGTTCCTCCAGCAAATTATTTGTGGCTCTGCATCGAATAAGTTGTTCAATGTGTGTAGTTTTCCAACATGGATTTAAATGATTAGGTTTTCTAGTGCCCTTTCCTTTTTTTTTAATTGAGGAAACAATCTGTATCAGTTGCAACACTCACCTGGACCTGCTGGAGATTAATCTCAATCTTGCAATACTGTATGGGCGAAGGCAAATTTATCACCCATTGTGAAGTCTCCTCATTTGGAGTTTTTTTTTGTAATCAGTATGGACCACATTCAATCTCCACATCATTAATCACCATCGTGTGGACAGCTTGATTATAGTCATGTATAGTCCTTTTGCTGAATGATAGCACGCAACAGAAAAGCTTTTCACTGTACCTCAGTGCACATGACAGTAATAAACTAAACTAAACATAGGGGGGTGTTCATACATTCATAAGCAATAGGAGCAGAATTAGGCCATTTGGCCCATCAAGAGTACCCCATCATATAATCATTGCTGATCTATCTCTTCCTCCTAACCCCATTCTCCTTCCTCCCCCCTATAACCTCTGACACCTGTACTAATCAAAAATCTATCTATCTCTGCCTTAAAAAAATCCATTGTTGGCCTCCACATCCTTCTGTGGCAAAGAATTCCACAGATTCACCACCCTCTGATGAAATACATTTCTCACCCATTCCTTCTCGCCAGAGATGCTGCCTGTCCCACTGCATTAAAGAACATTAAAGAACGTCCTTTAATTCTGAGACTATGACCTCTAGTCTTAGACTCTCCCACTCGCAGAAACATTCTCTCCACAAGCCTTTCACTATTCTGTAAGTTTCAATGAGGCCCCCCCTCATTCTTCTAAACTCCAGCAAGTACAGGCCAGTGCCACTAAATGCTCATCATAGTTTAAGCTGCTCATTCCTGGGATCATTCTTATAAACCTCCTCTGGACCCTCTCCAGAGCCAGCACATCCTTCCTCAGGTAAGGTGCCCAAAATTTCTCACAATATTCCAAATGTGGCCAAACCAGGCCTTATAGAGCCACTACATCCCTGTTTTTTGTATACAAGCCCTCATGAAAGATATGCTAGCATTGAGTTTGCTTTCTTTACTACCAGTTCGACTTGCAGATTAACTATTTGGGAATCCTGCACCAGCACTCCCAAGTGACCCCTTTGCACCTCCAATTTCTGGATTCTCACCCCATTTAGAAAATAGTCTATGCCCTTATTCCTACTACCAAAATGCGCTACTCCACACTTTACTACACTATATTCCATCTGCCACTTCTCTGCCCACTCTCCCAACCTGTCCAAGTCCTTCTGCAGAGTCCCAGCTTTCTCTACACTACCTGCCCTTTCACCTATTTTCGTATCATCCCCAAACTTGGCCACAAATCCTTCAATCTACTCATCCAAATCATTATTATACAACAATTGACATATAAATCATTAATAGACAACAATTCAGACGAGGAACTTTCTTACATGCTGCCTATTTAAACTAATCTGTCCGCCTGAATGTGATCCGTATCCATGCATTCCCTGCATGTCCATGTGCCTATATAAAAGCCTCTGAAATGTCACTATCATGTCTTCATCTTCCACCACCTCTGAATGCACGTTCCAGAAACTCACCACTCCCTGTGTAAAAACCTCGCCCGCACATCTCCTTTAAACATTGCCCATCTCACCTTGAAGCTATGCCCTCTATTCTTTGGCATTTCCACTCTGGCAAAAAGGTTTTGATTGCTTACCCTGTCTATGCTTCTCATAATTTTAAATATTTCTAATATGCTAAGGTTTCCCCTCAACCTCCCACGTTCCAGAGAAAACAATCCAAGTTTGTCCAAACTCTCATTCTGGCTAACACTCTCCAATCCAGCAACATTCTGGTAAGTCTCTTCTGCATCCTCTCCAAAGCCTCCATGTCCTTCCCAAAATTGGGCAACTAGAACTGCACACAATACGCCATATGCAGCCCAACCAATGTCCTAAGGACTGCAACATGACTTCCTGAATCTTGTACTCAATGCCCCAACTGATGAAGGTAAGTATGCCGCCTTTAGTACTCTTTCTATTCGCATTGCCACTTTCCGGCTATGGACTTGGACCCCAAGATCCCTCTGTACATCAACACAGTTATGTTCTTGCTATTAACTACTGTATATGTTTTCATCGAAACATAGAAACATAGAAACATAGAAAACAGGTGCAGGAGGAGGCCATTCGGCCCTTCGAGCCAGCACCGCCATTCATTGTGATCATGGCTGATCATCCCCTATCAATAACCCGTGAAATAATCAAATTCCCTTTACATTCAACAATTTTGGTGACATCTGCAAACTTACTCACCAACCCAGTGGTGTAGGCGGTCTCTATTTGTATACTTTGGGTATGCAAGCAAAGCATTTCACTGTGCTAGTCACATGTGACAATGAATTATTCCTACTCCTATTCCTATTCCTATTCCTATTCCTATTCCATTAACATTATATCCAAACTGTTTATGTATATCAGTATTTTTTGTAGTATTGCTTTATTTTCCTCAAAGGCCCAGTCTGATTTAATCTTTCTAAACCTTACATACGCTTCCTCTTTCTTTTTGACCAAATTTCCAACCATCTTGGTCATCCAAGGTGTCCCTTACCTTGCCATCCTTATCCCTCCTCCCAACTGGAACATGCCGGTCCTGAACTCTGATCAGCTGGTCTTGAAACAGCTTACACATGCCAGATGTGGACGTACCCAATGACAACTGCTCCCAATATACTCTCCATAGTGCCTATCGAATAATGCTGTAATCTGTCTTACCCCAATTTTAAAAACTTCACCCAAGGTCCAGACTTATCCTCATTCACAACTATCTTAAAACATGTGGAGTTGTGATCACTGTTCCCCAAAATGCTCTTCCGCTGAAACAACAGTAACCTGGCCTGATTTATCTCCCAACATAATAATCCCAGTGTGGTCCCTCCTCGATTTGGATATCTACATATTGTTTCTTGAAGCCTTCATGGATAAACCTAACAAATTCTCCCCTGACTAGACCTTACAGCGATGATTCACATGCAACAGAATATGTAGCCTCTGACTTGCTCTTGTAGCTACATAACGAGTGTGTTTGGCCCAGTTGGGTTTATGTTGAATGGTGTCAGCTCACAACTGATGCAAGAGATATGGTGATAGTACTGCAGAAGAAGTGGTTAATTTTGTTTTACTGGAGAACATCATTGCTTGTCATAACCACATTCACTCCCTCTACTGCCCTGTTCTATCAGGTAAGAGGTACAGAAATATGAGAATTCACACCTTCAGAATTGTGAAGCTTCTTCCCAATTGTTATCAGGCAAATAAACCATCCTATCAACAACTAGAGAATGTTCCTGAGCTGATATCTACCTCATTGCAGACCCTTGGTCTATCTTGTTGTCAGAGGTATTACATCAACAAATGCCCCCACCTCTGGGAGAGTGATGAAGCAGAGGGCCGTCAGAGTGCAATGAGGGCTACCAAGAACAAAGGGGACCTGGCGGGGAGGGACCACTGAGAATGAAGGGGGACCCAGTGGGGGAGGGGGGGGGGGAGTCCTGCTCCCCACATGCAGCTGCAGGCAGTAGATTGGCCTGTTCGGTGAACTTCTGTAACTTTTTCGGATCCATATCTGAAGAAGGATGTGCTGGCTCTGGAGAGGGTCCAGAGGAGGTTTACGAGAATAATACCAGGAATGAGCATTAATAATACCTATGATGAGCATTTGTCGACGCTGGGCCTGTACTCGCTGGAATTTAGAGGAATGAGGGGGGACCTCATTGAAACATACACAATAATGAATGGCTTGGATATAGTGGCAGTGGAAAGGATGTTTCCACTAGTGGGAGAGTCAAGGACTAGAGGTCATAGCCTCAGAATTAATTTAGGTAGGAGATGAAGAGAAATGTCTTTAGTCAGAGGATGGTGAATCTGTGGAATTCTTTGCCACAGAGGGCTGTGGCCGTCAGTGGATATTTTTAAGGGAGATATAGATTCTTGATTAGTACAGGTGTCGGAGGTTGTGGGGAGAAGGTAGGAGGATGGAGCTAGGAGGGAGAGATAGATCAGCCATGATTGAATGGCGGAGTAGACTTGATGGGCCAAATGGCCTAATTCTATTCCTATCATAACCTTATGACATAGGATATGGCGATAATGGTCTAAGTGAGGCATGATATATGATTTTACTGGTGTATGCAAAGCAAAGCATTTTACTGTACTAGGTACAAGTGACAATAAAGTATCTTTGAATCATTGATTCGTTGAAGCAGCTGAAAATGGTTCTGTCTCAATCACTGCCCCGGGAAACTGCTGCGGCAATGTGCAGAGCCTTGAGGTTAAACTTCCAGCAGTTACACCCCTTTTAGTCTGTGCCAGGTATGGCTTCATCCAATGGAGCGTGTTGCTCTTGATTCCCAGTTTTACTTGGATTCTTCAATTCCGGGTTTGGGAATCTGTTCATTTGTCTACATTTCCACACCGCCAAGGTTGTGATGAAGTCTGGAACCAAATGGTCCTTGTACCCAAAATAAGCATCAGTGGGCAGGTTAATGATGAGGACAAGTTGTATAATAATATTGTCAATACAATGTTCTCTGATCTTATTGATAGACTAGTGGAGCAGAAATAGGATGAAATTGGAGGTAGACACAAAATGCTGGAGAAACGCAACGGGTGAGGCAGCATCTATGGAGAGAAGGAATTCAAGATTCAAGATTCAAGAGAGTTTATTGTCATGTGTCCCAGATAGGACAATGAAATTCTTGCTTTGCTTCAGCACAACAGAATATAGAAGGCATGAATACAGAACAGATTAGTGTGTCCATATACCATTGTATAAATATATACACACATGAATAAATGAAACAGATAAAGTGCAAATAAACAGATAATGGGTTATTAATGTTCAGAGTTTTGTTAGAGTTGAGTTCAAAAGCCTGAAGACTGTGGGGAAGAAGCTGTTTCTGAACCTGGATGTTGCAGTCTTCAGGCTCCTGTACCTTCTACTTGAAGGTAGTGGGGAGATGAGTGTGTGGCCAGGATGGTGTGGATCCTTGATGATGCTGCCAGCCTTTTTAAGGCAGCGACTGCGATAGATCCCCTCGATGGATCAGAGCCGATGATGGACTGGGTAGTGTTTTTGTAGTCTTTTCCTCTCCAGGGCGCTCAAGTTGCTGAACCAAGCCATGGTGCAACCGGTCAGCAAGCTCTCTACTGTGCACCTGTTGAAGTTAGAGAGAGTCCTCCTTGACATACCGACTCTCCATAATCTTCTCAGGAAGTAGAGGCGCTGATGGAGAGATCTTCAGAAATGCGCACGCCCAGGAATTTGAAGCTCTTGACCCTTTCCACCATCGACCCATTGATATAAACAAATTTGATATAAAGAATTAGCGACATTTTGGGTCGAAACCCTTCTTCAGACTGATGTCAGGGGAGGGGGTAGGACAAAGAAAGAAGGTAGGCAGAGACAGTGGGACTAGTGGGAGGACTTGGAAGGGGGGGGAGAGGGAAAATGAAGAGAGAGAGCAAGGGCTATCTGAAGTTAGAAAACTCAATGTTTATACCGCTGGGGTGTAAACTATGGCACTGTGCGCCACTGTGTTGCTGAACCTCATGGTGAATCAGTGGTGGAGCAGATGGTTCGAGGCCCCAGCATCTGACTTCCAGCTCTTCTTGGACCAAGCTTCCCATTCCCATACTGACTTCTCTCTCTGTGGCTCCCTCTGTTTCCACAGTGTGGCCACAACTTACCAGAGGAAGGGCAACTCATATGCCATTTGGGTAGTTTACAACCCAGCGGTATGAACTTTGAATTTACTCATTTTAAGTGATGACCCCCCACCCAACCCTGGTGTGCACCCATTTCTTCCACCATCTCCCACCTCCCATGCCCTCAGTTACTCTACTCCTTTCCCCTCCTTTATACATTCATTTCCCATCTCCGAGTCCCCAATCATCCTTTTTATCCTGCTTCTTTCCACTTCCCCATCCCTTTCCTCCGATATCCCTCCCACCAGCTTTACATTTAATTCCTCCTCTACTCTCCTTATCTGATACCCATTGTCTCTTTTTCATCTCTAGCCTTTGACACGTATCCACCCATCTGCCAGTCAACCCCCCCTCACCTGTATCCACTTATCACTTGCCAGGTTCATTCCCACCCCCACCTTTCTTTTCCAACTTTCTCTTCCCTACTCCTTTCAGTCCGAAGAAGGATCCCAACCCGAGATGTCATCTGTCCATTCCCTCCACAGAGGGAACCAGATAAGGAGAGTGGAGGAGGAATGCCTGGCCTGCTGAGTTACTCCAGCAATTTGTGTTTTGCTCAAGATTTCAGCATCTGCAATTCTTGTGCCAACCAGAATTCCAAGCTCTTCCATCACATTTGAAAGCACTGGGCAGGTTCATGGATAGGACATGTTCAGAGGGATATGAGCCAAATGCAAGCAGGTGGGACTAGTGTAGATGGGATATGTTGGTCGGCGTGGACAAGTTGAGCCGAAGTGTGTGTTTCCACAATACATGATCCTATGACTCGATCTATAACTCTAAGCACAATGAGAAGTAAAGTACCAGCAATGGGAAGCTATAAAACAGGATGATCTGGTTGTTTAGCACCATATTGTTGTCCAAAGTCACTTGAAAGACAAAATTACTTTCTTAAAGGATGGCAATGAGCTGGAATGTGGGGCTGTAAGTGTGATCCAGGGAGTCACACATTTATTAAATTAATTGAAACTAAGTTTTCAGCTATCACAGTGAGATACCATGTTGACATTTGCTTGTGCCTGTATCTAATCATGTTACAGAACCATGGCGCCTTAGCCCACTAGACACGCAAGACCTCATCCCTTTCCTCTTGTACATTTTAATTTAATGATATCAACCATCTCCTAGCTAGTCTCACATCCATCACTCTCTGTAGCTCGGGCCCATCTCCACTAACTTTACTGGAAAGCTGTTAAGGCACTAGGGGCGGCACGGTGGTGCAGCAGTAGAGTTGATGCCTTACAGTGCTAGAGACCCAGGTTCCTGACTACGGGTGCTGTCTGTACGGAGTTTGTACGTTCTCCCTGTGACCGCGTGGGATATCTCCGGGTTTAGTTTAGTTTAGTTAAGAGATACAGCAAGGAAACAAACCCTTCGGCCCACCAGTGATCCCCAGACACTAGCCCTGTCCTACACACGAGCGACAATTTACAATTTTACCAAAGCCAATTAACCTACAAACCTTATGCATCTTGGCAGTGTGGGTGGAATACCCGGAGATAACCCCTGCAGGTCACAGGGACAACGTACAAACACCGTACAGATATCACCCGGTGGTCAGGACTGAACCCAAGCCCCTGGCGCTGTAAAGCAACAACTCTACCGCTGCCTGAATCATCTGACAACTGGCGATATTCATTTCCGCTGTAGAGCCTTAATTTTCCCCCTATTCCCCTTCTTCTCTCTCCCACCTTTAAGAATTTCCTTAAAACATATCTCTGAGCGAGCTTTTAATTTATTAATGTTGTTTGGCATCAAAGTTCATTTCACTGATACACTTGGCAGAGTTAAAGATGTACTTGTTTCCGACAGTCCATATTTACCTCGATTGCGTCGCATCAAATAAAAACATGTTTTGTTCTCCTGACAATGTTTTAAGAGATACCTATTTTGAAAATGAAAATTCAAGGCCAATAAATTGAGCAAACACTTATTGTAAGGCGAGAAAAATTAACGGGTATTGGTCTCTTTGACTTTTATTGATGTTTTAAAAAATTCTACATTTTTTGTGGTCATAATCATTCATCATGGCATTAATGCAGTTCCTGCTTCAGACTGAATTCATTTCTGTAAACACAAGTTTAGATTAAATATTGAGGCAATAAATACTGCAATTATGAACGATTTTGGTATTTTACAATCCGAGTGTAGAAATCAATGCGAGTAGGTGTGAACGTTAAGGAATACTCTCTGATGAAGCCACTTGGCCAACGAAGGAGATCATTCACAGCCTGGCTGTTACTCCAGCTTGAGGTTGTCGTATTTTGATGCTGAGGGCTTGACGCTCCATTGCAGTCAGAAAAATGAGAGAGAGATCTCAGCCACAACAAACCTTCTCCTAGTGAAATAGAGGCTTAAAAGTTCATAAGTTCATTAGTTCATAAGTGGTAGGAGCAGAATTAGGCCATTTGGCCCATCAAGTCTATTCCGCCATTCATTCATGGCTGATCCATCTTTCCTCTCAACCACATTCTCCTGCTTTCTTCCCAAAACCCTAATCAAGAAGGGTCTCGACCCGAAACGTCACCCATTTCTTTTCTCGAGAGATGCTGTCTAACACGCTGAGTCACCCCAGCTTTTTGTGTCTATCTTTGGATAAAACACGCATCTGCAGTTCCTTCCTACACAAGGATTTATCAATCTCCGCCTGAAAATATCAACTGACTTGGCCTTCACAGCCTTCTGCAGAAATGAATTCCACGGATTCACCACCCTCGGACTAACAAAATTCCTCCACATCTCCTTTGTACGGGTATGTCCTTTTAAATTGAGGCTATGGCCTCTGGTCCTAGCCTCTCCCACCAGTGGAACCATCCAGTGGAAAAGACTGCAGATGGCGGAGCCTTGAGCAGAAAATAAATTGCTGGAGGAACTCAGCGGGTCAGCCGGCATCGGGCTGAAGAGCGTTACGGTCTGGAACGTCACCACTCCATTTCGCTCCATGGACACTGCCTGATCTGCTGAGTTTCTCTATTCCCCTCCATGTTAAGGTGCTCCAGGCAGAAACCCCCATCCCATTTTACAAAAGACCTTGGAGAATGTTGAAGCTTGGATGCAAATCAAGAGGTGGGAAGCGGGATTAATCTCAATGGCTCCCTTTTCACAGGCCAGGATACCATGGGCTGCTCCCGATATTTCAGAGGCTCCATCAAGTGGATTAAAGTGGTCAGCGGATTAAAGGTAACACCCAAGGACGTTCACTCAAGAACTGCTGACCTCTTGCCTCCATCGTGAGCTGTGCCACCTTGATGCTCCAATGGTTTTCCCCATGATTTATCCTTCTTCTTCCTCACCACCTTCCTCCTTGAGAGTATCATTCAATCCCAAGGACCACTCAAGGCTATGGCTGAATTCCACTTCCAGTAGCTACTTCTTCCACTGGGTGGTTACAGTATCTTCCTACAACAGCGTTGCTACATTACAGCGCCAGAGACTCAGGCACACTCTTCAAACTGGTTTGGGATAGGGATTAGAGGAAAGTTTATACATTAATATCTATTTTGTTTGTATCAGCTTTGATAGCTTCCATCTATTCCAACCAGGGGCTCTCAACTTCCAACTAATCCAGCCCAGGGAAAGAACATCGGATGAAAACAGAGTGAGCTTTTAGTCTTTTGGCTTTAGACTTCAGGGATACCGCACGCAAACAGGCCCTTCAGCCCACCGTGTACGCACCAACCAGTGATCACCCTATACACTAACATACACGCACTAGGGACGATTTTATAATTTATCAAAGCCAACTAACTGATGAACCTGTACGTTTTTGGAGTGTTGGTGGAAGCCGGAGTATTTGGAGAAAACCCAAGCGGACACATGGAGAACGTACAAACACCACACAGACAGCACCCATAGACAGGATCGAACCCGAGTCTCTGATGCTGTAAGGCAGCAACTATATCGTTGCAACACTGTGCCACCCTACAATAACTTGGACCTCTTACTTACTGTACAAAGCACTCAGGAATCTAGGATGCGTATATTGGCCTCTCGTGAACATAGAACAGAGAAGAGTGCAGGGAAATCTCACTGGTGCTTTGAGGAAGTCCAAGGCATCAACCAATATTATCTTCCCTTACCGTCATGCAATTTCCGATTTTAAAAGCATTTGTTAACCTATGCAGGTTTATGGCATTTAATTTGGAAGAGTCTTTATCCCCGTATAAATTCAATGTATTTTGAAAAGAGCCACAATATCCTTACATCAAAGCCAAACAGAAACAAAAATACTGCCCAATTTTTATTTATTCCAAAATAAAGATACAAAGTGCTTGAGTAACTCTGCAGGTCAGGCAGCATCCCCGGAGAACATGCATAGGTGACGTTTTGGGTTGGGAGCTTCTTCAGACTGATTTTGACTGTGGGAGAGGAGTGGGGGGGAGAAAGTTGGAATTGAGGAGGGGCAGGACAAAGTGTGGCAAGTAATAAATGAACACAGGAGGGAAAGGAAGAACGTGGATCATATGCAGACAAATGGAAGTAGTTTAATATGACATTGTGTTTGGCATAGACATCATGCACCAAGGGACCTGTTTCCATGCTGTACTGTTGCATATAGAAACAGAATTGCAGATGCTGGTTAATACACAAAAGGACACAAAGTGCGGGAATAATTCAGCGGGTCAGGCAGCATCTCTGGAGAACATGGATAGGTGATGCTACGGGTCGAGATCCTTCTTCAGATTGAGAGTGGGGGGAGAAGGAAGCTGGGGAAGTCGAGAGGCTGGATAGAGCATGGCAGATAATAGGTCGACATAGGCGAGAGGGTTTGTTGATAAGCAGATATATTCGGTGTGCAATGATAAGTAATGTGGAGGGAAATGTTTTGAGAAACAGCATGGAAACAGGCCCTTTGGCCCACAGAATGCACGCCGACCTATGAGCACCCGATTCTATGCTAACCCACTTTTGCATCCTACACACAAGGGACAATTTACAGGAACCAATTAACCTACAGACCTGCACATCTTTGGAATGTGGGAGCAGATTGGAGTACTTAGAAGAAACCCACACGGTCACAGGTAGAATGTACAAACTCTGTACCGATAGCACCATAGTCAGAATCGAACTTGGGTCTCTGGCAATGGAAGGCAGCAACTCCACCGCTGTGCCACCATTACACCATGCACCTCTGTACTGCCTTGCGATGCACCTCTGCGCTGCCCTCTTATGCAGTAAATTGGGATGATTTACTATAGCTTCTGTAATTGCATTTTTTTTAATTTGGCCCTGAATTTTGAGACAATGAACCTCAGTCATAGTAGAAAACTATCACTGTTTTCCCTCCATCCATCTTAAATAGGGAGACCAGCCGTTTACTGCATAATTTCAGATCTACAGTCACAACCTCACCAGCGCCTTATATAATTGTAGCAAGATATCTCAAGTCTCATATTCAAATCCTCTTGCGATAAAGGTCAAAGTGCTGTTTTCCTTCCTAATTACTTGATCTACCCGCGTGTTAACTTCACAGACTCCAGCCACTGCCTCACAGCGAGAGAGATCTGGGTTCAATCCTGGCCCCAGGTGCTGTCTGTACGGAGATTGCACATTTTCTCTGTGAACGCCTGTTTCCTCTGGGTGCTCCGGTTTCCTCCCACATCCCAACGATGTGCGGATTTGCAAGTTAATTGACCTCTTTAAAATTGCCCTGTCTGTGCAGGGAGTGGGTGCGAAAGTGGGATAACATGAAGCTAGTATGAATGGATGATCAATGGTCAACAAGCACTCACTCAGTGGGCCGGAGGGCCTGTTTCCATGCTGTATCTTTCAATCAACTTTCCCTTTTGCTCTTTCCTCTCCTTCCCTCTTTCTCTGCCCCTTTAACGATTCCCACTTCTGAAGACCTGAAACATGAACAGTATTTGAGAGAATGATTGTAATGTTTCTGGGTGCAGAATTTCAGATGTCATGGTGGGAATGGAGGATGGGGGTAGGGCAGTGTTTAAGCAATGCTGTATGTTCATATTGTGAAATAGCCTCTAACATTGTCAGTCAGAATCTTTGCAGCAATCCTTATTTCTACAAACAAGAGTAATTTCCAAAGAATAGCCTGAAGTCTCCTGTTCCATTTAAAAAGAGGAATTTTGCTCCCAATAGATAATCATTGAAAAACATTGGATTAAAATTGCTTTGACAAAGAGGAAGGCCATTCAGTCCATTGAGTCTGTGTTAGCTCTTTACACCCCCCCCCCGTCCTATAGTCTTGTATCTTATCCAATGCACTTTCTAAACTTTTAAGGTGAGGGGGAGAAGATTTGATTGGAACCTAAGGAGTGACTTTTTTACACAAAGGGTGGTGGGTGTATGGAATGAGCTGCCGGAGGAGTTAATTGAGCAGGTACTATCGCAAAGTTTAAGAAGCATTTAGATGGGTACATGGACAGGACAGGACAGGTTTAGAGGGCTATGGGGAAAATGCACACAGGTGGGACTAGTGCAGAAGGGACATGTTGGTCAGCGTGGACAAGTTGGGCCAAAGGGCCTGTTTCCATTCTATATGGCTATGAATCGAACTCATTTTTCCACCACACTAACAGACGGCGAGTTCCAAATCAGCAACACCCTCTTGTTAAAATCTTCCCCTTAATAGATCTATCTATCTTATAGTCAAAATATCCCAATGCACAAGCACTTTGGCCCTCAATATAAGACATGGATTTATATGGAAGGAAATTTCTATGGGCCACTTCAGGATAGTCAGCTGTATTCCTCATTAGCATTCCATATACTAATTCCAAAAATATATGCCTCATTTATCCAGATTGTTAAAAATCTCCTTTAATTTGACATTTAAAAAATGGCTATACTATAGCTGTTATGTGTAACTGGATTTGGAGAGGCAAACATGTTGGATTTAGACTAGTTTCGGGTTTTGAACAGAAAACATGTTCCAAGTTTGGCATTTTGTGCATTTGAGAAATAAAGAAACCAGATAGAATTGTGACAGTTATTCCTTTCCCATAAAAGCACTCTGGAGGACACACCAAAAAAATGGGTGGCATCATCCATGAAGAACAGTCCATAACCCATCATGCAAATATGCTGTGAATAATGTACATTTAGCCAAACATTTTTACAGAAGCATTTCCAATTATTGTTCATGTGCAATTAACATTTGGACCATTTGAATTTACAGTAATATGGTAAGTAAAGTAAATGGTATTGCTGTAATAGATGAAGCAAAATATGCAAGGCACAATGACAATTTAGATCAAAGTGAGCAGACAATATTGCGAATGTTATCTTACACATTTACTTCTGCTACATTGTTGTTGGTTGGCGCTGCAGAAGGCTTGCTCTTCATAGCCTCCGTCCCAATCTTTGAGAGGTCAGAGAAGAACAGTCTTGGAGACCACAGTGACAGCAGTATCCTCTTGTACTCGTTCCTGAAGTTCTGATTGAGAAGTCCATAGATGACAGCATTGAGGCAACTGTTGAAGTAAGCCATGAAGTAGCTCATGATGAACAACCATTCGGGAATCTTGGGCGCAACGGCCAGGGGGTTGATGGCTACCGCCAAGCCGATAAAGTTCAGAGGCCCCCAGCAAACTGCAAACAACACGAAGACCACAAACATGGTGAGGAAGTTTCTGAAGTCGCTGGGCTTCAACTTTTGTTCATCGGGTCTAACTCGCCGCTTTACCTGGATGACCAAGACCCAGATTCTCAGATAGCAGTAGGATACCACGCCGATAGGGACAAGGAAGTGAACGACCACCACTATGATTGTATAATAAGAGCTTGCTGTTTGGGTAAATGTGCACGAGAATACACGAGGATCGTATTGCAAGGAGCCCACAAAGAAATTTGGTATGATCGCAACAACTGTTAAGATCCAGGTCAGACACAGGTAGCAGATAGTGTTCTTGTAGCTGTAGAGTTTATCATACTTGAAGCTGTGGCAGATGTAACAATACCTGTTGATCGCGATTGCTGTAATGTTGAAAACGGATCCGATTACACTTAAACCCATCACAAATCCACTAACCTGGCAGTGAATATCACCCAGAGTCCATCCATGTTGGAAGATTGCAAATAAAATCAGTGGGTAAGGATAAATTGCCACAACCAAATCAGCTACTGAAAGGCTAACGACAAAGATGTTGCCTGCAAAACAAAAATGGGCAATTTATAGAAACAAAATAAGTCATCCTATTCATTCATTAGCTTAGTTTAGTTTAGTTTAGCTTAGAGATACAGTATGGAAAGAGGTCCTTCGGCCCAACCAGTCCATGGCGACCAACTATCACCCCATACACTAGCACTATCCTATACTCAAGGAAAAATTTACAGAAGCCTATTAACCTACAATCCTGCACATCTTTGGAGTGTGGCCGGAAACCGGAGCACCTGGAGAAAACCCACACGGTCACAGGGAGAATGTGCAAACTCCATGCAGACAGCACCTGTAGTCAGGATCGAACCTGGGTCTCTGTAAGACAGCAGCTCTACCACTGCAACTACTGAAACTGTATATCATTCTCCATCCAAGAACGTGTAAAGACAGTAAATGTTAATAGGCTTTGCTGCGTTTAAATATTGAGGGTCAGGAAGCTTCCATCAGCTGGGTCGGTCCAGAGCCAAAAGGATTCTGACATTTTAGTTTATTTTGCTTTTGTGTGTTATTAGAACTATCGTAATGGGTCACTTTCTTAAATCAGTCTATGTTCTCATAGTACAAATGGATAGACACAAAGTGCTGGAGTAACTCAGCAGGCAGGCAGCATCGCTGGAGATGGATCTGAAGAATGGTCCTGACCCGAAATATCACCCATCCTTTTCTCCAGTGATGCTGCCTGACCTGCTGAGTTACTCCAGCACTTTGTGTCTATGTTTGGTGTAAACTAGCCTCTGCAGTTCTTTGTTTCAATGAATTCATGGAATTGCTTGAAAAGCACAAATGTGGCAACACTCCTTCCACAATAATCATCATATCGATCCTTGCATCTCCATGGCCAGCAGAAGTTTCCAAACTCTCTGCTTTCTCTTGGCACTAAATTGGTTTGCTCCTCACCAGCTGCAATAGATCACCATTTCCTGTAGGATAACTAGACATGGACATAAATGCTGACATTGTCTGTGATGCTGGTCCACAAATGGAACAATAAACATGGCCGCCAGATGTCACACTCAAAGAGTCATGAGGACATTGATAGAAGCAATATTTATAGACACACTGCTGCACCAATATTTTTCTCTATAGGTGAAATGTTTAATAGAACATTTGTGCAGAAGAAAATTTTACTCTTTGGTACGTGGTTAACACTCTGAATATCTGATAAGAACAAATTAATAAATAGCAAATCAAAGTAAGTGGTGTCAAATGACCCAGTCATACTCACGAACATGGTACAACAGTATTTATTGAAAGGCACTTATAACACACTACAGCACATTGCTTCAGCTGAGTAGCAGCGTAGTCTGCCAGCACGAGTTGGGTTGCGATAATATGAACAGTGTAGTAGGCAAAGCTTCTAATAATAAAGCACTACATTGGTTAGTAAGTAAAGTAACCAATCTACATCTTTCCTTGTAGAAATAAAAGTGAAACATCTAAATCTAGGTGACCTATAGGAATAAACACACTACTATGTGATGACTGAATAATGCAGTACCCAAAATGCTAATAGCACATACAGGGACGTACAGATGGTTTAAACAAAATTCCTGTATCTAAGGGACGGCCTACAAACCCGTCCCGCGCTCGTGCGGTTGTAGATCCGCGTCTCCTCCCTTCACAGGGGAAGTAACCGGGGACCCATGCACTGGAGACCCGGGTGGTGAACGGGGCACCGAACATTGTGGTGAGGGCATAGGGGGCATGGTCAATGGTTAGTCTGCAGCAGCAGAGCGCGAGGGAAGGGACGGTCCGACAGTAGAAGGGTAGATCGGACACGTGGCTTCTGGATACGATAATATGAACAGGGTAGTATCTGCCTTAGCTATACACCCACTAGCCTTTGAGTGAAACAATTACCTCTTGGGTTAAATCTTTCTCCCCTCACCTTAAAGGTATGCCCTCCTGTTCTCAATCCCCCTACTATGTTATTATTTATCTAATAATAAAGCACTACATTGGTTAGTAAGTGAAGTAACCAATCTACAAGTGGTAATTTACGGAAAACATTCTACACTGGAGATGTTTCCCTTCAATCTTGTGAACACTGACACTTCACAGACCATTGAATAGTACAGCACAGAGACAGGCCCCTCAGCCCATTACGTCTGTGCCGAACATGATGCCAAGATAAACTAATCTTACCTGCCTGCTCATGACCCATATCCCTCCATTCCCTGTATATACATGTTCCCAGCTAAAAGCATCTTAAATGCCACTATCATATCAGCATCCACCATCAATCCTGGCAGCACTTTCAGGTACCCACCTCCCTCTGTATTAAAAAAAATTCCTTGGCACATCTTTAAAATATTCCCCACTCACTTTAATGTCTAGTCTTTGACATTTCCACTCTGGGGAAAAGGTTCTGACTGTCTAAATATACCTCTCTTAATTTGATATACTTTTATCAGGTCTCACCTCCCAGATAAAACACTCCATGTTTGTCTAACCTCTCCTTGTAGCGAATACCCCTAATCCTGGCAGCATTTAGTAAATCATATTCACATTCACTTTGCATTAATTTACTTATATTGAATGATATGAGAATCTGTTGATTAAATGCATTTATTGTCACAGACACCAGATGATATCCACAAGTCGGGCTAGCTGTTAGGAGGAAAATAAGGATATTTTTTATAAAATTATAGTGATAAACAAAACCCATGATATGACAAAGAATGATTTCAAGTATCTACATATGGACCCTTATGGCAATAACATAAGGCACAAAAATGAGGAATGAGTTTCTGAAGCATATTCACAAGAACTTGCTCAACAAGGAAGCTTGCACTGCTGGACATACTTCTACAACATGATCATACAGAGGGAACTAATATTAGTGGGGGGGAATTACTATGGTGAAAAAGGTCAGTATGGATGTGTTGGGCAGAAGTGATGGACCACTCTGTGACACCATGACTTCTGAAAACAGTGACCGTGATACTGTAAAATCTAAAATAACCTTGGAAAACAAGATAGATCATCCGAAGGTATAAATTAAAAAGCCAATTGTAGACCAGTTCCAGTGGGATGAGAGGAGATCTAGTTTGAGTAAACTGAAATCATGGTTTGGCAGGTAAAATTGTAATTAAAAAAGAGATTATAGAGTTTTAAAGTCAGCCCTGACGCAGGGTTTGATCGTCCGGTGTGAGGGAGCTGACAATCCCCCGATGCAGGAGCTGACTGCCTCGACGCGGAGGGAAGGCAAGATCATCCGACCGTGGGAGAACAAAGGGAAGAGATTGAACTTTTCTTCGCCTTCCATCACCGTGATGGATGTTTATGTTAAAATGTGTTTTGTGTGTTCCGTGGCTTTTTATTTGTATGACTGACTTGGCAAATAAAATTCCTCGTATGTTGCAAAACATACTTGACTAATAAAGTATTATTGTGATTGTGTGATTGTGATACAGTGTGGAAACAGGCCCTTTGGCCCAAAGCCCATGCAAACCAACATGCCCCATCTACGGTAGTCCCACCTGTCTGCATTTGATGGTACCTGCCTTAACTACTTCCTCCGGCAGCTTGTTCTATACACCCACTAGACTTTGTTTGAAACAATTACCCCTCGAGTTAAATCTTTCTCCCCTCACCTTAAAGGTATGTCCGCCTGCTCTCAATTCCCCAATTAATTATGGGTAAATTAACCCTATCTATTCCTCTCATGATCATGTACACCTCATGATCACCCGTCATCCTCCGGCGCTCCAAGGAATAAGGTCCTAGTCTGCTCAACCTCTCCGGCTCTTGAATCCTGGCAACATCCTTGTAAATCTTCTCTGCACCCTTTCCATCTTAACAACATATTTCCTAAAACAGGGTGACCAAAACTGAACACAATATCTCACCAATACACATGACTTCCCAACTTCTATACTCAATACTCCAATACTCTGACTGACAAAAACCAATATGCGAAAACCTTTTTGACCACCCTGTCTACCTGTGACACCACATTCAAGGAGATATGTACCTGCACTCCTAGATTCATCTGCTCTACAATACTCCCCAGAGCCTTGCCATTCACCTGGTAGGTCCACCCCTGGTTTGACTTCCCAAAATGCATCACCTCGCACTTCTCTGCATTAAACTCCAATAACCATTTCTCAGCCCACCTGCCCAATCAATCAAGATCCTGCTGCAATTTTTGATAACCATCTTTGCTATTTCCAATACCACCCACTTTAGCGTCATCTGCAATGCATTGTTTAGCAAAGTCTTTAGGATGCAGAAGATATTGGTCAAATGATTCCTGCCATGCGGAGCTGTAGCATGCTGCACCACTGTACCACCCAAACCAAATGTGACACAAGAAAATGATTCTCTCCAAAGCGAGTATTGAGAGTGGAATGCACTGACAGGGCTGAATTTGAGGCAGGATCAACTGAAGCATTTGAGCGGGAGCTGGTTTTGTTTCTAAAGGGGACATTTGTGTTGGAATATGACTATTATTGTTATACTAATTATATTAATATGGATCATTAATATGAATATGATTGTGGTGGATTATGGAATGTGTTGGAAATGGAATATGATTGTGCCTATATTTAGTAAGATTTTTACTGAACAGCATGAAAAAAAGTTATTTCTGTTATAACAAAAAATATATCAATGTTGTATGGGGCCAATTATAATCACATCAACCAAAACATAAGAAAGGATATAGAAAGATGGTCCACCTACCCAATGGATTTTAGTAGTAAGATAAATGTGGTGAAAATGAATATTTTGTCAAGGCTATTGTACTTGTTTCAATCTCTGCCAATAGAGGTACCATTAAAACAATTCACGGAATGGGATAAATTAATATCTAGATTTATTTGGGGAGGAAAGAAGGCCAGAATTCGATACACTACACTACAGTTGCCAAAGGACAAAGGTGGAATGACACTTCCAAATTTTAGGATATATTTCTATGCAGCCCAACTTCGACCACTAATTAATTGGTGTGAGGACAGCTATATAGCTAGGTGGAAAGAGATTGAGACAGATATCCCTGACTTCCACATCCAAACACTTTTGGGAGAAAAAGAGCTTCCTGGACATATCAGGAGCATAATCGATCCAATAGCGATATTTACTTTAAAAACCTGGTTCACGCTTACCAGACAACTTAAACTGAATAAACGACAAAAAGTTTTAAGATGGATAGCTTTGGATAATGAATTTAAACCAGGTATGTATGACTCAACATTTAATGAGTGGATGAAGAAAGAACTGACTGCATTTTTGTACTGTTATTGAAAATGGAGACCTAAGAAGTTTTCAAGATTTGAAGGATAGATTTGCACTTCGGAACCAAGACTTGTTTAGATACCTCCAACTGAGAGATTATTACAATAAAAAGGTAAAATGGGAGGCACTAGAAGAAAAGAATCCAGTGATAGAAGTGATAGTTAGTGCGTATCATCAAAAAACATTAAGGATTATTTCTAAACTTTATCATAGTTTAATGGAATGTCAAGCTAAAACTACATTTTATGTAAAATTTTAGTGGGAAAAGGAATTGAACATTACAATCTCAGAAGAAGAATGGCATCATATGTGTGTAACACTACAGACATCCACCAATTCACAACATTGGAGAGAATTTAATTGGAAAAATTTGATTCATTTCTTTATTACGCCTAACATAAAAAGCAAGCAAATTCTAAGGCAGCAAACATGCTGGAGGCAATGTGGTCAAACAGACGCAAACCATGCACATATCTTCTGGAGTTGCCCAAAAATAGAACCATTTTGGGACAGAGTGAATTCAGAATTAACGGAGGTATTAGGATATATAGTCTGCAAGAAGTGTTCCATTTTATACCTGGGTAATATAAATACAGTGGTGCTGAAGGAAGACCATTACTTGGTTAAAATCCTACTCACAGCTGGCAGAAAGGCCATTACAGCGGATACACCAAGACTTAGACAATGGTTAGACATAGTACAGGAAATATTTGTCATGGAGAAAATGACATATTCTCTAAGAGTGAAAGAAGACGAATTTAAAATAAAATGGGAAAAATGAATTAGGTATAGAAATAAAGACATCAACACTGTATAATTTTATAGACAATGTAAGTTATTGGAAAATGTTTTAATATGAAAATAGTTCTGTATACTGCATCATTAATTGTAAACTGAACCCCTCGCTATACTGTTGTACGTTTCATTGTAATGTTGTATGTTTTGTTGTTATATTTGTGTTTTATTTGTGTATACGTAAAAGCAATAAAAACTAAAGTAAAAAAAAGTTATTTCACTGCACCTCAGTACATGTGAGAATGAAGTACCATGATAACTCTTCCGTTATCCTTCAATGGATGAATGGTTCAATGGTATTTCATTGTCACATTTCGAGCAAATGTTATTCAACTTTCATTATCAAGTATGTTACCTGCTGAGAACACCTTCGAATATCAATAGTCAATAATGTACTGCAGTGTGAAGCTCAATACTCCACATAGAAAGCGTATGGGATGCAAAAGGGATCCAAATCCTTTAAATTAGCAACACAAGTAGAGTGTTAAAGAACGCATGTGCTATACTTGCCTTCATCACTTGGGTATGCCCTCACCTTCTCCATCTGCCCTCACCTTCTCCATCATGGTCTGGTTTGGCTCAGCCACCAAGCATGACATCTGGAGGCTGCAGCGAATCGTCCAATCAGCTGAGTAGGTTGTTGGTTGCTACCTTCCCCCCATTGATGAACTGTACACTGCAAGGGCCAGGAAGCAAGCGGGTAAGATCATCTCTGACCCCTCTCACCCTGGCCACAAACTATTTGAAGCACTTCCCTCTGGAAGGTGACTCCAGACTGTCAAAGCCACCACAGCCAGACATAAAAACAGCTTTTTTTCCACGAGTAGTAGCTCTACTCAATAACCAAAAGTCTGCAGCATCATGGTTACACAAAAGGCTGGAGAAACTCAGCGGGTGCAGCAGCATCTAAGGAGCGAAGGAGATAGGCGACGTTTCGGGTCGAGACCCTTCTTCAGACTGGTCAGGGATCAGGGAAACGACGTATAGACGGTGATGTGGAGAGATAAAGAACAATGAATGAAAGATATGCAAAAAAGTATCGATGATAAAGGGAACAAGCCATTGTAAGCTGTTTGTGGTGTGAAAATGAGAAGCTAGTGCGACTAGGGTGAAGGAGGGAGATAGAGAGAGAGAGAGGGAATGCCAGGGCCCGAGGGCTGAGGGAGAGGTGGGAAGGGGAGGAGACAGCAAGGGTTAACAGAATTGAGAAAATTCAATGTTCAAGCCCAGAGGTTGCAGACTCGCCAAGCGGAATATGAGGTGCTGTTCCTCCAACTTGCAGTGTTGCTCACTCTGGCCGTGGAGGAGGCCCAGGACCGAGAGGTCAGATACGGAATGGGAGGGGGAGTTGAAGTGCTGAGCCACCGGGAGGTCGGCTTGGTTATTGCAGACCGAGCGGAGGTGTTCGGCGAAACGATCGCCAAGCCTCCGCTTGGTCTCACCGATATAGATCATCTGGCATCTGGAGCAGCGGATGCAGTAGATGAGGTTGGAGGAGGTGCAGGTGAACCTCTGTCGGACCTGGAAGGACTGCTTGGGTCCCTGAAAGGAGTGGAGGGGGGAGGTGAAGGGCCAAGTGTAGCATTTCTTGCGGTTGCAAGGGAAAGTGCCCGGGGAAGGGGTAGAGCGGGAGGGAAGGGAAGAATTGACAAGGGAGTTGCGGAGGGAGCGGTCTTTGCGGAAGGCAGACGGGGGGGAGATGGGAAGATGTGGCGAGTGGAGGGGTCACGTTGGAGGTGGCGAAACTGGCGGAGGACTATGTGTTGTATTTGCCGGCTGGTGGGGTGAAAGGTGAGGACCAGGGGGACTCTGCCCTTGTTGCGAATGGGGGAATGGGGAGAGAGGGCAGTGTTGCGGGGTATGGAGGAGACCCTGGTGCAAGCCTCATCTATAGTGGGGGAGGGGAATCCCCGTTCTCTGAAGAATGAGGCCATTTGTGATGACCTGGTGTGGAACACCTCATCCTGGGAGCAGATGCGGCGTAGACGGAGGAATTGGGAATAGGGGATGGAGTCCTTACAGGAAGCAGGGTGGGAGGAAGAGTAGTCCAGCTATCTGTGGGAGTCAGTTGGTTTGTAGTGGATGTCGGTCAGGAGTGTATCACCTGCAATAGAGATGGTGAGGTCAAGGAATGGTAGGGAAATGTCGGAAAAGGTCCAAGTGTATTTGAGTGCCGGATGGAAGTTGGTGGTGAAATGGATGAAGTCAGTCAGTTGTGTGTGGGTTCAGGAGGTGACACCAAAGCAGTCGTCGATGTAACGGAGGTAGAGGTCGGGGATGGGGCCCTGGTACGCGAGAACAAGGATTATTCGACGTACCCAACAAAGAGGCAAGCGTAGCTGCGGCCCATGCTTGTGCCCATAGCTACGCCTTGTGTTTGGAGGAAATGGGAGGAGTCAAAAGAGAAGTTATTGAGGGTAAGGACCAACTCCGCTAGGCGGAGGAGGGTGTCAGTGGACGGGTATGGGTTGCTCCTCTGGTCGAGGAAGAACCGGAGGGCTTTGAGACCGTCCTGGTGGGGGATGGAGGTGTAGAGTGACTGGACGTCCATGGTAAAGATGAGAGGATGGGGGCCTGGAGAATGGAATGCGCTGAGCCCACGGAGAGTGTCTGAGGTGTCTTGAACATAGGTGGGGAGGGATTTAACAAAGGGGGATAGGATGGCGTCAAGGTATGTGGAAATGTGTTTGGTGGGGCACGAACAGGCAGAGACAATGGGTCTGCCAGGGCAGTCGGGTTTGTGGATTTTGGGGAGAAGGTAAAATCGGGCCGTGCGGGGCTGGGAAACGATGAGGTTGGAGGCTCGGGGGGGTAGGGAGCCGGAGCTGATGAAGTGAGTTATGGTGCTCGAGATGGTGGCCTGGTGTTCGTCAGTGGGGTCATGGTCCAGGGGTAAGTAGGAGGAGGTGTCCGAGAGTTGGCGCACGGCCTCCGCTTTGTAGAGATCGACGCGCCAGGCTACCACGGCACCTCCCTTGTCAACGGGTTTGATAATGCAGTCTGGGTTGTTATGGAGTGAGTCGATGGCAGTACGTTTGGGGGTGGAGAGATTGGAGTGAGACAGGGGAGTGGAGAAGTCGAGGCGGTTGATGTCCCGACGGCAGTTCTGGATAAATAGTTCTAGAGCCGGAAGGCTACGAGGGGGGGTCCAAGTGGAGGGGGCACGTTGGAGACAGGAAAAGGGATCATCAGTGGGGGGCGAGGACTTCTTCCCGTGGAAGAACGCTGTGAGGCGGAGGCGACGGTAGAAGAGCTCCAAGTCGTGGTGGGCGCGGAACTCATTGAGGTGGGGATGGAGGGGGACAAAGGTAAGACCTCTGCTGAGGACAGACCGTTCGGTGTCGGAGAGGGGGAGGTCCGGGGGGATGGTGAACACGCGGCAAGGATGGGGGTTGTGGCCAGAGGAAGGCAGGTGAGTGCACTGAGGACGGAGCGTTGTGTGGTGGGGAGGTGGAGGGTGGTCAGGGGTGGGGGGGATATGGGGGCTGTGGTGTGGGTGGGAAAGAGCAGGGGTTACATGGTAGGGGGTGGATGGGGAAGAACCAGTGGAATAGCCACTAAGGTTACTGGGGCTGGGGAGACGGGCACTAGGACCCAGTGCCGTTAAAAACAGAGTGGTTGGAGGAGTTAGCAACGTGGAGGCTTCAGGCCCACTGCAGAGTCCAGTCTGCAGGTGAGGCGACGGCTGCGGGCTGCTGGAGGGCGGTGGAGTGTTGTGGGTCGGCGGACCCGAAGGTAGGAGTCCGCAGGCAGTGGAGTCGGGGTCGGCGGGCAATGCGTTGGAGGTCCCGGTGGGCGGGTGGTTGGTCCGACCGGTGAGGCGGCGAGATGAGTGGGGTGCGGTCCGGCGGCCATGTTCTGTAGCATCATTTTGCTCTTGTATTTTATTTCATTCACATATTTAAACTGTAATGTTTTATTATTAATGTTTTAATGTTTTATGTGTCATTTTTAATTGTTACTGCATGTCGTGCTATTACTTGCGAGCAGAGCACCAAGGCAAATTCCTTGTAAGTGTACATACTTGGCCGATAAACTTATTCATTCATTCATTGAATGTAAAAAATCATGTTGCAATTTTATAGGCCTTTGGCTAGGCTGCATTTGGAGAAGACTCTGTTCTGGTCACCCCATTACAAGGAGGATGTGGAGGCTTTGGAGAGGAGCAGAACAGGCTTGTCAGAATGCTACCTGTATTAGAGGTCATTAGCTATAATAAGAGTTTGTACCTTCCATTTATACCAAAGCGTGGATATTGATGGAAAGTTGGCAGTACCCAGAAAATTGGATCCCAACCTGCGATTAATACTTTCAGTTGATCTATTCCCAGTACAGTATTTCTATTAGCAGAATAAATTATTCAGTGATGAGTGTGATAATCCCTTTTGTCTTTACGTTTTGCCGCAATTTGAATAAAATTCAGTCAAATTTCAGAATGAAGAACTGTTGAAATGAAAACAGAAGAATAATTTTCGATAATGCGTTACTCCTAAATACACTGATATTCATCACATGATAATTTACTGCAGCTAAAGATAAATTCTGGTGAGAAAATTAAACTCGAGTGTAATATTTCATCCCCAGCAGAAACAAAGTGACAATAAATAAAGCATAGTTGATAGAAAATGAGAAATGAAATTTAATTTTAACCCGGCAATAATTTTCACTATCTTTGCAAGGAATGTGATTAGTGTATCATAATTAGAATTGAGAAATGGCCCATCAGTTGACCAATCTACATTAGTATTTATACCTCACAATGGAAAATTGTCAATTAAATGTAATTTGATTTTATTTAATCCACAATCTTTTTTCACCTTTTACATCTCTATCCTAAAGATTAGTTTTGTTTAGTTTAGAGATACAGCACAGAAACAGGGCCTTTGGCCCACAGAATCCACGCCAACCAGCAATCACCGGTTCATTAACCATATAACAACCATATAACAATTACAGCACGGAAACAGGCCCTCTCGGCCCTTCCAGTCCGTGCCGACCATTTGTTTTCCCCTAGTCCCATCTACCTGCACTCAGACCATACCCCTCCATTCCCTTCACCTCCATATACCTATCCACTTTAGTCTTAAATGTTAAAATCGATCCTGCCTCCACCACTTCTGCTGGAAACTCATTCCACACAGCCACCACCCTCTGAGTAAAGAAGTTCCCCCTCACGTTACCCCGAAACTTCTGTCCCTTAATTCTCATGTCATGCTCTCTTGTTTGAATCTTCCCTACCCTCAATGGGAAAAACGTATCCACGTCAACTCTGTCTATCCCTTTCATCATTTTAAAGACCTCAATCAAGACCCCCCTTAACCTTCTGCGCTCCAAAGAATAAAGACCTAACTTGTTCAACCTTTCTCTGTAACATAGTTGCTGGAACCCTGGCAACATTCTAGTAAATCTCCTCTGTACTCTCTCTATTTTGTTGACATCCTTCCTATAACTAGGCGACCAAAATTGTACACCATACTCCAGAATTGGTCTTACCAACTGCCTTGTACAATTTTAACATTACTTCCCTGCTCCTATATTCAATGCTCTGATTTATAAAGGCCAGCACACCAAAGGCTTTCTTTACCACCCTATCTACATGCGATTCCACCTTCAGGGAACTATGCACAGTTATTCCTAGATCCCTCTGTTCCACAGCATTCCTCAATTCCCTACCATTTACCATGTACTTCCTTTTTTGATTTGTCCTGCCAAGATGTAGCACTTCACACTTAACAGCATTAAACTCCATCTGCCATCTTTCAGCCCACTTTTCCAAATGGCCCAAATCTCTCTGTAGACTTTGAAAATCTACTTCATTATCCACAACACCACCTATCTTAGTATCATCTGCATACTTACTTATCCAATTTTCCACCCCATCATCCAGATCATTGATGTACATGACAAACAACAGTGGACCCAACACAGATCCCTGAGGCACCCCACTGGTCACCGGCTTCCAACCTGACAAACAGCCATCCACCATTACTCTCTGACATCTCCCATTCAGCCACTGTTGAATCCATCTTGCTACTCCGCCATTAACTCCCAAAGATTGAACCTTCTTAACCAACCTTCCATGGGGAACCTTGTCAAAGGCCTTACTGAAATCCATATCGACAACATCCACTGCTTTACCCTCATCAATTTCCCTAGTTACCACTTCAACGGTAACAAACATGACCTTCCAGGCACAAATCCATGTTGACTGTTCCTGATCAGACCCTGTTTATCCAGATGCTTATATATATTATCTCTAAGTATCCTTTCCATTAATTTGCCCACCACTGACGTCAAACTAATAGGTCTATAATTGCTAGGTTTATTCTTTGAACCCTTTTTAAACAATGGAACAACATGCGCAGTACGCCAATCCTCCGGCACTATTCCCGTTTCTAATGACATTTGAAATATTTCTGTCATAGTTCCTGCTATTTCTACACTAACTTCCCTCAATGTCCTAGGGAATATCCTGTCAGGACCTGGAGACTTATCCACTTTTATATTTTTCAAAAGTGTCAGTACTTCCTCCTCTTTGAATCTCATAGTTTCCATAGCTACTCTACTTTTTCCCCTTTTTATTGTATTAGTTGTATCCGACACTCTAGGGACAATTTTACCAAAGCCAAGTCGCCCACAAACCTGCATGTCTTTAGAATGAGTGAAGAAACTGGAACACCTGAACAGAAACCGTAGTCAAGATCGAACCCGGGTCTCTGGTGCTGTAAGGCAATAACCCTACTGTTGCGCATCTCAATGAGTGGATCATTTTTGTTTCAATCAATAATCTTCCATTGCCAGAGTGAGGCCACATGCAAACTAGAGAAACAGCACCTCATATTGCGCTTGGGTAGCTTACAGCCCAACGGTATGAACTTTGAATTCTCTAATTTTAAGTAATACCGCCCTTACCGCGCTCTCTATCCTGTGCCCATCCCAATCCAGCGCACACCCATTTTTCCCATTACCCCACCCTCTTTCTCACCACTACCCTCTTCTTCCCTGTCCCCTTCTATGGATATCACTCCCTCAGGCTTTACATTTCACTCCTCTTTTCCTTATCTGACACCCTTTGATGTTATTTTAATAACTAGTCTTTGTCCGTTTACGCAATCAAAACCCCCTTCTTACATGTATCCACCTATCACTTCAGTTCAGTTTAGTTCATTGTCATGTGTACTGAGGTACAGTGAAAAGGTTTATGTTGCGTACTAACCAGTCAGTGGAAAAGACAATACGTGATTGTAATTGAGCCAGTTACCGTGTATGGAAAGATGATAAGGTAATAACGTTTAGTGCAAGGTAAATCCACTAAAGTTCGAACAAATCAGTATGGAGATCCTGGCTCAAAATGCCACCTATCCATTCACTCCACAGATGCTGTCTGACCGATGGAGTTATTCCAGCACTTTGTGTTTTGTTCAAGATTCGAACATCTGCAGTTCCTTGTATCTCTGTTTTTCTCTCCACTAGTGACCACAGCTTCATTCTTACCTCATTGCATTCCACCCTCAGCATGATGCTAAACACTGTTTCTGCTGTTATTACTTCCACGTCAATACCATTAGCCAGGAGATATAGTATCTTATCTAATTACTGCAACGCACATTGTGGCCATTCAACGTGATCAGAAAATCCTATCCAGGACCATTCCTCTTATTCATAGTCCCCTCAATGCATTATTTTTCATATGCCTAACTCAAGTTCGATCCTGACTACAGGTGCAATCAGTGCTACCTGTGACCGCGTGGGTTTTCTCCGTGTGCTCTGGTTTCCTCCCACATTCCAAAGATGTGCAGGTTTGCAGGTTATTTGTAAATTGACTTCTGTAAATTGTAAAATTGTTCCTAGTGTGCAGGATATTGCTCGTGTACGGAATCATCGCTGGTCGGCACTGATTCTGTCGGCTGAAGGACTTAGTTCCACACAGTATCTCTGCAGTCTAAAGTCTGAACTCAGCAGGTCAGGGAGCATCTGCAGATAAGTCGGACATTTTGAGTCGGGGAGATATAACTAAGTGCTTGCAAGACTGGTAACAAAGCTGGTCAATTAGTGGCACAGATAGAAGTTGGTAGATAAGATCTAATTGCCATTAAGCAAATGTGGCTGAGAGCTGAACGATCAAACTGACAATTAGGAAAGACGTTAATAGAAAAAGGAGATAATTAATGCTGTTGGTAAGAACAGCAATGGTGAGAAGTTATCTTAGCTCAGTACATCGGGACGTAGGATTAGAATCAACTTATGCCCGCACATAAAGTAACAAAAGCTAGAAAACATTGAAAGCAATTATTTATTGGCCAGCCAAAGTTCTGACAATGGACAAATCATAAATGGGGCAATCATAGGTAATAACAGCTAATATTGTACATAGGGGACATTAACCTACCAATAGACTGGACATTCAAATTAGTAGTAATAAGTGGACATATTTACAAAATGTACATGAGATGATTATGTAGATCACAATGTTTGGGACTCAACAAGGGAGCAGACTAGTTTAAATCAACTGTTATACAATGGGAAATAGAACTTATTATGGAAAGACATTGGTGTACCAGAAAATTATTTCTGCACCAAAGGCACAGTGGCGTAGAGGTAGTGTTGCTGCCTTTCAGTGCCAGAGATTAAGGTTCGATCCTGACCACGGGTGCTACGTGTGACCACGTGGGTTTTCTCCAGTTGCTCCGGTTTCCATCTGGCCTTTTAGGAAAGAGTGACCATAACATCACTGAGTTCTTCATTAAGATGCAAAGTGAAGTATTAATGGGCGGCACAGTGGCACAGTGGTAGAGCTGTTGCCGTACAGTGCTAGAAACATGGGTTTGATCCTGGCCTCGGGTGCTGTCAGTGCGGAGTTTGTACGTTCTCACTGTAACCTGAAGCTGAAGTGCTCCAGTTTCCTCCCACATTCCAAAGACGTGCAGGTTTATGTGTTAATTGTCCTCTAATGTGTAGAATGCAAAAGAGGGATAATACATAGCTAGTGTGACTGGATGATCGATGGTTGGCATGGACCTGGTGGGCCAAAGGATCTGTTTCCACTAAACTAAAGTAGTCACAACATGCTGGAATAACTCAATGGCTCAGGCATCTCTGGAGAAAATGAATAGGTGACGTTTTGGATCGTGTCCCTTCTTCAGTTTGATCTACTAAACTAACCTTAAGTAGTTCAATCTATATATTAATCTACACTGAAGGAATGGCAAAGGTATGGAGAGTGAATTCACCAGGATCAACCAGGGAGCTTCAGTGAAATGTAGCGGAACGGAGAGGCAATGGGTAATATTTAAGGAATGAATGTAGGACCTGCAACAGTAATGCTTTATGATTATCGGAATCCTATTGATTATCATCTGATTGTCAGACAAAAAAACAGCAGAGCTGATGATTAGGCATGGTTTAGAATTCAGCAAAAACCTGACTACGTAATTAATTAAAAGAACAACAGTAAACTTGCCAGAACATAAAAATGGACTGTAAAAGATTCGGAAGATAGACACAAAGCTGGCGAGAAAGAAGGTGGGACCCGGCGAAGAGCCGCCAAGAACAAGCGATAGCAAGCCTGGTTCGCCGCTGCGAGCAGAAGATAACACTGTTCGATGGATCTTCTTTCCAATGTAACTTTGTCAGCACCAGAAATGGGGCGACTCTTGTGTACTGCCTAGGTGAAGATAGACACAAAATGCTGGAGTAACTCAGCAGGACACACAGCATCTCTGGAGAGAAGGTAAGGGTGACGTTTCGGGTCGAGACCCTTCTTCTGTCACAATATAGGACCTTCAGTCTGAAGAAGGGTCTCGACCCGAAACGTCACCCATTCCTTCTCTCCAGAGGTGCTGCCTGTCCCTGTGAGTTACTCCAGCATTTTGTGTCTAACTTCGATTTAAACCAGCATCTGCAGTTCCTTCATACACATACTGTCTAGGTGAGGTCAGCTGAATTATTTTACTGGGTTTAGGGCAAAACAAAGCATTTCACTGTACCGAGGCACATGTGATAATAAAGTATTATTGAATTGATTTGAATTAAATTGAATTTAATTAAATTGGATTGAATTGAATTGCTGGCGTAACTCAGTGAATCAGGCAGCAACTGAAAATGGATAAGTGACGTTTCAAAACATCACCCAACCTTATTCTCCAGAGATGCCGCCTGACCCATTGTGTTACTCCAGCACTTTGTGTCTTTTATTGTTAAACCAGCATCTGCAGTTCTTTGTTTCTACATTCTGTAAAAGCTTCTGCAGATATGTAAATAGAAAGCAAAGATAAGAGCCGATTTCTTATAGTCAGTAATAGGATAATTTGAATTGGGGAACGGAATGACAACAGAACAATTAATCAAATTCAGCTTTCTTTGAAAAAATACACAAATAGCAACCAGAAGGCATAGGACCATGTTTTTGATCGGAAAGTAATTAGTGTTTGTAAAATAGACATTGTGAATAAATTAATGGGACTGAAAGTTGATAAATCACCAAGATTTGATGATCTGCATCCGGAATACTAAAATAAGTACTCAGGGAATTGGTGGATGTAATGGTTGTCATCTACTAAAGTTCTCTCATTAGTGGGATGCTTCCCGCCAACTGGAGAGTAGTAAATGTAATTCCACAATTTAAAAAATGAGAAAGGAGAAAATAGGGAAACCAGAGTGTAGAAAACAAGGATCTACAGAAGCTGGTTAACAAAAAAATGACACCAAGCGCTGGAGTAACTCAGTGGATCAGGTAGCCTCTGGAGAACATGGATAGGTGATGTTTCAGGTCAGGACCCTTCTTCAGACCTCCCTTAAAACAGGGAAACCAGTAGGCCTCGGGTCAGTCGTAGGAAATGGTACGAGTCTATTATTGAGGATGTGATAACCGGAATCTTGGATAATAGGAGTAGGCATAGGCTTTCAGGCCTTTGTGTATGTTACATCAACCGATACAACCATGACTGACTCTCTAGCAGAATTCCTCCAGAAATATCTATAGGATTAGACAAAGTCAACAGGGATTTATGAAAGTGAAATCATGTTTGACAACTCTGCTGTCATGCTTGACAAATCCAGTTTTTTGAGGATGTAACTGGTGGAATACATGAGTTAGCTACGGCAATTGAAGGTGTATTTGGATTTTCTGAAGGCCATTGAGTCCCACATTGGAGATTCGAGAGCAAAGTTAAATAAAGCTAATGGGATTGGGGTTGGAGGAGGGGGGGATATAGATTTAGTTTCAGTTTTGTTTATTGTCACGTGTAGCGAGGTACCGTGAACATTTTTTTTGTTACATGCAATCAAATCAGCAGAAAGACTATACATGATTAAAATTAAGCTGTCCACAGTGTACAGATACAGGATAAAATGGAATCACGTTTAGTGCAAAATAAAGTCCAGTAATGTCCGATTAAAGATAGTACGAGGGTCTTCAATGAGGTCGATGGTAGGTCAGGACTGCTCACGAGTTGGTGGGAGGACAATTCAGTTGCCTAACAACAGCTGGGAAGAAACTCTCTGAATTGATTGGGAAACAGAGATCGGAAACAAATAATAGGAATGCACAGATCTTTTTTGGGATGGCAGGGAGTGATTATTTGATTACCACAAGAATCAGTGATTAGTGATTAGTTCCCAGCTTCTCACAATAGAAATGACTTGTAAAAAGAATCTGGATATAATATTTCTAATTTTGAAAATGGCACATCGAGTGGCATCATGAGGTTGTGAAAAGATGCAAAGAAGCATCGAGCCAATTAAAGCAAGTGGATGGGCAGATGCCCTATAACTAGAATAAATGTGAAGTTATCCATTTTGGTAGTTAAAACGGAAAGCCAGAATATTATTAAAACAGTGATAGAATGAAAAATGTTGATGTACAAAGGAATGTGCGTGACTGTGTTCAAAGGTGACTGAGAGCAAACATGCAGGTGTGGGAAGAAGTTAAGAAGATAAATGGGTATATTGACCTGCAACACAAGATACGTAGGGCGCATGGGTTTAATACTATTATGCAGTCTTGATGTAGACCAGTGTTGGTTTATTGCATTCAAATTGTGTCTCTTTCTGCATCAGAAGTGAAAATTCAAAGAGGGGGAAACCAATAATGATAACCTGAGGTGCAACTTTTTTACACAAAGGATGATGTGTGTAAGGAACAAGCTGTCGGAGGAGGTAGTTGAGGCAGGTACTATCACAACGTTTAAGAAACATTTAGACAGGTACATGGACAGGATAGGTTTAGAGAGATATGGGCCAAACGCAAGCATGTGGGAATAATGTTGGTCGGCGTGAGCAAGTTGGGATGAAGGGCCTGTTTTCATACTGTATGACTCTATGACTTCATAAGATAATGCGATTATCAGATAAAGAGAGATCGGAATGACTGGGGTTGTATTTACTCAGCGTTAGAAGCCTGAGAGGAAATCTCATTGAAGCATACACATTTTTAACAGGGCCTAACGAGCTAGATGTAGCGGGGAAAGTTTTCCCTGGCTGCGTGGGTGGAGGGAGAGGGTTCTAGAATCAAGAGTCACAATGTCAGGATAACTATTAAGACTGGGACTGAGGATGGCACAGTACTGCAGCGGTAGAGTTGCTGCCTTACAGCGCCAGACACCCGGGTTCGACTGTGACTGTGGGTGCTGTCTGTAATAGGATTTTGTATGTTCTACCCTGACTTGCGTAGGTTTTCTCCTGGTACTCCAGTTTCCTCCCACACTCCAAAGACGTATAAATCTGAAGGTTAATTGGCTTCGGTAAAATTGTCAATTATCCAGCTTGCCCAATTCTGGGCAGAACCTCTACATCAGCAAAGTATTTAGTTTTCACTTCAAAATCCATTGGTTAATATTTCAACGGATATCTATCTGCTTTTCAATTTGTTCCATTTCAAGTCCAGAAATTCAAATGTGATTGATTTTCAAGCGTTAAAGTTAGTTAGAAGATTGGCTATCAAAGTAACTATTCACTGCAGTGGGAATTCATTAAACCCGGCTGTTTATCTCCCTATTGGGACTGACAATAGGAATAAATTCCATTTTCCCACACTGATGATTTACAAGATATAAATAATCATTTTCCAATTTCAATTTTACTATTCTGACTCAAGTTTACTGAAAACATCATTTAACAAGGAGTTTGTGACATGCTGCATGGAAAGAAAATTTGAAAAGTTTACACTAAAATTCCAATGATGCAGCTGGCTTATATGAACTGATTCATTTAAGGTGACCTTTGTAGATTTCTTTGAGCACATTTTAAGTAAATGAGGTAATTCTATTGAAAACAATAAATATTTCTCTTTCATGTGCACATCTTCATCTGATTTACATCCAGAATACCAGCACACAAGTTCACATCTGTGCCAAAGTTTGAATTGAGAGCCCATCTACCTTGCCATATATCTCAAGCTGAGATGGGGCTGGAATTTCTTTAAGAGTCTTTAGAGATACAGTGGAGAAACAGTCCTTTCAGCCCATCGAGCCCGCACTGCACGCAATCCCCACACACCAGCATTATCCTGCACACTGGCAATTTTACAATTTTTTACTGAAACCAATTAACATATAAAGCTGTACGTCTTTGGAGAGGGAGAAAACCAGAGCACCTGGAGAAAATCCACACGGTCACGGGAAGAAGGTACAAACTCCGTACAGACAGCACCCGTAGTCAGGATCGAACCCGGATCTCTGGCGCTGTAAGGCAGCAACTCTATTGCTGCGCCACCAGGCCACCCCTGATCATTTTTCTTTCCGAGACCAAATAAAACACAAAGAACTGCAATAACCCAATGGGCTATGCAGTATCTCTGGAGAACACGGGTGGTTAAATTCAGAGTTAAGACCCTTCTTCAGATAGCTGACCCTCTTTGTGTATAGGAAGGAATTGCAAATGTTGATGTGCACCAAAGATAGACACAAACTGCTGAAGTAACTCAGCGGGTCAGGCAGCATTTCCAGAGAAAGTAAGTCAGATTTTCAGACTGAAGAAGGGTTCTGACCCAAAACATCACCAGAGATGCTGCCAGACCTACTGAGTTACTCCTGTATTTTGTGTCTATCCACTTTGTGGTTTGTTTTACACTTCGTGTTTTTGCATTTTGTATTTTTATTTTAGTAAACCAACATCTGCAGTTCCTTGTGTTTCCAATTTCCTTAGACAGATGTATAGGAAGGAACTGCAGATGCTGGTTCACAATGAAGATAGACACAAAATGCTGGAGTAACTCAGCAGGTCAGGCAGCATCTCTGCAGAGAAGGAATAGGCAATGTTTCAGATCAAAACCCTTCTTCAGAGTGAGTCAGTGGGGAGGGAAACTAGAGTTATGAAATGGTACAGAACAAATCAGAGTCAACACCGATAACCAACATCTATTTTCCCTCCTCCTTTACTCTTAGTTTGAAGAAGGGTTATGACCTAAAATATATGTTGCCTGATCCACTGAGTTACTCCAGCATTTTGTGTCTATCCTTAGACAGATGGTTTGACTCAAGGAACTGTTTGTTTTATTGAAACTGGGTCTCTCCAGTCTAACAGGTAAGGAAATGGAATGTCGTATTGTCCCGGGGCCACTATGTCCTGATGTAAAGTGCAATAATTACTTGTTCTAGTAAAGAGAGAGATATCACGAACTATACTAAGTCGAGAACATAGATCACAACAAAAGTGATTAGCTACATAAAAAATCTCAATTGCTGCAGATTACACCTGGGTATGGCAGGTTTCAATTCTATGGATTTTTAAAAGAACAGGACCAGCCAAATTATCTTTTCTTGGTCAACAAGTTGCATCTTTACAGCAATTTCATTGATCACAGAATGTCCCAAAATAATGAAAGATGTTGTCAAAAAATCTATTTTACCAATGACTGGACTATGATAATGTTTTCTGTTACAATGAAAAAAATGATCTTCACAGAAAAACTCTTCAGTTCCTTGTTCACGTATTTTCACATCACCCAGAGAAGGCAAAATATCATTCACCACAAAGTCAGTCTGTTTTATCCCCAATCCCCCGCTTAGGGTGTTCTTTTAAAGACGTCATTATAGATAGTTTTACTTTATGAGTCAGTGGTCTTCAATAACCATTAGATTACATGAGAAGATTCCCTAAAAGTGTTCTGTTGGAACAAAAAACACTGCAGATGGGAATAAAGCATTGGCTCCAGCGGATATCTTCTCCTCGGCTGATCTGTCAAAAAAAAGGGTCAAGGCAGGCTAGTTCCTGCGAAATGTCAGAGGGATTTGAGAATATGAGAAGGGGAAATACTGCAGGTGTATATTTGTCAGCTGTGGATAGTTTAATTAAGCTATTCAATACAACCTTAAAGCAAATAATTGGAATGTTTGCAAAGTAAGGCAGTGGACACTGGGATAATCTGTAACCATGCATGCATAAATTATGAGTATTCAATTATTTATCTTGATATAAGGAGCAAATTTGCTTCTTAATGATTGAATAGTCATTCATCCATAAGTAACTTTAAGATGCAACATAACGTACCCGTAAATTATTGGTAATTTGGAGATGTATCTGTAAATTAAACCTGATTTGTCTGACCTTAGTCAAAGCAAATCTGTGACTGCATTTTCTTTCATTATAATACAGCAGTAATTCCAAGCACCCGAAATCCAAGATTAATTGCTGTGATAAATTAGCAAAATCATCATTCATTTTTAATTAAATAAAAAACAACACAAAGACCAACTTGGATTTATTTATAACCATATAACCATAACCATATAACAATTACAGCACGGAAACAGGCCCTCTCGGCCCTTCCAGTCCGTGCCGACCATTTGTTTTCCCCTAGTCCCATCTACCTGCACTCAGACCATACCCCTCCATTCCCTTCACGTCCATATACCTATCCACTTTAGTCTTAAATGTTAAAATCGATCCTGCCTCCACCACTTCTGCTGGAAGCTCATTCCACACAGCCACCACCCTCTGAGTAAAGAAGTTCCCCCTCACGTTACCCCGAAACTTCTGTCCCTTAATTCTCATGTCATGCCCTCTTGTTTGAATCTTCCCTACCCTCAATGGGAAAAACGTATCCACGTCAACTCTGTCTATCCCTTTCATCATTTTAAAGACCTCAATCATGTCCCCCCTTAACCTTCTGCGCTCCAAAGAATAAAGACCTAACTTGTTCAACCTGGATTTATTTAGTTCCTATAAATAACAGACCTCGGTTGCTGTCAGTGTGGGGATGGCATATTTTCCCTGTGAAATCATGGGTTTTCTCCAGTGCTCTAGTTTCCTCCCGCATCTCAAAGTCGTGCGGGTTTGTACGTTAACTGTCCTCTGTAAATGTCTAGGGAGTGGATTAGGAAGTGGGGTAACATAGAACTAGTGTAAATGGGTGTGCAGGAAGGAACTGCAGGTGCCGGTTTAAACCGGAGATTGATGCAAAAAGCTGGAGTAAAGGGCCTGTACCACTTTCACAACCTAATTCACGACCTCCGCCGAGTTTGCCCTTGACTCATACTCGCAGCATGGTCGTCACGAGGTCGTAAGTGGTGGTAGGAGGTCGTAGGTAGGTCGTGGCAGGCCATGATGCTAGTCGTAGGTACTCGTGGCATCAAGTAGGTCGGGGCCTTTTCTTCTAGCATGATTAAAAATGTCCACGAGTAAAAAAGGTCGTGAATTAGGTCGTGAAAATAGGACAGGCCCTTTACTGAGTAGGACAGATAGCATCTCTGGAGAAAAGGAATAGGTGACATTTCGGGTCGGTGGAAGGGGGCAGTGGTTCAGGGAAGATATTGCAGCTAAGTGGGCCCAATAATAATTTGTTCCTGCTGATGCTAGTTATGTACCTGGTAGAGCATGGAAATGTGCAACATAATCGTGGGAGCTGAAAGGGTTTGTAACGCGAGCGGAAGGCTGAGAGACAGCTAAGTACACACGTGTGCTTCAGCTTCTTCAAAATGGTGGTAGTAACTCATGAATCAGTGTCTGTAAGCAAATCAACAGATGATTACCAGGATAAGAAGCAAGAAGTTTCATAACCACAGAAAATATTAGAGAAATAAACGCAAATAGAAATCGTTGTATGGATATGCTTCTGTAATTACATTTCCTCAATTCATGTATTTTGATTGTCAGGTATGACTGGGAACATTGTATAGAGTTTTTCTGTACTTTACTTGGCACTGGATCTGTGCACCAAGTTTCCATTTGATGTCAGCTCTGGATCTATTCTTATCTTATCTTATCTCATCCGAAAGAGGTACGGGTTTGTAGATTAATTGGGCTCTATAAACTGCCCATAGTGTGTAGTGTGTGGCTGCGAAAATGGGAAGGCATAGTGTGAATGGTCAGCCTGGACGATGGGCCGAAGGGCCTGATTTCATGCTGTATCTCAAGAGAGTCGTACAGTATTGGCCCATTTGCTCATCTCTGCTAGTCCCACCTCCCATGTCTGACCCATATCCCCCTAAACCTTTCCTATCCATGTACCTGTCCGAATGTCTCAAAACCTGAATCGTTAACACTTTTTCTCAATCAATCAATTAAAGTTACTGTCGTCTCGGAGTTAGATGGTTGGAGGTTCGAGTCTCAATATCACCATGAAGTTTATGGTAGCTTGTGTTTACTACGTAACATTTGTGACTATCATGTCCAAATATTGTCATTGGGTCTTCAGCACTTCATGATGCCCTGGTGTCAAGAACAGCTAAATAGCAGCAAAGCATTCCACTATTATCAATATGAAGCTCGGTGTCAAACCTAACTATAACAGATCTTCCAAAATCGATTTAATGTCTTAAAGTCCACTGTATGGGCAATTGCAAATAATACTCCTCTCCAAGTACATTGAATGACTCATATTCTCGTCTCAGTAACATTTCAAACGTAGCTGCCAAACTTGTATTTTACTGCTAATCTTGCTAGCCTGCAAAAGAGTCCCAACTATACAGGAGCAAACTACAACCTAGCTCAGAGTAAAGGTTTACACAGGAACTGGGCAGCCCAGTAGCACAGGCAGTACAGCTGTGCCTCACAGTGCCAGAGGCCCGGGTTCGATCCTGATCTCAGGTGCTGTCTGTGTGAAGTTTGTATGTTCTCCCTATGACCACATGGGTTTTCTCCAGGTGCTCCGGTTTCCTCCCACATCCCAAAGATGTGTGGGTCTGTAGGTGATATAAATAAATATATATACTGATTTATTTTTTGTTTATTATATTGTTTACAGCGTAATATGTTTACATATTCCATACTATGCACTACTTTCAAATGCTGAATAATTCATCAGTTAGTGTCCACATTCATATCCATTTATTAAATCAGTTAACATCTTTTGGTGACAATCTGCACATAATTTCCAATAATAGGTTTACTATTAAAATATAAAATAAAGAAAAATAAAAGAATGATGGTTTACAAAAGAGACACAAAGTGCAGGGGTAACTCAGCATGTCTTTCCTCAGATTTGGAGACCAAAAATGTACGCAATACTCCAGGTGTGGTCTCACCAAGACCCTGTACAACTGAAGTAGAACCTCCCTGCTCCTATACTCAAATCCTTTTGCTATGAATGCTAACATACCATTCGCTTTCTTCACTGCCTGCTGCACCTGCATGCCTACTTTCAATGACTTGTGTACCATGACACCCAGGTCTCGTTGCATCTCCCCTTTTCCTAATCGGCCACCATTCAGATAATAGTCTAGTCTTACAGCAGCAGAGTCCTGGGTTTGATCCTGACTATGGGTGCTGACTATACGGACCTTATATGTTCTCCCTGTGACCTGCAAGAGTTTTCCTCAGGAACTCCAGTTTCCTCCAATATTCCAAAGACGTGCAGGTTTGTAGGTCATTAGCTTCTGTAAATTGTCTTTATTGTGTAGGATAGAACTAGTCAATGGGTGCTTGTTGGTATGGACATGGTGGGCCGAAGGGTCTGTTTCCATGCTGTATCAGTAAACTAAACTAAGCTAAACTGTTCTTAGACACTGATAAAACAAGGTCCCAATCGCTTATCCATTTCCTCCACGAAATGCTGCCCGATGCCCAGGGTTACTCCGGCACTTTGAATTTTGCTGAAGATTCCAGCATCTGCAGTTCCTTGTATCTCCATTTTGATAAACAGGTGATGTATTCTACACTGTCTTGATTTGGTAATGAAATCTACCAAAGATTATTGAAATATTTACTGCAAGTGCGGATAACTAGATTGAAACATTCTTTAGTGATTAGGTTTGGTTTGATAAACAATGACTAATTACTTTCCTCTGGGAAGATTTACATAGAAACATAGAAACATAGAAATTAGGTGCAGGAGTAGGCCATTCGGCCCTTCGAGCCTGCACCACCATTCAATATGATCATGGCTGATCATCCAACTCAGTATCCCGTACCTGCCTTCTCTCCATACCCTCTGATCCCCTTAGCCACAAGGGCTACATCTAACTCCCTCTTAAATATAGCCAATGAACTGGCCTCAACTACCCTCTGTGGCAGAGAGTTCCAGAGACTCACCACTCTCTGTGTGAAAAAAGTCTTCCTCATCTCAGTCTTAAAGGATTTCCCCCTTATCCTTAAGGTGTGACCCCTTGTCCTGGACTTCCCCAACATACATGGAATAAAGTATATGGAACAAAGAATAGGCCCCTCGGCACACAATGTCTGTGCTGAATATAATCCATATATTTCTGTTGACAGGATTTAAACCAGCAAAATTTAAGTATGTGTAGGAAGCTGGTTTACACCCAAGATAGACACGGGTCAGGCAACGTCTCTGGAGAAAAGGAACAGGTGACATTTCGAGTCAAGACCTTTCTTCAGACTTGATAATGTGTAGGAACAGCAAATGCCGGTTTACACTAAAGATAGACTCAAAATGCTGTAGTAACTCAGCAAGTTAGGTAGCATTTCTGGAGAAATGGTATAGGTGACGTTTCGGGTCAAGACCCTTCTTCAGACTTAAGTATTTTGGGTTAAGTTAAGTATGAGTTAAATATGAATGGGTTAGAAACTCTCAGGCCCCATATGGTTGAAGATTCGAGGAGTTTGTTGATTTTCACTCGTTGAGCACAACACATAAATATGATATAGTTGGGATCACGGAGTCATGACTCCAGGGTGACCACGGCTGGGAGCTGAACATCCAGGGATATTCAATATTCAGGAGGGATAGACAGAAAGGAAAAGGAGGTGGAGTAGCGTTGCTGGTTAGAGAGGAGGTTAACGCAATAGAAAGGAAGGACATTAGCTTGGAGGATGTGGAACCAATATGGGTAGAGCTGCGAAACACTAAGGGGCAGAAAACACTAGTGGGAGTTGTGTACAGGCCACCTAACAGTAGCAGTGGAGTTGGGAATGGCATCAAACATGAAATTAGAAATGCGTGCAACGAAGGTAAAACTGTTATAATGGGTGACTTCAATCTACATATAGATTGGGTGAATCAAATTGGCAGGGGTGCTGAGGAAGAGGATTTCTTGGAATGTATGCGGGATAGTTTTCTAAATAAACATGTAGAGGAACCAACGAGAGAGCAGGCTATTCTAGACTGGGTACTGAGTAATGAGGAAGGGTTAGTTAGCAGCCTTGTTGTGCGTGGCACCTTGGGCAAGAGTGACCATAATATGGTTGAGTTCTTCATTAGGATGGAGAGTGACATTGTTAATTCAGAAACAAGGGTTCTGAACTTAAAGAAAGGTAACTTTGAGGGTATGAGAAGTGAATTGGCCAAGATAGACTGGCAAGTGATTCTTAAAGGGTTGACGGTGGATATGCAATGGAAGGCATTTAAAGACTGCATGGATGAACTACAAAAATTGTTCATCCCAGTTTGGCAAAAGACTAAATTAGGGAAGGTAGTGCATCCGTGGATAACAAGATAAATCAGGGATAGTATCAAAACTAAAGATGAAGCATACAAATTAGCCAGAAACAAACAGCCTACCTGAGCACTGGGAGAAATTCAGAGAGGAGGACAAAGTGCTTAATTAGGAAAGGAAAAATAGATTATGAAAGAAAACTGGCAGGGAACATAAAAACGACTGCAAACGTTTTTATAGATAGGTGAAGAGAAAAAGATTAGTTAAAACAAATGTAGGTCCCTTGCAGTCAGAAACAGGTGAATTGATCATGGGGAACAAGGACATGGCAGACCAATTGAATAACTACTTTGATTCTGTCTTCACTAAGGAAGACATAAATAATCTGCCGGAAATAGCAGGGGACCGGGGGTCAAATGAGATAGAACAATTGAGTGAAATCCAGGTTAGCAGGGAAGTGTTGTTAGGTAAATTGAATGGATTAAAGGTCGATAAATCCCCAGGGCCAGATAGGCTGCACCCCAGAGTACTTAAGGAAGTAGCCCCAGAAATAGTGGATGCATTAGTGATAATTTTTCAAAACTCTTTAGATTCTGGAGTAGTTCCTGAGGATTGGAGGGTAGCTAATGTAACCCCACTTTTTAAAAAGGGAGAGAGAAAATGGTGAATTACAGACCAGTTAGTCTAACATCGGTAGTGGGGAAAATGCTAGAGTCAGTTATTAAAGATGGGATAGCAGCACATTTGGAAAATGGTGAAATCATTGGACAAAGTCAGCATGGATTTATGAAAGGTAAATAATGGCTGACGAATATTATAGAATTTTTTGAGGATGTAACTAGTAGAGTGGATAAGGGAGAACCTGTGGATATGTTATATCTGGACTTTCAGAAGGCTCTCGACAAGGTCCCACATAAGACATTAGCATGCAAACTTAAAGCACACGGTATTGGGGGTTCAGTGTTGATGTGGATAGAGAACAGACAGGAAGCAAAGAGTAGGAGTAAACGGGTCATTTTCAGAATGGCAGGCAGTGACTAGTGGGGTACCGCAATGCTCAGTGCTGGGACCCCCGCTATTTACAATATATATTAATGATCTTGGTGAGGGAATTGAATGCAACATCTCCAAGTTTGCGGATGACATGAAGCTGGGGGGCAGTGTTAGCTGTGAGGAGGATGCAAGGAGGCTGCAAGGTGACTTGGATAGGTTGGGTGAGTGGGAAAATGCATGGCAGATGCAGTATAATGTGGATAAATGTGAGGTTATCCACTTTGGCGGCAAAAACAGGAGGGTAGACTATTATCTGAACGGTGGCCGATTAGGAAAAGGGAAAATGCAACGAGACCTGGATGTCATGGTACACCAATCATTGAAAGTAGGCATGCAGGTGCAGCAGGGTTTGAAGAAAGCGAATGGTATGTTGGCATTCATAGCAAAAGGATTTGAGTACATGAGCAGGGAGGTTTTACTGCAGTTGTATAGGGTCTTGGTGAAGCTACACCTGGAGTATTGCGTACAGTTTTGATCTCCTAATTTGAGGAAAGACATTCTTGCCATAGAGGGAGTACAGAGAAGGTTCACCAGACTGATTCCTGGGATGGCACGACTTCCATATGATGAAAGACTGGATAGGCTCGGCTTGCACTCGTTGGAATTTAAGAGATTGAGGGGGGATCTTATAGAGACTTACAAAATTCTTAAGGGGTTGGACAGACTAGATGCAGGAAGATTGTTCCCGATGGTGGGGAACTCTAGAACAAGGGGTCACAGTTTAAGGATAAGGGGGAAGTCTTTTAGGACCGAGATGAGAAGATCATTTTTCACACAGAGAGTGGTGAGTCTGTGGAATTCTCTGCCACAGAAGGTAGTTGAGGCCAGTTCGTTGGCTATATTTAAGAGGGAGTTAGATGTGGCCCTTGTGGCTAAAGGGATCAGGGGGTATGGAGGGAAGGCAGGTACAGGATACTGAGTTGGATGATCAGCCATGATCATATTGAATGGTGGTGCAGGCTCGAAGGGCCGAATGGCCTACTCCTGCACCTATTTTCTATGATTCTATGATTCTATGATTTCTTCCCCAGCTTGTGGCCCACAGGCAAAACAAACGTGATGCAAATTTGTTAAAGCGTAAAATTGAAGGGAGGAGCCAATTAATTTTGTGTTGATTCAGCAATCCCTCATCACACCCATTTCAGATGTGTTACAGATAATATTTCCAGATTACCACATATTCACTGATTGATACATTTCACCCTAAGGTGCACATTGCAGTTGTAAGGCAACTGAACCATCTTATCACCAACCAGAGAGTGGTCCTCAACTACAATCTACCTCATTGGAGACCATCGGAATATCTTCAATTGGACTTTACTTTACTTTATCTTGCACTAAACATTATTCCCTTTATTGTATATGTGTGTGGGTGGCATGATTGTAATCATGCATAGTCTTGCCGCTGACTGAATAGCGTGCAACAAGAAATGTTCCACGTGACATTATACTAAACCAAACTAAAGTTCCTGTCACAGGAATCCTTTGTACTGCTGCACTGCTCATTGTGTACAAATAGTATGACAATCATATATTTTGGCCATGGAATAAAATACATATCATTTATGAAAGGTAATCTTCAGTGCTAACATTTTTATTTTAACTGCGGTTGCTGGAAATCTGATATAAAAACAGAAAATGCTGGAAACATTCAGCATCTGTGGAAAGGGGAACAGCTAACATTTCAGTTCAAACATCCTTCATCAAGAGACAATGGTCGGAATTGGATTGTTTCCACTGGAAAACTGAATGTTGAGGGGAGACCTGATATAAGTGTATAAAATTATGAGAGGCATAGATCGGGTAGACAGTCAGAACCTTTCTCCCAGGGTGGAAAAATACTGGATTTTTCTAAAGCATAGCTTTAAGGTGAGAGGGGCAAAGTTTAACGGAGATGGGCAGAGCAAGCTTTTTACACACAGGGTGGTGTGTGACTAGAGCATGCTGTGGGAAGGCGGTGGTGAAGGTGTTTACGACATTGATATTTAAGATACTTTTGGATACGCGTTTGAATATGCAAGGATGGAAAGATATGGATTACCTACAGGCAGATAAGAGATGATCTTGGAATCTGCAGATTCTGGTTTACAAAACAAGACATATAGTGCTGGAGTAATTCTAGGTCAGGGAGCATCTCTGGAGAACGTTTTAGGTCTAAAGGTCCCAACTCGAAACATCACCAATCTATGTTCTCCAGCGATGCTGCCTGACCTGTTGAGTTACTCCAGCACTTTGTGTCTTTTTTGTACCTGAAACATTCACTGTTTCTAATTCTGAAGAATACCCCCAACACAAAAGAGAAGGCAGGCACGGGCTATTGATTGGGGACGAACAGCCATGATCACAATGAATGGTGGTGCTGTCTCGAAAGGCCGAATGGCCTCCTCCTGCACCTATTTTCTATGTTTCTATGTTTCTAAAACACTGTTTGTCCATTCCCTCCACAGATGCTGCCTGACCCATTTGAGTTTTAGTTTAAGTTTTAGTTTTTAATGACACAGAGTGGAAACAGGCCCTTTAGCCCACCAAGTCCACACCGACCAACGACCCCCATAGTGTTCTATCCTGCACACTAGGGACAATTTACAGAAGTCAATTCATCTACAAACTAGATGCCTTCGGAACGTGGGAGGAAACCGGCGCACCCAGGGAAAACCCGCGCGGTAACAGGGAGGACGTGCAAACTCCGTACATACAGCACCCATAGTCAGAATTGAACATGCGTCTCTGGCGCTGTGAGGCAGCAACTCTACCGCTGCGCCACTGCACCACCCAAATGTTCCTCCAATACATTGTGTTTTGCTCAAGATAGTGGTATGTTCAGCTCATTGTGTCTGCATTAACTGCTTCTCCAGCTTTAGAGTGATCAAGCTGATAACGCCAACCATTATGGCAGTTTTATGAATTGCTGAATCGAAGAAATAAATAATGTATAATATAAATAATAAGGAGTGTCATTTCAACCAGATGAGCTTCCACCTGCTTTTATCATAAACAATCATGCTCAGCCTGTAGGACTGTGTGGAGTGGACCCAGATTCTGTCATAGTCTGCCGGCTTTGCTATCCCAGAAGTCGGATGCCACAACAGATAGCCCCAACCCCTGCAACCTGACAGCACAGAAATCCTGTCCTTTAATCATCTTCTCAACTCAGCTGTCATGCTGCAGATTTATCTCCAACCCAGCAGGTGATAATAAATTCAACTTTTTTTCCCTCCTTTTGATACCTTCTGGCTTGGTGGCAAAATAAAAACTGACTTCAGCAGTTAGTGAACGGCCTGATGAATGAGTGCAATTTGGAGGCATGTAGAATGTAGGACAGTGCAGCGCACGAACGGCCCCTTCAGCCCACAATGTACGTGCTGAACATGAAGCTAAATTAAAATGATTCCTTCTGACTGCAGGTGATCCATAGTCTTCCATTCCCCCGCAATCCACTTGCCTATCTAAAAGCCTTGTCAACGCCGCTATCATATCTGTTTCCACGCCCACCCCATGACAGTGTGTTCCAGGCACTTAGTACTCTCTGTGTAAAAAACTGTCCCGCATATAAACTTTGCCCCTTTCACCTTAAAACTACGCCTCTTGTCTTTGACATGCGCATCTGGCAAAAAACATTCTGACTGTCTACCTTACCTATGCTTCTCATAATTTTATATATTTCTGTCAGGTCTCGCCTCAGCCTCCAATACTCCAGAGAAATCACTTCAGGTTTGTCCAATCTCTCCTTGTAGCTAATACCATCTAATCCAGAGCATTCTGGTTAACTTCATCCTCTTCAAAATCTCCATATCCTTCATAATTCTTCGGTTCTGCAGAGAGCAGTGCGTTCGGCCGAACGCACTATGGGAACTACACTCGCCCCCCGCAGGAACTATACATCAGAAGGTGCAACTCCAGAGCCAATAAGATCATGGGAGACCCCTTCCACCCCAACAACGGACTGTCCAGCTGCTACGGTCAGGCTCACGCCTCTGTTGCCATGCTGTGAAAACAGAGAGGATGAGGAGTTTCTTCCCAGAGGTCATTAGGACTGTAAACTCCTATCTCACCAGGAACTAACCACTGGACCATTCTACTGTTGTGTGGTATCTTTTTAAAATTGCTGGGTTTTTTTCTTTTTTCCTCCCACAAATATGTAATATGTGAATATGTGATTCTGTTCCATTTTGTTTTGTAGTTTGTTTGTTTTTTTGCACAAAGTCCGTGAGCATTGCCACTTTTCATTTCACTGCACAGCTCGTATGTGTATGTGACGAATAAACTTGACTTGACTTGATAAGTTTATGTCATTGGAGCAGAAATAGGCCATTCGGCCCATCAAGTCTACTTCGCCTAGTGGGAGTCTATCGAGTCTACTTCAGTCATGGCTGATCTATCTTTTCCATTCCCCTGCCTTCCTCCCGTAACCTTGGACACCCTCACTAATCAAGAACCTGTCAATCTCCGCTTTAAAAATACCCAAAGATTTAACCTCCATGGCCGTTCATGGTAATGAATTCCACAGGTTCACCACCTCTCTGGTTAAATAAATTCCTTCTCATCTCCATTCCAAAGGTATGATCTTTTATTTTGAGGCTGTGCCCTCTGGTCCTAGACTCTCCCGTTAGTGGAAACATCCTCTCCACGTCCACTCTATCCAGGTCTTGCACTATTCGGTAAGTTTCAATGACATTGCCTTTCATCCTTTCTGTTATGGGGCAACTGGAACTGCACATAAATAAATAATTGGAAGGTAAGAATAATTTCTATCAGGTCTCTGAAATGTTACAAAGTGTTTCTCGATGAGTGCACACCCAGGAGAATGAGGCAAACAGATACCAAATGTCTTCTTCACCATACTTTTCACCTGATCATGGAACTATGTACCTGCACCCCCCCAAAGCCCTATAACCATTGAGATTTGTGGTACCTTATGACTTCTATCACAACAAGCTCCATAGCAACATAAGAGCGGAAGGTCATGTTACAGGCTGTACTTATTTCGAAAGGTGTCCTTTTTATCAATGTACGATAAGGCACATTCGGGACATATTGCCATTATTGTCTCTTGAGGCAAAACTTCCCAAAGCACTTCACTTAATGGCTGAAGATAGACACAACATTCTGGAGTAACGCAGCGGGTCAGGCAGCATCTCTGGAGAAAACGAATAGGTGACGTTTCGGGTCGAAACTTCTTCAGACTGAGAGTCAGGGGAGGGGAAACTCGAGCTATGAAAATAGTACAGAACAAATCAGAGCCGGCACCGATGGCCAAGGAGCTCACAATGGTCCACTGTTAGCTGTGGAAGAGGTGGTAATGAAGGAATATGAAGAGTGAAGCTAGCAGGACAACTAGGGTGAAGGTGGGACGGAGAGAGAGGGAACTCAACGGTATATTAAAATTAGAGAAATCAATACCCATACCGCTGGGTTGGGAGCTGCCCGACCCGAAATGTCACCTATTCCGTTTCTCCGGAGTTGCTGCCTGACCCGCTGAGTTACTCCAGCGCTTTGCGTCTATCTTCAGTGTAAACCAGCATCTGCTTTCCTTCCTCCTCACTTAATGACTGATTTTTAAAGTGTGATGATTGTTATATGGGCTAACTCTTGTAAGCTCAGATACAGTACATCATTCAACAATAAGAAGTTATTGTTTTCATTCACGTGGTGCAAGGCTATTTGTTTCTTACACCTCTTAGGAAAGTGGGCAGTGTGGTGATCTGTGTGGTGTGGTGTGGTGTGGTGACCCTGCAGTTGTACAGGGTCTTGGTGAGGCCACACCTGGAGTATTGCGTACAGTTTTGGTCTCCTAATCTGAGGAAAGACATTCTTGCCATAGAGGGAGTACAGAGAAGGTTCACCAGACTGATTCCTGGGATGGCACGACTTCCATATGAAGAAAGACTGGATAGACTCGGCTTGTACTCGCTGGAATTTAGAAGATTGAGGGGTGATCTCATAGAGACTTACAAAACTCTTAAGGGGTTGGACAGGCTAGATGCAGGAAGATTGTTCCCGATGTTGGGGAAGTCCAGGACAAGGGGTCACAGTTTAAGGATAAGGGGGAAGTCTTTTAGGACCGAGATGAGAATATCGTTTTTCACACAAGGGTGGTGAATCTGTGGAATTCTCTGCCACAGAAGGTAGTTGAGGCCAGTTCATTGGCCATATTTAAGAGGGAGTTGGATGCAGCCCTTGTGGCTGAAGGGATCGGGGGTATGGAGAGAGGGCAGGTACAGGATACTGAGTTGGATGATCAGCCATGATCATATTGAATGGCGGTGCAGGCTCGAAGGGCCGAATGGCCTGCTCCTGCACCTAATTTCTATGTTTCTATGTTTCTATGATCTAATTATAATGTTGCTGGCTAATATTTCATGCACGCAACAGCACAGACAATATGCAGACTGGTTTCTTTCACAAACAGGATGGTGATAATCACCAGATCTATTCATCTCCAAAATGGAAGTGTTCTGTACTTTACATCCATTTGAGACATTTAAAGCATGACGGAATGGAAATCTAATCCCGTAGGGCATGTTCTGGGTGTGATGCAGTGTGAAATCAATTGCTACATGCAGCTGTGCACTTAGTGGTATACATGGAGCACAGTGCAATGTGCAGCTCCGTGCACCCTCACAGGGATGTGTCTAACATGCGTATATGCAATTGCACATGGTCTGAACCTCGGCAGAGCGTCCCTCCTCTCCCCCATCAGGCGCACCTCTCTCCCACTAGCCCCGTCCATCACCATGTTCGGTACCCCTCCTCCTTCCCCCTCATCACCTATCTTCCAACTATGTCCTCTGTCATCCTTTAATCCCCCTTCTCTCAGCTTGTCCCTGTCCCGGCCCACCTATATCTCTCCCTCCTTTATATTTCACTCCCCCTCTTCCTTCCTTAGCTGATGGCACCTTCACACCCCTTTTGACTCCATTTCACCTCAAGATTCAAGATTCAAGAGAGTTTACTGTCATGTGTCCCAGATAGGACAATGAAATTTTTACTTTGCTTCAGCACAACAGAATATAGTAGGCATAAATACAGATCAGTGTGTCAATATACCATTATATAAATATATATACACCTGAATAAATAAGCAGATAAAGTGCAAATAAACAGATAATGGTCTATTTTACTTCGGAGTCACGTGAGTGACTACGTGAAGACCCCGCCTGCATGCATGCGCGACATATCGTCGAACGCATTGCGGAAGCGACAGTCGGGAGGAGCGCCGCTCCTCCAGTGTAAGTTTAAAAAACTAGAGGTAAGTCTTACCTTTCTGGTGAGCGTGGCGACTGCGCGTGTTTTGTGTTTCAGGCAACACCATGGAGTCGCGCAAGTCCAGGAGAGGAGCGGCAAAAGCAGCTGCTATGAAAAGCAGCCAGGAGCGTGCCGTTTCTCCAGAGCTGCAGGTGCTGCCAGCAGTTCCCGACTTCCCGCCGCTACAGACCGAAGGTACGCCGCGGCCCGGCGGCAAAGCCACCCGGAAGTCGGACAGGGCCGTTGACTCAGCTGGGTCCGGACCTGAAGACACCCCATTCACGGACAGCAACGGTGAGCGTCTTTCCCGCATGGAGCGGATGGTGGAGCAGTTGCTCCAGCGTGACCTGCTTATGCAGGGGCAGAGTCACAGTGGGTCTCCTCGCAGACCCACGGCAGCATCCTTGCAAGGACTGCCAAATGTCTCACCCTCTTCGCAGGGGAGCATTAGGGGTCAGAGCTGGGCTGACACTGAAGAAGGGGCAATGGCTGAACAGTCATCTGTGTTAGGGGTGCCAGAAGAACTACTGGGCATGGCAAACAAACATGCTATGCCAACACAGAAAGGACTGCCCATACACCCAAAGCTGGCAGCCAGCATAAATTATATGGCTACAAACCAGCTGCAGGAGCAAGCCATTAATTCCACGGCTGAGAAATATCTTGCTCCAGAGAATTGCAATTCTCTTAATGTTCCAGCAGTCAACAACCCCATCTGGGGCAATATGAGCCCATCCATAAGAAGCCAGGAGGTGAAGCTACAGAGGATCCTCAAACTGCTGGCTGCAGGGATCACAGCAGTGACCAGAACAGCTGATGGGGTGGAGTTGCCAGAAGAGCTACAAGATGCTCTAGTATTACTGTGTAATACTCAGTTTGAAATCAACAACTATAGGAAGAGCATCATTAAACCAGCACTTAATCCCAAATTTGCGGGATTATGCAGGACCAGTAGTGCTCAGCCACCAAATTTGCTGTTTGGGGACAACCTTTCGAAGCAGGTGAAAGAATTAGATGAAGAGGCCAAGGCCATAGGCCTGATCAAGGTGACAAACACTTCGAAATCTCATTATCAACAGCGGCAGCACCCCTACACAACCACCAGACATCGATATAATGAAAGAACACCTGGTGGTGAAAGCTCGAGGGCCGGTCCACCTGCACAGCTGTCTTTTTTAGGCCATGGCCCAGCCCGGCCTTCTTGGAAAATGCGCCACCCCCACAGCGAAGCAAAGAAACGACAGAGACAACACACACAACACCGGCGGTAACCATGGAGGTAGGTGGGTCTGGTTGTCTCAAAAACATTGCATGTTTAGGTGCATAAAAAATTGGTGGACGGTTGCACTTGTTTCATCACGTGTGGAGCACTTTTACATCTGATACTTACATACTCGAATGTATTCAGGGTTACAAACTAGAATTTGTGAACGAACTCCCCATCCCAGTTCAGCATACGCCTAGCCGGAAGTTCATACTTTCGCAAAAAGAGAAAACAGCAGGCCATGCTGAACTGTTGAGATTAATCAATAAAGGGGTAATTGAGAAAACAAACAGGGAATCTCAACAGTTCGTATCTAATATATTTACAAAAAACAAAAAAGATGGCGGTTGCCGCATTATTATAGATTTGACCGAACTAAATAATTACATTCAGTATACCCATTTCAAAATGGACACGTTTGTCACAGCCACACAGTTGATTTCTGATAGGTACTACATGGCTTGCATCGATCTTAAAGTTGCATACTATTCAGTACCAATACACAAGGATCATCGTAAATACCTGAAATTTGTCTGGATGGGACAGCTATGGCAGTATAAGGCCTTACCCAATGGGTTATCATCAGCACCACGGCTGTTTACTAAATTATTAAAACCAGATTTAGCATACTTAAGAGAACATAACCATATCGTCATGGCTTACCTTGATGATATTCTCATTGTAGGTGAGAATTTGGAAATGGCTACTTTGGCAGTATCAGCCACAAAACATCTTTTTCAAAAGCTGGGATTTATCATACATCCAGATAAATCAAAATTTGAACCCTCCACTATAATGGATTATTTGGGCTTCACTATTGACTCAGTTCGAATGTCTATCACCTTGCCACTACACAAAGTAACAGACTTGGTGATAGCATGCAAAAGCCTCACTGGCATCAGGGAACCATCTATTCGGCAAGTAGCCAGAGTGATTGGGAAATTAGTGGCTGCGTTCCCAGCAGCACAATTTGGACCTCTCCATTATCAAAATCTGCAAAGAGCAAAAATTTCAGCTCTCAAAAATCATGCAGGCCATTTCGATAGGCCTATGGAACTACCAGAGAAAGCAAAATCGGAACTAAAATGGTGGATAGAAAATGTTCAGCATTGTTCTAACCCCATCACTATCATGAACCCCTCGGTTACATTACAAATTGATGCCAGTGCTAAAGGTTGGGGAGCAACTAATACCATCACGAGTTGTGGTGGCAGATGGAGTACACAAGAATTAACCCTGTTCAAAGCAATAGAGATTAATTATTTAGAAATGCTGGGAGCATTTTATGGACTGAGGGCCTACTGCTCTGATATGCGCCAGTTGCATGTACGGTTACAAATTGATAATACCACAGTGGTGGCCTATATTAATCATATGGGAGGAATAAAGTTGATATCATGTGATGAATTGGCTAATAATATCTGGCACTGGTGTCTGGAAAGAGAGATTTGGATTTCAGCCACTTACCTCCCAGGTAAGCAAAATACAGTGGCAGACACCAGATCACGTAAATTCAACGACAACATTGAATGGATGTTGGATCAGAAAGTGTTTACAGATATTATAGAACGGTATGGGACACCAGATATCGACCTTTTTGCATCCAGACTTAATCACCAACTTCCAACATATGTTGCTTGGGAACCAGACCCAGGGGCAGCAGCGATGGATGCTTTCTCGCTGTATTGGGGGGATTTGTTTTGCTATGTATTTCCCCCCTTCTGCCTCATCAGTCGGGTCCTACAATAAATTAAACAAGACTCCGCAACGGGTATTTTGGTTGTACCCGACTGGCCTACCCAACCATGGTTCCCAGCAGTACAAAAGATGGCCTCAGAACCCTGCATCCGGATCAACAAACGGCCGAGTTTGTTGGTACACCCCGTGACAGGGGAAAGTCATCCGTGCCATGACCGCATGAACTTATTGATTTGCAGATTCTGAACAGGCCATTCCTGGGATACGGACTCTCCGATAGGACGATCAATGCCATCTCAGCATCGTGCAGGGAGTCCACGAGGAAACAGTACCTGACATATGTTAGGAAATGGGAAGTGTTCTGCACCAGGACGAACACTACGTATGACTCAGCCACCATCACTGAAGTACTGGAGTTTCTGGCCACCCTTCATTTCGATGAAGGATTGAGTTACAGTGCCATTAATTGTGCAAGAAGTGCCCTTTCTAATTATCTGGGCAGAGGGAGTGATCACTTGGCTATAGGATCACACCCACTAGTATCTAAACTTATGAGGGGTATATTTAATTCTAATCCCCCCAGGCCCAGATACACCCATACATGGGATATAGGCATCGTATTAACTATGTTACGAGGATGGACACCCATATCGGGGCTCACGCTGGACAAACTAACATACAAGATGGTAATGATAATGGCACTTGTAACAGCACAACGGGTCCAGTCCTTACACAAGCTAAATATGGACGCCATGTATATCACAAGTGGCAAGATAACTTTTCTAATACAGGGGTTACTCAAACAAGACCGACCTGGTTCCACTGGCCAAAAATTAGAGTTTCTGGCCTATCCTGCAGATAGTCGGCTCTGCATTGTGACACGTATTTTACAATACATAGAAGTCACCAAAACTCTAAGGGGCACGGAGAGAGCTTTACTCATAAGCCATAAACGCCCTCACCATAAGGTCACAGCGCAAACCATATCCAGATGGTTAAGGGTGGTATTAGATGCAGCGGGGGTGGATATTAATGTTTTCAAATCTCACTCCACCAGGGCGGCATCTACATCGGCGGCTAGGATGATGGAAGTTCCTTTGGACCACATCCTTGCCACAGCGGGTTGGAGCAATGAACAAACTTTTCAACATTTTTATAATAAACCCGTAGCCGTTCCTGACACGTTTGCAGGAAAAATTTTGAGTTCTGTAAAATAAATTACCCAATGTGGGGCATACTGTTAGGTATGAATAAATACCTTTTCTTTGTTTTTCAGCACGGTGTCATGACTGAATTACGTTCATCCTCTTTTCTCCTAGCATGGCAGGGTGTAGGCATGGACTCGTTCCAGGGCATGAAATCACAGAGCTTTGAAATCTTCACGTAGTCACTCACGTGACTCCGAAGTAAAATAGTAAGATTAAATGAGAACTTACCAGTTTGAAGTTTGATCTTTATTTTATGAGGAGTTACGATGAGGGATTACGTGAAGACCCCGCCTGCACGCATGCGCGACATTCTTCAAAGCAGTGGTGTGAAATCACAGATACCAGAGTGACTAATATAGTAAGATAAGAGAGAACCTCCATACCAGTTGATCTTTATAATAGAGGGTTTTGGGAGCGGAGGGCACGTAATCCCTCATCGTAACTCCTCATAAAATAAAGATCAAACTTCAAACTGGTAAGTTCTGATTTAATCTTACTATTAATGTTCATAGTTTAGTCTCAGTTGAGTTTAATAGCCTGTTGGCTGTGGGGAAGTAGCTATTCCTGAACCTGGTCATTGCAGTCTTCAGGCTCCTGTACCTACTACCTGAAGGTAGCGGGGAGATGAGTGTGTGGCCAGGATGGTGTGGGTCCTTGATGATGCTGCCAACCTTTTAGAGGCAGCGACTGCGATAGATCCCCTCGATGGTAGGGAGGTCAGAGCCGATGATGGACTGGGCAATGTTTACTAGATCTTTCGTCACAGAGGGCGGCACGGTGGTGCAGCGGTAGAGTTGCTGCCTTACAGCGCCAAACACCTGGGTTCAATCCCAACACCGGGTGCTGTCTGTTTGGAGTTTGTATGTTCTCCTCATGCCTGCAGGTTTCCTCCAGCTGCTCTGGTTTCCTCCCGCACTCCAAAAATGTACTGGTTTGTCGGTTAATTTAGCTTCGGTAAAACAAATTATAAATTATCTCTAGTACATAGGATAGTGCGAGTGTATGGGGATCCCTGTTCGTTGTGGACTCAGTAGGCCGAAGAGCTAGTTTTTGCGCTGTATCTCTTAACCAAACCAAACCAAACCAAACTAAACTAAACTACGGATGTTGGCGGTGGTGGACGGAGGAGAGATCAGTGTGGGTGAGTGGGCTCACTGGTGCTCTGGGAGTTCTGAGGTCGGCTGCGGGAGGTGCCAAGGGGACTGAGCGGTAGCTGCGGGAGGTAAGGGGGCAATGTGCTGGCAGATCGACGTGTCAGAGGAGTGGAGAGCTGGAGGCCCTGCCGCAGCCAAAGAGGATTGCATGGATCGGGCACCGCTGGAGACCCCACACAGGTGGGACGAGCGCACAGAGCAGACGTGGCACAAAGCGGCAGAGTGGAAACGGACAGTATCATCGTGTCAAGCCTACACCTGCAACGCTGCTGCCAAGACCACGGTCCTTTAAGGCCAAAATATGTTTTACAGAACTTTGAAACTTGAAGGACACAAGATGGCATCAGAAACATGGTGTTTCTTTGTGTACTGACTCAGTGAAGTCTACTATTCTTACACTACAATCACCGGACTTTTGTACTTATTTATGATCGTGATTATGTATAGTATGAATCTACTGAATTGTGTGCAACACAAAGAATTTCACTCTATATATGTACAATGTCAATAAAGAACCATTGAACCCATCTGGCAACGACCCCTACTCACCTATATCCACCTATCACTTTCCAGGAATTCCCCCACCCAAATCTCTCTTTTCCTGGATTTTCCCCCATATTACTCATTGTGCAGAAGGGTCCCAAGCCAAAACATTGTCCATCCATTTCCCACCAGAGAAGCTGCCTGACCCGCTGATTGATTCAGCACTTTGTGCTGGCACCATTTGGTCAGTCAGTTGATCTCTCTTCTATACTCTGACTCATCCCCATCAGTGATATGTCCCACAACAGTGGTGTCATCAGCGAACTTGATGATAGAGTTCGCACTATGACCGGTTACGCAGTCATGCGAATAGAGTGAGTACAGCAGGGGGCTGAGCACGCAGTCTTGAGGTGCTCCCGTGCTGATTGTTATTGAGGCTGACACATTTCCACCAATACGAACAGTCTATGATCTGTGAATGAGGAAGTCGAGGATCCAATTGAAGAGGGATGTGCAGAGACCCAGATCTGAGAGCTTGGTAACCAGCTTGGAGGGGATGATTGTATTAAATGCCGAGCTGTAATCAATGAATAACAGCCTGACATATGAGTTTTTGTTGTCCAAGTGGTCCAGAGCGGAGTGGAGAGCCAGTGAGATCGCATCCACCGTTGATCTGTTGTGGCGGTAAGCGAACTCCCCCAGACCAGCTCTGTACTGCCCTCACCTCTGGGGGTGCACTCTTCAATTGCTGCCTGTAGGCAGGAAGAACCAGCACCTCGGATTGGTCGGATTTACCGAAGTGAGGGCGAGGGATAGAGCGATAGGCATCACCCGGTGCAGTCGCTACATCGGAGGCCCGGGTCGCCGCAGCGCAGAGGAAGAGGAAGAACAAGAAGGGAAGAGACAAAGACAAGATTTTTGCCTTCCATCACAGTGAGGAGGTGTCTGGTGAACTCACTGTGGTGGATGTTAAATATGTATTTATTGTGTGTTTTGTTATTTACTATATGTATGACTGCAGGCAACGGAATTTCTTTCAGACCGCAAGGTCTGAATGACAATAAAGTTTTCCATGATTGATGATGGTGTAGCAGTGGTCGAGGGTGTTTGGTCCTCTGGTGCCGCAGGAGAAATGTTGGTGGAAGGCGACTACAGGAGACTATGAGGTCGACGGCAGTCGCCTGAAAAATCACCAAAGTAGGACAGGCCCATAAGCAAACTCATGATCTTGAGGCAAAATAAAAGGGTGAAATCACCAAACATAGAACATAGAACAATACAGCTCAGCACAATACAGCACAGAAATACAGCACAATACAGCACAGAAACAGGCCCTTCGGCCTACAATGTGTTTGCCGAACGTGAGGTGAAAACCAATAATCCACATCCCTCCATTTCCTCCATCTCCACGTGTCTATGCAATAGTGTCTTAAATATGTCTGCCTCCATCACCATCATCTGCCTCCACCACCACCTTTCGCAGCATGTTCCAGGCACTCATCACCCTCTGTGTACAAAAGAATCTGCCCCGCACATCTCCTTTAAACTTTGCCCCTCACCTTAAAGCTATGGCCTCCAGTATTTGTATTTTACATCCAGGGAAATAAGTTCTGACTGTCTACCCCTTCTATGCCTCGCATAATTTTATTTACTTCCTCCAAGTCTCCCCACGACCTCCAGCATTCCAGGGAAGACCATCCAGGTCTGTCCAAGAGAGCTGAAATAACTCAGCAGGTCAGGCAGCATCTCTGGAGAACATGGATAGCTGACGTTTTAGGTCAAGACTCTTCTGCAGTCTGTCCAACCTTTCCTTATAGCCAATATCCTTTAATCCTGGCATCATCCTGGTCAACCTCTGTATCTTTTCCAAAGCCTCCACATCCTTCCTGTAATGGGGTGACCAGAACTGCACGCAATACTCCAAATGCCATCCAACCGAAGTCCCATAATGCTGCATAGCAATAATAGTATTCCTCATAATGATTTTTAAATGTCAAGTTTGGAGGTTTGATTGATTTTCTTTTTTTGCATTTGCCCTTTGGTCATTATATCCTTTCAGCACAGTTTTTCTATCTGTAATTGGGACACTCCTGTTTTTCTTGTGTTGCATCTGGCCTTTCTTTTACAGTCGTTTTTTTGTATCTTTCAAAATGAAAAAAAGATTTGTTTTGCAGATGTCAAATTGTGGCTCATTTATTACAGAATGTGCTAGTTCATAATACAGCTTTGTGCAAAATTATCATGTGATATTTCTTCACATTAGTTCTAGTCACACACATGTAGCTGCCTGAAAGTGATATCACTCGCCTTCTCCCCATATCCCCTGACTCCACTCTCTCTTGAGAGCATCCAGAGAACCGGCCTCCACTGCCCTCTGAGGCAGAGAATTCCACAGACTCACAACTCTCTGCGAGAAAAAGTGTTTCCTCGTCTCCGTTCTAAATGGCTTACCCCTTATTCTTAAACTGTGGCCCCTGGTTCTGGACTCCCCCAACATCGGGAACATGTTTCCTGCCTCTAGCGTGCCCAAACCCTTAATAATCTTATATGTTTCAATAAGATCCCCTCTCATCCTTCTAAACTCCAGAGCGTACAAGCCATGATCATATCCATGCCAAACATGATGCCAAGACCAAATTGTATTTGCCTGCACATAACCCTTCATTCCCTGCCTATCCAAAAGTGTCTTTAATGTCACTATCGTATCTGTCTTAACCACTCCTTTTTTGTGCGTTCGAAGCATGCACCACCTACAGTGCAACAAACTTGCCCCGCATGACCCCTTTAAATGTTCCCCTTCTCAGCTTAAATCTTCAACCAGGTTTGAGGTTTGCATTTCAGTGAAAATGCCCCTCATCATGTTTCACACCAGAAGTCTTTGTTGCATAAAGCAGCATCATGCAAACAAATGTCCAGGTTACCCATAGAAAGTGATAATTAAAAAACCGGCAGACAGCTATTAAGGGATTAGGTAACAATGTTGTTCAAATTATATGACACAATGCATTGAGCCTTACAAATTAGACTGATTATCACTGCATAATGTCTTTCCATTTCATGCATATTGATCATCTTACACAAAAAGAACCTTTAATTGAAGACACCTGGGAAAAAAGAAATCTGTGTGGTCCTATTTTCACAGATCCCGCAGAGTCAATAAATATTGCACCGTAATAATTTGCCTCACTGTGACATTTGGAATGTTTTTTTACCAAAACTATTATGGAGTTTCGGTTTTAAATTAAAGTAATTAAGTTGTTCTCATTTCTTTCATTTAAAATGTGACTGTTTGGTTTAGTTTAGATTGGTTTAGTTTCGCATGGAAACAGGTCTTTCGGCCCACCGAGTCCACGCTGACGACCCGTACAAACACGTGCAAACTCCACACAAACAGCACCCAAGGTCTGGTTGATCCTGGGTCACTGGTGCTGTGTGGTACTGTCATAGCAACTGGCACTTCTATGGCATAAAGGAACTGGCACAACTTTGCACTTCTTCTGTTTAAGTCCAAACAGTTTATTGAGTTTAACTGTGATTATCTTAATTCATTATACCGTATTAAATTCCGCTATTTGCCCTTTTTCGAGCATTTTAACTGGTGCAGTACTGATGATTTATGTATATGATATTGAAGTAGGAAATTTTGAAAATTATAAGGAGGATGAGTAATTTATAATCTGTTTAACTCAAAAATCTTACATACTGGGGAAACATGATGGGGTAAAAAGAACAACATAGGGAACTTACAGGAGTTAGTGAAGCAATAAATAGTTCTATCATAGGTTGCACAGCTGAAGTCTTCTGGATCAGCTAGATACGTGATTACAATTCAAAGTCATACAGAACAGAAACATGCCCTTCAGCCCAACCCGTCCATGCCAACTAAGGTGCCAATTCTACACTGGTCCCATTTGCTGCACTTGGCCCATATCCCTCAACACTTTTCCTCCATGTACCTGTCCAATTCTTCCTATTCTGTTCCATAATGTCCTTACATTCTGTAATCAGAGTCCAATTAACTGATAAACGTGCACGTCTTTGCGATGATTGAGGCACTGCAGTGTAGGTTCACGAGATTGATCCCTGCGATGGCGGGACTGTCATATGAGGAAAGATTGAAAAGACTAGGCTTGTATTCGCTGGAGTTTAGAAGGATGAGGGAGGATCTTATAGAAACATATAAAATTATAAAAGGACTGGACAAGCTAGATGCAGGAAACATTTTTCCAATGTTGGGTGAGTCCAGAACCAGGGGCCACAGTCTTAGAATAAAGGGGAGGCCATTTAAGACTGAGGTGAGAAAAAAACCTTTTCACCCAGAGAGTTGTGAATTTTTGAAATTCTCTGCCACAGAGGGCAGTGGCGGCCAAATCACTGGATGGATTTAAGAGAGTTAGATAAAGCTCTAGGGGCTAATGGAATCAAGGGATACGGGGAGAAGGCAGGCACGGGATATTGATTTGGGATGATCAATGTAACGGGGGAGAGAATGCTGGAAAAGAGATGGTGGGGGGGGGGGTGGGAGTGCAGGACAAAGCCTGGCAACTGTTAGATGAATCCATATACACAACTTCTGTATCCTTCTATCACTTGCCAGGCTTGGTCTGGATCAACCCCACTGCCCCACCCCCCTCTCCCCCACCAAAGCACTTCTTTTCCAGCTTTCTTTCCACATTGTAATGAGTCTAAAGAAGGGTCCCGACTTAATACATCACCTATCCATGTTCTCCAGGGATACTGCCTGGCCCGCTCACTTACTTAAGCACTTTGTGTCCACCTATCACTTGCCAGACTTTGTCGCACCCCTACCTCTCTTTCCAACTTTCTCCCCAAATTACAAGCAGTCCGATTGTGGTTTCACACATCTGTACCTCTTGCCTGTTGGGAGAGGGGAGAAGAGGGAGTGTCAGGGGTGAGACTGGTCCTTAATTATGCTGGCCCATAACCAAGTCTGCGCCTACCATCATTCCACCGTACACTAGCACTAATAATTTGGGACAACTTACAATCTTTACCGAAGCCTGTACTTCTTCGGAGTGTGGCAGGAATTTGGGGCACCAGGGGAAAACCCAGGTGGTCACGGGGAGAATGTACAAACTCTGTACAGACAGCAGCCGTAGTCAGGATTGAACCCGTGCCTCTAGCTCTGTAAGGCAGCAACTCTACCGCTGTGCCACCGTACCGCCTCACGTTGGAGGTCTGAAACCTGGGCCTCATGAGTTGAGGAGTGACAGCGGGACGATTTACTTCAGGGGAGCCAAGGGTCTACCTCTCAAGTGTCCCAATCCAACACAGTGGAACTATTTCACTTGGGTAGCTCACAGCACAATGGTACGCATGTTGAATTCTCTAATTTTAGACGACTTTTACAAACACTCCCCTTCCCACTCGACCCTCCTCCTCTACTTAAAGCCGGCTAACCAGTTCAACAATTAGCTACGATGTATCCCTCTTGGGATCACACCATCCATAGTCAACCAATCGGGGAACCTCCCTGCTTGAGGGAATCTGTTAACAGCTCTGATTTGTTCAAGCATTTTCTTGCTTCCAGTTACTCCCCCCCCCCCCCCCCCCCAACCACTCCTACTATCAGTATGAAGAAGAATCCCGACCCGAGACATTACCAATCCATTTTCCCCAGAGATGCTGCCTGACCCGTTAGGTGTCTACCATTTTGTGTCTATTTCTAGCAGTGGAACTATAATGCATTTGCCCTGGAAATAGCAGATCCAAATTTGGTCTAATTCCTCCCAGGGCTCTCCAAAAGAAGCAATGCATGAGGTATAATATCATCTTCACACAACCAACTCAGTGGAATGTTTGTCATGAGTGCAAGAGTAAATAACTCTTGAAATCGTGCAATCAAATTTCTGCAGTGATAACCGTGCAATCAATAATCTGTTTCCTCAAGTTGCATTCCTCGTAATTCATTTTTTGCAATGGCAAAAGCAGCGTTATGCTGTTCAATTGTCAGGCCTTGAGTTATAGCTGCTGAAAGTTAAGTGAAGATAGGTGGAAAGACATCAGTGCTGTGGGTGAATACTTGCTGGAAGCACAAATGGTGGTCCCAACAGTTGTCGGTGGCATGGAGGTGCAGCAGTGGAGTTGCTGCCTTACAGCGCTAGAAATCCCGTTTCGATCCTGACTATGGGTGTATGGAGTTTGTGCGTTCTCCCCGTGCCTTGCATGGGTTTTCCACGGGTGCTCTGGTTTCTACCCACATTCCAAAGACATACAGGTTTGTAGGTTATTTGCTAGTGTATGGGGATCGCTGATCTGCGCTGACTCGATGGGCCTAAGGGCCAGTTTTGTAACTGTATCTTTAAAACTGAAAAAGAAAGGCTATAAGTAGAAGGGCGGCACAGTGGCGCAGCGGTAAAGCTGCTGTCTTACAGCGCCAGAGTCCCGGGTTTGATCCCGACTACGGGTGCTTGTTTGTACGGAGTTTATACGTTCTCCCCGTGACCTGCGTGGGTTTTCTGAAATCTTGAGTTTCCTCCCACACCCCAAAGACGTACAAGTTTGTAGGTTAATTGATTTGGTGTAAATGTTTAGCTACATTGACTGCAAAATAGCAACCACTAGGCATAACTTGAAAATTCTATGCCGCTTGCAACTCGACAATTCAGACATCGTCAGAACCTTGGTATAAACATAGGCGGCGTTGTGGCACAGCAGCAGCGTTGTTGCCTCACAGTGCCAAAGAACTGGGTTTGATCCTGTCTACGGGAGTTGTCTGTGCTGAGTTTGTACGTTCTCTCAGTGACCGCGTGAGTTTTCTCCAAGTGCTCCGGCAGCCTCTTGCATTCCAAAGGCATGCAGCTTTGCAGGTTCTGTACCATTGCCCCTAGTGTATAAGATGCTAAACTGCAATAATGATGGAACTGGTGTACCTTGTTGGAGACCCTCAGACTATCTTCATTCAGACATAATTGGACTTTCTCTTGCGCTAAACGTTATTCAGGTTATTTTCTTTGTCACTGTGGATGGTTTGATTGTAATCATGTATTGTCCTTCAATGCATGCAACAAAAGCTTTTCACTATACCATGCTACATGTGACAATAAACTAACTTCAAACTCAAACTTAAACATAAACTTAAGGGGTACATACAGCATCTCTGGATAAAAGGAATGGGTGACGTCTTGGGTCAAGACCCTTCTTCAGACTGTGGAGTTCAAAACCTCTGTCTGAAGAAGGGTCTCGACCCAAAACATCACACATTCCTTCTATCCAGCATGCTGCCTGTCCTGTTGAGTTACACCAACATTTTGTGTCTATCTTTAGTTTCAACCATCATCTGCAGTTCCTTCCTACACTTAAACTTAAGGATCTGCAAGGACTTGGTGAGCCGAATGGCCTGATCCCTGCATCTCCAAACCGAACCAAGTTGAATTCAAGAGGTGAAATGAGAGAGGCTATTCCTTGGCATGAAGGCAGCATTTATCCTTAACATCAAGTAGCTCTAGTTAGAAAGCATTCAATGAGCATTGAGAGGAAAACTCGCCAGTGGTTGGAGTCATAAATCACACAAGTAAACATAGCCATGGGTGCTGAAGATGGGCCATTGCAACCTCAAGAGTTGCTCAGGGTAGTGTGCTACTACCTTCCACTAATCTCAATAACCTTCCTTCCATCATAAAGCTAGTAGTTGAGATGTTTGCTGATGATTTCACGATATCAACCCTGTTCACAACTGCTCAGGATATTAACTAGTACCCACACAGGTTACTTACAAACATGGGCTGGTTAGTAGCAGCAGGGAACAGCAGATGTCGGTTTATCTTGAAAAGACACAAAGTGCTGGAGTAACTCAGGGGTCAGGCAGCATCTCTGGAGAACATGGATAGATTACATTTTGAGTCGGACCGTTCTTCAGACCGCCTGAAGAAAAGTCCCGATTCGAAATGTCACCTATCCCTGTGGAGTGATTTCAATATTTTGTGTCTTGCCCTGAGCTGCTAATATTCACGCTATTAAAGTGCCAGAAAATAGCCTTCTCCTACTAAAGAGTAGATACAAGGAACTGTAGGTGGTGGCTTACAAAAAAGAAACAAAAAGGATTACAGCAATTCACGAGTCAAGAATCAAGTGTGTTTACTTGTCATATGTTCCAAAGCAGAACAATGAAATTATTGCACAACACAATGGGTTTGCAAACACAGTATTCAATAGACGATAAAAAAATGTTTAATGTAAGTAGCTCATCACCATCATTTATTTCGTTTTAGAGATATGGCATAAAAACTGACCCTTTGGCCCAGCGAGTCCATGCCGACATCTAATCCCATCGTTCATACTAGTGCCATGTTATCCCACCACACCCAACAAACAAAGGAGCAATTTACAGAGACGTTTTAATCTTCAAACCCACATGTCTTTGGAACGTGTGAGGAAACTGGAGCACCCGGAGGAAACCCAAGCGGTCAGAGGAAGAAGATACAAACGCCACATAGACTGCACCTGATGCCAGGATGAACCTGGGTCTCTGGAATTGTGTGAGGCAGCAGTTCTACCAGCAGCACCATTATGCCACGCTAATAGCAATAAATTATGGACAATAAATGTTGGTCTTGCCAGTGAAGATTATTTAACAAAAAGAAACCATTCACAAAACCAGTTAAAATTACTGATCACGTAACAAATAAAAAGCTCACGTCATTAAGCTGGAAAGAGAGCAGAGAGGATTGACGTGGATGTTGCTAAAACACACGGGGCTGAGTAATAACGCGAGGTTAGACAAGCTAGGACTTCATTCAGTGGAACATTGGAGGAGGATGGGTGATTTATAGAAATGTGTAAAATCGAGAGGAATTGATTGGGTGCATGCACAGAGTATTTTAGAAACAGACATTGGTTTATGGTGACAGGGACAATATTTAATAGGAATCTGAGGGGCAATTTATTCACTCAGACAGTGGTGGGTTTATAGAACAAGCTGCCAGAGGAGTTGATTTGAGGTAGGCACTATAACAGCATTGAAAAGACACGTACAGGTACATGGAAAGAATAGGTTTAGAGGGATATGGGCCAAACACAGGCAGGTGGGTCGAGTGTAGATGGGTCGGCATGGGCATGTTGGGCTGAAGGACCTATTTCTGTGCTGTATGACACTATGATTCCATGCCTTGTTTAGCTTGTTGAAGTGAATAAATACAATTTATTTTATGGACATCTCTTCTTTGCCTCAGTAGCAACATTTTTAATGACAATTTTTGAGACCTCTGCTTAAAAGCAGAATAATCTGTTTTTTCTTCAAGGAAATCTTACTCCTCCAAGATAAATTCTGGCAGTGGCAAAGCTTCAGATCGTATGCGCTTCAGCCAGACATATTAGGAATGAAAATTAAGCCTACAATAGGAAAAGTGCAGCATTGTATTTTTTTTTAAATTTTATTTCGAAGTCACATGAGTGACTACGTGAAGAGCCCGCCAGCCTGCATGCGCGTCAATACCACTAACGCATGGCGCTAGTCGGAGCAGTTTCGAACTGCTCTGCCAGGTAAGTCAATTTTCAGCGGGCCGCTCTATAGCGGGCCCAGAGTAGCTATGGAGGCGGCCGGGATTTAGGCCGCCGTGGAAGCTCCATAGGAGCTACAGAGAAAAAAATGTTTGCGCCGCAGTTCGAGCTCTCAACGGGAGCAGGCGGCCGAAATTGGAGAGCGCCGTGGGGCTCCATTGGAGCTGGGATTGCGGCTGCCACCGTTAGCTCTGCACGGGAGCAGGCGGCTGAAATTGGAGACCACCGTGGGGCTCCATAGGAGCTGGGATCGCGGCTGCTACCATTATAGTTGTACGGCAGCAGGCAGCCGAAATTGGAGACCGCCGGCTGGGATAGGTTATTGCAGCTGCCGGCATCAGAGCTCCATACGGGAGCAGGCAGCCAGAGTTGGAGGCAGCCGTGGGGCTCCGTAAGGAGCTAGGATTCATAAATTGCGGCTGCCACAGCCAGGTCAATTATAGTTGCAGGAGGTTTCCAGTAGCCGGTGAGTTTAAAAATAGCCGCGGCCTAGAGCTACCGCTTAGGTAAGCTCAGCTGCCGTAGCACCGAACAATTTTAAACATAGTGACTGTTACAGCTATGCTGCAGCAGCATATAGTGTATGCTTTATTTTGGACGGCTATAAATAGAGTTGGCATTAATAGCAGTTGCCACTCGGTCACGTTTGTGACTATCGTAATCAATAGCATTCTAAAGTCATGTTTAATTCTTTGGCAATACAACGATATATCTTATCATGCCAATAAAGTTTATGTTAAAAATGATAATTACAAAGGACATTTATTATCACATACACCAATGGTGTAGTGAAATTGGACTTGCCATTGCAGTCCAGAGCTCCTGGCTTAGGAAGCCTTTTTTGAGCTGTGCCTATCAGACACCTGTGGGAGCTACACCTGGTGGCGTCATGATAATTGCCGCTCACTAGAGAGGACTGTTGAAGATTATTTTACAAGAGATTCCAACTATGTGCATATCGATAAAGCAGTCGAATCCTTGATTTAATGGGGATAGGCTTCTTTTAATCATATGAATATAATTACCTATTATAACACCTGGCAGGGTTGCAGTATTTCTCCTACTCTGTCAAGCATATGGGGGCCAGAGGCGCTCCAGCCCTTCCCTGTAATACTCCGTTGGGGCTCCAACAGGGAGCAAGGTCTCGGAGTCACTAGCAGGTGCATCCTGTTTGGTAAGTATAATGATGATACCAACAGAGCACAGATCTGCACAGCTAGTCCTGGTTCGGCTGCTGAAGGGAGCAGCCTGACAACCCCGAGTCGGGGCAAAGTCAGAGCCAAGTCTGTGGGACAAGTCTTGTCGGATGATTTGGGACATCTTTGGCAGATGTGATTGGCCGTTTGTCTCAATTAGAACATCTGATGAATCAGACGGTGACACAAGAAATGCTCCGTGTTACGAAAGCATGTCAGGCAGCAGCTTCTGGTTCGGGGTTGCAATATTCCTGCCACTTGGATGAACGCAGTGATGGAGATGGTGCTAAAGTATATGCACACAAGCCTGAGGCAGCTCCTGGTTCAGAGTTGCATAAATCCTCCCACTCGGATGTATGAAGTGATGGAGATGGTGCCATATATTGTGCTCCGTATTGCGGAAGCATGCACAGGCAGTTCAAGTCATATGCCTGTAGCTGCCCCGGTTTCAGGGTTGGAATATTCCTCCCACCCGAAAGACTATCACAAAATATGCTCTATGTTATGAAAGCAGGCACAGGCAGTCCGAGGCATACGCATATGGCAACGCCTGGTTCAGGGTGCAATATTTCTCCCACTCGAAGAGAGTGTCAGAGATCAGTATGGACTGACTCTAAACAGGACCCTGAACATGACCATGTGTTTGGATCCCATGCTTTAATGCATGATAGAAACATAGAAACAAAGAAAATAGGTGCAGGAGTAGGCCATTCGGCCCTTCGAGCCTGCACCGCCATTCAATATGATCATGGCTGATCATCCAACTCAGTATCCTGTACCTGCCTTCTCTCCACACCCTTGATCCCTTTAGCCATAAGGGCCACATCTAACTCCCTCTTAAATATAGCCAATGAAATTGCCTCAACTACCTTCTGTGGCAGAGAATTCCAGAGACTCACCACTCTCTGGTGTGCGACAATTGCATAAGGAAGAGCTGCCTGCTCTTGCCTCTAAATTTGCTGTTCGCTCGGGGATGGACAAGCCACTACAAGAGGAGTTGGCCAGTGGCATCAGCTATCTAACAGAAATGACAAGCATGACAGACAGGGTCTGCAAATGGAACTTTGCTGAAGCTCCAACAAAGAAAATCGACCCGGGGTTAGAGACGCTGGTAAGTAAAGTCTTGTTATTAACCTCCGTAAACTCCAAAATGGAGCAGTCTGTTGACCCAGGTTGGGTTTACTGCCAGCATGGGCTGTCTAGTCGTTTTCACTGTCTCTGGGATAGATCAGGTTGATATAGAGACATTGGTAAGGTGCCTTGCATAGTAACCTCTGTAAGTTCCAGGGTTGACCATCATGGAACTGGATGGCCATAGGGGTCATAGTGACTAGGGAAGCACTCCCTCATCATCTGTGACTGAGGTTATCAGACTGCTCAATAGAATGACGTAGTTGAAGTCTTTCTCAACATATGGTTTATTTCTCCTCAGTTAGTAGAGTTGCTGGTTCATTGGAATCATCATTGCCATCTTCTCTGGGACAGGTAGTTACCAGCAGGAAGCTCATCTGGCATATTATATAATTTTATCTGATCTGCAGGTTCATGTTGTGAATCAACAATGTATTTATAATAGCCTACACTCATTGGAGTGTGCGATATATATCAGTAAATTGTTATGCAAATATTCCTCAAATGTTTCCTATTGGGACCAGTATCTTAAGATGATTATGCTTTCAGCAACTGATCTCAGCATAAAGAACACAGCCTTTACTCAATCTCTGGTTTAGTCTCAACGTCATACTGACATTAGGGTAGCTTGTTATAGAAATAATCTCATAAGCAAATGAGCAGGATTGCGTACATTTGAGGTTGACAGCATACCCACCAGAGCAGAGATCGGGGATGTCATTAGGTATACAATTGCACTCAGTTGCTAGTACCTATGAAATGGAAGATAGTTATTTTGTTAATCAATAGTCTCAAGATATTGCTGATGGCTCATTAGCAGCAAATAGAATGGATTTTCCCTTTCATCATACAGCATGAGGTTTACATAGTGCTGGTTAATAAATTATAAAATTTGATGGAATATGTCTGGATATTTGCAGATAGAATTCTGCACAGTGTTGCATGAGTTATTGTCTAACTCAACAGTCCATTGGGACTACGGTCCAGTTAAGAACAATGGCTATATATGCAAGTTAGCATCATGATATTAATAACTCATGTTTTTTCCTACCATTAATGGTTTGTCTGTTTAAGTGTTTCACCCACAGAATGTGTCACTGCATGAAACCACAGAGCTTTGAAATCTTCACATAGTCACTCAAGTGACGTCGAAATAAAATAGAAAGATTATACGAGAACTTACCATTTGAAGTTTGATCTTTATTTTATGAGAAGTTGAAGTGAGGGATTACGTGCCCTCCACTCCCAACCCTATATTCATAAAGATCATTCGGTAGTTCTAGCTCGTTAATCTTCTTGTAGCTTAGATCAGCAACTATTCTGTGGTTTCATACAGCTACTTTGAAGATTGACGCGCATGCGGGCTGGCGGGCTCTTCATGTAATCCTGCACTTCAACTTCTCATAAGATAAAGATTAAACTTCAAACGATAAGTTCTCGTTTAATCTTTCTATTTTAATTTAAAAGCAGAAGTTCTACTTGTAAACCTGCCTGTTGAATGAAAATCAAGTCGGCAATAGAAAGAGATGAGGTAAATATAAATCTATTTTTATTAATTCAATTAGGGTCCAGAAATTCAATGGAAAATACATAATTTCTAATTAATGTGTGGGCAAGTAGTGCCAAAGGGCCTGTTTCAACACTGTATGACTCGATGTAGGACTCTAATTAAGTTCTTTGCGTTGGAATTCTTTTCACTGTTCACCAAGGCAGGCAGAGCAGAAAAGGATTACTCAAATGTTAACTTGAAAGGAAATTGTACCTCCAATCTTTATTGTAGAACAAGGCTTACAAAAAAGAAACAAAAAGGATTACAGCAATTCATGATTCAAGAATCAAGTGTGTTTACTTGTCATATGTTCCAAAACAGAACAATGAAATTATTGCACAACACAATGGGTTTGCAAACACAGTATTCAATAGACGATAACAAACAAAACAAAGTTCATTCATTTTTTTTAATGTAAGTGGCTCATCACCATCATTTATTTAGTTTTAGAGATATGGCATAAAAACTGACCCTTTGGCCCAGCGAGTCCATGCCAACATCCAATCCCATAGTTCATACTAGTGCCATGTTATCCCATGTTCTTATCCACACCCAACAAACAAAGGAGCAATTTACAGAGACCGTTTAATCTACAACCCCACATGTCTTTGGAATGTGGGAGGACACTGGAGCATCTATGCGGTCAGAGAAAGAAGGTACAGCTGCGGACAGTCGCTCAGGCTATCCGCAGCCGGAGTTAAAAAGGCCTTTGCCAGCATCAACCCACGTAAAGCCACAGGGCCGGACAACATTCCTGGATGCGTTCTAAGAGACTGCACCGAGCAACTGAAAGATGTCTTCACAGACATTTTTAACACCTCGCTCAGCCAGGCAGTAGTGCCCAACTGTCTTAAGAGTGCCACCATCGTTCCTGCCCTGAAGAAACCAAACCCAGCCTGCCATAATGACTTTCGACCAGTGGCTCTAACACCCATAGTAATGACGTGTTTTGAGCGATTGGTTATGCAGCATATCAAAAATAGCCTACCTGCCGACCTAGACCCACTGCAGTTTGCCTACAGAGCCAACCGATCCACAGAGGACGCAGTCTCAACAACACTGAACCTCGTACTGCCACACCTTGATCGGAAAAATACTTATGCCAGGATCCTCTTCATAGACTTCAGCTCTGCTTTTAACACAATCATTCCGCAGCAGCTGGTGGAGAAGTTGGAGTTATTGGGGGTTGATGCTGGCATGTGTAACTGAACTTTCTATCGCAACGGCAGCAGACAGTCAGGGTGGGCAGTAGGACATCAAAAACCATAGCCGTGAGCACTGGCTCGCCCCAAGGCTGTGTCCCCTGCTGTTTAGTCTGCTTACACACGACTGTACTGTTAGACTCAACAACAACTTCATCAACATGTTCGCTCATGACACAACAGTGGTGGGTCTCATCAGTGACAATGATGAGTAGGCTTACAGGATGGAGGTGGAGCTGCTCACAGAATGGTGCAAATCCCAAAACCTCATTCTCAACGTGGGAAAAAAACTCATGATATATGTATTTTTATTTTTATTTCTATTTATTTTTTACCGCACACTGAATGGACACTGGTTGAGCGACGTTTTTTAGTTTCCTCTGGGTATGTAAGTACTCAGGAAAAATGATAATAAAGATATACAATATACAATACAATACAATACCATACAAACGCCACATCGACTGCACCCAATGCCAGGATGAACCTGGGTCTCTAGGAATCTGAGGGGTAACTTATTCACTCAGACAGTGGTGGGTATATAGAACAAGCTGCCCGCGGAAGTGATTGAGGCAGGTACTATAACAGCATTGAAAAGACACATACAGGTACATGGAAAGAATAGGTTTAGAGGGATATGGGCCAAACACAGGCAGGCGGGTCAAGTGTAGCTTGGACGGCATGGGCAACTTTTGCTGAAGGACTTATTTTCCTGACTGTATGATTCAATGCCTCGTTTAGAAAATAGGTGCAGGAGGAGGCCATTCGGCCCTTCGAGCCAGCACCGCTTGTTTAGCTTGTTGATGTTCTTGATGATGAAGTGAATAAATACAATTCATTTTATGCACTTCTCTTTGCCTCAGTAGCAACATTTGTTATGACATTTTTTTTAGACCTCTGCTTTAAGGAAACATTTTGTTTTTCATCCAGGAAAGCTTACTTCTCCAAGGTAAATTCTTGCAGTGGCAAAGTTTCAGATCATATGTGCTTCAGCCAGATATATATTAGGAATGAAAAGGGAGCCTACAATAGGAAAAGTGCAGCATTGTATTTTCTTTTAATTTTATTTTAAAAGAAGATCTACTTGAAAACCTGCCAGTTGAATGAAAATCAAGTCGGAAACAGAAAGAGATGAGGTAAATGCAAATCTACTTGTATTTCCAATTTTTTATTCAATTAGGGTCCACAAATTCAATGCAAAGTACATAATTTCTAATTAAAGTGTGGCAAGTTGTGCCGAAGGGCCTGTTTCAACACTGTATGACTCTAATTAAGTTATTTGGGTTGGAATTATTTCTGCTGTTTACAAAGGCAGGAAGAAAAGGATTGCCCAAAGGTAAACTTGAAAGGAAATTGCACCTCCAATCTTTATTATGGCACAGAATTTAGCTGAATACTTCTTCTTTACCTATTGATCTTCTGTAAATTCCTGGGTATTTTCAACTTAAACCAAAGAATGATGAAGTGTTCTTGTGCTATCTCCTTAAGAACTTGTAAATGCCTAAACTTAATGTGTAGGAAGGATCTGCATATGCTGGTTTAAACTGAAGATAGACATGTAAAGCTGGTGTAACTCAGCGACAGGCAGCATCTCTGGAGAGAAGGAATGGGTGACGTTTCGGGTTGAGAAGATAGAAATATAGAAATATAGCAAATAGGTGCAGGAGTAGGCCACTCGGCCCTTCGAGCTTGCACCACCATTCAATATGATCATGGCTGAACATTTTAACTCAGTATCCCGTACCTGCCTTCTCTCCATACCCCCTGATCCCTTTAGCCACAAGGACCACATCTAACTCCCTCTTAAATATAGCCAATGTACTGGCCTCAACTACCTTCTGTGGCAGAGAATTCCAGAGACTCACCACTCTCTGTGTGAAAAATGGTTTCCTCATCTCGGTCCTAAAGGAATTCCCCCTTATCCTTAAACTGTGACCCCTTGTTCTGGACCTCCCCAACATCGGGAACAATCATCCTGCATCTAGCCTGTCCAACTCCTTAAGAATTTTGTAAGTTTCTATAAGAACCCCCTTCAATCTTTCAAATTCTAGTGAGTACAAGCCAAGTCTATCCAGTCTTTCCTCATATGAAAGTCCTGATGTCCCAGGAATCAGTCAGGTGAACCTTCTCTGTACCCCCTCTATGGCAAGAATGTCTTTCCTCAGATTTGGAGACCAAAACTGTACGCAATACTCCAGGTGAGGTCTCACCAAGACCCTGCACAACTGCAGTAGAACCTCCCTGCTCCTATACTCAAATCCTTTTGCCATGAATGCTAACATACCATTCGCTTTCTTCACTGCCTGCTGCACCTGCATGCCTACTTTCAATGACTGGTGTACATTGACACCCAGGTCTCGTTGCATCTCCCCTTTTCCTAATCGGCCACCATTCAGATAATAGTCTGCCCTCCTGTTTTTCCCACCAAAGTGAATAACCTCACATTTATCCACATAATAATGCATCTGCCATGCATTTGCCCACTCACCCAGCCTATCCAAGTCACCTTGCAGCCTGATAGCATCCTCCTCACACCTAACACTGCCCCCCAGCTTCGTGTCATCCGCAAACTTGAAGATGTTGCATTCAATTCCCTCATCCAAATCATTAACATATATTGTAAATAGCTGGGGTCCCAGCACTGAGCCTTGCGGTACCCAACTAGTCACTGTCTGCCATTCTGAAAAGGACCCATTTACTCCTTCCCTTTGCTTCCTGTCTGCCAGCCAGTTCTCTATCCACATCAATACTGAACCCCCAATACCATGTGCTTTAAGTTTGTATACTAATCTCTTATGTGGGTCCTTGTCGAAAGCCTTCAGAAAGTCCAGATATAACACATCCACTGGTTCTCGCTTATCCACTCTACTATTTACATCCTCGAAAAATTCTATAAGATTCGTCAGACATGATTTACCTTTCGTAAATCCATGCTGACTTTGTCCAATGATTTCACCACTTTCCAAATGTGCTGCTATCCCATCTTTAATAACTGACTCTAGCAGTTTCCCCACTAACGATGTTAGACTAAAGGGCCTGTCCCACCAGCATGCGACTCCATGCGGTGAGCACGACCAAACTGAAAGCGGGGGCCGCGCAGAGGTCGGGTGATCCCCGCACAGGGCCGGTCCCACCAGCATGCGCCTGCTTGCGGCGAGCGCGACCAAACCGGCAGCGGGGGCCACGCGGAGGTCGGGTGAGTGGCGCGACGTGGCGTGAAGTTGGAGCGAAGTCCATGGTAAGTTCCCAAGGACAGAGAGGGACACAGACAGAGAGACACGGAGGCACACAGAGGGGGGCACAGAGGCACACAGAGAGGGTCACGGAGGCACATAGAGAGGGTCACGGAGGCACACACAGAGAGGGACACGGAGGCATATAGAGAGGGTCACACAGAGAGGGACACAGAGGCACGGCGTTGAGGTGGTGCGTGCGGCGTTGAGGCGGCTGCGGGCCGACAGGCCGTTGCCGCGTGGAATTTTTGAACACGGTCAGTTTTCCGGAGCCCCACACGATGTCGGGACCAGCTCCGCACAACTCCATACGGCTCCGGCGATCGAAGTGGGACCGGCCCCGCGAGGCCGTATGGCTCAAGCAACCACGTTAGGTCGCGCTGCTGGTGGGACAGGCCCTTTACTGCTCTGTAATTCCCCGTTTCCTCTCTCCTTTTTTAAAAAGTGGAATGACATTAGCTACCCTCAGGAAATACTCCAGAATCTAAAGAGTTTTGAAAAATTATCACTAATGCATCCACTATTTCTGTGGCTACTTCCTTGAGTACTCTGGGATACAGCCTATCTGGCCCTCTGGATTTATCGGCCTTTAATCCATTCAATTTACCCAACACCACTTCCCGCTTAACCTGGATTTCACTCAGTTCCTCCATCTTATTTGACCACCAGCCCCCTGCTATTTCCGGCAGATTATTTATTTCTTCCTTAGTGAAGACAGAACCAAAGTAGCTATTCAATTGGTCTGCCATGTCCTTGTTCCCCATGGTCAATTCACCTGTTTCTGACTGCAAGGGACATACATTTGTTTTAACTAATCTTTTTCTCTTCACATATCTATAAAAACTTTTGCAGTCAGTTTTTATGTTCCCTGCCAGCTTTCTTTCATAATCTATTTTCCCTTTCTTAATTAAGCCCTTTGTCCTCCTCTGCTGGACTCTGAATTTCTCCCAGTCCTCTGGTAGGTTGCTTTTTCTGGCTAATTTGTATGCTTCATCTTTTGATTTGATACTATCCATGATTTCCCTTGTTATCCACAGAAGCACTACCTTCCCTGATTTATTATTTTGCCAAACTGGGATGAACAATTTTTGTAGTTCATCCATGCAGTCTTTAAATGCCTTCCATTGCACATCCACTGTTAACACTTTAAGAATCAATTGCCAGTCTATCTTGGCCAATTCTCATCTCATACCCTCAAAGTTACCTTTCTTTAAATTCAGAACCCTTGTTTCTGAATTAATGATGTCACTCTCCATCCTAACGAAGAACTCAACCATATTATGGTCACTCTTGCCCAATGGGCCACGCACAACAAGACTGCTAACTAACCCTTCCTCATTACTCAATACCCAGTCTAGAATAGCCTGCTCTCTCGTTGGTTCCTCTACATGTTGGTTTAGAAAACTATCCCGCATACATTCCAAGAATTCCTCTTCCTCAGCACCCCTGCCAATTTGATTCACCCAATCTATATGTAGATTGAAGTCACCCATTATAACTGTTTTACCTTTGTTGCGCGCATTTCTAATTTCCTGTTTGATGCCATCACCAACTCCACTACTACTGTTAGGTGGCCTGTACACAACGCCCACTAGCGTTTTCTGCCCCTTAGATTTTTGCAGCTCTACCCATATCAATTCCACATCCTCCAAGCTAATGTCCTTCCTTTCTATTGCATTAATCTCCTCTCTAACCAGCAACGCTACCCCACATCCTTTACCTTTCTGTCTATCCCTCCTGAATATTGAATATCCCTGGATGTTCAGCTCCCAGCCTTGGTCCCCCTGGAGCCATGCCTCCGTGATCCCAACTATAGCATAGTCATTAATAGCTATCTGCACCTTCAACTCATCCACCTTATTACGAATGCTCCTCGCATTGAGACACAAAGCCTTCAGGCTTGTTTTTACAACACTCTTACTCCTTGTACAATTATGTTGAAAAGTGGCCCTTTTTGATTATTGCCCTGGATTTGGCTGCCTGCCACTTTTACTTTTCACCTTGCTACCAATTGCTTCTACCCTAATTTTATACCCGTCTTTCTCTCTGCTCACACATTTAAGAAACCCACCACCTTTTATTCTCTGTTTATTATTTTTTTCTTCTTTCCCCCTACATGTTGGGTCTGAGTGCTTCCCTTCTCTGCTCCTGCATCAGACACTGTCTACTAGCTTTCTCAATTTGAGTCCCTTCCCCCAACCGTTCTAGTTTAAAGTCTCCCCACTAGCCTTTGCAAATTTCCCCGCCAGGATGAAGGGTCTCGACCCGAAACATCACCCATTCGTTCTCTCCAGAGATGCTGCCTGTCCCGCTGAGTTAGTCCAGCATTTTGTGTCTATCTCAAGGTCTAAACTAAGCCAGGAGTTATTTCTTTCACATACTTATTTCATGTCACAGAAAATCTTACCAGTAATAGCCTGTTGTTTGTTACTTTGGGTATATCAGGGAAGTTCTAGAATACACAAGATAGAACAGGTCAGCATAGGAACAGGCCCTGTAGCCCACTATGACCCTGCCACTCACTCAGATCCCGTAGTGTTCAGTGTCTTAGTTTAGTTTAGTTTAGTTAATTTATTGTCACGTGTACCGAGGTACACTGAAAAGCTTTTTGTTGCCTACTAACCAGTCAGTGGAAAGACAATACACAATTACTACCAAACCATCCACAGTGTACAGGTACAGGATAATGGGGATAATGTTTAGTGCAAGATAAAGTTTGATTAAAGATAATCTGTGTGTCTCCAGTGAGGTAGATGGGTGATCTGGATTGCTCTCTAGTTGGTGATAGGATGATTCAGTTGCCTGACAACAGCTGGGAAGAAACTGTTCATGAATCTTAAGGTGAGTGTTTTCAAACTTCTGTACCTTTGTCCTGATGGGAGAAGGGAGAAGAGGGAGTGTCCCTGGTGAGACTTGCCCTTGATTATGCTGGTGGCATTGCTGAGGCAGCGTGAAGTGTAGATGGAGTCAATGGAAGCGAGGTTGGTTTGTGTGATGGTCTGGGCTGCGTCCACAACTCTGCAATTTCTTGCGGTCTTGGATGGAGCTGTTCCCAAACCATGTTATGATGCATCCCGATTGAATGCTTTCTACAGTGCATCTAAAGGGGTTGGTGAGAGTAGTTGGGGACCTGCCAAACTCAGCTAGAGTCTATGGTCCGGGAGATAAGAATAATCTCAGATCGAAGAAGCAGGAATAATTTAGGAGAACAATATTTGAGCAAATACCCACAAAGAAAATAAAAATGAAAGGAAAGTATTTCATATTCTCGTCAGGATGTTATGTAAATGGTGAAGGATGGAAAGGAAGAGGTGCAATGAGATCAGGGTGCTCTTGCACACAAGCCACTTAGAGTAAGAACACAATTACTGCAAATGGTTAAAAAGACAGAAGGAATATTGGAGCTTCTGGTGAGGCGATTCGTGTTACAGCAAATGTACAGGGCATCTTGCATTGGAGGGAGTTCAAATTGATCAGACTGATACATATGTGGTTGGATTGACAAATGAGGAGAGATGGCAAAGATTCACCTTATAAACCCAAGGAACTGCAGATGCACCACGATCACCCCGTGCACTAGCTCTATCCTACATGCTAGGGATAATTTACAGTTTTTCCGAAGCCAAATAGCCGACATACCTGCATGTATTTGGAATGTGGGAGAAAACCGGAGCACCTGGAGAAAACCCACGCAGTCACAGGGAGAACGTACAAACTCCATACAGACGACACCCATAGTCAAGATTGAACATGGGTCTCTGGTGCTGTGAGGGGGCAGCTCTAATTCAAACATTGATTTCACATACTGGGTGAGCTGGGCTGAACGACCTGTTTGCACGCTATATGTGTAGGAAGGAACTACAGTTGCTGGTTTACACCAAAGATAGACACAAAAAACTGGAGTAACTCAGTGGGACAGGCAGCATCTCTGGAGAGAAGGAATGGGTGGCATTTCGGGTCATCTGAAGTACGCTGCATGACTCTATGACGTTTAACAAATATTTAGACGATTACATGGATAGGATAGGTTTAGAAGGATATGGGTCAATCGCAGGCTGGTGGGACTAGTGTAGATGGAACAAGTCTGCATGGGCAGGTTGGGCCAAAGGGTCTGTTTCTGTGCTATATGACTTCATAACTTTAAAATTGAATTAGCTCTCAAATGAAAATCTTTTTAAATGTTGCTTTACACAAAATGACCTTGGAGATTGTTGTCTAACCATACAAAAAGTTTCATGTAACCTGCCTGTCATCCGGAAGTGGCGGCGCTGCGTGGCAGCTGCGGCTCACCTGCAGTCCGTCTGTTTTTTCTTTTTTTTTGTCCTTTTGTGTCTGTTTTTAGTTAGAATTTTTGGTTTATTAGGCTGTGTTTGTGTGGGGGGGGGGGGGAGGGTGGGAGAAACAAGGTTTTGGTCTCTCCCTTCGGGGGGATGCGACCTTTTCTTGTCGTGTCCCCCGTCACCGTCTCCGTCTGTGCTGAGGCCTAATGGCGGAGCTGGTGGCCTCGGAGCTGTGGCGAGCGTTCAGAGCTCCAGTGTTCCAGCGGCGGCGGCGGCCCGGCTTCGGCGCTCCAGCAGTTGCTCCGGCGGGTGTTCCAGCAGCGGCCCGGCATTGGCGCTCCGGCGGCTCTCCAGCGGGTGCTCCGGCGGCGGCCCGGCTTCGGGGCTTCAGCGGCTCTCCAGCGGGTGCTCCGGCGACGGCCCGGCTTCGGCGCTCCGGCGGCTCCGGCGGCTCTCCGGCGGCTCTCCAGCGGTGCTCCAGCAGCGGCCCGGCATTGGCGCTCCGGCGGCTCCGGCGGCTCTCCAGCGGGTGTCCCGGCGGCGGCCCGGCTTCGGCGCTCCGGCGGCTCTCCGGCGGCTCTCCAGCGGTGCTCCAGCAGCGGCCCGGCATTGGCGCTCCGGCGGCTCCGGCGGCTCTCCAGCGGCTCTCCGGCGGGTGTTCCAGCGGCGGCCCGGCTTCGGCGCTCCGGCGGCTCCGGCGGCTCTCCAGCGGCTCTCCAGCAGGTGCTCCAGCGGCGGCCCGGCTTCAGAGCTCCGGCGGCTCCAGCGTTCCCGTGGTCGATCCTGGCTGGGGGCTGTGGTGGTGTTCCGGCGTTCCGGCGGCGGCGGCGGTGGCGGCCTGGCTTCGGAGGCTCGGCCGCGGGCCTGGTGGACGATGACATCGAAGGCCTGGATTGCCTCAGTACAGAGGGGGAACAAGTAGGGGAAATTAACAAAAACCTTAAGACTTTTGCCTTCCACCACAGTGAGGAGGTGCTTGGTGAACTCACTGTGGTGGATGTTAAATTATGTGTTTATTGTGTGTTTTGTTTTAATTTATTACATGTTATGACTGCAAGGTAACAAATTTCGTTCAGACCGAAAGGTCTGAATGACAATAAAGGAATCTGAATCTGAATCTGAATCTGAATTTCTTTAATTATTGCCGTGGATTTGTCTGAAGAGTGGTTCAAGGCCAGATTAACTAACATGAAAACCACAAAGCAGTGTTCATAATAGGTCTGCAGTCCATTGTGTAACTGCGGTAGATTAAAACCATTGAGAAAAGTTCATACATAGCCTGAGATTGTTATCCCAAGCAACAAGCCTTGTGCTCAGTCAGACCTTTCACTGTGAGTCTGTTCTTCAATTCCCTCACACCATTTTTTGTTCATTAACGGAATATGCTTGCTGTCAGACCTTGCCAAACTCTACAGCAGGCAGGGCATCCTCAAAGTCTCTGGTGGCACAGCTCCGAGTTAATTCATGCCCCATTTGTTTAATTAGGAGCTATATTTGAAAAACCAATAAGGAAGAAATAGATTTCATGTAATCGAGCGCCTCTAAGACAGAGAAGGTCCTTGTGGATCTGCTAAAGCTGCCACTAAACAAGGATTCATAGAAGTCAGCTAACAAAATAGATTAAAATAAATAAGAGATTTAACTTTCAAAAATGCCAATAATACGTACGTGTGGAAACATGGGAACTGCAGAGGGTACACAAAAAGCTGGAGAAACTCAGCGGGTGCAGCAGCATCTAAGGAGCGAAGGAGATAGGCGACGTTTCGGGTCGAGACCCTTCTTCAGACGGGAACTGCAGATACTGGTTAATACACAAAAGGACGCAAAGTGCTGGAGTAACTCAGCTGGTCAGGCAGCATCTCTGGGGAATGGATGGGAGGTCAGGACTGCTCTCTAGTTGGTGATAGGATGGTTTAGTTGTCTGATAACAGCTGGGAAGAACTGTCCCTGAATCTGGTGGTATGCGTTTTGAAACTTCTGTGCCTCTTGCCTGATGGGAGAGGGGAGATGACGCCTGACCCGTTCAGTTCCTCCAGCACTTTGATCGGCTTACATTGGCCAGTAATATTTGGGAAAAAATAGTTATTGCCTGCACACAATTACTTTTCTTCAGAAGCTGGTTGACCTACAGAGCACGCCAGGCATTTTTCATTTTAATCTTAGATTTCACACAGTATTCTCATACCTGTTCCCACAGGAGACTCGTCTGAATTCAGTTCTGCTTCTGCAGAATGCCCACAGATATTAAATAACAAGAAAAGACAAACGTTCATATAAAGAAGATAGCATCAGCTTCCCAAATATCTTTAGGCTTTTTCCATATCACCTTGAATTCTTTTTAGACTTCAGACTTTCGAGGTACAGTGTAGTAACAGGCCTTTCAGCCCACTGAGTCTGTGCAGACCAGCGATCACCCCGTACACCAGCACTACCCTATACCATTCTGGGCAATTTACAATTTTACCCAAGCCAATTAACCTACAAAATTATAATTAGTTATTTCAATAAAAACAAAAAAATGCTGGAAACATTCAGTGGGACAGTCTGCCTCTGTCTATAGAGGAACAGAGCTCTCGTTTCAAGTTGAGTGTTAACTATACCTGTTTTATGCTATTTTGTTGTCATTTATGGGATGGCACAGTGGTGCAGTGGCAGAGACCCGGGTTCGATCCTGACTATGGATGCTGTCTGCATGGAGTTTGTACGTTCTCCTCGTAACAGCGTGGGTTTTTCCTCGGTGCTCCGGTCCATGCTCCCACACTCCAAAGACTTACATCTTTGTCGGTTAGTTGTCTTCTGTTAATTGTAAATTGTCCCTAGTGTGTGATGTGTGCCCATGCAGGCAAGTGAAAAGTATACCTTACCAATCCTTGCAAAGTGGATGACATGGTGGCACAGCAGTAGAGTTGCTGCCTTACATCATCAGAGACCAATGTATGCATCAGAGACCTGGGATCGATCCTGTCTATGGGTGCTATCTGTCTAAAGTTTGCACCTTCTCCCGGTGACTGTGTGGGTTTTCTCCGGGTGCTCCTGCTTCCTGTCACACTCCAAAGATGTGCAGTTAACCATGATAATTAACCATTATAATGAAACACATTCTTTCCTCATTATGTTAATCCTGGCTAAATTGGAGCAGCTAGTACAGTGGTTCTCAACCTTGTTTGTCCCATGCACCCCTTTCACCATATGTCCGAATGTCATCCCCCCGCCCCTCCCTTTCCAAGATTGTCTGCCTCAAAAAGTGCATTCCAAATAATATGCAAAGGCAATAAAAAGATCAACATTCTAACAGTTTGAGTTTGCTAATCTGTGGTCCCAATTCCCCCCCTGAAAATCTGAAATCCCCCCCTGGGGGGAATTCCCCCCTGGTTGAGAACCCCTGAGCTAGGACTTAAAAATGGGGTAAAGTTTCAGGGTTGCTGGGAGATTTGGTCAAATTAGAATTGCTCTCTGCAGAGCTGGGACAAGCTGCAAAGAGGTGCCAGAGTGTCTGGAGCATAGATACAATTTTAAGCAATTAATGAAAAGATCTGCATACCCTGTCAATCTGGTGCAAAATGCATAGAATGGATTGTATGGCTACAAACCAGACATACACCTTGTAAATAGTTGTAAATAATGTTGCAGAGTCTGACTTTGGTAAGTGTTGATTGGATGAGGTGTTGAGCCTTGTCTGGGTTTTCTGTAAATCAGGGTAAATGTTTCCAAGTTGACTTCCTCTCTATGTCCGTTGGGAATACAATGTATTGACCTGTTGTATCATTGGGTTAGGATTAGCCTGTTATGTGTGGGGTTAATCAATATCTGTAATTGGGTTATTGAGGGACCACCCCCATGTGGTTCGGCCCCTCAAGGTCCCGGGACATATAAAAGTCCGCGATCACGAGGCTCAGCATCGATCTTCTGGAAGAGCGCTCGGGACTGCGTGAACGTCTGGAGTGCCTCTATCTGAGCGAGGCCTAGAGGGCTTGAACAGGCAGTCGCGAGGATCGAACCTGCGGTGGGATAGGTACAGTGTGTGATCTGAGACGTGCTTTTGGTAAAATAAAATGTAGCTGTTTCAAGTGCTTGATTCAGTGTTTTTACTGAAACTAGACTGGGGGAAGCTTAGAAAAGAGCAATTATCATTGGCGGCTCGTCCCCCAAACGCAAAAGTTTGTGATCAAGGGAGATCGAATGTTCGTGAACTGTGTGCTAGTGCTTTAAATCATTTCGTAAATTGTAAAAAATAGCTTTCCGTATTGTCATAGGATCCGGATTTTGTAATTATTCTCTGTATGTAAATAAATTTAGAGTAATTGAAAGTTAAGATTTAGATCGTGTTAAGTCCGCGGACCGTCATTTGTATTGCTGCTCGTGTGAGTGTTTACAGATTAATAACTTGAAGAAAGTGTGTGTGTAAGATAGATATTCATATTTGTTTAATATCATTTTGTAAGAATCTGAATCGGGATGGTTTGATCAGGGGTTGTACTTCTTCGATCGCTGCGTCGAGGGAGGTGTCGTCCTGCTGATTGATTGCGCCATGAGGAGCATTAATTAGAGTGGGGTTTAGTGGATGATTATAGTTTATATTGGTGTGTGTTTTGGGTTATTGATAATCGGGGGAATATTTTCATTCTTAATTATAGTTTTGTTAGCATGGTTTGGGTTCATTTGTTTGTGTCAACTAATTAAGCGAAAGAGAGACTGCTGCGTGAGAGACTTCGAGTGGGAGTTGGACCCTTTGTTTGGAATTGAATGCAGTGATTGTGATTTAACTGATAAGAGAGTTGGGAGAGACTGAATAAGAGCGAGTTGTTTGAACAATTAAACAGGAGTGATTGGGAGATAGTTGAAAGGAGGCGATTGATGGAGTGGGTGTGAATCGGAAAGATCGTCGCCCATTGTGTGGGAGAGACTCCATTCACCTTGGAGTCTGGGAGGAGTAGTGAGAGAAAGAGGTGTTAGTGTCTGGAACCTTTATTTTGCACTTTGTGTTTTGTCCATTGTTCTAAGAATGGGGAATGTCTCTGAGAAGGATCGATCAAACAGATTAGAAAGCCCGATAAGAATAATTTGCGTGGAGCTTCCAAATGAAGTGGATACAATGAGGGGATTTTCGGGGAAATTAAACGCACTTTTGAAAGACCAACTTTGACCATTGGGGAGGAATAAAGTCTTTAATCGGATAAACTATATAGAGACGATCGTTAAAAATTATGGGAATACTGCGGAAGCAAACGAGTTAATTCACTAAAAGAAAAATAAAGAAATAAATTCTTAGTGTGTTTACTGTACACCCTAAGAATGGCAACTTGTAAATTGGGCATCGGAGAAGACGATAGATCCTTCTCAGGACATGTCAGAGCGGGGACAAGGACATTTTATAAGCCAGGAGCAGGAGAGAGTGTCATCTTTCGGAAAGGAGACTGCTGAAACGGCTCTTAAAGGGAAGGTGCCGACGGAAATTAAATCGGGTAAATTGGGTAAGAATGAGAAAGGGTCTGCACATCTTGAAGGGAATTATATGCCAGGGTGGGCAGAATTCTTCAGAGTAGATATAGAGCCACAGTGTCCCTCACAGAACTCTCATGTTCCCAATTCAGAAGAACCACGCGCAGCTTGCGAGCGGGGCATGGAGGAGTCAACGTTAACTTTGGCTCCTCCCCCTAAATTTCAATCTAACATTGAAACATCGGGAAGAGATCTTCTATCTCCTAGGATTGCCACACAGGTGGTGGACAATAGGGGAAACCAAGGAGCTTGAAAGAAGACTTCATCGACATGGGTGCCGAAATTAATTAGGGATTCCAGTAGCGAAAGAATAAAATAATCTTTCTTGAAGTACTAGGATCAAACAAATAGCCTTTCAGCGGGTGAGATAAGGGAAGAATATGGATGGATTGGTCCGGACATAAATATTATTATGGTGTCAGAACAATTCACCGTGTAAGAGAATTTAGTAAGAACTCCCCGTAGACAATGTGTTTGTAGGGAGATGTCCGCATCAGGTATAAATGTTCCCCAGACCACAGATAGTCAGACAGCAAGGCAGCCTGGTTCAACGGCAACCCGGAGATTAGAGGTCCGAATAAAAGTGATAAGAACAAATGAGGATAAGGAGAAAGAAGACCTCAAGGCCTGGATAGACCTCCCATTTACAGAACCAACCTTTCCTAGGTTTGGCTGGCGAGGTTATAGGGCAATCCGGCCAATGTTTTAGTTGTGGGGGACTAGGGTACTGGAGTCAGTCGTGTCCCATATGAGAATATCATTAGGAAGGAAGAGGGCAGAGAAGGAGGCCATGGGGTCACGGAAACCGATGGGTTCCAAGAGGGCATCGAGGCTCCTGTGACGCTGAAGGTAGAGGATGGAGACACTGGCAATCAGGGGAAGGGCCATTTCGGTAGCCCTGACTGGCAATTCCACCTGATAAAATTAAAAGGTGCCCTCACCTGGCCTAAGAAACAGTACTGTACATTAAACAGGAACACTACCCCTCCCAAATAGGAGAAGATACATATAATGAATCTGACTCTCAGACAGCCCTCACTAAAGGAAGTACGACAGGGAAACATAGTATCTAGCGTGAATAGAGATAACAACTGAGGAATGGAAATGGCACTAGGGAGAGAAGAAACAAACTAACTGTTCAGGAGGAATGGGCGTGGGGAAAGAGGATATTGAATTAATGTATTGATGAGTTTTATGCCTGCGGGACAGTGTGTCAACAAGACACTATCTGGGGAGTGAGGTAAAAGAATGCACAGACCCCTAAGAATGGGAAGAAGACATTGAAAGGTAATGTAGCTCCCCTGAAAAAAAGTGACCAGCTGGAAGAATTGATACTGTCCTGCCCCTTTAAGACCTTTGGGAAGGCCAGCAGAGTGACATGCTCCTCAGTATCTCCACTCCACCATCAGTAGAAAGGAGGAAGAAAAGGACCTACCCTAGTGCCCAACTTTAATATCATCTAGCTACTGGAGGAATAAAAGGAAGGAGAATGAAGGACACTTTAATCATCTTTGAAAGAAACACCAACGATTTATAATGACTTCTGGGACAAATCTCACTCTAAAGGACTGATTTTAAATAAAATATTTATCTGTGGTTAGGAGTAGAATACCTGAATTGCGTCTAAATTATGGGTTTTAGAAATACATTTATAAATTGTGGATTCGGTCTTGAAATTGTACGAATTGGAGGGACTTTAAAATTTTCAAGATTTGGAATAGACTTGTGGAATCTGACTTAGGAATAATTGGAGTTTGATTATTAACCAACATTGTTATTATCTCGTCCTCAGAAAGGCGGACAAAGATGGAAAGTATTGTTCATCGGGCATCAAGAAGGATGGAACTTGGGAAGATCTGGTAACATGGAATTACTTAGGGAATATGAGAGTTGGAATGAAAATCAGGATTAAAATTGGAATTAAACCGGAAAATTAAAATGGGAATTGAAATTGGAATTGGAATATATTTGGGAATGGTCAAAAGAGGAACTGTGAGCAGCAGGACTTCCCTTTGAGAGACCGGACCAAGAAATTATTCAGTAGTTAAGAACTGTAAAAGCGAGAACTCGTAGACAAAGAATGAAGCCAATAGAATAAAAGCAAGAACCCCTAGACAGAGAGCAAAGCCAACATGGTAAATAGCTAATATAATAAGAGCTAATCGAGTAAAGAACCAACATAGTGGAGAATCAGCATAGTAATGAGCTTTCATAGTGAGGAGTGTATACATAAATAAGAGGCACTGGGGGAAAGACTTGGTTAACTGTAGGGGGAAACTTGAATTGTATTGGGAATAGCAGGGCAGATGGGTATTCGCCCGATGAATTTGAATTGTTTAACCCTTGATGGTAAAAAGGCTCAAAGGTGGAAAGAAATTGTCCCTGGATTTGGCATTTTTGATTGGACCTAGGATAAAATTAATAGCAAAGGAATTGTTTAATTGTTTAAATTTGAACAGTTGGGAATTCCACAGGAATTGGTAGGGAATTGTATTATCGGCTACAATGCTGTGGAATGAGAATGGAAATGGGCATTGAAATTTGAAATAGTAAATTGAAGGCTGAGACTGAATTTTGTTAAATTGGAACATTTATCATGGTTTGCTTTAAATTAAAGTCACGCCTGTAGGGAAATCTGGACTGAACCCAGCTGAATTTGATATGATTACCTGTCACCAGATATACATAGTATAACACCGTGTGAGTATGAAGAAGGCTAATTAGTGTTGATCCTAGAATAATAAAGAATATATTAGGGAACAGAATAGAAATAGGGAACAGTAATAGAGCACAATATAATAGGTTCGATAGATAACAGAATAGGGATTGGTTCAAGTGAAATAGAAATAGCGAATGTGTGGGAAAGCATGAGTGCATGATGGTAACTTACTTCGTCCCAAGTTTCTTAGGATATTCTAGGGTTTAGGTTCGACTGTGGAAGATGATGGAAGACTGGACAAGAACATGGATGGAGGGGATTCGCACCCACGAAAACTCGGGACGCTTGACAAGATTCTGAGAAGAAACATCATCATCTTGTGTTAGTGATGGATGAGAAATGTAAAGCACACTTATATATATCTGGTTAGGACCAAGATTACTAGGGTACTTAAATATAATGAATCACATTCTTCCCTCATTACGTTAATCCTGGCTAAATTGGGGCAACTAGGACTTCAAAATGGGGTTAAGTTTCAGGGTTGCTGGGAGATTTGGTCAAATTGGAGTTACTCTCTGCAGAGCTGGGACAAACTGCGAAGAGGTGCCAGAGTGTCTGGAGCTTAGATACAATTTGCAAGCAAAGAATGGGAAGATCTGCAAACCCTGTCAATCTAGTGCAAAATGCATAGAATGGATTGGATGGCGGCAAACCATACATACACCTTGTAAATAGTTGTAAATAATGTTGCAGAGTCTGACTTTGCCAAGTGTTGATTTGATGAGGTGTTGAGCCTTGTCTGGGTTTTCTGTAAATCAGGGTAAATTTTCCAAGTTGACTTCCTCTCGAAGTCCGTTGTGAATACAATGTATTTATCTGTTGTATCATTGGGTTAGGGAAATGCCTGCTATGTATGGGGTTAATTGATATCTGCAATTGGGTTATTGAGAGACCATCCCCATGTGGTTCGGCCCCTCGAGGTCCCGGGACATATAAAAGTCCACGATCACGAGGCTCAGCGTCGATCTACTGGAAGAGCGCTCGGGACTGCATGAACTTCTGGAGTGCCTCTGTCTGAGCGAGGCCTAGAGGGCTTGAACAGGCAGATGGGGATCGAACCAGCGGTGGAATTGGTACAGTGTGTGATTTGTGACGCGCTTTTGATAAAATAAAATGCAGTTGTTTCAAGTGCTTGATTATGTGTTTTTACTGAAACTAGACTGGGGGGAAGCTTGGAAATGAGCAACTATCAATTATGACCTTTTTATTTCCTTAACAATAAGCTTTTATTGCACAAGCATAGTTGCAAAGTGCTGCAAAGATCAATAGGGACAATTGATTCCTATCAATTGATCCCCCCACCTCCCCCCGACCACTGTTCAGGAGGCCTCCAGAGTCCCTGTGGACCCTGCATGTTCCCTCTCCAGGGAGATGCAGGCTCAGACGTAGACCCAGAAGAGGGGCAGGCAGTCGACTCGGTCAGAACCCTCGACTGCCTGCTGCCTGGTCCTTTGAATGGCCGTCTTGGCCAGGCCCAGGAGCAAACTGACAGGGAGATCTCCTGGAGCAGACCGACAGTGTGGCACAGTGGCGCAGTGGTAGAGTTGCTGCCTTACAGCGCCAGAGACCCATGTTCGATCCTGACTATGAGTGCTGCCTGTGTAGAGTTTGTACGTTCTCCCTGCGCCCGCGTGGGTTTTCCCCGGGTGCTCCAGATTCCTCCTACATTCCAAAGACGTACAGGTTTGTAAGTTTTACTGGCTTCTGTAAATTGTCCCTATTGTGTAGGATAGAACCACTGTACGGGTACTCATTAGTTGGCGTGGACTCGGTGGGCCAAAGGGCTTCTTTCCACGCTACACTAAAACTAATCTCCCTCCCTCATTGTAACCTCATCACCAACAGTTGTCGACAAGCCATCTAACTACATCTAAGAAAATAGAATGTGATATGTTACAACTCGCCCCAAATCACGCAAATTGAGATGTCAGAATGAGTTTGCATGCCGTTGTCACAGTTATCCTTCACTGATGTGTTCAATAATTAGAAGTGAAGTGCAAGTCTCCAAGGTTCTCCATCCATCCCCGTTCCAGCTGCTCTCTCATTCTGTCTCCTTCACATGAGCTGTATTTCATTCAGCAGACTGGCTAACTCCCAGTTAGGGCTCCATGTAATGATCAGTGGATGCCTCTGCACCCATTATATACCTGGAGTAGCAAACTCAATTCCTAATCACTGATCAAGTAGACCACAAGATCATGCTGTGCACATGGTGTGCATTCTGATGTATCTCAATTTGCATGATTTGGGGTGAGGTAACATAACACATTATATTTAATTTGATGTAGCGAGATGGCGTGTCAAGTCAGTCTGCTGGTGGTGAGGTTACAATGGGGGGAGGGAGAGATATGTTTTAGTTTAGTTTAGAGATACAGTGTAGAAAAAGGCCCTTTGGCCCACCAAGTCTGTGCTAACCAACTAAATCAAATGATATCCACTTGTACCACATGAAATATGTCAGCGGTGCAGGGGTAGAGCTGCTGCCTCACTGCGCCAAGGGATGGCTGTCCAGTACAAGGCTCCATATGATGAATTGCCTGCTCCATCATCATCATTGGGTCAGCCTCCTGTAAATCCCCAGCTATCACTACTTCATCAAACAGACCACGGTGATTCCAGGTAAACTATGGAGGTGTAATAAATGCCAGCGATGCACATTAAACAACGACTGAGTATTTAGAAATAAATTAGCTTGGTTCATCTGCTAATTAGCCAAGAAACCAAAGAGCAGGGCAGCACAATGGCACAGCAGTAGAGTTGCTGCCTTACAGTGTGAGAGACCCAGGTTTGATCCTGACCTCGGGAGCTATCTATGTGGAGTTTGTACATTCTCCCTGTGATTGCATGGGTTTTCTCCAGGTGCTCTGGTTTCCTCCCACATCCCAAAGACGGGCAGGTTTGTAAGTCAATTGGCCTCTGTAAAAATTGCGTGACGTGTGATTGAGGTCGTCTTGGACACGGTGGTCTGAAGGACCCATGGTGTATCGTTCAATCAAACATGCACATTCACAGTTAATGCTACACACTTACGTGTGAGGTGATTGGGATACCTCTGGTCTTAAGCAAGCAAGATGTTTCTTGTCAAAGCTTTAATTAAACAATATGCCCAGTATTTTGTGTAGGAAAGAGATGCAGATGCTGGATAAAATCAAAGGTAGACACAAATGCTGGAATAACTCAGTGGGTGAAGCATCATCTATGGAGAGAAGGAATGGGTGATGTTTCGGGTCTGAAGAAGGGTCTCGACCCGAAACGCCACCCATTCCTTCTCTCCTTGTATGCTGCCTCACCCACTGAGTAATTCCAGCATTTGTGTCAGCCCAGTATTTTGTTTCAGAGTAAATTATCAAGAGTTTGTATTTTTTAATAATTCACTCATTATAAATAATGAAATGATGACACAGAATATTTCAAATAAACCTTAGATGCAGTCTGCTTCTGGAGTCAAAATGATTCCAAAGAAGATTTCAAATATAAACAGTTTGTTAATGGAGTTCACTGTTCACCTGTTCACTGGAGTTTAGAAGGATGAAGGGATCCCTTATGAAACATATAGAAACATAGAAATTAGGTGCAGGTGTAGGCCATTCGGCCCTTCGAGCCTGCACCGCCATTTAATATGATCATGGCTGATCATCCAACTCAGTATCCCGTATCTGCCTTCTCTCCATACCCCCTGATCCCCTTAGCCACAAGGGCCACATCTAACTCCCTCTTAAATATAGCCAATGAACTGGCCTCGACTACCCTCTGTGGCAGAGAGTTCCAGAGACTCACCACTCTCTGTGTGAAAAAAGTCTTTCTCATCTCGGTCTTAAAGGATTTCCCCCTTATCCTTAAGCTGTGACCCCTTGTCCTGGACTTCCCCAACATCGGGAACAATCTTCCTGCATCTAGCCTGTCCAACCCCTTAAGAATTTTGTAAGTTTCTATAAGATTCCCTCTCAATCTCCTATATTCTAGAGAGTATAAACCAAGTCTATCCAGTCTTTCTTCATAAGACAGTCCTGACATCCCAGGAATCAGTCTGGTGAACCTTCTCTGCACTCCCTCTGTGGCAATAATGTCCTTCCTCAGATTTGGAGACCAGAACTGTACGCAATACTCCAGGTGTGGTCTCACCAAGACCCTATACAACTGAAGTAGAACCTCACTGCTCCTATACTCAAATCCTTTTGCTATGAAAGCTAACATAATATAAAATTATAAAAGTACTGGACAAGTTAGATGCCGGAAAAATGTTCTCAAAGTTTAAAAAAACTCTCTGGGGAAGAAGCACGGGTTATTGATTGGAGACGATCAGCCATGATCACAATGAAATCAATGTCACCGAGACTGGAGGAATGCGTAACACACTGCAGCTTTACAGGCACATTCACGCAACAGCACAAGCAAATATACAATAATCAGTAATACCAACCTAGGTGGGTGGAAGATTGCAACCTTCTAATGCAATCAACTCGACGTGCACAAACAGATCAAATAGAACAAGTTGTCCAACAACTTTAGGCTGTGCACGCCACACATTATACTAGTTAATTAGACTCAATCTTCCTCTGGGAGCCATTAGACACTTGGAATGGTTAAATACCCTTCCCACTCAGTCGTACACCAATACGGGCCACAGGCAGCTGTAGAGGCCAGGTCAATGGGTATTTTTAAAGTGGAGGTTGGCAGGTTCTTGATTAGTAAAGGTGCTAAAGGTTTTGGGGAGAAGACACGAGAATGGGGTTGAGAGGGAAAGATAGATCAGCCATAATTGAATAGCGGAGCAGACACGAGGCAGTGAATGGCTTAATTCTGCTCCTTTGACTTATGAACCAATGACTTGCCAGATAAATAGCCATGGCAACAAGGTTCTGCTCTCCATCAGCTTTTTCCCTATCTCCAAATCCGGTACAAAAATCAAACAACATCTTTCAAAGATAGTTTTGAAAAGATGGCAGTGGCAGAGAAGCTGCTGCCTCACAGCACGAGAGACCAGCTTGCACCATGGAACCGGGTGCTCTCTGTGCAGAGTTTGCACGTTCTCCCTGGGAACGTGGGGGTTTCCTCCGGGTGCCTCCCACATCCCAAAGACGTGAGGGTTAAGTAGTTAATTGGCCTCTGTAAATTGTCCCTAGTGTGTAGGATATGGATGCGAATGTGGAATAACATAACTATACTGAATGATGGGGCGGAAGATTGCAACCTTCACGTGGTCCGCCCTGTTTCGACTAATACAATCAACCCGGCGTGCACAATCAAATAAGATCAAATAGAACAAGTTGTCCTACAACTTTAGGCTGTGCACGCCATACACAAGAAGAAGAATGATGAGGGGCTGGCATGGACTCGTTGGGCCAAAGGGCCTGTTTCCATGCTGTATCTTCCAATCAATTAAAAATAACCTGTGACTCATGGGGAACTACAGCGCAGAACTGCAGTGACGCTCAATCCTACTTCCTTTAAAAATGAGCAAAGAAAACCCCAAATAAAAACAGGAGCAGACCAATAGGTTCCTCAATCCTGACCTGCCAATATGATTATGTCTAACCTACACCAGCCCTTAACACTTCCGCTGTGCCAGTTCCCCACAGCACACAGTTCTTTAGACTTTCAATGTTCACTCTATCTTCACTTTAACTAATTCTAATGAACTCTAGTGGCCGGTTTCCTCCCACATTCCAAGGACGTGCGGGTCTGTAGGTTAATTAGCTTCTGTAAATCACTGCTCGTGTGCAGAGGGTGGATGAGAAAGTGTGATATAAGATAGAACTAGTGTGAACGGGTGATCGATGGTCTGCATGGACTAGCTGGGCAAAAGAGGCCCTTTCTACACTGTATCTCTAAACTAAAATTATCATTGTGGTGAAAATATCCAAGAACAGCAGCTCTATCAGATTTTGTTTGATTTAAACTTTACTTTAGACTTTAGGGATAGAGCGTGGAAACCGGCCCTTTGGCCCAACGATGCCGCGCGACCAGTGATCAACCCCCTACTTTAGCAATATCCTACCACATTAGGAGACAATTTATACTCTACAGAAGCCAATTAACCTACAAACCTGTACAACTTTGGGTGTGGGCGGAAACCCGGAGAAAACCCACGCAGGCACAGGGGGAACATACAAACTCCATACAGACAGCACCCGTAGTCAGGATCGAACCCGGTTTTATGGGGCTGTTAGGCAGCAACTCTAACAATGCGCCACTGTGTCACCCTGTAGAAGCAAAAAATCTACACAAACTAGAAACTACACTACAAGCACACAGAACAGTATCAGAAACCATCTTGTGGCAGGATTTTAAGAACTGCAGCAGTACATTCTTAAACAGATCATCAGGAGTTTAATAGCTGAGAAGTTCTTACCAGGGAGAGGATGGGCAGGCCGGGACTTTACTCACTTTACTCCATGTACTGCAGGAGGATGAGCAGTGATCTCGTAGAGGTGTATCAGATCATGAGGGCAATAGATTGGGTAGTTTCATAGTATTTTACCCACAGGAGGGAAATCAAAAACCAGAGGACACAGGTTTAAGGTGAGAGGGGAAGATTTAATAGAAACTTGAGGGACTTTTTTTTCACACAGCTATAAGCAATGGACTGCCAGAGGAGGTGGTTGTAGCAGGTACTATGAATATATTAAAATATATTTGGACATTTGCACGGATGGGAAAGGCTTTGAGGAACATGGGCAAGTTGGGCCTGTTTCCATGCTGAATGGCTTTAGGACTCTATTGGTGAGTTTTCAACAGAACGATACCAGTACTAGGAGATTATAACCATGAGCAAAAGTCATTCAGAATGGGGCTTGTCTTGCTGCTTTCTGATAACTTGATACAGGTTTTTTTAATGTTAACATTGTGGCTGATGAGAGGACATTTCCACCCACAAACTTCATTTGCGTTTAGTTTAGAGATGCAACGTGGAAGCAGGCCCTTTGGCCCATTGAGTCCGCACGGACCAGCGATCATCCCTAGATTAGTCATTTCCTTAGAAACAATTTGCAGAAAGTAATTACACAAACTTGCACAACTTTGGAGTGTGGGAGGAAACTGGAGCACCCGGAGAAAACCCATGCAGTTACTGGGAAAACGTACAAACTCCATACAGGCAGCACCCACAGTCAGGATCGACTCTGGGTCTCTGGCGCTGTACCGTACTAAGGCAGACTTAGTGCCACGAGGGGCGAATAATGGGCCAAAAAATATAAGACAATCACTGGTAAATCCAGTTAAGAGAATCTTCTTTTCCCATCGAGTAGTTTTGTAATCACATCGTGAATAAGATTTTACTAAATTGTATGCATCAAAATAAATTCACTGTACCCGCATGCATGTGACTATAAAATAACATTAAACCATTGAACCATTAAAGATGAGGTTGTGGCACCTCATCTGATTTTCACTTTATCTCCAAAGTCTAAAGTCAGAACTAGGAAAGCAAGAACACAACAAGAGACACAAAGTGCTGGAGTAATTTATCAGGTTAGGCAGCATCTCTGGTGAACATGGATCGGATTGGACATTTCTTCTGACTGATTGCAGGGTGGGGGGGGGGGGGGGGGGGGGGGGGGGGGGGGGGGGGAAGAAAGCCAGAGGAGAGGAGGGTCAGAACAAAGTGTGGCAGGTAAGAAGTGAACATAGGCAAGGAGATGGGGTTGATAGGCAGATGTTAAAAAGGTGTGAGACAAAAAAGATTCAAGAGGTGTAAATTGTAAAGCCATGAGGAAGAAATGTGGGGGAGAGTTGTAGAGGTTACTTATAGCGGCTTGCAAAATAATTCATACCCCTTGAACTTTTCCACATTTTGTCACGTTACAACCACAAACGTAAATGTATTTTATTGGGATTTTATGTGATGGACCAACACAAAGTGGCGCATAATTGTGAAGTGGAAGGAAAATGATACATGGTTTTCAAATTTTTTTACAAATATTAAACTGAAAAGTGCGGCGTGCAAAAGTATTCAGCCCCCTTTACTCTGATACCCCTAAATAAAATCCAGTGCAACCAATTGCCTTCAGAAGTCACCTAATTAGTAAATAAGCAGGGTTAGGTTATAAAAACATATCCCAAGCTTTGAACATCTCACGGAGCACTGTTCAATCCATCATCCGAAAATGGAAAGAGTATGGCACAACTGCAAACCTACCAAGACATGGCCGTCCACCTAAACTGACAGGCCGGGCAAGGAGAGCATTGATCAGAGAAGCAGCCAAGAGGCCTATGGTAACTCTGGAGGAGCTGCAGAGATCCACAGCTCAGGTGGGAGAATCTGTCCACAGGACAACTATTAGTCGTGTACTCCACAAATCGGGCCTTTATGGAAGAGTGGCAAGAAGAAAGCCATTGTTGAAACAAAGCCATAAGAAGTCCCGTTTGCAGTTTGCCACAAGCCATGTAGGGGACACAGCAAATATGTGGAGGAAGGTGCTCTGGTCTGATGAGACAAAAATTGACGTTTTTGGCCTAAATGCAAAATGCTACATGTGGCAGAAAACTAACACTGCACATCACCCTGAACACACCATCCCCACTGTGAAACATGGTGGTGGCAGCATCATGCTGTGGGGATGCTTTTCTTCAGCAGGGACAGGGAAGCTGGTCAAGAGTTGATGGGAAGATGGATGGCACCAAATACAGGGCAATCTTGGAAGAAAACCTGTTAGAGTCTGCAAAAGACTTGAGACTGGGGCGGAGGTTCGCCTTCCAGCAGGACAACGACCCTAAACATACAGCCAGAGCTACAATGGAATGGTTTAGATGAAAGCATATTCATGTGTTAGAATGGCCCAGTGAAAGTCCAAACCTAAATCCAATTGAGAATCTCTGGCAAGACTTGAAAATTGCTGTTCACTGACGCTCTCCATCCAATCTGACTGAGCTTGAGCTATTTTACCAAGAAGAATGGGCAAAAATTTTAGTCTCTAGATGTGCAAAGCTGGTAGAGACATACCCCAAAAGACTTGCAGCTGTAATTGCAGCGAAAGGTGGTTCGACAAAGTATTGACTCAGGGGGGCTGAATACTTTTGCACGCCACACTTTTCAGTTTTTTATTTGTAATAAAATTTGAAAACCGTGTATCATTTTCCTTCCACTTCACAATTATGCGCCACTTTGTGTTGGTCTATCACATAAAATCCCAATAAAATACATTTACATTTGTGGTTGTAACGTGACAAAATGTGGAAAAGTTCAAGGGGTATGAATACTTTTGCAAGCCACTGTAAATTGGAGAATTCAATATTCATATGATTAGATTGTATGCTGCCCAGGCGGAAGATGAGTTGCTGATCCTCCAGTTTGTGTATTGTGAGAACACAAGTTATGGGCCTGTCCCACTTTAGTGATTTTTTCGGCGACTGCCGGCGACTGTCACAGTCGTAGCAGGAAGCCGAAAAAACGGCGACTGGACCCCCCTACGACAATGTCTACAACAACCTACCACCTAGTCGACGTCAAGCTACCGACAAGCGGCGACCCATTAGGACATCCACCTATGACCACACCTACGACAACCTACGTCCACCCGCGACAAGCTACGACAAGGTAAGACAATTCAGTCGCCAGTACCTGTCGCCGGTTGACATAGGTTGACGTAGGAAGCCGCCAATGGAATTCACCAACGTCAGCACTGGCGACAACCTACGTCATCCTGGCAACAATCTACTGCAGCACCTACGTCAGGAGAAGTCAAGCTACGCTCATTGCCGCCAAACCAACTGTCGCCGAATGTCGCCGAAAAGATTTGAACATTTCAAAATCCATCGGTGACCAAAAAAACGCTGTGATTCTTTGGGTGACTGAGGAGACTACTCACGACCATACAGGCGGCACCCGGCGAACATGTGGTGACAGCCTAGTCACCTGTAGTCGTCTAAAAATAGCCTAAGTGGGACAGGGGCATTAGTCTTAGATAGCAGGTGGGACTGGGTGGACCTAATGGAATGTCTATGACAGGTGAGACCAGGTGCCTTAATGTGGCTGTTCACCTTAGATCCATATTGGTAAGCCTGAAATCACATAGGGGTCAGTTCCAAAAAGCATGACAAACTTTATTCCCTGAATAATAAAGGGGAACTGTTGGATTTTTACACCAATCCAACATTTTAATGATTAAGAAGGAACTATAGATGCTGGAAAAATCGAAGGTAGACAAAAATGCTGGAGAAACTCAGCGGGTGAGGCAGCATCTATGAAGCGAAGGATAGATGACTTTTCGGGTCGAGACCCTTCTTCAGACTGATGTGGGGATGGGGGGGGGCGGGAAGAAGAAAGGAGGAGGCGGAGTCATTGGGCTGTGGGAGAGCTGGGAAGGGGAGGGGAAGGAGGGAGAAAACAAGGACTACCTAAAAATGGAGAAGTCAATGTTCATACCGCTGGGGTGTGTAAACTACTCAAGCGAAATATGAGGTGCTGCTCCTCCAATTTGTGGTGGGACTCAATCTGGCCATGGAGGAGGCCCAGGACAGAAAGGCGGATTCGGAATGGGAGGGGCAGTTGAATTGCCGAGCCACCGGGAGATCAGGTTGGTTGATCAGTAATATCTGGACAAATGGAGGGTTGTAAAAACCTGCGCTTGGTCTCACCGATGTAGAGCAGCTGACACCTAGAGCAGCATATAATGATTATCATCACTATCTTTTAATCCAGATTTCTTGAGTTTGAATTTCGCAATTGCCACAGTGGAATTCAAAGTCCCAGCCAATAGATCAGTCCCTCAGGTACTATTCGTGTTGTAATATTTCACAATTACAGTTGTAACATAGTTTTGTTTAATCACTGGTTTCTGAAAATATTCTACTTTAAACAATTTTGCAGTAATTTGTGGTGGAGCTTCGGTAGAGTTGCCTCCTTACAGCGCCAGAGAGCCCGGTTCGATCCTGACTACAGGTGCTGTCTGTACAGAGTTTGGACGTTCACCCCGGGACCTGAATGAGTTTTCTCCGGAAGCTCTGGTTTCCTCCAAAGACGGATAGGTTTGTTGGTCTGAAGAAGGGTTTCGACCCGAAATGTTGCCTATTTCCTTCACTCCATAGATGCTGCCTCACCCGCTGAGTTTCTCCAGCATTTTTGTCTACCTTTGTAGGGTCAATTGGCTTTGGTAAAATTGTAAATTGTTTTTATTGTTTGTAGGATATGTGGGGATCGCTGGTCGGCGCAAACTTGGTGGGCTGAAGGCCCTGTTTCTGCACTGTATCTCCAAATTAAAACAAAAGCAATTTTTTTTTTTTTTTTACTTTGTCCAGTGTAACTTTACAACCCTCCATTTGTCCAGATATTACTGATCAACTTAATTATTTGTCCTTTAGGCTTGAAATTTCCAGCCTGGACAAAATCGGAAAGCCCATTGCAATAAATGGGGCAGGAATTTAGCGTCTGAGGATCTACCAGCTTGGGATATGCATAAATATAAGTTTGTTTTAAATTTATTTTGTTTTTAGTTTACTTTCATTTATTGTCACATGTGCCAAGGTACAGTGAAAGGTTTTTTTAATGCATGATAGTATAACTATCAAGTTAGCGGAAAGACTATAAGTCTCTATAAGGTGCTGGTAAGGCTGCATTTGGAATATTGTGTTTTTAACAGGGAATTCACAGGAAGCAACCTGATTAAACTCCTTCAGTACTGACGTACGCAGTCAAACAGGGAGATCACGGATCCTCTGTCAGTAATTTCTCCTCAGTTGCCCTGTTGCAATCTTCTCTGGCGTAATCAGTATCAGTGCCTGGAAATTATTGGATCACACTGCTTCACATTTGTGACAAACACAGGAGCCGCATTGACAAAGGAGAAATAATTGAAACTTGGAAGCTTCATGTGGATTATATTTTCATCTCAATATCTTGATACATCTTACTTGCACGGTGGGACATAGCGCTGTGCAGCCCATACTAAGACGCAACCTCCGTAATGAAAGGGAAGTGGGTGTAGTGTACTTTTCTATCACGTTCCACGTAAGAGGGAGGACTTCAGATGTTGACTGAACAACACTACAGGACTGCTACTGCGATTGGCTTGTGTTTACAGTCATAAAGGCTCATATCATGGAGAACAGGCCCTTTGATCACCCATGCTGACCAAGTTAACTACCTCAGCTAGACCCATTTGCCTGCATTTGCCCAGATTCCCCTAACTCTTTCCTCTCTATGAATCTGCCCAAATGCCTTCTAAACATTGCAATTGTACCCGCCACAGTCTAGATTAGAGTAAAGAGGTACTGGAGGATCGCTAACTTTCATACTGTTGGGTTGTGCACTACTCAAGTTGCAGGTGAGGTGCTGGTCCCCCAGTTTGTCTGTTGTGAGAACGCATTAGTTTTAGGTAACAGTGAACGGTGGGGTTGGGATGGGTAGAACTATGGGAATATCTATAATAGGTGAGACTAAGTGGCCTAATGTGGCAGTTCACATCGGCTCCATATTGGTAAGCCTGAAGTTACATCATGGTCAGATCCAGCAAGCATGGGAAACATTATTCTCTGAATGATTAAATAAGATACTGCTCAATCTCTGGGACGGGTCGGTAACGTAACTCATTATGGTTGAGGCAACACACCCAACAACTGAGCTAAAGAGGGCAGTGAGGGGAATTAAAGTTCACATGATGTCAAGTGGACATCAGGACATTTATACAAAGTTATACACAACACAATAGATAGTTAGACTAACATCAGTCATTCTCTGCATGCAGCAACCCATTGTGTAGGAAAGAAATGCGGATGCTGGTTTAAATCGAAAGTAGGCACAAAATGCTGGAGTAACTCAGCGGAGAAGGAATAGAAGGGTCTCAACCCGGAATGTCACCCATTCCTTCTCTCCAGAGATGCTGCCTGTCACCGCTGAGTTATACCAGCATTTTGTGTCTACCTTGGAACAACCCATTGTTTGAGGAAGTACCCTGACCTGAAACATTACCTGTTCGTTTCCTCTGTTGATACTACCTGACCCATCTTTTCTGCTCAGGATGTTAGCATCTGCAGTTCCCTGTGTCTCCATTTTAATGCTCCACTTCAAAATATTCTCAAGGTAAGCCAACATCGAAGAGGTTCTACTCTCTCCAACGGGAGTTCTGTGAGACTCTCTGTCGCCCCCCACCCACCTCTGTGATATCTGCTGCTCTCCTGCTTGTTGACCTTGACCAGGCCCTGAGTCACTGCCACAGCCATGTGTGTTTCCTCACAACTTCCCTGCACCAAACACACAAGTCTGACAAAGGGACCCAAACCAGAACATCACCTATCCATGTCCTCCAGAGATGTTGCCTGACCCACTGAGTTACTCCAGCACTGTGAGCCTTTTGTTGTAAACTAGCATCTGCAGATCTTTGTATCCACTTCCTGCATCACATGTTCTGAAGAAAGGTCCCGACCAGAAATGTTGCCTATTTTTTCCTCCATAGATGCCGCTTGACCTGTTGAGTTTGTGTTTTGCTCAAGGTTCCAGCACTTGCAATACCTTGTGTCTCCTGTGAACCCACTGTTTGGGCTTAGTTGCCTTTCCTTGCAAGTGTGGACTTGTCCTCCATCTTGACTTCGTCTGTAGAAATGAGGAACTGCAGATGCATGTTTACCAAAGAAAGACACAAAATGTTAGAGTAACTCAGTGGGTCAGGCTGCATCCCTGGATGTTTCCCTGATAAGGTTTCAGGTCAGGGCCCTTCTTCAGTCTGAAGAAGCGTCCCGACCCGAGACGTCATCAATCCATGTTCTGCAGGGATACTGCCTGACCTGCTGAGTTGCTCCAGCACCTTGTGTCTTTCCTTAAGTCAGTCTTCCAGTTTTACAATGAAATCATCTTAGATTGTCCTGCATGCATTTTACTTCATTGTTGATTGTTGTGACATTTATCATTTACATCATTATTTAATCATTAAATTGTAAGTATTTGTTAATGAATCATAAGCAAGTTGCCATCTAGGTTTGCTGTACTACGGCCAGGAATCTTTCATCCAAATTCATTTGGATGCATCTAAATCACTTTCAATGATCGGGGTGGGGCAGAACAGAGGCACTGCAGTAGAGTTGCTGCCTTACAGCGCCAGAGACCCGGGTTCAATCCTGACTAACGGTGCTGTCTGTGTGGAGTTTGTACATTCTCCCTGTGACCGCGAGGGTTTTTTCCAGATGCTCCTATTTCTTCCCACACTCCAAAAACGTGCAGGTTCGTAGGTTAATCAGCTTCTGTAAATTGTCCCTAGTGTGTAGGATAGAACGAGCGTACAGGTGATCGTTGGTCCATGCAGACTCGGTGAGCCAAAGGGCCTGCTTCCACGCTGTATCTCTGAACTAAACTAAACAAAACTAAAATCCATCTCAGCTTGTGCCCTTCATGAGTGCTTACTCACACGATCAGCTTGGTAAAGGTAGAGTGATCATTGTGGTGATAGAATTGTTACAACATGCCACAGTACTAATCATTGATGGCTTCCAAATCAAGGAAGCTAGAAGGCAGATCCCAATGAAGAAGAGATGAGTGATTAGTAGGTACGTTTACATTTCTTCCTGCCAACAACAGGCAACTATCCCGATGGAAATCAACAGAAGGCTGATAGCAATGGAATACATTAAGTGAGAGATCAATGCATCAGTCAGGAGAGGTAACAGACCCATGACTCTACCTCAATGTCTTTTTTAAATCAGACCAAGATAGGACTGAAATTAAAGGTCTAACAGACAGACTTTCAACTTTGAGATCAAAGAGTGAGGACTGACGACCTGAATTTCTCAGGGTACATCAAGATCGTTTGAAATCCTAGCTGATTTGAAAGAGAAGAAACAAAAGCCCAGGATACTCCACTATATCTTACCTTAACCCTTTCTTGATCTTAGAAACATAGAAATTAGGTGCAGAAGCAGGCCATTCGGCCCTTCGAGCCTGCACCGCCATTCAATATGATCATGGCTGATCATCCAACTCAGTATCCTGTACCTGCCTTCTCTCCATACCCCCTGATCCCTTCAGCCACAAGGGCCACATCCAACTCCCTCTTAAATATGGCCAACGAACTGGCCTCAACTACCTTCTGTGGCAGAGAATTCCACAGATTCACCACTCTCTGTGTGAAAAATGATTTTCTCATCTCGGTCCTAAAAGACTCCCCCCTTATCCTTAAACTGTGACCCCTTGTCCTGGACTTCCCCAACATCGGGAACAATCTTTCTGCATCTAGCCTGTCCAACCCCTTAAGAATTTTGTAAGTCTCTATGAGATCACCCCTCAATCTTCTAAATTCCAGCGAGTACAAGCCAAGTCTATCCAGTCTTTCTTCATATGGAAGTCGTGCCATCCCAGGAATCAGTCTGGTGAACCTTCTCTGTACTCCCTCTATGGCAAGAATGGCTTTCCTCAGATTAGGAGACCAAAACTGTACGCAATACTCCAGGTGTGGCCTCACCAAGACCCCGTACAACTGCAGTAAAACCTCCCTGCTCTTGTACTCAAATCCTTTTGCTATGAATGCCAACATACCATTCGCTTTCTTCACAGCCCGCTGCACCTGCATGCCTACTTTCAATGACTGGTGTACCATGACACCCAGGTCTCGCTGCATCTCCCCTTTTCCTAATCGGTCACCATCTTAAATTGTCTTCTTTAATGTAATTGTTAAAGCCATACAATTTGGCTTTTGCTCGCCTGCCTTATCTTGTTTATTTCCTTGTGTATGAAAGCACTGCAGATGCTGGTTTAAACCAAAGAAAGACACAACAGGTCAGTCTGAAGAAGGGTCTTGATCTGAAAAGTCACCCATTCCTTCTCTCCAGAGATGCTGACTGCCCCGCTGAGTTACTCCAGCTTTTTGTGTCTATCTTTTTGTTTATTTTCTTGTTTGATATTACTTCTACATAGCACACAGGAATTTGCTGTTGTTAAATACTTTAGAACATCGAACATGGAACAATATTGCACAGGAACAGGCCGATTCAGCCAACATTATCGGTGCCAAACATGAGGCATGTTAAACTAACCTCCTCTGCCTGCATATGATCCATGTCCCTCCATTCCCTGCTTGCAGACCCGCCAGTGAATGGATGTTGTTGTTTTTCCTATAGTTGACTGGGGAGGGGAGCTTTGTGCATGTGTCCAGGCACTGATGTATTGAACTCCTTTGCTGTTGACCACTATAGAACATAGAAAGTACAGCACAGGAACAGGCCCTTCAGCCCACAATACCCATGCTGAACATGATGCCAAGTTAAATTAAACTCCTCTCCCTGCACGTGATATCGCCGAAGAAGAGCTCCGACCGCCGGCCTGCGGCCTATAACATTCTGACGCCGCGGTCTGCGGTAGGAAAGTGCCGATTCCGGACATCCAAGCCGAGGAGTGTATTCGACCGTCCCAACATTGGAGTTTCAATCATCCCGAGGAGAGGGCTTGTACATCAGGCTGTCCGTAGCGGCCACTACAGAGCGTTTATGGCCCCGACTACGGGTGAACAAGGAGGAGGACTGGTTGAACTTTGTTGCCTTCCACCACAGTGAAGAATGCTGTGGGGGATGTTTGTGTTAAATTTGATTGTGTATTGTGCGTTGTTTTTGAGTGTATCGCTGCTGGCAAATTCATTTCACTGCACCTTCAGGTGTATGTGACGAATTAAATTGACTTTGATCTCTATCCCTCCATTCCCAACACATCCACATGCCTTTCCAAAAGCCTCTTTGATACCACTATCATGTATGCCTCCACCACCACTCCTGGCAGCACCTGCCAGGCACCCACCATCTTCTGTGTAAAAAACTGCCCTGCACATCTCCTTTAAACTTTCAACCTCTCACCTTAGAGCTATGCTGTCTCCTCTTTGATATTTCTACCCTGGGAAAAATGGTTCTGACTGTCGCCTATTTATGCCTCTTGTAATTTTATAAACTTGAGACTTTAGAGATACAGCGTGAAAACAGGCCCTTTGGCCCATGGAGTTCAGGCCGGCAAACAATCACCCCGTACACTAGCACTATCCTACACACTTGGAAATGTTCAGAAACCAATTAACTCACAAACCTGTGTATCTTAGGAGCGTGGGGGGAAACCGGAGCAACTGGAGAAAACACACGCGGTCACATACAAACTACCGTACAGACAGCACCCGTAGTCAGGATCGAACCTGTGTCTCTGGCGCTGTTAGGCAGCAACTCTACCGCTGCGCCACCGTGCCGTCCTTCTCTCAGGTTGTATTGCATTTTGGTGGCTATATAAATGCAAGATATATTTGTTATGTTGGTGAACTCATACATCCTGAAATTATGCTGCAAAATATTCTTTGCACTTGCAACCCAACCCCTTAAATCAGTGCAGATTATATTTCTGTCAGTTCATGTTCAATGTGTCAAGTCAGAATAGCAGAGGAATTTTATGTTACTCTAAACAACTCATACCATTACAAGCCAATATAATTTCAAAACTGTAATACATTGGAGAACATTTAAGCTATTGAAGATATTAATGGCTGATGATATATGAAGCAATTTCAAATAAAAGCCTTTGTTCTTCTGCCCTGTTTCTTCTCTCGCCACCCAGTTCCCCCCACTGCCCACAACAAACAGTTCATCAGCTGCATTTGTGAACACAGGCATTTGCGTTTCTCAGGGAATGATACTCCAAGTAGAGACACTAGGTGGTGACAGAGAATCACAACAGTGTCAGGATTCTTTTCCTGCTTCCAAGGGGGGGGCTCAATCCGAGAGCCCCCTTTCCCAATGGCTGATCGAGGCCATCGGGGACGGGTCTGCCCACCAAAATAAATCACACAACAGAAAGAGGGAGAGGAAGTGGTAGCGTGGGAGGGAGGAAGAGAGAGAGAGAGAGAGAGAAAGAAGGAAAAAAGGAAAGAAGGGATGAAAAAGGAAGGAAACAAAGAGGGAAAGAAGAACGGAAGAAAAAAAGGAAGGGAGGGGTGGAGGGAAGAAGGAAGGAACCAAAACTAACTTTCATTTATGCTGCGCCCTTCACCGACAATAAGAATCCAGAAAATGGTTTACCATATAAAAACAGGGAAGAATCTTGAAGAATATCATGTTTGCAATCATATGTTTGTAAGCTGCAGCATTCATATAAACGTTCTACCTCTTGTAGTCTGCAAACACTGGGATTGAAGTCTGTCCACTTGCACTAAATATGCTAAACAGTGCGAGGAAATCCACTTCTGTCCACGAGGTAATCCACAATAATCCTTGTCCGTGGATTGTCTCCTTGTCGTGGTGGAGAAGCTTGTGTGGTCCTGAGATCCTGATAGCGATGCCGTCTGGAGCACCCATGGAGGAAAGGTCGAGGGGGAAGTCCCTGACAAAGAGCAATCCAACCACGACCTCAACGGTGGAACAGGCGGAGGACGATGGCTGACCTTAGTGGAGCAGAAAATGGTCCCCGGTCGTCTTGGACTCCATGCCACTGGATCCTAAGCCAGGTCTGTCAAGGACCGTGTGCTGGCTGTCTGTGCAACAGCCTCCCCACGTTAAACAAACTCACGCAGAGGCGTCCTCCCAAAAGAGGACAGTCATACTCGTTTCGACGATGACCGCAGATGATGATGAATCCACTTCTGACATTCTGTTCAGTGGAAGTGGTTTCTGAATCTGATCAGAAACTAGCGAGTCAGTACTGTAGTAAAACGATTCTTTGAGTGCTAAAAATCTCTATTAGAAACATAAAATCTATGGGGTGGAATTTCGTGCGTGAGCAAAGGGATATTGCAACCACTAATGCTTCCATGTTGTGAATAACGATTTCCAGTATGAAGATCATGCACCTGAATGCGTAATGTGATCTGCATTCGGGGCTGAAGGACATCTACTTTGTAGATATTGTTCTGTGAAAGTGGAAAATATTTGAAGCCACGTGACCAATATTCATGAACATTAAGGCATATTTAAGTAAGTGCAGTTGTGGAATCATTCCAATTTATAAAGTGACTTACATTGATCCATAACATAATTCTGTGAAAAACAACAGAGAGGTAGCGTAGGTATTACTGAGGACATTTAAATGAAATTAATTCTTAAAACTCCCAAAAAAAAGTGATGCCACAAAAAACTGCTGATGCTGGAATCAAAAGCAAAACACAAAGTGCTGGAGGAACTCAGCAGGTCAGGCAGCATCTGGGAGGGAATAGACAGGTGACAAGCGGCACGGTGGCGCAGCAGAAGAGTTGCTGCATTACAGTGCTTGCAGTGCCGGGCACCCAGGTTCAATCCTGACTACGGGTGCTGTCTGCACGGAGTTTGTACGTTCTCCCCGTGACCGCATGGGTTTTCTCCAAGACCTTCGGTTTCCTCCCACACTCCAAAAGCATAGATGTATGTTAATTGAGTTGGTATAAATGTAAATTGTCTTCTTACAACCCAGTGGTATGAATATTGATTTCTTTCATTTCAAGTAACCCTTGCATTCCCTCTATCTCTGTCACCCCCCTACTCTTGTTGTCCTGCTAGATTCACAGTTCATATCTCCTCTACAGCCAACATACAAACTTCCGTTCAGAGAGCAGCGGGATTATTGATCCAGAGTTAATGAATATGAATGCAAGCACGATATCTGGGATTTTACAATCAATTAATTAAATGAAAAAATCTAAATTAAATCTGAAACGATCAATAATGATTTCTGAGAAATATTGGATTAGTTTAAAAACTGAAGAGGGTGACTTCAACCCTTCAGCGAAAGAAATCAAACATTCTTACATAGTGTGGCCTCGATGTGACTTCAGACTCATTAATGACATTGATTCTTAATCTTGACTTGAACTCAAGCACAATTAGGGTGGACAATAACACCAGCATTGCCAGTGGTGTCAACGTTCAGTTTATGAGTAAATAAATAAATACATTGCTGTCTCTAATCCCCGACATCCTCCTAGTTTAACTCTTCCACACCCTCTCCAAGTCCTAGACAATGGTCCCAAAGTTTGGCTCCCATAATTGAACATAAGATTGCAGCTAAGAGCTCACTGGTGTTTTATAAAGACCATAAATTCATAAGACATAGGAGCAGAATTAGGCCATTCGGCCCGTTCTCTGCTCAGCCATTCGGTTATGGCTGATCTATTGTTCCCTCTCAACCTCGTTCTCCTGCCTACTCCCCATAACCTTTAGCACCCTTGTGATTCAACAACCTGTTAATCTCCACTTTAAAAATACCCAGTGACTTGCCCTCCACAGCCGTCTTTGGCAATGAATTCCACAGATTCACCTCCCTCTGAAGAACTTCCTCCTCATCTCCATTCTGAAGGTATATCCTTTGTATTCTAATGATCTGGAATGTACTGAACAGGGATAAACAATCCACTGCGCATGTACCAGATCTTTGGCAGAGGACACGCCCTATCCCAAACCACTGCTCTTTTTCTATTGCCCCATCAGTTTTATTCCGTTCAGTCCTCCTCTGAATGTAACTAGTGAGTCTGCTTTCACCTCCCTCAGTATTCAGCCGTGGAACTACATTGCGAACAAGTGCTGGAGTAACAGCAGGTCAGGCAGCATCTCTGGAGCACATGGATAGGTGACATTTCGGGTTGGAACTTTTCTCCAGAAGAAGGGTCTTGAAATGGGGGGGGGGGGGGGGGGGGGACTATGTATAAACACTGCTGTAATTCCTACTAGGTGAAACCAAAATGTATAAAAATGGCCTTTATTAAAATCTGACAGTGCCCTTTAACCACATGTGTTTTTTCTATTACAAATCTCAAATTGTGGAGTACAAGAGGCAACTAAATAAATGGTGGGTCTGTGCCAAACATTATGTAGGGCACTGAAGGTGATAATAAAAGCACTATTGAATCATTGTAACGTTAGGAAGGGCGTCAAAGGTTACGCGAAGAAGGCAGGAGAATCGGGTTGAGAGGGAAAAATAAATCGAATGGTTGATGATTCGGGCCAAATGACCTAATTTTGCTCCTAGGTCTTATGGTCTTCTGATCTATTGCCCTAGAGCAGGGAATGATAATGAACCAAGGCACATTCAGAAATTATAAAGCAGTGCAAAAGTTCTGGTGAATTTTAGGATAAATTGGATAGCAGTATTAAAAAGTAAAATTTATTTATGAAAGAAATAAATACAAAGAAAAATGTACTTTGCTCGTGAAGTAAAAGAAAGAAAATAAACAAAACAAAAACAGCTAAACTTTTAAAATAACTTTGAAACAAAGAACTGCAGATGCTGTTTAATACACAAAAGGACACAGATTGCTGGAGTAACTCAGCAGGTCAGGGAGTATCTCTGGAGAACATGGATAGGTGATGTTTCAGGTGGTGACCCTTCTTCCGACTGAAGAAGGGTCCCGACCCTGCTAAGTTACTCTAGCACTTTGCGTCTTGATATTAATGGTTGAGCAATTCCTTGTGAGAAAGTGGAGGAAAAGTTACCGGTGAGAAGTTGGGAGCAACAATCAACTCAGCTGCAATCCTATTGAGTGGCAGCGCAGGTTCAAAGGGCCATATGGTTGCTGTTAGTCCTAATTTGTAGGTTCACCTTTACGAATTATGCTCATCAATTACCTTTCTAACAAAACTCCACGACCTTCAAAAGAATCTCAGACATTGCTTGTTCTACAGCCCCTGCCATATCAATGAGCCTGGTGATAGTGAAGGAGGTTATTCACACTGATTTATAATCTCCAGCAACTCTCTGACTTCCACACGGAAGTGCAAAGACAGGATCAAAGATATACTGATGGCATTCAATGAATAAGCAGCAGATTCCAACAAAAAATGCACTCCACAATGAAGCACAATCAGCCGGTTATTTTTGCATTAAGGTTGTAGTTTATAATCCACAATGGAATGGGGTTGTTATTTAAAATGGAAAGTGACAGCCATTATCTGTAATCTGATCAAGATCTCCAGCTATGCTTTTCTAAGTATAGATACAAGGAACTGCTGTTGGGCGTTTACAAAATAAAAAGACACAAAGTGTTGCAGTAACATAACAGGACAGGCAGCATCTCTGGAGAACATGGATAGTTGACGCTTTGGGCCAAGACTCTTCTTCAGACAGAATATGTGCTATCCATGTTCTCCAGAGATGCTGCCTGAGTTCTTCCAGCACTTTGTGTCCTCTTTTCCAAGTATAAACTGGTAATGAAAACATGAAGGGTCCACAAAATGCTGGAGAAACTCAGCGGGTGCAGCAGCATCTATGGAGCGAATACATGAATACATGAAAAATGCAGGAACAATGCTAAGGAGTGATTTGTTAGTGATATACCAAATCATTACTGGTGGAGAGAAGGTTGATTGAAGGAAATTGGCCCCACTGCTGTATGGGTCAAGGATGTTCGGTACATGGCTTTTCTGCAATGGTAGGTTCTGGGACGATGTACTGGCAGCTCTAAAAAGTCAAATGTCATTTTCGATTTCCAGCAATGTGACTTGCATGTATATTATTTTTGTTTAATGGTTTAAAGATATATCATGGAAACAGACCCTCAGCCCACCGAGTCCATGCCAACCATTGATTATCCATTCACACTAGTTCTACGTTATCCCACTTTCTCATCTCATCCTCATGAAGTGTGATCTTATAGAGGTGTGCAAAATCATGAAGGGGATAGATAGGGTGAATGCACAGTCTTTTACCTAGAGTCTGGAATGAAAAACCAGAGAACATTTGTTTAAGGTGAGAAGGGAAAGATTTAATAGGAACCTCAGGAGCGACTTTTTGGTGTGAGTTTCCAGAGAAGGTAGCTGAGGCAGGTACTATAATAGCATTTAAAAGGCACTTATCTATGTATGTATAGGACAGGTTTGTATAGGACACTGGGTGGCAGTGTGAACTGTGAGGAGGAGACTATGAGGATGCAGGGTGACTTGGACAGGTTGGGTGAGTGGGCAGATGCATGGCAGATGCAGTTTAATGTGGATAAATGTGAGGTTATCCACTTTGGTGGCAAAAACAGGAAAGCAGATTATTATCTAAATGGTGTCAAGTTGGGAAAAGGGGAAGTACAATGTGATCTGAGGGTCCTTGTTCATCTGTCACAGAAAGTAAGCATGCAGGTACAACAGGCAGTGAAGAAAGCGAATGGCATGATGGCCTTCATAACACGATGAGTTGAATATAGGAGCAAAGAGGTCCTCCTGCAGTCGTACAGGGGCCTAGTGAGACTCACCTGGGGCTCCGGGGAGATGGCTGCCCTGCCGGCAGTCTGTTCGTTTTTCCATTCTTTTTGTTATTTTTAGTGTGTTCAAAGTTTGTTTGAATGTTCTTCGGTTTATTTTATGTGGGGGAGGGGGGAGGGTATCAGGGGAAACTTTTTTTTCAAATTCCTACCTTGCCGGAGATGTGATTATTTTTCGGATCACATTCTCCAGGCTCTGCGGCCTCCCATCGCTGGAGCTGGAGGCCTCTTCAGAATGTCGTGAGCCCGACCGCGGGGCGCGAACTTAACAACGGGCGGAGCTGACATCCCCCGATGTGGGAGCGGATCGCCTCAACGCGGAAGGCCCGAAATGCCGCTGGCTACGGGAGTCAAGATTGTCCCCTCACGGGGGCTCGAGGCCCACGACCAATGAAGAAATAAGGGTAGAGACTTGAACTTTATTTCGCCTTCCATCACAGTGAGGAATGTGTAGGACTCACTGTGGTGGATGTTCATGTTAAAATGTGTTTTTGAGTGATCTGTTGCTTTTAATTGTATGACTGACCTGGTCAATGAAATTCCTCCTATGTTGCAAAACATACTTGGCGAATAAAGTGTGATTCTGATTCTGATTCTGAGTATTATGTGCAGTTTTGGTCTCCAAACTTGAGGAAGGACATTCTTGCTATTGAGGGAATGCAGCGTAGGTTCACAAGGTTAATTCCTGGGATGGCGGGACTGTTGATGGATTGGAGTGGCTGGGCTTGTATACTCGGGACAAAAATGTTCCCAATATTGGGGGAGTCCAGAACCAGGGGCCATAGTTTAAGAATAGTGGTAAGCCATTTAGAACGGAGACGAGGGAAAATGAGGAGTATTGAAGATGAGGATTAGTTATGTACGCTTTGCTAATCGGGGAGTGTGCTTGGAAGGTATGGCAATACTTTACTCTACTGTATGCGAAAAAATGTCAGTGTGTTTGCACAAGTGACTATAAAGCACCAATGACCCTTGATCCTTGACTTGACTCTTGACCTTCTTGCTGTGGAATGGGGTGATCCTACAATGTCTATCCCAGCCAACGGAGGACACAGGTCTGATGAAAGCAAAACCTCTCTGTTTCAAAGCATTACAAGGCGACACAGTGGTCCAGTTGCTGCCTCTCAGTACTTATAGCGTCAGAGACCCCGATTATACCGAATATTGGTGCTATCTGTACGGAGTTTGTCTGTTCTTCCCATGACCGCGTGGATTTTCACTGAGATCTTCGGTTTCCTTACACACTTCAAAGACGTACAGGTTTCTAGGTTAATTGGCTTGGTAGAAATGTAAATTGGCCCGAGATAGCGTTAATGTGTGGGTCACTGGTCGGTGCAGATTCGGTGGGCCGAAGGCCCTGTTTACGCGTTGTATCTCTAAACTAAACTACAACGTCTGGCACCCATGACAGCTGCCAACTTTCCCCACAGCTAAATTTCCCTTTGAAGAACCAGGCCAGTAGATTAATTCCTTCATCACGCACACATTGCAGAGTAGTTACATCAAGAGATTGTTTTATATTTAGGATCCACTGCAAGGGAGAAGAAGTAACACTATAACATAAATATGTTTTTTTAAGCAGCTCTTGTCATTATATTGAAAATGCTTTTGCGTTACAACATGACAACCAAATCACTAAAAGTGGTCATAAAACAAGTTGAATCCGTAAGAAAGTTACCTATTCTGTATTGACAATTTGACTTTTACTTGCAACCGATATTAAGGGATCAGTTTGTGCTTATAGAACATCGAAACAACCCCTTTGTCCCAACTTTCGCACACCGACCAACATGTCCCATCTAAACTAGCCCCACTTGCCTGCATTTGGCCCATATTCCTCTAAACCTGTCCTATCCATCTACCATCTAATTGCTTCTTTAACGTTGCAATAGTCCCTGCCTCCAACAGCTCATTCCATGCACTCACCTCCCTTTGTGTGAAAAAGTTACCCCTCAGATTCCGATAAAATCTTTTCCCATCCACTCCCTATACACTCAGGGAGGGTACAAACCCACACATGTTCGGGATGTGGGGGGGAAACCAGAGCACCCGGAAGAAACCCACACGATCACAGGGGACAGCACCCGAGGTCAGGATCAAATCCAGGAGGCAGTGAGGAAAGCTAATGACATGTTGGCCTTAATTGCGAGAGGATTTGAGTTGCGGAACAAGGAGGTCCTACTGCAGTTGTACACAGCCCTGGTGAGACCGCACCTGGAGTATTGTGTGCAATTTTGGTCTCCTAATTTGAGGAAAGACATTATTGCTATTGAGGGAGTGCAGGGTAGGTTCACCAAGGTTAATTCCCGGGATGGCGGGACTGACATATGATAAAAGAATGGGCTGACTGGGCTTGTAGTCACTGGAATTTAGAAGGACGAGAGGGGATATTATAGAAACATATAAAATTATTAAAGGATCGGACAGGCAAGATGCAGGAAAAACATTCCCGATGTTGGGGGAACTCCAGAATCAAGGGTCACAGTTTAGGAATAAACAGTAGGCCATTTGGGACTGAGAGGAGGAAAAACTTTTTCACCCAGAGTGTTGTAAATCTGTGGAATTCTCTGAAAAGAATGCAGTGGAGGCCAATTCTCTGGATGTTTTCAAGAGAGTTAGATTTAGCTCTTTGGGCTAAAGGAATTAGGGGATATGGAGAAAAAGCAGGAGCGGGGTACTGATTTTAGATGATCAGCCATGATCATATTGAATGGTGGTGCTGGCTCGAAGGGCTGAATGGCCCACCCTGCACCCATGTGTCTCTGTTTCTATGTCTCTGGCGCTGTGAGGCAGTGGGTCTACCAGCTGCGCCACTACTTGATAAAGAAGAGGCAAATTTTCCTGATGTCCAGCTTAAAATTCAGCCTTCAACCAACACAACCAACCCCAATTACTTCCCTTCATCTCAGTGATTTGTACGGAATTTAATGTTTGCAAATTTAATGTCAAAATGTCTGTAAATTAACTGTGACTGAAATTGAAAAGTAATTCATTGGTTTTGAACAATTTTCTGGGGAACTATATAAGTGCATGTCCTGCGTCTGTGTTGTATTAGAGCCCTGTATCAAAGAGTCACAGAGTCATGCCTTCGGCCCAACTCGCCCATGCCAATCAACATGTCCCCTCCACACTAGTCCCACCTGCCTGGCCCATATCCTTCTAAACCTATCTGATCCATGTATCTGTCCAAATGTTTTTTAAATATGATAGTACCTGCCACAACCTCCTCCACTGGCAACTCGTTCCATGCACCTACCACCTTTTGTATACAAAACTTCCCCCTCGGGTTCTATTTAAATCTTTACCCCCTCACCTTAAACCTAAATCCTCTGGTTCTTGATTCTCCTACTCTGGGTAAAATACTTAATGGATTTACCCTATCTATACGGTTCTATGTGATCATCCCCTCATCCTCCGAGGATTCCTTGCGCTCCAAGGACTAACGTCCTAGCCTGTCTAACCTCTCCCTCTAGCTCAGATCCTCGATTCCTGGCAGCATCCTCATAATCATCTTTGAAATATTCATCAAACTCTATATGAGACGCTCAACATGTCTTGTCCTTGGAAAATCTTTCCCTCAATAAAATCCCTAAATAACTGGTGTCGGTAGACATGATGTCAAAATTATTTAGTCCAATATGGAACATGGCCAGTCTTCATTGCACAAAGGCAAGAGTCTATACAACAGCATTAAACATTCTCGTATCTCTGTCGTGATTCAAATGTGTCACTCTGCAAAATTCTTCAAAACGCATGTTGCTTGCTTCTTCAACTACTTTGACAATACACAGTTGTAATGTTATTATGAAGTTGCAATCCCTACTTGAAACACTACACAAAGGTGACCAATAATTTAGCTGGCATGTTTTGACAATTTCTCCCAAAGTTGTGCAGTTGATTGACCTTCAGTGATGGTTCAACAGAGAACATAGAACATGGAACAATACTGCATAGGAATCACCCACAATATCCATGCCAAACGTGATGTCCACCTAAACTTCTCCTCTGCCCCTGCTCTTGCTCTATCTCTCTCCAATCTCCACATGTCTATCTAAAAGCCTCTTGAACACAACTGACATATCTGCTTTGTAGAAATAAGGAACTGCAGATGCTGGTTAATGCACAAAAAGGATGCTGGATGCTGGAGTAACTCAGCAGGTCAGGCAGTACCTCTGGAGAACATGGATAGTTGTCGTTTCAGGTCGGGCTTCTTTCAGACAGAATATGTCCCATATGTGTTCTCCAGAGATGCTGCCTGACCTGCTGAGAAACTTCACCAATTTGTATCCTTTTATCATCTCCGCTTTCACCATTATTTCTGGCGGCAGATTCCAGGCACCCACCACTCAGTGTACAAAAAACATGCCTTCCATATCTTTTTTAAACTTTCCCCCTCTCACCTTAAAGCTAATGGCTGTATTCTCTGACATTTCTACCCTGGGAGAAAGGTTCCAACTGTCTATCCTGTCTGTGGCACATAATCTTATTAACTTCTATCAGGGGATACTTCAACCTCTGACACCACAAAGAAAACAATTCAAGTTTATCCAACCTCTCCTTGGAGCTAAACCCCTCCAATCCAGTCATTGTCTTGGTAAGCCTTTTCTGAACCTCTACAAAGCTTCCGCATCCTTCGTCTAATATGCCCTCCAAAAGGTCATGACACTAATACATCTTTAGACTTTAGAGATACAATTTGGAAACATGCCCTTTGGCCCACCGAGTCTATGCCAACCAGCGGTCACCCGTTCACACTAGCACTATCTTACACACTAGGGACAATTTACAATTTACAGAAGCCAATGAACCTACAAACCTGCGCATTTTTAGAGTGTGGGGGACCGTACAAATTCCGTACGGACAGCAGCAGTAGTCGGGATCGAACCCGGGTCTCTGGCGCTGTAAGGCAGTAACTCTACCGCTGCGCCACTGTGCGGCCCAGCTGACGGGAGAGAAATGTTTTCCTTGGTTGTAGGAGCTTTGCTACTGCAGCTTGTGTTGTACTTTTGGCATACAGCTTCATTAAGTCAAATGGAGACACATGCCAGTGCTGGGAGTGCAACAGGAGGCTGACAATCTCACACCTGTTTGGCTTTGGAAACCAATCTCAATTCGTGCCTGTCACTGCACCATCCATTTGACGATGGGAGGCATTAGAGGTTACTATGCTAACTCACTGCACCCACTCATCTCTTCCATTTTAATCAGTTAATTTCACTTCATTTAACTTCCATTACAAAGGAAAAGCTGTGCACACAGCACTCACACACTAACAACAACCACAAAATTTGAATAGAAGGTAGGTGAATATGAGAGTGAGAATTTATCAGTTCTAATGAAATAGCTAACATTACACAGGCTGGCAGGCATTGGGATGGAGTTGATGCAATTAATTGTATTTACCGCTGCAGAACATATTTCCAAACAAAAGAACAAAGTGAAAAAATATTTGTTATTGATAGAGCAAGTCAAGTTTTCATTTGTACAAGGATGATAAATAAGTATCTCTCTGACATCTACTGAAAAATGTGTACTGATTTGCTCATGCTCATTTTGTGAATCTTTAATGCTTTAGCTTTGAGATTAGTATCAATTCCAGTGGAATGGTTGCATCGAACTTAAGCTTAAATTTTTACTTGAACATGTTTCCCTTGGCTGTTAAAAGCAAACCCATCTAACGATAGTAAAAACAAATAGAGCAGATACTGGAATCTGAAATAAAAACAGAAATGGCAGTAGAGGTTCAGCCAGTTAAGCAGCATCTGTGGAAAGAGAAACCGATTGACGTTTCAGGTCAAAGGCATGTCACCAGAACTGGAAAATAGTGTATCAGGTGCGGCACAGTGGTATAGCAGTAGAGTTGTTGCTTGACCACGAGTTCCTCCCACATTATCAAAGACGAGCAGATATGTAGTTTCGACGCAGTGCTGGTGCAGGTCAGGCAGCATCTCTGGAGAAAGCGAACGGGTGACGTTTTGGGTACGGATGCTTTTTTTTTTTAATATATATTTTTATTAGAGTATGTAGGCAGTGACAGCAAACACATGTTATGATAGCAATATTTCATGTACAACAGTCATACATTATTAATATTGTCAAGTGAATCATTTTGACTCTAATAATTTTTTTTTAAAGAGAGAAAAACAGAAAGAAAAATAAAATAAAAATCAACATCAAAAAAGAAAATCATAAAGAATGGAATAATTTACTATTAATACATCACTGGAGATAAGATCAAGGAATATAGAATATAACTTTTCATCTAATCCTGAATCCAAGTTTCAGTTAGGGTTCCCTGCCGAACCATTCTACCCTTTTAAGTAACCAATGAAAGAAGACCATATTCTAACGAAAACTTCTTGTTTGTCCATTAGGGCAAATCTGATTCTTTCCAGGTGGGTACGGATGCTTCTTCAGGTCTAAAGAATGGTCTCGATCCAAAACGGCATCCATCCTCTTTCTTCAGAGATGGTGTCTGACCCGCTGAGTTATTCCAGCACCCCAGGTCTAAAGAAGGGTCCCAACCCAAAACACCACCCATCCTTTTTTTCCAGAGATGCTGCCTGACATGCTGAGTTACTCCAGCACTTTATGCCAATCTTTGATATAAACCAGCATCTACAGTTCTTTGTTTCTAGAGCTTTGTAGGTTAATTGGCTTAGGTGGAAAATAGTAAATTGTGCCTGGTGTGTAGGATAGTGCTTGTGTACGGGGTCTATTGATCGGCACAGACTTGGTGGGCCAATTGGCCTGTTTGCGCGCTGTATCTCTAAAGTCTAAAGTTAAGTCTATTTGAACTCTTTCTCCCAAGTGTAGGAAGGAGAAAGTGGAACGAGCATTAGAGATTTGAGGTTCTGAACTTAGACCTAAACCCTCGGCTTCTGCGCATTTTAGAGATAATAAGTTGGAGAGTTTGGATAGATGAGTATTAAAAGAAAGGTACTGAGCTGAAACATCGTCTGTCCATGCCTTCCACATAGGCTGCCTGATCCACTGAGTTTCTCCGGCACTTTGCTTTTTGCTCATTATGTTGCAGCGGTTAGTGTTGCCAATCAATGGGCCTGGGTTTGATGCTGACTGTGTGGAGTTTGCATGCTCTCTTCCTGACTGCATGAATCTCCTCTATTACTCCAGTTGTCTCCTACATCTGAGAAACCTCCTGGTAGTAAAATTAACTACTGTATATCATCCTTAATGGTAGCAAAGACAAAATAATCTAAAAAGAGAAAGTTGGTGAGTGTGTGTGAGGGTATAAGGGAGCCAAAAGGAATTGGACTGTTGAGATTACTCCTCTAGGAACTAACATGGAGTCTAGGGGCAGAATGGCCTCTATTTATGTCATAATAAATGTAAAAAATGTAAGGATAAATGTTCTCAAGATAAGGCCAAATATTTTATTGAGTTTGCATGCACAAATGTTTGAATTCAATTGAATTGATTGAAATATACCACATGGAAAATGCCTTTCAGCCCACCACACTGACCTTCGATCACCCTTTCACACTAGTTCCATACTATCCCATATTTGCATCCAATCCCTACATTCTAAGGTCATTTTGTAGAGGGTAAATAACCTACAAACCCGCACATCTTTGGTATGCAGAAGAAAACCGAAGCACCCGAATGAAACACACATGGTCACAGGGAGAACGTGCAAACTCCACACAGGCAGCATCCAAGGTCAGGTTCGAACTTGGTTCTCTGGCGCTGTGAGGCAGCAGATCTACTGCTGCACTACCGTACCGCCCATTACCAGCTGGGTCTGACTGTCGGGTTTCCCAGCAACAGAGATTTACTAGCTGGCATTGGGTGTCACAGCGGTAGAGTTGCTGCCATACAGTGCCAGAGACCCCGGTTTGATTCTGACCATGGGTGCTGTCTGAATGGAGTTTGTACTTCTCCCTGTGATGGCGTGGCTTTCTCTGGATACTCCGGTTTCCTCCCACACTCCAAAGACGTGTGGGTTTGTAGGTTAATAAGCTTCAGAAAGATTGTAAATTGTGTGTAGGATAGAACCAGCGTATGGGGGTGATTGGCATCGCTGGTCGGCGCAGACTCGATAGGCAGAAGATCCTGTTTCCACGCTGTATCTCTAAAGTCTAAAGACATATTGAGTGCCAAGAGGAGAAAGGCTTCTGAGATTAGGCATAACAGAGAGGTAATGTTGCACTAAATGTCATGGTCTTATCTACACTTGACACCAGTAACTCATGGCAGGACAACCAACTGACTGCTGGCCATGCGTCAAGGTTCGAGCTTCACACCCTACACCCTGTGCTCCACAAACCAAGCCTCACCCCCCCCCCCCCCCCCCCAGCTCACTTCCCACCCCCACTTGCCCCATTCGACCATCGCCATGGCCACCACTCTTGCTGCCATCTGATGATGCTGGCATAGAGCTGGCGATCGTTTCACTGAGCAGATACCCTCAGTCCGCCTTAGACTAATGCGATCTCCCGGTTGCCAAACATTTTAACTCCCCCTCCCATTCTCATACTGACTTTGCTGTCCTGGGCCTCCTCCACTGTCAGAATGAGACCACACACAAATTGGAGAAACAGCACCTCATATTTCACTTGGGCTGCTCACACCCCAACGGTATGAATGTTGATTTCTCTCATTTCAAGTAACTCCTGCATTTCTTTCCCCCCCCCTCCTCTCATCCCCACCCACCCTCCAATCCTAGCCTTCCCCACCCGAGAAGTTCTATTAGTTCTGCTGTTCATTGTATCCCTGTGATTAGCACATCTTCTCCAGCCAACAATGGGTCATCATGGACTTCATCTCGTGCTGGCCCTGTTTTGTTCTGGCCTTCTCTATCTTTCAGTCTGAAGAAGGGTTCCAACCCAAAACATTACTCTTCTCCACAGATACTGCCTGACCCATTGAGTTACTCCAGCATTTTGTGTCTACCTTCAGTATGTATCATTCCTACAACTAGGTCATTCTTCCTTTGGCCAGACACAGTTCGACTTAGTTCTTTATGCATTTCCCGTTTGCAGGATCTTGCTGCCTGAACATTGGCCACCACTCATTTCCAGGTGGCACAATGGTGCAGAAGGTAGTGCCAACTTCTCCCTCATTTCTTCCAGCTCTATACCCATACAAGTAACAAGCAACCAGGTTGATGAAAACTGAGATTCAAACATGATGTTCAGACGACAGAAGAAATTGCAAAGAATTGTGGATGTTGCCCAGTCCACCACACAGACCAGCCTCCGCACCATTGACTCCATCTACACTTCACGCTGCCATGGAAAGGAGCCAACATAGTCAAGGCTCGTCCCATCCCGGTCATTCCTTCTTCTCCCTGCACCACCAGACGCAGGAACAGCACCTTCCCCTCTGTTATCAGGCTTCTAATGGTCCTTCCATAAGCCAGGGTACTGCCCGATTCACCTCTGTCCCATTATGGACATTGTACGTTGTCTATGGAACTGGTGTGTTAAGGGCCTGTCCCACTTTCACGCCCTAATTCACAACCTTTTTTACTCGTGGATATTTTTCATCAGGCTAGGAAAAACGCCCCGACCTACTTGATGCCACGAGTACCTATGACTAGCATCACGGCCTGCTACGACCTACCATCGACCTCCTACGACCTTGTGACAACCATGCCATGACTATGAGTCTAGGGTAAACTCGGCAGAGGTCGTGAATTTGGTCGTGAAAGTGGGACAGGCCCTTTACAATGCTGAGAACTGCATTCTGCACTCTGCATCTTTCCCTTTGCTCTGCCTATTGTACTTGAGTTTGGCTTGATTCTAATTATGTATCATATTATGTGATAGCATGGAAACAAATCAATTCACTGCACCTTGGCACACATGGCAATAATAAACCTAAACCTAAACCTGCACCTATTACTGTCAACTGCTTCGCACAAATGGACTTCACACAATTGTGTCAACCACTTGAACTGTTTTGCACCATTCGATTCATTTTAATTATAAAACTCATCTGTCGTGCAACAAATACAAAACAAAATGAACGCCGCATTTTATTTGATACCTGTTATAGACTGGTAATTAAAGTACAATAAAACTGCAATTGTTGAACTGCGTGAAATGAAGCAATTGTGCAGCCAAAAACATCGATAAAAATACACAATTTCCTCTGTGGGAGAGAGGTATTAACAGAGATGGAAAATTGAAAATTAATAAAGAAACCTGGTTTTGATTATTGATAGGTTTTGGTACTGCATTCCTTTGGGTATTACTTCAGTGATAATTGGGTAATGCCACAAATTGCCGATATCTTCTCCTTGATCATTGGTAATATTTGCAATCAATGAATAAGTTTACTTCTGGAGACAAAATAAGCTATTTACACAGGTAACCAGTGGAAACTGATGCAAAACAAATGTCAAAGGAAGGCTAAGACTTTTTTATGTATGTACTAAATATTTATGAAATATATTACCAAAAAGGGGTTAGAGAAACCAATCTGATGGTGATGATCAGGAAAGAATCAGTGATGCACTGTACAAGAAGGTTATGCTGGGCCATAGGATATGGGAATAGGAGTGGGTCTCATTGGAGGGTCCCGATCCAAAACGTCACTTATCCTTTCTCTCCAGAGATGCTGCCTGACCCGTTTACTTACTCCAGCACTTTGTGACTATCTTTGGTGTAAACCAACATCTGCAATTTCTCGTTCCTGGAAATGTGTCTTTGTTCGGTCATGCTATATTGTAGCTAAAGAGTCTTGTATTCTGCCTTTGATATTCATCCCTCAGATTTCAGTGGAATGAACTTCAGTAGAAGAATGCAACATGGGTAATGGCAAATGTCATGTTTAGGGTTATGGACTGGCAATGAATTTCACACCAAGTGTTTCTTTCAAAGTGCTAATTTGGAGATTATGGGCTAAAAGGCCTCAGTTTAATTTACTTTAGAGATACAGCGCGGATACAGGCCCTTCGGCCCACCGCATCTGCACCGACCAGCGATCCCCGCACACGAACACTATCCTACGCACACTAGGGACAATTTTTACATTTCTATCCCATGCAAATTAATCTACAAACCCATATGTCTTTGGAGTGTTGGAGGAAACCGAAGATCTGAGAAAACCCACGTAGGTCACGAGGAGAACATACGGACTCCGTACAGACAAGCACCCGTTGTCAAGATTGAACCTAGGTCTCAGCGCTGTAAGGCAGTAGCTCTACCACTATTCCACCGTGCCGCCCATGTGATTCTTGTATGATTCGGTGAGAAAATATACAGTACCAAGAGGTGATTGGGTGTGATGTTATGTAGATACAGTGGCTTGCAAAAGTTTTCATACCCCTTGAACCTTTCCACGTTTTGTCACGTTACAACCACAAACGTGATAGACCAACACAAAGTGGTGCATAATTGTGAAGTGGAAGGAAAATGATACATGGTTTCCAAATTTTATTACAAATAAGAAACTAAAAAGCAAAAGGATTTGAGTATAGGAGCAGGGAGGTTCTACTTCAGTTGTACAGGGTCTTGGTGAGACCACACCTGGAGTATTGCGTGCAGTTTTGGTCTCCATCTGAGGAAGGACATTATTGCCATAGAAGTGCAGAGAAGGTTCACCAGACTGATTCCTGGGGATGTCAGACTGTCTTATGAAGAAAGACTGGATAGACTCGGTTTATACTCTCTGGAATTTAGGAGATTAAGAGGGGATCTTATAAGAAACTTACAAAATTCTTAAGGGGTTGGAACAGGCTAGATGCAGGAAGATTGTTCCGATGTTGGGGAAGTTAAGGGGGAATAAGACCCAGTGAGTTCATTGGCTATATTTAACAGTGATTGGATGTGGCCTTGTGGCTAAGGGATCAGAGGGTATGGAGAGAAGGCAGGTAATACATGGCGGTGCAGGCTCGAAGGCTGAATGGCCTACTCCTGTGCTATGTAAAAGGTGTGGCGTGCAAAAGTATTCAGCCCCCCTCAGTCAATACTTTGTAGAACCACCTTTCGCTGCAATTACAGCTGCAAGTTCTACCAGCTTTGCACATCTAGAGACTGACATTTTTGCCCATTCTTCTTTGCAAAATAGCTCAAGCTCAGTCAGATTGGATGGAGAGCATCTGTGAACAGCAATTTTCAAGTCTTGCCAGAGATTCTCAATTGGATTTAAGTCTGGACTTTGACTGGGCCATTCTAACACATGAATATGCTTTGATCTAAACCATTCCATTGTAACTCTGGCTCTATGTTTAGGGTCGTTGTCCTGCTGGAAGGTGAATCTCCGTCCCAGTCTCAAGTCTTTTGCAGACTCTAACAGGTTTTCTTCCAAGATTGCCCTGTATTTGGCTCCATCCATCTTCCCATCAACTCTGACCAGCTTCCCTTTCCCTGCTGAAGGAAAGCATCCCCACAGCATGATGCTGCCACCACCATGTTTCACAGTGGGGATGGTGTGTTCAGGGTGATGTGCAGTGTTAGCTTTCCGCCACACATAGCGTTTTGCACTTAGGCCAAAAACTTCAATTTTGGTCTCATCAGACCAGAGCACCTTCCTCCACATGTTTGCTGTGTCCCCCACATGGCTTGTGGCAAACTGCAAACGGGACTTCTTATGGCTTTGTTTCAACAATGGCTTTCTTCTTGCCACTCTTCCATAAAGGCCTGATTTGTGGAGTGCACAACTAATAATTGTCTTGTGGACAGATTCTCCCACCGGAGCTGAGGATCTCTGCAGCTCCTCCAGAGTTACCATGGGTCTCTTGGCTGCTTCTCTGATCATTGCTCTCCTTGCCCGGCCTGTCAGTTTAGGTGGACGGCCATGTCTTGGTAGGTTTGCAGTTGTGCCATACTCTCCATTTTCGGATGATGGATTGAGCAGTGCTCCATGAGATGTTCAAAGCTTGGGATATTTTTTTATAACCTAACCCTGCTTTAAACTTCTCCACAACTTTATCCCTGACCTGTCTGGTGTGTTCCTTGGGCTTCATGATGCCCAAGGAAAATTGTTTGTTCACTAATGTTCTCTAACAAACCTCTGAGGCCTTCACAGAACAGCTGTATTTATACTGAGATTAGATTACACACAAGTGGACTCTATTTACTAATTAGGTGACTTCTGAAGGCAATTGGTTGCACTGGATTTTATTTAGGGGTATCAGAGTAAAGGGGGCTGAATACTTTTGCACGCCACAATTTTCAGTTCTTTATTTATTTATTTTTAATTTGAAAACCATGTATCATTTTCCTTCCACTTCACAATGTTGCGCCACTTTGTGTTGGTCTATCACATAAAATCCCAATAAAATACATTTACGTTTGTGGTTGTAAACGTTACAAAATGTGAAAAGTTGGAAACACCCTTCAGCCCACACTGGGTACGAATACTTTTGCAAGCCACTGTAACTACGATCCATTGTCCTGGTGTCAGAGAGTCAGGGCCTTGAGTCGTAAATCTTGCATTTTAATGTCGTTTAGTGTGGACTGGCCCGTGGCCCAACAGGGACCCTTCAGCCACACACTGACCAACAGGATGCCCATGGAGCTAGCACTAGTTCTGCATCAACCTGTGTTTAGCCCTTTACTGGATCCCTCTAAAACCTATGACCTATTATGAACTGTTGGACATTCAGGATCAATCACAGCTTGTAGATGCTCCGGTTTCCTCCCACACTCCAAAGATGTGCGGGTTTGTAGGTTAATTGTCCTGTGTAAATTGTACCTGGTCTGTAGGATAGAACTCGTGCAAGACGAAAAATGTCCACACTTTTCATCCATTGTCCCAGATTGATCGCAGAACTGACAGAGATAGAGCACAAACCCAACACTTTGGAATCAGAAAAAGCTGGAAACATTCAGCAAGTCTGGCAGTACCCGTGGGAAAAGAAACAGAATTAATGTTTCACGTCAAAGAGCCGTCATAAGAACTGGGATAGTGAGAAAACAGCTATTAGCTAATTTAAAACAAACTCATTTTTCCTCTCTCCCCAGTCAGCTCTGATGAAGTGTCTTTGAACTGAAGCTTTATCACTTGTCTTTCCATAGACACCAGCTGGCCCGCTAAATGTCCCCAACATGAACTGTTGCTACTTCAGATTTCCAGCTTTTTTGATTTTTATTTCAGATTCAGAGTCAGGAATCCTGCATTTGAATGATAATTCTGCCACACTCTTTTAATTATTTTGTTAATATTGTTAAGAAGTCCTATTGAACAAACCATAGGTTTACAAGGGCATTGTTGTTAAATATAAAATGTATTTGATGGGCCATTTGTTATTTGCTCCAGAACAACTTCAAGATTACACATGTAAAGAAGTTAAGTGAAGCACGGTGGCACAGCAGTAGTTGCTGTCTTACAGCGCCAGAAACCCAGGTTCGATCCTGACTACGGAGTTTGTACGTTTGTGCTCCGGTTTCCTCCCACATTCCAAAGACGTGCAGGTTTGTAGATTAATTGACTTCTGTAAAATGTCCTTAGTGTGTTCGATAGAACACGTGTATGGGTAATCTCTGACCGGAGGGGACTTGATGAGTCAAAGGGCCTGTTTCCAGGCTGTATCTCTAAACAAAACTAAATTAAACTAAACTAACCCAAAAAAAAATCAGAAGGTAATATTTGGGTAAAAGGTTGGTAGCACCAAAGGGTTTGAAGTTTTGAGGGAATGAAATGCAATGGAGAGTATAATTGGCCTTGGTATTAACGCAGAAGAATGCAGAAAAGAACATGCTTGGTGACATCAATAATAAAATGTTGCTGTGACTCTTTATGTAGACATGAATATCAAATGCTAGTTGAGAAAAAAAATGCCAAAATGCTGTCTGTATGGAGTTTGCACGTTCTCCCTGTGACCACGTGAGTTTCCTCCCAGTGCTCCAGTTTCCTCCCATATTCCAAATATGTGCAGGTTTGTAGATTAATTGGCTTCTGTAAATTGTCCCTAGTGTGCAGGATAGAACTTGTGTACGGACTCGGTGGTCTGAAGGGCCTGTTTCCACGCTGTTCTTTCAGGACTGCTCTCTAGTTGTTGGAAGGATGGTTCGGTTGCCTGGGTGGTGAATTCAGGGGCAA